>OX940978.1:59298753-59898753 GCA_954871275.1 Leptopterna dolabrata | reverse complement strand
TGCGAGATCTAAAGTTGGCGAATAATGGAGATGGGGTGTCCACAGGGGTCGGTGCTGGGACCATTCCTTTGGACCCAACTCTTCAATGGCGTACTGGCCCATCTAAGTGCAAACGACATCCCTGCCTGCCAGAACTAAGGCCAAAATTGAAGAGAAGGGGACGCAAGCAGTCAGTCAAATCAGCCAGTGGTGCTCCAGCGTCAAATTAGAGCTTGCCGCAGAAAAGACAGTCCTATGCCAGTTGAGGGGCAGCCTAAATATGAGGAGTCCTCCAATCATCCGCATCGATGGTAGAACCATCCGCGCCGAGGAGAACCCCAAATACCTTGGATACCTTCTAGGCAAGGACTTTAACCCAGCAGCCCACATAGCTTACAGCAGCGCAAAGGCAATTGCCAAGTACGCCAGCATTAGGCCAGTCACGCGAGTGCAATGGGGAGTTACATACTGGTCCCGAAGGACCATGTACAAGGCCCTGTTTGAAACAGTGGCACTGTACGCTTGCCCAGCATGGACCTCCCAAGCAAAATCTAGGCACTGGACTGCACTCTTGAGCGCCCAACGCAGAGCACTCCTCATTATGACCAACGCATACAGGACTACCTCTGCGGACGCGCTCCAGGTCCTAACTGGCCAGATGCCAATTGACCTGGTGGCGCGCAGCCGCACAGCCACCTGGATGCTGGGCCACGGGCGAAGAAGCCCGATCCCCGAATGCCGCGAGCCGGAGGATGTGGGGCGGTGGGCGCTCAATGAGTGGCAGAAGCGTTGGACAGAATCAGCAAAGGGAAGGCACACACACCTGTTATGGCCAGACATCAGGCATAGGCTGGCGTGTAAGTATGTCCACATAGACCACTACATGGCGCAATTCGCGACTGGCCATGGCGATTTCGCAGCCAAGCTCCACTTCTTCCGCTGCAAGCCCTCGGAAGAATGCAGTGGTTGTCGAGCGTTGGAAACGGCGGAACACGTGTTTTTAAGCTGCCCCCAGTATAATGACGCCCGCACGCACTGGAGTGAAGCAATAGGACCACCCCCCCAGACAGCAATCCATGGCAGCACGCAGTCAGCTCTCGGGCCAACTTCTGCGCCACACAGAAGTTCATACGGCAGATCATGCACAAAAGGAAGTGGCCCCTCCGTCAGGAGAGCAACGCTCCTCCCCCACCCCCCGACAACGCAGCCTCCGCGCGGCCCATCCCGGGCACTGCCGTGAGTGGCAGTGGCCACTAGCGTTGGGGGGAGTGAGCACGACCATCAGACAGAAAGAAGCATCAAGCATGCACTCAAACCTGTACAGCCACATCGGCGTAGGAGCAGGAATAGAAAGGTCTGATGGTTGTGGGTCTGGGAGGATCCACGACAGTATTGTTTCCAGCTAAAAGTACACGCTCGGTCCAAACTAACAAGCTAGTTCAGTGACAACCAGCCCCTGGACGGGTCGTCAAGACCTTTAGGGGCCCATTCATGAACTTGGTTTTCTCATGTTTCTGTATACCTATATTCTTCATTATGTAGGTACTAAATATGTTTTTGAATAAAGAATTGAATTGAACTGAATTGAGTTAAAACGCCTCAGGGCTCTATCTTGGCACGTGGTGATGATGAAATGGCACGAACAGTTGCTTAAAAACGCCTCATGCGTGCTCAGCTGTTATAAAAATCTGAGGAAGAACGCCTTGCACATCAGCTCAAGAACGCCAGCGAGTGAGAGGTAAAACGCCTTGTGTTGATTTTCATTGAGATGAGACGTTTTACCTTTGAATCTTAAGTACCAATTGGCGAGTTGAGGCGTTTTTGATGCCGATTTGAGGCGTTTCACCTTGAAATAGTTTTTTTTAAAGGCGTTATTAAATATGTAAGTAAGTAGGTAGGTACATTTTCCGAATTCAATTTTTAATTTTTGACTTCCCCATTGGAAAGAGCGTCCAAAAATTAAGGTGGTGGTATGTGAAAACCCCATTTTCGACCATTTTAGAGATGAGGCGTTCTTCCTTTTTACGGCAGTACAGGTATCTGTGTACCTAAATCTACAAGCTGTACTGCCACTGTGTTGATAATACCTCAGATATCGGGAGCAGTGTCAGAACGGAGAAATGCACCTCTATCGCTGAGCTTTCGGAAAATATGTTTCCATCATCAGGGCTTGGAGGCTGTTACTTATACACCAAGCACATACCCATCAGAACTCTGAGAGGAACCAGAAGAAGGAATCCAAACCTTGTAATGTGAAGGAAGCTGTATGTGAAATTATTAAAAAGTATTCCTGAAGGGAAGTAAAAGGCCCTTTGGGGAAGTGATTGAATTGAATTACTTGTTGCCCCTTTTCGGCACTCCGTTGTAACGCTTATTGTACACTGTTGTAGGATTATGATGGGAATCTGGCTGTAGTTTGCATATACAGTAGGTACATATATAAATGTATACAGCGACCTGGCATATCTGCAGTTCGGCTACTTCTAATTGCACTCGTGGTGGAGCTCCTCTGCAGCTCCCAGGCAAAAGACGCCGGCCGACTTAGAGGACAACTTGCTGTTCGATGAATGGGTGACTCGATTGTAATTTTACCTGTGTGACAGAGTGAGAAGAGTGACGGTGGGCCCTCGAGAGCCTTCCCACCCTCCTTCTAGGTTAGCCATATTATTACCAGCTAAGGAGGGATAGGTTTCAGCCTGACTGCCCCCATCTTCACTGGAAGCAAAAACAACTCGAGAACTGCCCACCGTCACACTCCTCCTCACATGGCCTACTTTTGGGTAGCAGAAGTATGACAGGGAAAATGGGGGTTGAAAAGTAGTATGACATTCTGGTTCAGGAAAGGACATCCGAACAACTTCAAGGTGACTAACCTACATCATAATGGTACAAAGTGATCCATCTTAATGGTACTACCTCAATAATATTTACTGGTGGAGAACAAAGCTCTTACATATAAATAAATATTGGCGGAGAAAAATGTTGTCAGAAGTTATAGTCCAGTCAATTGATCATCTGGGCAACCTCTAGGTGATCAACCTCCATCGTTATGATGGTACAACTTGTGGGACTTGTAAATTGGTACATGGCATTAATCGCCTTCAAATGAGCTCAATATATTTTAATTATACTGAGCTCTAAAGGGGGAATGGGGGGGATAGATGTATGCATTGTAAAGGGACAGAACGTTTGCAAAGGAATCCTTCTGGAAATCTTTGGGCTCATCCTTCTGGTAAAGGCCACAAAACCTGAATGGAGTATGGTGAGTTATTCAGCGCTCACTACCAAACCACACTCTGCTATCATGTGACGGAGTGTGAGGAGAGTGAAGGTGGACCCTCGAGACCTTCTAGAATAGCAATATTATTACCAGCTAAGAAGGGAAAGCGATTAGATTTCAGCCTGACCGCCCCCCATCATCACTGGAAGTACAAACGACTCGAGAACTGCCCACCGTCACATCCGTGATGGCACCTGTGTGCTATGAACAAGTAAAATCCATCTACCTATACGCCACCTTGAGCTATTTCAGCAACAACTAAGAGTCAACTTTTTTTTTAATGAGGGAAACAGTGGGAAAACTTTGAAAATGTCTGTCGCTTTGGAGGGTCCGCACTCCTCAGCAGTTTGGGGTTTCACCTGCTAAACCCACTAACCATTATCCTTGAAATAATGAATCACTTGTTCAGCATTAGTTCGGGATGGGGTCGATCACTAGGCGATGTCCCGCTATCACCGAGTGCCTTCTTCGGGCCTCCGAGTTTTCTTCACCTCAGCATCGGGCCTTCCAGCTTTTTTGACTCGCAGATTCCGACTATGTAGGACGCAATCCTATCCCAAGTTTCCTGGCTAGATATCATCTTCTCAAGCCCACTTTCACCAGAAAATTATTTAACGGAGTTCGGCCAAACTCCGTTAAAGTTAACGTCGAGGTTTAAACCTGGAAAGGCAGCTGGCGTCTTTCACCAACCCAAATTTCGGTTAAACCCAGTTTGAAATAACGGAGTTTGCCTGACGGAGTGTAGTTTAAAATGTCCATTCAAAAGTTGGACAATATGACGCGCCGGGACTATAAACTCGTCAAAGCATCAACAACCACCACTCAGCTGATGTCGATTCCCGCTTCCATTGTTCCGCTGTAATAATAAACTGTAAATTGCCAAAGTGATTTCTGATTTACGACGACTCCAGTCATGAGGTAAGGTACCTATAATATCGTTGTGGAATACATAGTATAGAGTAAATACCAATACAATGCCAACTCACGTTAATTCATTTCACAACTGTACAACAACAAAACCGAAAATCAGCTGTAAGCTAGGCGGCCATATTGGGATCTCATGGCTAACGGAGATTAGGGACGTTAACTTGCCGGATTTCGGGTGTTTAAACTTGAGCCGCCTCCGTGGGAGTTTAAACTGGCACAGAGCTCTGGTGAAAGACAGTGAGCGCTAAACTCCGTTAATTTGCAACCTTTTCCGGGTTAAACTCGTTTCAAATTTTTGGTGAAAGTGGGCCTCAGGCCCACTTTCACCAGAAAATTATTTAACGGAGTTTAGCCAAACTCCGTTAAAGTTAACATTGAGGTTTAAACCTGTAAAGGCAGCTGGCGCCTTCACCAGCCCAAAAGACGGTTAAACCCAGTTTGAAATAACGGAGTTTGCCTGACAGAGTTTAGTTTAAAATGTCCAAGCAAAAGTTGGACAATATGACGCGCTCAGACTATAAACTCGTCAAAACAACAACAACCACCACTCAGCTGATGTCGATTCCCGCTTCCTTTGTTCCGCTGTAATAATAAACTGTAAATTGCCAAATTGATTTCTGATTTACAACGACTCCAGTCACGAGGTAAGGTACCTATAATACCATTGTGGAATACATAGTATAGAGTAAATACCAATACAATGCCAACTCGCGTTAATTCATTTCACAACCGTATAACAACAGAACCGAAAATCAGCTGTGAGGTAGGCGGCCATATTGGGATCTCACGGCTAACGGAGATTAGCGACTTTAACTTGCCGGATTTCGGGCGTTTAAACTTGAGCCGCCTCGGTGGGAGTTTAAACTCGCACAGAGCTCTGGTGAAAGACAGTGAGCGCTAAACTCCGTTAATTTGCAACCTCTTCCGGGTTAAACTCGTTTCAATTTTTTGGTGAAAGTGGGCCTTAATCACGTTGTTTGGTGCGATTTGACCACCCTGTTCTTCCAGCACCTCCCTTTCTCTGATCCAACTGTGGCAGGGGTATGTTGAGCGTCGTCGTTCGACGCAGTGCCAAGCAGTGGTACTGCAGCACCAGCACTTGGCGGTGTGTGCTATCTTCCTCTTGTGAAGGTAAACCCGAAAATATCCATGGCCTGACAGAAACATTATAATGTCCACCTCTCCATGCCTCCTGTCCAGCCATGGCGCCTGCTATCAGATTCCCACTAAAGCTGCCACTGTCTCAGTGTTTCCTTTGCTTGCGTTATCAGGAAAATTACCCTCCCACTTTGAAGCTAGGCTTTGTGTTGCAGGAGGGGAAGTCGCTTTCTGTGTGCCAGCAGTATACGGCTTATTATCTAAGGCTGAGTATGGGTTTGGCAGTTGACTCACACCCAAGTGTGGCCGGCCGGGGCTAGGGGCCCAGGCCGGTCCGGACCCACCCACCATTGGCGGCTCCCGTGGCCAACTGTTCCTCTTTCTCTTCTTTGCTAATTAGGGGTGTCGGCTCCTCAGTGCAGCATCAGAGGTAAATCCTCCTCCTTTCCATCGCCAGTGGGCCAATGTGGATGATCGGGGCAATGAACCTCACAGCAAGAAGGGTGACCATACGGCAAGCACTTACTATCCGCGCTTACTGCACTGATCGCAAGTTGTCTCGGTATTTCTTGACTTGAAGGACTTCAGCCCACATCTCAGCTCCATATAACACGACTGCTTCTGCTGCTGTCATCAGCATCCTTCTCTACTTTGAAACCGAGTTAACCTCCGCCAGTTTTGCTGAGCACATAACACGAATAATTCGCAGCAGGTACGAGTAAATCACAATGGCGGTGTACCTATCGAAGAAAATCCTACATATCAATCTCTTTTCATTATTTTCATCGTACAGTATTCTGGGACATGCGCTGGCCCCAGTTCATGATCTTCCACATTCTTGAATATTCATGATTTGGATCCCAGCCTGGGAGAGTTACGAACCAACCTACCGATTACAACTCCGTGGCTACACATTTCTATTGTCCCCCATTTGTGTCTACCGTTTTCCAACTCAAAAACGCCATCCGACAAGGACAAGCCAAGCTTCATGTGTTTGGCACTGAAACTCAAATTTTTCAATTTTCCAGGAGACTCCTATTTACCTACTGAACTCAAATTTGGTAACTGACTCGGATTTGCCGACTCACCTTTAATTTTCCAACTGAGTACTTCATACTGAAATCAAATTTTTGAACTGAATAGGACTTGCCTACTTTCTTTTCGCCGAATAATCTCAAATTTGCTATCTGACTGCTAACTACTTGCCTGCTGAACTTAAATTCACCAACTGAGCACTACTGGCTAACTGAACTCATTTACCATCTGAGTATGATCTGCAAACTAAAGTCAAATTTGTCTGGTGACTCTTATTTACCAAACGAAATGAAATAGCCAACAAACACAGGGCCAGTTGCTGTTACTAGCCTTCTGAACTCAAATTTGGCAACTTGATGTACGGGAAATGGGCGAAAAATCAACCTGAATCAGAAAAAATTGGTACATTAATGAAAACAGAAAGGAAAACGTATGTAGGTATGCATGTACATTAAATTATTGGCGAAAAATTTGTACCTATCTAAAGTGCAACTGATAGCAGTACCTAATAAGTTATATATAAGTACTGTATATAAGTTATTAATCAAATTCGGTAAAAATACGTTATAGCCTGTCATGCTGACCTATGACTCAAATGTTCTGTGCTAATAGTTGCGTTTTGTGCTAATAGTTGTTTTTGTACATTAAAAAATGTTTTTCACCATCCATTCATTCATACACCTACTGAACTAAGTTTGCCTTTGTCTAGGATTCTCATACAATTTACATTTGACAACTGACTAGATTTTGATAATTGCAACCAAATTCGTCAGCTGTTGCTGTCCGTTGCTGGTTTGTAAGCCATAAGCTGTCGTATTGTTGATTCAGCAGAAATCAAATGAACACAAATTTGTCTACTGACAGGTTTCTGGTTTGTAAGCCATAAAGCTATAGCAATTACCTGATTTCGCGGTACCCAAATAAACACGAATTTGTCTACTGAACTTTGGTACGGATAATCCTCAAGGCGAAATCCATAAGTTTCTTCTTTCTTTACTGAACCGCCGCCCAGAAACGGCACAGGAAATCGTCAAGGCTTTGCGTCAGTTCTTAGCTACTTATGACGATGGCAACATCTGATGATAATTCATTATTTTGGAAGCAGTTGGTTGAATAGTCACTGCGATGATAGTCTGAAGTCACCAGAAAATAATAAGCCCAACAGAAGTATAATAATTATGGTGTAAATGGCTTCTGAATAGACGACAATTTTCCAACACTGTTCTCCTACCACACATTTTCTTTCTGTACGTACCTACTCCTCGTTGTTGATTTTTTTTTTTTTTTGTAAAGGAAAAATCGTCGGTTGAGTGGAAAAAGTGATCAAGTCACAAAAACTGAATTTTACACCAGAGCGTTTTTAAGTTGCCCAAACAGCCAAAAACCACTCCGACTGGAATAAGTGATCCAAGTCCCGAAAAGTGACAGAAAAACGGAATTGATCAATTTTTCCAGGAAGGATTTGTCCGAGCAGCTCAAATTCCAGTGAGAAATACACTGCCAAGGTGATGGCACAGGAGCTTCCTCGTCACAATCAGAGTGACCCATTATACATTACCTTACATTACATAACATTACATAACGTTAAATATACATATTACATAACATTACATTACATAACATAACATTACATAACATTACATGAAATATACATATTACATAACATTACGTCCATTATACATAATTGCGAAAGTTATGCGTGTTTGAAGAATTTCACGTTAGCGCATGCGCAGGGCGAGCCGCTGGCTCTATCATGTTGAAATTTATATGGGACCTCAATGGGCCCTACCCGCTTAATCCCTGAGAATTACATTGAAATTGGGTGAAATCTTTGGTTACTACGGCTGTAACAAGGAAATTGAATCTATTTCACGCCAGCGCATGCGCAGAGCGCACCGAGGGTCCGATCATGCTGAAATTCATACTGGAACTCACTAGGCCTTGTCCAAACAACCCTTGAAAATTTGAGCGAAATTGATTCAACATTGTGAAAGTTATGCGTGTTTGTTGAATTTAACGTTAGCGCATGCGCAGGGCGTACCGCTGGATCAATCATGTTGAAATTTGTATGGGACCTCAAGGGGCCTTACCCGCACCATCCCTCAAAATTTGAGCTGAATCAATATTCAAAATCGTGGAAGTTATTGCTGTAACAAGGAAATGCGGACAGACAGACCCACAGACTCACAGACCCACAGACCGACAGACACGGAACCAAATTTGTTCAGTAGGCTTTGAAACGCAAAATGCAAGTGGAAATTTTGATTTCTGAAGACAAAAATTTTTTGGCTCACGAAAGTGAACACAAGGCTTCCGCTGCTTCGCAGACTCGGAAGCAAAATGATCAAGTCCAAGGGAAAACCATGGAGTTGTGTAGCCGAAATTCCATATTTTAACGTTTTGTGTTCCATTTTGTTTATTCTACTATTGCGGTTGATAACAATTCTTTTCGAAAAAAATATTCCGAGGGATCATTCCAACCTGCACACCTCATTTTGTTCACATACGTTCGGTAGGTAGGTAACTACTTGAAGAAAAAAAATCGAGAATCCCAAATGTAATTCGATGTTGGAATTGATTCGTGAAGCTAATTTTGCAGTCCCTAATCACACGTTAGAAACCAGCGACACACCAGTCCGATCAAAAATGGTAAAACACCAACAAACAGAAGAAACCCTTCTATGCCTCACTAAGCCCCTATGTGCCCTTCTAAACCCTTATAAGCCTTCTATGTGTGAGGACATAGGTTAAACCTAAGTAAGTGTGCGAATAAGAAGTAAGAACGGAATCGATGAAGTACCTACCTTTAGTCGCGTTTAACAGAGCTTTAGCCGCTAATAACTTCCCCCGAAGCACTGGATCAGGCAGAGGTACTTTGATAGCAGGAAAATGAAAATTATTTATATGAAAAATTCACAATAAAAACGCTGCAAATCCCTGCACAACGGTTTATTATTTTGTACAGAACACCCTTCTGTTACAGATCACAGCTCTCTGTATAGATAACCCATCTAGTGTCTCACTTATGATCCTAAAAACTTCACCCACGTGTTCTACTACTAATTTCCAACAAAAAGTGTCCTATAAAGTTTTTTTTATAAACCACTAAAAACCTGAGTTTTTTCACTGTTAAGATTTTTTTCGTGTTTTCGACCTTTGGTCACTGAAAAGGTCATAACTCCCTTAATGTGAAGAGTAAAACCAAATCTGAGTACACCGTTGGAAAGAGCGTTAAATGTTCCGTCTTTTCAGCCTCTAAAAATAATTTTTTGAAGGGAACTTGAGGGTGAAAAATGAGCCCGAAAAGTTAATTTCGTCAAATCTTGAAAACAGCCGGTTTTTCAAACGCTCATTAGCCCCCCATAATTCTGGTGATAATTTATAGTCTGTAAGCGTAAAAAATGCGCAAAAGCCTCAGCTTTCCAACGGTATAGTCAGTTTTTATTTTTTAGAGGGAACTTTTTTGAGAAAATTGACTTTGTATGCGAAAAAACGTGTGTTTTCAGGCACATTTGACGGTGTTTTTTTTCTTGGGGAAAAAAGTGCTGCATGACTTACAAGATTTGGAGGCGGATTTACGTAATTTATAACGTAAAATAAATTTTATAAAGTTAAAAAAACCATACCCTTCTATCGAAAGTTTTCGAGCTACGGCGTTCTGAAAATTGCAACCCCTATTTTGAACCCCTTAGAGATGGCTGACAGTAACGTCGAGCTTCGAGGACCAACTAGACAGCGAACGGGACGTATAAACCAAATTTCATCAATTTTGGCTCATGGTAACTAGAAAAGTGATTAGGTACGGCGTACGGCGGACGGACAGAAATATTTTTATTGCATTTTCGGATTCTACATACCTTGAAACGTAAACCATCAAACTTTGAGGGGGGGTTAGAATTTCTTGTTTTCATGCTCGATTCCAAAGGATTATTGAAAATAATAAACCAAAATTTTAAAAAATTTAATAAAATTACCTAATGGAAGTAGAACTAGTAGAACTCCTCATAACGACAGTCAAGTCTTCATTTCATCATTTCCTCATTTTTCAACTTTTGGCTATGCCACGTCGACACACGACCGGTGTGATGGTGTGAGTGGGGGGGGGGGGGGGGCTGATGGCGGGAGGTGGGCCGTTGACCTCAGCAGCTCAGCTCAGCTTCGATCCCGACTGAGTCTGTCTGCGCAAACATCGTCCCGGACAGGGTTTTAAATAAATTATCTGCTGGGGCTGCACAACATCCCCCCCCCCCCCCCACCATCACTCAAACGGTACCGTCCTGCTCTTCGAGAAAGGACGAAATGAAGAGTGAAGTTTTTATTTTCTCATCCGCCTTCGAGATTTCGAGTGCTGTAACCACGCCAGACGGCCAAATTTTAAAATTCAGGCATAAATCACCCCATCGGAGGGATGCAGGATTTTGACGCGAATCGGTTGAATTTATCATCCTAGAGTAGAACATCCCTCGTCAGGCAATTTATGTGGTGCCGTTCAAGAAATCAGACAACAATTTAAATGTTAAAATTTGAGCAACATTTACAGCATAAGAGGGATGAAACATTCCAACGGCATTTTATTCCTTCAATCACCCACCTCACCTCATTGACCCCAAGGTGAAGAAAAACCCAGGTCTGAGAACCTAAGTGGTGCGATTTAGACCGGGCAAATTTTGACATTTTAAAAATGTCAAAGAAAATTAACTCATAAAAGGGATGAATGACTATCACATCACTTTCTCGACATTAGAACCCTGAAACTAAAATTAACCCCGTGAGACAAGTTTTCTAGTGCCGCTGAGAAATCAGACGACAATTTAAAGTTCCAAAAATTTGAGCAAAATTTACCTCATAAGAGGGATGACAAATTCCAACGGCACTGAATTCCTCCATTCACCATAAACTGAAACCCACCTCGTCAGACGAGATTTCAGGTGCTATAACCTCGCCAGACGGCCAAATTTTAAAATTCAGGCATAAATCACCCCATCGGAGGGATGCAGGATTTTGACGTGAATCGGTTGAATTTATCATCCTAGAGTAGAACATCCCTCGTCAGACAATTTATGTGGTGCCGTTTGAAAATCAGACAACAATTTAAATGTTAAATTTTGAGCGATATTTACCGCATAAGAGGGATGAAACATTCCAACGGCATTTTATTCCCTAAATCACCCACCTCATTGACCCCAAGGTGAAGAAAAACCCAGGTCAGACAACCTAAGTGGTGCGATTTAGGCAGGGCAGATTTTGACATTTTGAAAATTTCAACGAAATTTACCTCACAAGAGGGATGAATGAATATCACATCATTTTCTCGGCATTTCAACCCTGAAACTAAATAACCCTGTCAGACAAGTTTTCTAGTCCCACTGGGAATCAGACGACATTTTCAAGCTCCAAAAATTTGAGCAAAATTTACCACATAAGAGGGATGAATGACTATCACATCACTTTCTCGGCATTAGAACCCTGAAACTAAAATTAACCCCGTCAGACAAGTTTCCTCGTGCCGCTGGGAAATCAGACGACATTTTCAAGCTCCGAAAATTTGAGCAAAATTTACCTCATAAGAGGGATGACAAATTCCAACGGCATTGTATTCCTCCATTCACCATAAACTGAAATCCACCTCGTCAGACGAGATTTCAGGTGCTATAACCACGACAGACTGCCAAATTTCAAAATTAAGGATTACATTACCCTGTATGTGAATTGGTCTAATTCATCGACCTACAGTGAGATCCTACTTGTCGGACAAGATTTCTAGCGCCGTTTGGAAATCAGAATATTTGAGATTTTAATATTCTGATTCACGTCAAAATCGTGCATCCCTCCGATGGGGTGATTTATGCCTGAATTTTAAAATTTGGCAGTCTGGCGTGGTTATAGCACCTGAAATCTCGTCTGAAGAGGTGGGTTACAATGCCGTTGGAATTTGTCATCCCTCATATGAGGTAAATTTTGCTCAAATTTTTGGAACTTGAAAATGTCGTCTGATTCCCAGTGGGACTAGAAAACTTGTCTGACGGGGTTAATTTTAGTTTCAGGGTTGAAATGCCGAGAAAATGATGTGATATTCATTCACCCCTCTTGTGAGGTAAATTTCGTTGAAATTTTCAAAATGTCAAAATCTGCCCTGTCTAAATCGCAATACTTAGGTTGCAAACCTGGGCTTTTCTTGACCTGGGTCAATGGCTGCTAATTCAGGTGTTCCTTTCTTTTCCCTCTCAAGAGGTAAGAAAATCACCCTCGGCTCCCTGATTATGACGTCAGTGGCACAAGGTTTTGCTTGTGGACTTGCGCGGGAAATATTCTGGGTTCCATCATGTGTGTTCCAGGAGGACACTACGGAAGCTATGGGCTGAATAGTGTAACTCCATCCACATACTAAGTTGATGGGTCAACATAATTTTTAAATGTTCCTGGGTACTTTTCGCCGGGTGGTTTAGGTTTGAGATTAGTTTGGTTGAGATTAGCAAAAATTGAACCCTCAGAACTTAAACTTGAAAATTAGAACAATAAATTATACTAGAAGGTTAAAATCGCAGAAATATATATTACCAAAAAAATTAATGTAAAGGTTGTAACAGTGTGGGCTGTTCTCGATACATTTTTTGTTCCGGTGGAGAGGCCTGAATTAGGCTTGAGGAAGCCTAATCGATATCCCTTCTTGACCGGTGATAATCTCGCTGGTCTAGGAGGGGGACTCTCGAGGGTCCACCCCCACTGTTACACTCTGTCACAAGGTAGTACTAATGGTAGTACCTTTAGATTTACCTATCTATTTTTTTTGTAATTTATATTCTTACGATGTTAACGTTCTAGTATATTGTTCTAATTGTCATGTTTTATGTTGAGAGGGTTCAATTTTTGCTTCCTCGCTACCGGAAGGTAGGGAAGACTTGGATTCTGATTGAGTAAAAAAAATGTATGCTCTCCAAAATGAAAATTTCCCGTACCATTTTGCGTTTCAGACATCAAGGAACATTTTGGTTCCATGTCTGTCTGTCTGTCTGTGATCAATTCCTTGTAACTCCCATAGCTACCTTAAATATTGGTAGAAATGGGCTGAAATTTGGAGGGTAGGTGCGGGTTGGGTCACAGATGGTCCAACACCAAAATTGATGTAGAAATACAGTAACTTTCGTCGGCGCATGCGCAAACGTGAAATATTTGAAACGCCCATAACTACCTTAAATAATATTGTTGAAATTTGAGGCTGAAATTTTGTTAGATCCTAAATTGTCCACTCTTTGGTCAAAATCGACAAAATCCTTTAAAAAAAAAAAAAAAAAAACATGGAAAACTTCAGGGTAAGTGTACCAAATGCCGCCTACTAGGGATTTGAAAAGCCTAACAGGGCCATATGTGAGTTTGAGGCGGTAACATCAAGTTCACAGACAGTCCATGTAGGGGCGCTGGCGTTGAAGGTTGTATTGTTGCCCAGAAAGATGTGAAACACATTATTGTTTCCATGAGATTGCCGATCGAACTTTCGTCCGTGAGTTTTTCGACTGAAACACCTGGTAAGTTTTGTTATTACATTTTAGTTAATTATTTTCAATAATGAACCATTGGAATCGAGCAAGAAAAAAAAAATTCTTACCCCCTCTCAAAATTTGATGGTTTACGTTTCAAGGTATGTAGAAACCGAAAATGGGATAAAAATATTTCTGTCTGTCCGCCGTACGCCGTACTGGCCACTTTTCTTAGTTACCATGAAAAAAAATTGATGAAATTCGGGTTATAGGTTCCGTTCGGGGTCTAGTTGGTCCTCGAAGCTCGACGTTACTGTCAGTCATCTCTAAGGGGTTCAAAATAGGGGTTGACATTTTCAGAACGCCGTAGCTCGAAAACTTCCGATACAAGGGTATTGTTTTTTTAACGTTAATAAATTTGTCTTGAGCAAAACAATTTTTTGAGACCACCCGGAGCACTGTACGTCCACCCGTTCGTGTGCACCAAAAAGCTTCGTCAACACGATCGTGAATCAAACGGTATAAATCCGGCCCGGATATCATCATAACTACGGAGCATCTGATTATAATCAAGGATGGCTGTATGAAGTCGAGTTGTTTGTTCTGCGATATTATTTCATTTGACAAGTGATGGACTGCCTCCTGGATTATGTTGGTAGGTACTTCTGAACCTTGAACATACTTCGAAGTATTATTGATGGGTAAATTATTAAACAATGGCAAATTATTACACAACGGTAAATTATGACACCACGGTAAATTATTACACAACGGCAAATTATTACACAACGGCTCATCTACCCAGAAGGGGCTGGATATTGTTGATAGGTACTTTTGCAACTTGAACAACCGTTGAAGTATTATTGATAGGTAAATTATTACACAATGGCAAATTATTACACAACGGTAAATTATTACGCAACGGCTCATCTACCCAGAAGGGGCTGGATTTTGTTGATAGGTACTTTTGCAACTTGAACAACCATTGAAGTATTATTGATGGGTAAATTATTACACAATGGCAAATTATTACACAACGGCTCATCTACCCAGAAGGGGCTGGATTTTGTTGATAGGTACTTTGCAACTTGAACATCCGTTGAAGTATTATTGATGGGTAAATTATTATACAATGGCAAATTATTACACAACGGTAAATTATTACGCAACGGCTCATCTACCCAGAAGGGGCTGGATTTTGTTGATAGGTACTTTTGCAACTTGAACAACCGTTGAAGTATTATTGATGGGTAAATTATTAAACAATGGCAAATTATTACACAACGGTGAATTATGACACCACTGTAAATTATTACACAACGGCAAATTATTACACAACGGCTCATCTACCCAGAAGGTCTGGATTTTGTTGATAGGTACTTTTGCAACTTGAACAACCGTTGAAGTATTATTGATGGGTAAATTATTACACAATGACAAATTATTACACAACGGTAAATTATGACACCACGGTAAATTATTATACAACGGTAAATTATTACACAACGGCTCATCTACCCAGAAGGGGCTGGATTTTGTTGATAGGTACTTTTGCAACTTGAACAACCGTTGAAGTATTATTGATGGGTAATTTATTACACAATGGCAAATTATTACACAACGGCAAATTATTACGCAACGGTAAATCATTACACAACGGTAAATTATTAGACCACGTTAAATTATTACACAACGGTAAATTATTACACAACCGCTCATCTACCAAGAAGGGGCTGGATTCTGTTGATAGGTACTTTTGCAACTTGAACAACCGTTGAGGTATTATTGATGGGCAAATTATTACACAACGGCACATTATTCTATCTCCGTAGAAGGGGAACCTATACAGGTAAATTATTACACAACGGTTTAGGTAGGTACCTAGTAACGAGTACGGGGTTAGTTACTAACCTACGGAGGGTGTAGAATAGTACATAATTATGTTATCTATACAGAGAGCTGTGATCTGTAACAGAAGGGTATTCTGTACAAAATAATAAACCGTTGTGCAGGGATTTGCAGCGTTTTTTTTGTGTTTTTTTTTTCGTGCTCGAATCCAATGGTTCATTATTGAAAATAATAAACCAAAATTTTGAGGGGGTTTTATAAAAAAATTTTTGCTGAGCGAATAACCAAAATGAAGTTGTCCGTCCGACATACGCCGTGTCATCCATATCTGATTTATTTTCGGTCTAAAAAAATTCGTTCTTTCGTGTGTTTCCAGTGTGTTTCAGTCTGTATTGTAGTTCTGACCATGTGTTGTGTGTAATATGGATGTATCAGGTGAAGGAGGAAGAAGCAAAGGCCCCTTTAGCTTGAGCCACCTGCTCCTTCCGTTCCCACAGTCCGAGTTCGTCTGTCCGCCCGTCTGCTGCCCACAGGAGCTCGTCCGGTGACACGGGACGCCACTAGTTCAGGGGCCGTTCCAAATTTTTTTTTCCGGGTCACAACACCTTCCGAACCGAAACAGGATCTGTCGAGATCAGAAAAATCACTCTTTGGGTTTCTTTAGCTGTGTTCCCCTGACGTCGCGTCCGCAAAAACATCCGCCCACATTTCAATCAATGGATTTTACTATCGTCTTGTTCTATAGGACCCGTTCTCCCCATATTATTGTGATGGGAGCCATCACATGTTTTTGTTGTTGTTTTCTAGAAAGTGTGGTTGCCCTGTTTTGGTTTCTTATTCTGTGAATAACACACCTATGTATTCGCTCAGCAAAAAATTTTTATAACACCCCCTCAAAATGTTTTCTTTTACGTTTCAAGGTGCGTAGATTCCAAAAACGCTGCAAAGTCCTTGTCACGTGGGTTTATTATTCTACTGGACACACCTACAGAAATCTTGGCTGTTTATTTATTGTTTATTTCATGTAAAATAATTGAAATAGCTATTTCTGTTGGTTTTTGGCCCCCAAAACTTGAATAAGGTACGCTCCTTTTTTTTTCAAATCATCTTTGATCATTGCTTTTTAATGACCATTTAATCGTCTTGATCCACCTGTTGACACTTTTTCTAGTGTTATTATACAAACTGATGGCGATTTCAGACGGTTTCCCAAGTTTTTGACTCATAAAAAATTAATTTTGGGAGCCGAACATTTTTTGGTAGAACTCAATTTTTCACTCTTTGGTCAAAATCGACTTCATATTCGGTCTTCTCGTCCCCAAAAACATGAAAAACGGTAACTCAAAAGATCATGTTACTAACATGTTACTAAAACACAGAAAGTACCTATTTTTACACACATTTTCACCCATATCACACTTGGGTATATTCCGATCGGGCTGAAAAGTTTCGGAACACAACTAGGGCCCAAATGGAGCATGTGTGCGGAAGAACGACTTTTTTAGACCGAAAATGAAGCCTGTACACGTGATACGGCGTACGGCGGACGGACATTGCATTTTGGTTTATTATTCTGTGAATAATACACCTATGTATTCGCTCAGCAAACAATTTTTATAACACCCCCTCAAAATTTTTTCTTTTCCGTTTCAAGGTGCGTAGATTCAAAAAATGCAATGTCCGTCCGCCGTCCGCCGTACGCCGTCCGCCGTATCACGTGTACAGGCTTCATTTTTGGTCTAAAAAAGTCGTTCTTTCGCACACATGCTCCATTTGGGCCCTAGTTGTGTCCCGAAACTTTTCAGCCCGATCGAAATATACCCAGGGGTGTTATGAGTGAAAATGTGTGTAAAAATAGGTACTTTTTGCGTTTTAGCAACATGTTAGTAAAATGAGCTTTTGAGGTATCGTTTTTCATGTTTTTGGGGACGAGAAGACCGAATATGAAGTCGATTTTGACCAAAGACGCGGAAATTGAGGTTTTACCATTCGCTCAGCTCCCAAAATTGTTTTTTTTTTTAGTCAAAAACCTGGAAAACTGTCTGAAATCACCATCAATGTGTATACTAACATTAGAAAAAGTGTAAACAGCTGAATCAAGACCATTAAATCGCACTACCAATGATCAAATATGATCTGGGGGGGAAAAAAAAGCGTACCTATTTCATGTTTTGGGGGCCAAAATTGGTGGAAATCATCAGGAATAGCTATTTCAATTATTTCACATGAAAGAAACAATACATTTAACAGCCAACAAGAATCTCTAGAACTCCAATAGAATAATAAACCCATGTGACAAGGACTTTGCAGCGTTTTTGGAATCTACACACCTTGAAACGGAAAAGAAAAAAAATTGAGGGGGTGTTATAAAAATTGTTTGCTGAGCGAATACATAGGTGTATTATTCACAGAATAATAAACCAAAATGCAATGTCCGTCCACCGTCCGCCGTATCACGTGTACAGGCTTCATTTTCGGTCTAAAAAAATCGTTCTGCCGCACACATGCTCCATTTGGGCCCTAGTTGTGTCCCGAAACTTTTCAGCCCGATCGGAATATACCCAGGGGTGTTATGAGTGAAAATGTGTATAAAAATAGGTACTTTTTGCGTTTTAGCAACATGTAGGTAACATGAGCTTCTGAGATATCGTTTTCCATGTTTTTGGGGACGAGAGGACCGATTAGAAGTCGATTTCGACCAATGAGTGGAAAAATGAGTTCTACCAAATGTTCAGCTCCCAAAATTGATTTTTTATTAGTGAAAAACCTGCGAAATCGCGAAATTTCGATTATTACGCATGAAAGAAACAATAAATGAACAGCCAACATTTCTGTAGGTATGTCCAATAGAATAATAAACCCATGTGACAAGGACTTTGCAGCGTTTTTTTTTTTTTTTTTTCATGCTCGATTTCATTGGTTGATTATTGAAAATAATAAACCAAAATCAAAACTGAATGTACAAGCCACGAGCAAAGGTAGGCACCCACCACGAGGCAGTACAGTGATCTACGCAGAAGGGGCATAAATACAGGTAAATAATAAACCGTTGTGTAATAATTTGCAGCGTTTTTCCCTCGGACCCACAGAACGTCCCACGACGCTGACGTGAAAGCAGGGGCCGTCCTTTTGACGGGGTAGGCAAGACCCGCACGACCTACCAGTTGTGCTGGTCTCGGATCCATCGATCGGGAGTTTCGATTGCGAGAGAAACGCGATTATTCGTGAATGTGAGTAGCATTCATCATATCCGCGTAATGCAACACACGTTTTAGAACTTGTGAAAGTTTTGAAGTAAATGGCGATATTGAGGAAAATGGTACTAAGTAAGTATTTTCACATAAATTAATATTAATAGACAGATAACGACAAGCGCAGGAACGTTATTAGAGAGAGGATTAGTACCTATTCACATAATAATTATATTATTTTTTCTAGGCTGTGTATCAATGATTTTAAACTAGTTGTGTTCATGTTTTCACCCATTTCAACACACTTTAAATTCACACATTTTTCACATATTTCGCTATTTAATAAATACATATTTTCAAATATTTCAGTGTATTGAATTCGTATTTTCAAATATTTCATTAAATGGGACACCTGTTTGTCAATTTAAAAAAATTATATATTATGCTTCATTTTTTTTCGCTGATTATAAAATAATATAATATAATGTGACAAAAGAAAAAACATGCAGTAACTACAATACATCACTAATAGCCTTGGCCACAATACTAAAGTACTAAAAAAATATAATTCCCAATATGGGCTAATTGCCCGTGTTAGGGGAAGAGCTGTTTATGCACCTCCTGGCCACAGTTTGGAGAAATAAAATCAACTGTATCAAAAATAAAATAATGTCAACAAATAAACACAACATCTCAACTACCTCTTTTGAAATAGAAATACAAGAAATTAATTTTAACACGTTCCGAGCGGCGCCGATTTTGGTGGAGACTCCCTGTGACGGCACCCGTTTTTTCGAGTTATTTGTTGATAACTCCTTATCATGATTAGTTATGAACGAAAACTACAATGTGGAACCAAAATTGGATGAAAATCATTGATTTATAGACGTTGGATCTATCGATCCACATCGGCGGTAACGTACGACGGAATAGGCAACCTGCAATACAATCGGCGGGTTTTGGTGGAGACTCCCTGTGACTGCACCCGTTTTTTCGAGTTATTTGTTGATAACTGCTTATCATGATTAGTTATGAACGAAAACTACAATGTGGAACAAAATTGGATGAAAATAATTGATTTATAGACGTTGGATCTATCGATCCACTTGGGCGGTAAGGCAACCCGCAATACAATCAGCGGTCTTTTGAGGCCTAGACTCATGAATAACGACCTACCGTGGTTGGATGCCAAAGGGGAACTGAAACAGATTCCTCGAGGAAAAAAGGAACGCAATAATCACAACAAAACTGAACATTGTACCGGAAAACATCATCCAAACGCGGCGAGAAAATGTTGGTAAACAAACGGCTTGGAATAACGAAACGGAGCGCAGTCTCTCGGAGGTCAGATCATCTAGAATAAAGGTGTTAAACTCAGCAGTCACTAGAGTGCGCGATAGTTCAGTTTCAGAGCAGAATGTAGAGGCCTATTATCGTAGAAACGCTCCCCGTAGCTGGATCGATAGATCCAGGCTGGGTGAATTGAACGGCAGGCCTTGGATCGATCGATCCATTCCGCTCGGAACGTGTTAACCTGAGCTCCCTCCATACTTCGAAGTGAGCATACAAAAATATGTGGAGCATTTAATCAAATTTAGCATTGTTTTTTACGGCAGTGCGTTCATTGCGGTAGCGCGCGGCGGTATGTAACAGGACTACTGAGCCAAGGTTTGTTCTAAGCAATGGTAGTGCAATAAGACAGAGCCCTTCTTAGGATAGGTTATACCATAAAGGCTTCAACAGGCAGGTTACACCACTCAGCGAGATCTTTTCGGGAGTGTGTGGGAGGTGCTCGGAAGGTTTCCACCACGCCGGTTATACCATAAAGGCCTCACCAGGCAGGTTCCACCACTCTACGAGATCTTTTGGGGAGTGCGTGGGAGGTGCTCGGAAGGTTCCACCACGCCGGTTATACCCGAAGGCCTCACCAGGCAGGTTCCACCACTCTACCAGATCTTTTCGAAGGAGAAGGAAGGAAGCAAGATAGAGAAGTCGACGACTCGAGGTGAATCCCTAGAATGAATAGGCTTAGGCAGGAGCACGGGTTTTATAGGGACTTGTCCACCCTCCTCTGGCCCTCTGACAGTCGTTAGGGACCGTTGGAGGGAGCCGGCTGTGCACGTTCTCCTGGTCACGTAGACCCCTTCCTTCTGCTTGCTTTATTGAGTATAATCTTATCATATAGGTCTGAGTGTATAGGCGGGTACCACGACAACCCTTCTTTCAGTATTTGCTGAATTCGACTGCTCACCATGATAACCATGATATCCATGAAATTCAGGACTCCCCGCTTCTTAAAAAGAGGGTAAGTATGTTCCCTGTCACCAGCCTTATATTACAACATATTCTGGCTATTGCCTTTTGAGCTGTGAGAATGAGGAACGTGCACGTATCCGAAATCCTGCATGAAATCTTTTTTACTCTACACTAGACCACCTACAGTTCACGAAAATGTGACCAAATAAGGACAAAAATACTGCTGTAATAATTAAAATCGAACTTGAAACTCGGGAGAAGGGGAAGCTGCCTGAAACGCTCTGCGATTGGTTGACAAGCGTGTGACGTCACAGTTCTCTTACCTCCAGGGGACAAGGCGATTTCCATGCGCTTCCCATCAACTAACAACTACGTTCATGTAACAAGTTTCCTTTTCGTTATTTTCCTCGATGTTTCAACATCTTCCACGCAACAGAAGTGACAACAACGCGTAACCATACTGTATAACAAAAAGAAAATACCTCGAAGAAGAAGAAGAAGAATGAAACCCACAACCAAAAAAAAAAAAAAATTGTACGGACTGTGGATGCAGAAATCAGAAAGTTGGCGGTGGTATTCCTTCATATTTTGTTGCTATTCCGTAAAATTCATACAAATATTTTACTGCGCCAAAATGTGCCAGCTCAACTGCTAAATTTCCTGAAAAATGGTTCATTGTTGTGCCAACTGGCCAACAAACCTGGAAAAAGTGGTTCGACCTGATGAAGAGAAAATGCTGTAATATCACCCACCCGTAAATCTATGTAATTTTGCGGAGGTCATTTTAATAATATAAGAAGGTGTGAATATTTATCAATATTTATGTACCTGACGGTAATCAAATCTTCGACATAACTTTGCTTTTCGTCGATGGATGTAAGTATTTCAGGTAGGATAAAATTAATCGTCAGTTTTGTTTCATTACCACGTACCACCCGAAGGTAGAAATGCTGTGTATGCAAAAATTCAGAAAACTGTATCCTCCAAAATCCCTAATCAAACATCCTTTAGATTTATTTCAGGTATTTAATTTTATAAACGAAGCTTTTCCCACCTATAAGCATACAGCATTTTGCAGACTTGACGTTTGCGAATGAGCAAAAGGTACCATACATTTGATTGACATCAAATTTTTTTTAGATCATCCACCCCCAAATACTCTGAACCACAAGTAATACAGTGAACGGTTGACTTCGAAGCGATATAATGAATTTTATAGAAAATACAAATTAGGCAGGCAGGTAAGTGAAACGCTCCTACCCACTGTTCGAAGATAGAAAGAGTGCGCCAACGTTAGTAGTCACTTCTGAAGATTTGTAAATGCAGTTTTGGGAAATCCTTCACCTATTCCTTACTTTACTAACTTGAGTCAGGAATAGGTCTGCAATAGGTAACTAGTAAAATTAGGCCAGTCTAGGTATTGTGGCGAGCTGGTAGGCCAGGGTAGAATACGCTTGTGGTAGAATAATACAGGTAAATGGTACCTGTACGAATTACGGTAATCACTTTATTTAGGAATTTTGCCCATTATTGCGAATTGTTGTAGCATCAACATTGAGTACAGCACTGAAAGTAGTTGGATGGATAGCACCAAAAAGTCGCGAAAACACAACCAACGATTCAGGCCCAGTTTCACCAGAAAAATTATTTTACGGTGTTTAGCCAAACTCCGTTAAAGTTAACGTCGAGGTTTAAACCTGGAAAGGCAGCTGGCGTCTTTCACCAACCCAAATGTCGGTTAAACCCAGTTTGAAATAACGGAGTTTGCCTGACAGAGTTTAGTTAAAATGTCCAAGCAAAAGTTGGAAAATATGACGCGCCGAGACTATAAACTCGTCAAACCAACAACAACCACCACTCAGCTGATGTCGATTCCCGCTTCCATTGTTCCGCTGTAATAATAAACCATAAATTGCCAAAGTGATTTCTAATTTACGACGACTCCAGTCACGAGGTAAGGTACCTATAATATCATTGTGGAATACATAGTATAGAGTAAATACCAATACAATGCGAACTCGCGCTAATTCATTTCACAACTGTATAACAACAATACCGAAAATCAGCTGTGAGCTAGGCGGCCATATTGGGATCTCACGGCTAACGGAGATTAGCGACGTTAACTTGCCGGATTTCGGGCGTTTAAACTGGAGCCGCCTCGGTGGGAGTTTAAACTCGCAGAGAGCTCTGGTGAAAGACAGTGAGCGCTAAACTCCGTTAAATTTGCAACCGTTAAACTCGTTTCAAATTTTTGGTGAAAGTGGGCCTCAGTAACGTTAAGTGGATTGCGGATGAAGACGTAGACACGAGAAATGTGACGTCACGTTCAGAGGGTGGGGGAGTCAGCTGAAGTGGTCGTTTTGGCGGGCTGTCAGAAATTCAAATTTAGTTCATTTTCATAAAATCATTGGCGCGTCTGAAACAAATTTTTCTTTTACCATTCGTCTTCAAATTCAATCCTCTTTTGATTTCCACAATTTAAACAAAAAAAATTAAAATAAAAAAATAAAAAATTTGCAGGTTCCTCATTGGCCGGTAATCCGAAACCTACCCATAAATTCAACTGTTTTTCAAAGCTTTGCTATCGCCATTTGCGGATTGT
Organism: Leptopterna dolabrata; assembly: GCA_954871275.1. Classification (NCBI taxonomy): domain Eukaryota; kingdom Metazoa; phylum Arthropoda; class Insecta; order Hemiptera; family Miridae; genus Leptopterna; species Leptopterna dolabrata. The sequence goes on along the minus strand of OX940978.1, from coordinate 59,875,062 downwards.
TCTAGCGAGCTGTGCAAACAGTACTTTCCATTACATTGTTCATCGTTGATAATTCATTTTGGCTTGGGCACCCAGTTTTCTGGTGAGAAATACCGTGAAAGTCACTCTCGAAAAGACGAACTGATTGCTAAATATCTATCTGAGTTTCCGGATGATTTTTAAACATTTTTTACAATGTAATTTTTCTATAATTAAATAAAGATTAGTATTACTTTTACCTAGTATTAGTAATTTATTTTGATTTCAAATTTTCACCTTTTTTTTTACACATTTTAGAAAATATTTTATGCACATATCAAAAGATAAATACATATTTGAGTTACACAATTTCGCATTTTTAAATACATAAAAATCCTATCCGTAGTTATTAGTGTTATTACTTACCGGAAGTAGGAGATGTTACTATTATATTACTCTAAGTACGAATTGTTTATTGCTTCCGAGTCTGCGAAGCAGCGGAAGCCTTGTGTTCACTTTCGTGAGCCAAAAAATTTTTGTCTTCAGAAATCAAAATTTCCACTTGCATTTTGCGTTTCAAAGCCTACTGAACAAATTTGGTTCCGTGTCTGTCGGTCTGTGAGTCTGTGAGTCTGTGAATCTGTGAGTCTGTGAATCTGTGAGTCTGTGAGTCTGTGAGTCTGTGAGTCTGTCCGCATTTCCTTGTTACAGCCATAACTTCCACGATTTTGAATTGATTCAGCTCAAATTTTGAGGGATGGTGCGGATAAGGCCCCTTGAGGTCCCATACAAATTTCAACATGATTGATCCAGCGGTACGCCCTGCGCATGCGCTAACGTTAAATTCAACAAACACGCATAACTTTCACAATTTTGATTCAATTTCGCTCAAATTTTCAAGGGTTGTTTGGACAAGGCCTAGTGAGTTCCAGTATGAATTTCAGCATGATCGGACCCTCGGTGCGCTCTGCGCATGCGCTGGCGTGAAATAGATTCAATTTCCTTGTTACAGCCGTAGTAACCAAAGATTTCACCCAATTTCAATGTAATTCTCAGGGATTAAGCGGGTAGGGCCCATTGAGGTCCCATATAAATTTCAACATGATAGAGCCAGCGGTTCGCCCTGCGCATGCGCTCTGTCTGTCTGTCTGTCCTTCTATGCACGGCCAAACGGCTCGACGGATATCGACCAAATTTGGCACGAATATCCAGTAGGCTCCCAAGTTGTGCAACGTCGCATTTTCAATTCCCTGACCATAGCGGAACTATGGTCGACCATGGTCAACTCCTGAATGGCTTGATGGATATCGACCAAATTTGGCACGAATATCCAGTAGGCTCCCAAGTTGTGCAACGTCGCATTTTTAATTCCCTGACCATAGCGGAACTATGGTCGACCATGGTCAACTTCGTTAATTGAAATGATAACCCCTATTTTTTATCGCGTATTCGTAATCTACGTGAAATTCTATCTACGATCGACCCTTCGGACTACCCCCGCGGTCGACCATAGCGCATCCATGGGCCCCTCCATGGTCGAATCCCGAATTGCTCAACGGATATCGACCAAATTTGGCACGAATATCCAGTAGGCTCCCAAGTTGTGCAACGTCGCATTTTTAATTCCCTGACCATAGCGGAACTATGGTCGACCATGGTCAACTTCGTTAATTGAAATGATAACCCCTATTTTTTATCGCGTATTCGTAATCTACGTGAAATTCTATCTACGATCGACCCTTCGGACTACCCCCGCGGTCGACCATAGCGCATCCATGGGCCCCTCCATGGTCGAATCCCGAATTGCTCAACGGATATCGACCAAATTTGGCACGAATATCCAGTAGGCTCCCAAGTTGTGCAACGTCGCATTTTTAATTCCCTGACCATAGCGTAACTATGGTCGACCATGGTCAACTCCTGAATGGCTTGACGGATATCGACCAAATTTGGCACGAATATCCAGTAGGCTCCCAAGTTGTGCAACGTCGCATTTTTAATTCCCTGACCATAGCGGAACTATGGTCGACCATGGTCAACTTCGTTAATTGAAATGGTAACCCCTATTTTTTATCGCGTATTCGTAATCTACGTGAAATTCTATCTACGATCGACCCTTCGGACTACCCCCGCGGTCGACCATAGCGCATCCATGGGCCCCTCCATGGTCGAATCCCGAATTGCTCAACGGATATCGACCAAATTTGGCACGAATATCCAGTAGGCTCCCAAGTTGTGCAACGTCGCATTTTTAATTCCCTGACCATAGCGTAACTATGGTCGACCATGGTCAACTCCTGAATGGCTTGACGGATATCGACCAAATTTGGCACGAATATCCAGTAGGCTCCCAAGTTGTGCAACGTCGCATTTTTAATTCCCTGACCATAGCGGAACTATGGTCGACCATGGTCAACTTCGTTAATTGAAATGGTAACCCCTATTTTTTATCGCGTATTCGTAATCTACGTGAAATTCTATCTACGATCGACCCTTCGGACTACCCCCGCGGTCGACCTTAGCGCATCCATGGGCCCCTCCATGGTCGAATCCCGAATTGCTCAACGGATATCGACCAAATTTGGCACCAATATCCGGTAGCCTCCCAAGTTGAACGTAGGCGCATTTTTAATTCCCTGACCATAGCGGAAATATGGTCGACCATGGTCAACTCCTGAATGGCTTGACGGATTTTGATAAAATTGGGCACAAATACCCGGTAGGGTATGGGATTTTTCCGTCGTTTGTTGGTTCCACGATACTGCGTACAGCGAATCTCGGATAGCGAGCGAAGCGAGCGGTCAGGCTAGTTATGTATAATGGACGTAATGTATTATGGAAGTCATGTTATGTATAATATGTATATTTCATGTAATGTTATGTTATGTAATGTAATGTTATGTAATATGTATATTTAACGTTATGCAATGTTATGTAATGTAATGTAATGTAATGTAATGTTATGTTATTTTGCTTCCGAGTCTGTTCTATTTTATAATGGGTCACTCTGATTGTGATGAGGAAGCTCCTGTGCCATCACCTTGGCAGTGTATTTTTATATTGCCCTTGCCCCCCCCCCCCCCCCCCCAAAAAACAGCCCGCCTGTTATTAACATTTACCCGCCAATAAAACCTCCTCAGCCGCAAAAAGGATTGATATCCATTTTTACCGCCAAAGTAGCATTAGGAACTTGTCCCCCTCCCCACCACAACAACGAAATATCTTTCGACGCTGTTTGGCGGGCGAAAATCACGATCCAGCTCGGTCTCGTCTTCGTGAAAATTCGTCTTTGAAGTGTTCCAGGCTTAACGACGGAAGTTGTTTACATCTCGCAGTAATTATTAAGGAAAGGCCTCGAAAGCGGTACAACTTTCTGCGTCCGTCGCTGATGAGACGTGGCCCGACGGGAAGAGCTTTTTTCCCTGTTTTGAGCGAATCCAAAACGGTTTCTGTGGGATACGCCGTTCCAATTTTATTGAACAGGGTACCTACCTAAGGTTTTCTTGGCGGATTTGAACGAGCGAAGCACGATTAGTTCGCCAGTTCATTACTATTAAAATTACAATTAGAATAACACCGCTGCAAATAAACAAGGACTATTCTTGGGGTTAACAACTACGAAATCACACTTTTTGGATTTTCCGTCTTCTCACATGACCGTATAACTGCACAACGAGGAACATGACATCGTTATTGGTTTATTAATTATCAGAAAAAAATTTTGAGGAGGTGTTCCAAATTTTTTTTCTTTTACGTTTCAAGGTGCGTAGATTCCTAATATGCAATCTCCGTCCGCCGTATCATCCAGTTCTACTTTACTTTCGGTCTAAAAAATTCGTTCTTTCGCACACATGTTCCATTTGGGCCCTAGTTGTGTCCCGAAACTTTGCAGCCCGATCGGAATATACCCAGGGGTGTTATGAGTGAAAATGTGCACAAAAATAGGTACTTTTTGTGTTTTAGTGACACGTTAGTAACATGTGCTTTTGAGGTATCGTTTTCCATGTTTTGGGGACGAGGAGACCGAATATGAAGTCGATTTTGACCAAAGAGTGGAAAATTTAGGTTCTAACGAAGTTTCAGCCTTAAATTTACGTTAAATTTTGGTCTAAAATCGTCGTTTTTCCGCACACAGTTCGGGTCCCCATTTGGGTACACATTTGGCTCCTAGTTGTGCTCCGAAGCACAGAAGCCCGATCGGCATACACCCAAGGGTGTTACGGGAGAAAAATGAGTGTACAAATAGGGGTTTTCCAGGGATTTTTGAGGTTTTAGTGAACATGAGCTTGTGAGGTATCGTTTTCCATGTTTTTCAGGGCGAGAAGGCCGAGTATGAAGTCGATTTTGACCGAAAAGTGAAGAATTGAGGTTGCAACGAAGGTTAAGCTCCCGAAATTCATTTTTTATTAGTCAAAAACCTCGGAAATTGTCTAAGATCACCATACATTTGTATAATAACAGTAGAAGTAGTATCAACAGGTAGATCCAGACAATTAAATGGCACAATGATCAAAGATAACTGTACAAAAAAAAAAACGCTGCAAATCCCTGCACAACGGTTTATTATTTTGTATAGAATACCCTTCTGTTACAGATCACAGCTCTATGTATAGATAACCCGTCTATATAATATGATATGTACTATTCTATACATATTATGTAGATCGCAGTTCCTCCGTAGGTTAGTACCTAACCCCGTACTCGTTACTAGGTACCTACCTAAATCACGAGTTAAATGTTGCTAAAATAATTCTGCCGATGACAAACAGTACCTAACAAAGAGAAACACACATAATGAAGTTCTGAAAAGAAATTGTTGATGAGGAGTGAAAAAAGTTGCAAAAGTACCCACCAACAAACTCCAGCCCCTTCTACGTAGATGGTATAATGAACCGTTGTGTAATAATTTACCGTTGAGTAATGATTTACCGTAGTAGTAATTTACCCATCAATAATACTTCAACGTTTGTTCAAGTTTCACTACCTACCAACAAACTCCAAAAGAGCCATCATTTTTCAAATTAAATAATATCACAGAACAACCAACTCGACTTCATACTCCGCCAATATAATCAGGTGATCCCTACCAATGATTGGCCGTATTCACAAATTCCTATTGTGGGCGCGTCTCTGGTTACGAGATTTGGTTTGAATTGTATACAATTTCATTCACACTGGAGTCGAAAATGCCTGTCGGTGCAAACTTCGGGTCCTTACTGTGAACGAACGGCTGGACGTACGATGCTCCGGATGGTCTTAAAAAACTCGCAAGTTCAAGAACTATTTAAAACCGTAAAAATATTTACGTAAAAAAATGGTATAGGCGTTTTGAAAATTTCAACCCCTATTTTGAACCCCTTAGAGATGACTCACAGTAACGTCGAGCTTCGAGGACCAACTAGACCCCGAACGGAACCTGTAACCCGAATTTCATCAATTTTTGTTCATGGTAACTAAGAAAAGTGGCCCGTACGGCGTACGGCGTACGGCGTACGGCGGACAGACAGAAATATTTTTATTGCAGTTTTGGATTCTACATACCTTGAAACGTAAACCATCAAATTTTGAGGGGGGGTAAGAATTTTTTTTTTCATGCTCGATTCCAATGGTTCATTATTGAAAATAATAAATCAATAGGAGCCTAATTCGAGTTTTTGGGGGCCAAAATTGGTGGAAACCACCAGAAATAGCCATTTCAATCATTGCACATGAAAGAAACAATAAATAAACAGCCAAAATTTCTGTAGGTATGTCCAGTAGAATAATAAACCCATGTGACAAGTACTTTGCAGCGTTTTGTGTTTTAGTAACATGTTAGTAAAATGAGCTTTTGAGGTATCGTTTTCCCTGGTTTTGGGGACGAGAAGACCGAATACGATGTCAATTTTGACCAAAGACGCGGAAGTTGAGGTTTTACCAAAGGTTCAGCTACCAAAATTGGTTTTTATGAGTCAAAAACCTGGAAAATTGTCTGAAATCACCATCAATTTGTATAATAACACTGGAACTAGTATCAACAGGTGACCCAAGACAAATAAATGGTACTTATCAATGATCAAAAATAATCTGATGAAAGGATAAGCCGAGCCTAATTCGAGTTTTTGGGGGCCAAAATTGGTGGAAACCAATTGTTTCTTTATATTTCTTTCATTGCACATGAAAGAAACAATAAATAAACAGCCAAAATTTCTGTAGGTATGTCCAGTAGAATAATAAACCCATGTGACAAGGACTTTGCAGCGTTTTTGGAATCTACGCACCTTGAAACGGAAAAGAAAAAATTTTGAGGGGGTGTTGTACAAATTTTTTGCACAGCGAATACATAGGTGTGTGATTCACAGAATAAATGCGATGTCCGCCCGCCGTATCACGTGTACCCGCTTCATTTTCGGTCTAAAAATTCGTTCTTTCGCACACATGCTCCATTTGGGCCCTAGTTGTGTCCCGAAACTTTTCAGTCCGATCGGCATACACCCAGGGAGAAAAACGAGTGTAAAAATGGGGGTTTTGGAGGGATTTTCGAGGTTTTAGTGAACATGAGCTTGTGAGGTATCGTTTTCCATGTTGTTTTTAGGGCGAGGTGACCGAATATTTGGTTGATTTTGACCGAAAAGTGAAGAATTGAGGCTGCAACGAAGGTTCAGCTCCCGAAATTCTTTTTTTATGAGTCAAATACCTGGGAAATCGTCTGAAATCACCATCAATTTGTATAATAACACTAGAAGTTGTAGTATCAGCAGGTGAATCAAGACAATTAAATGGCACTACCAATGATCAAAGATATTCTGTTAAAAGGAAAAGCCGAGCCTAATTCGTGTTTTTGGGGCCAAAATTGGTGGAAACCATCAGAAATAGCTATTTCAATTATTTTATATGAAAGAAACGATAAATTTAACAGCCAACAAGAATCTCTAGAACTCCAATAGAATAATAAACCCATGTGACAAGGACTTTGCAGCGTTTTTGGAATCTACGCACCTTGAAACGGAAAAGAAGAAATTTTGAGGGGGTGTTGTACAAATTTTTTGCTCAGCGAATACATAGGTGTGTGATTCACAGAATAAATGCGATGTCCGCCCGCCGTATCACGTGTACCGGCTTCATTTTCGGTCTAAAAAATTCGTTCTTTCGCACACATGCTCCATTTGGGCCCTAGTTGTGTCCCGAAACTTTTCAGTCCGATCGGCATACACCCAGGGAGAAAAACGAGTGTAAAAATGGGGGTTTTGGAGGGATTTTCGAGGTTTTAGTGAACATGAGCTTGTGATATATCGTTTTCCATGTTGTTTTTGGGGCGAGGTGACCGAATATTTGGTTGATTTTGACCGAAAAGTGAAGAATTGAGGCTGCAACGAAGGTTCAGCTCCCGAAATTCTTTTTTTATGAGTCAAATACCTGGGAAATCGTCTGAAATCACCATCAATTTGTATAATAACACTAGAAGTTGTAGTATCAACAGGTGAATCAAGACAATTAAATGGCACTACCAATGATCAAAGATATTCTGTTAAAAGGAAAAGCCGAGCCTAATTCGTGTTTTTGGGGCCAAAATTGGTGGAAACCATCAGAAATAGCTATTTCAATTATTTCACATGAAAGAAACGATAAATTTAACAGCCAACAAGAATCTCTAGAACTCCAGTTTTTGGAATCTACGCACCTTGAAACGGAAAAGAACAAATTTTGAGGGGGTGTTGTACAAATTTTTTGCTCAGCGAATACATGGGTGTGTTATTCACAGAATAATAAACCAAAATCAAGACCCATTGCCCCCCCCCTCCCCCCACCCGGCACCCATTGCCGAGGGGGTTCAATACATTGTTGGGATGCATGGGGACTGACCCAGATGCCATGAGTGTAATCAATGTTTTCAACCGCCCCCCCGCCACCGACCCACCATTGCACCCCTCCGCCCAACCATCGCCCCCCCCCCTCCGCCCACCCATCGCCCCCTTACGACCCCCATCACCCCCCCTCCGCCCACCCATCGCACAACCGGGGGAAACTTGAAGGGGAGCGGCGGCAGAAAAGGGAGAAACGCGACGTGGGCGGTGGTGGGGGGGGGGGGGGGGGGGGGCGATAGCGCGGCGGGGGGGCGATAGCGTGGTGGCGGGGGGGCGATAGGGACCGTGTTGAGCGTCGAGGCGGTGGGAGGGGGCAGACTGGGTGGAGGCGGGACCTCCCCCTCCCACCCACCACCCACCGACGTCGAAATAACTCTCGAACTTTACGAGCTAAAATATTATCCCAACTGCCTTCTTTCCCAAATAAAAACTTTTCTCCGAAACAACACAAAAAAAAAACCGTCCACCTGTCTGGAGAAATGTTTTTTTTCTCATTACGAGATTCTTATTCCCTTTTTTTCCTTTTTTTTCAATTCTCTATTTAATTCCCCTTTCGACCTCCCTCGAAATGTCCCGTACGAACGAAACACAAGTTTTGTCGGTTTCGAATTGTCGGTTTAAAAAAAAAAAAAAAAAAAAAAGAGAGAGAGAGAGAAGGCAAAAAAACGAAAATTCGGCCTCAGTCAAGGTCGTTTTCTCTTCTTTTTTTTTCTCTCCGCGTCCCGCCCGATAGCGGATAAATATATACCGAGGCTCTCGTAAATCCCGCGTTTTCTCTCCGAGAGAGAGAAAAACAATACTTTTTACGGCCGAATCGTCGGCAGCGATTCGTTGGGTCGGGTTGGGATTCGTCGGTTCGATTCCGCCGACCGGATTCACCGGATTCCCGAATCGGTGCTCGCGATTGGGACGTTGGAGCTCGAGTTTTGGCCTCGAACTTTGGCCAACCGGTTGGGCGATTTTTGGCGGGTTGCAAATTCTCCTTTTTCGGCCAAATTCTGTTCAGTAACGGAAATTGACCACATAACGAGATGTTTTATGTCGGAAATTATAGAACTCTTCAATTTGAGATAAGAACGAGCTTTTTTAGTGGAAAAGAAAAGGAACCTAGACGGGGGGGGGGGTCTAATTTTTCGATTTTCAACGATAAATGCCGTAAAAATGAACCAAAATTGATGCGATTGGTACCAAAATGTCCGTTAGAATGTCTAGATCACGCATATCAATTTTGAGCTCGATCGCGTTTATACCGCATTTATATCGTTTGATTCACGATCGTGTTGACGAAGCTTTTTGGTGCAAACGAACGGCTGGACGTACAGTGCTCCGGGTGGTATCAAAAAATTCTTTAGTTCAAGATCAATTTAAAAACGTAAAAAAATCACACTCTTCTATTGAAAATTTCAAGCTAAGGGGTTCTGAAATTTTCAACCCCTATTTTGAACCCCTTAGATATGACTGACAGTAACGTCGAGCTTCGAGGACCAACTAGACCCCGAACGGAGCCTATATACCAAATTTCATCAATTTTGGTTCATGGCAACTAAGAAAAGTGCAAATTACGGTGTACAGCGGACGGACAGAATTTTTTTTTAATTACGGCTTTTTTTAATTACGGATTCTACATACCTTGAAACGGAAACCACCAAATTATGAGGGGGTGTAAAATTTTTTAAATTTTGGTTTATTATTTTTTTTTATGCTCGATTCCAAACGTTCATTATTGAAAATAATAAACCAAAATTTCTGTTCGTCCGCTGTATCATGCATATCTACTTCAATTTCGATCTAAAAAATTCGTTATTTCGCACACATGCTCCATTTGGGCCCTAGTTGTGTCCCGAAACTTTGCAGCCCGATCGGAATATACCCAGGGGTGTTATGGGAGAAAAATGGGTGTAAAAATAGGCGTTTTCGAGGGATTTTTGAAGTTTTAGGTAACATGAGCTTGTGAGGTATCGTTTTCCATGTTTTTCAGGGCGAGAAGGCCGAATATGAAGTTGATTTTGATCGAAGAGTGAAGAATTGAGGTTGCAACGAAGGTTAAGCTCCCGAAATTCATTTTTTATTAGTCATAAACATGGGAAATTGTCTGAAATCACCATCAATTTGTATAATAACACTAGAAGTTGTATCAACAGGTGAATCAAGACAATTAAATGGTGCTACAATGATAAAAAATAATCTGTTAAAAAAAGCTGTGTTTTTGGGGGCCAAAATTGGTGGAAACCATCAAAAATAGCCATTACAATAATTGCACATGAAAGAAACAATAAATGAACTGCCAACATTTCTGTAGATAATTATGTCCAATAGAATATTAAACCCATGTGACATAAGCTTCGTTCTTAGTGGGTGTTCTGACAGTTCTCGAACTCATAAGAACTGGGACGGAAAATCCCGGGGCGTTCCGGAACTTGAGGAACCGCGTTCTGCACTGCGAACGATTTCAGAACTGGAAGTGGAATAACCGCGCATGAAATAAATGCGCATGCGTCACCTACGTTCTTGAGTTCCAGTTCTGACAGTTCCGAAAAAATCGGGGACTGTCAGAACCGTTCGGAACTGGATTCGCAAAACACTGCGAACGCAGAACTCGGCGTTCTCGGCGTTCCGGAACTGGGCGTTCTGGCACTGCGAACGACAAAACTCGACTGCGCTTGCCCAGAACCGTTCAGAACTGGCAGAACGCACACTGAGAACGAAGCTAAGGACTTTGCAGCGTTTTTTTGACAGTACAAAGGAACATGGACTATGTCCTCAAAATCAAACCGAGGCGAAGGTCACGACAAAGGTTCTTGTAGGTTTCCACGAGGGTTTGCCATTTCTAGGCCCCGTTTTTCAAACCTCGACAGATCACCACGTTAGCCATCAAGCGTCAACTCCATCTTGACGTCAATTTCATGGGTTTTTAGAACCAATGTTAAGGTGGGATTCGAATGACGCGGCCGAAGCGACTGTAGCCGCGCGGCTGGAACCGCGCGGCTGTGAAATAGGACTGCTTTGACAGTAATACAATGGAACCCATTCGAATGGCGCGTTTCCAGCCGCGCGGCCGAAGCGACTCGAACGAGGCGGCTCGGAGTCGCGCGGCTCAACTGCTCGGGGAGCAGTCTAGCCGCGTCCCCCCACGCGGCTGGAAAGTCGAGAGAATAGTTCACAAGAAAAATTCTCAAGACAGAGCCAAATTATTATCGACCGTACTTGCTAAACCCACGGAAGAGGACCCCATTGACACATTTTTCAAAAGTATGGCTATGTCGGTTAAAAAATTGTCCAGTACAAATCAAATCCGTGCCAAAATGCAAATTTGTGAGATTTTTGGTCAACTCGAGCTGTCTGAAATCTCTTCCCGCCCTCCCACAGATTCCACACCGGACCTGCACCTCACAACAGTACCTGCTTCCGCCGCCGTCGACAATGAACTTCAGTTAATCACAAATTAATGCGTCTGGCCGTTATTTCACTTGAGTGTTGAATTTAGAATACCTACCTTTTATCTTTTTTTTGTATAAATTTAATGAAAATTTGGAATAATAAATATTAGGTATTGCGATTAAATTGCTTTACCTGAGCGTAACTCCCATGTTTTCAGCAGGGCTGATGGGTTGCTTGACGTTGCCACATGACTCGCTTGTTATTTTTGGTTCAATAAGTGATAACACATGTTGAACTGTTCAATATTTAACCGGAAAAACTTCCTGAACACGGTTTCATCCTTCAGAAGGTGCTTCTTTATAAGAACGCCAAGTATATTGGGTGAGGATTACGCCTGTTTTGGTTTATTATTCTGTGAATAATACAGCTATGTATTCGCTCAGCAAAAAATTGTTATAACACCCCCTCAAAATTTGTTCTTTTACGTTTCAAATGCATGGATTCCAAAAATGCACTGTCCGTACGCCGTCCGCCGTATCACGTGTACCGGCTTCATTTTTGGTCTAAAAAAGTCGTTCTTTCGCACACATGCTCCATTTGGGCCCTAGTTGTGTCCCGAAACTTTTCAGCCCGATCGGAATATACCCATGGATGTTATGAATGAAAATGTGCACAAAAATAGGTGCTTTTTCTGTGTTTTAGTAACATGTTAGTAACATGAGCTTTTGAGGTATCGTTTTCCAAGTTTTTGGGGACGAGAAGACCGAATATGAAGGCGATTTTGACCAAAGAGTGGAAAATCGAGGTTCTACCAAATGTTCAGCTCCCAAAATTGATTTTTTATGAGACAAAAACCTGGGAAATCGTCTGAAATCACCATCAATTTTTATAATAACACTGTAAGTAGTAAGTAAGTGGATCAGGACGATTAAATGGCACTACCAATGATCAAAGATAAATTGAAAAAAAAAGGAGCGTACCTAATTCGTGTTTTAGAGGCCAAAAATGGTGGAAACCATCAGAAATAGCTATTTCAATTATTTCACCTGAAATAAACAATAAATGAACAGCCAAAATTTCTGTAGGTATGTCCAGTAGAATAATAAACCCTTGTGACAAGGACTTTGCAGCGTTTTTCATAAGGTCCAGCAGCAGTAGCTCTTCTTCTTCCTCTTCCTGGACTAACGACGACACCAATTGCAGCGATGTACTCTCCATGGCGTTAACGTAGGTACTAAAGTCAAGCAATCGGAAGTCACGTGTGGCGTTCATAGCGGCTAGAATCGCGAGATTGGAAGTCATATACGCGTCTCAGGGTCGCGCGGCTCGAGTCGCGCGGCTCCGGTCGCGCGGCTACAGTCGTTCCAGCCGCGTCATTCGAATCCCACCTTAAGGGTTGCGTTAGCTAACATGGGCATCAACTCAGCTGGTCACCATCCAACATCTGTTTGTTGCCCCCAGATGAAGTTTCGATGAGCATTGCGGGTTTGTTGGCCTTTTTCGCCGTAATGCTGTATAGTTTCTCAATACGAAAGTTGCTTATTTCATTGTTTGGTTACGTTTTGTGTCTTTTTTTTTTTTTTTTTTTTTTTTTTGTTCTTCTTCAACGCCCTGCCCGTTTATTGTCATCGATTAGTTTGTAGTCTCGTACCTATGAGGATTTCGTTCTTGTTGAATATTGAGCAGAGGCGTTGCGTCCATAAGGCCACTTGGGCCACTGCTCCGGCACCAAAAAACACTGTATAGGTGTAATAGGTAAGTTAAAAAACCTCCATAGTTCAGTTGGAATTTGAATTTCCCTGTGTACAATGTACCTAGCATTTTTCACAAAGTTCAACAGCGACTCGCCAGACTTCTCTGGCTATGTAATGGAAATTCTATGGATATTCAATATTATAGTAGAGCATCCATGGTGTGCTCCACAGACAAAGCATCTTATCTGAGTAAAGTGACTGTAATCGATGTCCTGCAATCGAAATCGAAACCTAGGCTCTTGAAACTGGCAGGCAGGTCCTGGGACCTGGTGTCGCCATGAAAACTGAGAAAAGTGGCCCGTCCGCGCATGCTCAGTGGAGTAAAAATGTTGTTTGCCACGCCCACTTTAGGCCCAGTCCCCAAAATCTGATTTCTACTCCAAAATCGTTCGTTGTCACAATCGATTCGATCCCTTCGATTCAATTTGTTGTTGTTGTTTTCCTTAAGGGTGCCGCGAAGAAACACTCTTCATGCCGACAGTGGTGGTTAGAGGTTGCGTTTTTTCTTCTTGTGCATTCGATTCAATTTGTCATCTCCATACGAGATGCTTCTTCGTCTTCTGATCTGTTTTTGTTGTGAATTATATTTGCTTTCTCTGTTGTCAGTTGTCAGTTTTTAATTTTTTGCGTCAAATTGATCGCATTTTGCGTTCGGTCACGTTCTGATGGCAGATTTGTGTTCGTGGTACCTACGAGCATTTTGTCCTGTTTGTGGTCTTGTGGATTGATCGTCGTCCTAACACACTGATAACTACCTAGCTTCAGGTCAATAGCTTCTCCATTCAAGTAGGTACCGGCCGACGGGTCATTGTTTTGTTATAGGTATTTCAGTTTACTATACTTTTATAACACGTGAATTCGGTGGCCAATTTGCAGTAGAAATTGTGGACGTTTTCGATTGAAAGGGAATTTGCTGGGCAGTTAATAAGGGAAGGGTGTTTATTGTTGCCTCGAGGTATTTTGTAGACAAATCTCTTGGTTTTGTGTTCTGGTTTGGTGCCCCACCGTTTTCAGAGCCCACGCACTGCTACTGATATTGAGTTACAGGTACTAAGTAATAATAGAATGTAGTTAACAGCTATTTATTACATAAATATGTTCATTCAGGATATAATAATTCAGCGCCGGGTATCTGACAGACCAGACAAATATATTATGTTACTTTCTACTATTTTTACTTTTCATTACGCTCATTATAAAAATATTGCTAATTTTTGAAAACGGGCTTCAAACTACAATTTTTTGCAGAGTTCTGAATTTTTTTTTTCCACAAAGAAATGGACAAAAACTCCCCATTGCCCGGCCGGCTCCAGAAATTGATTTAGGGCTTTCCTGGGAGAAACACTAGGGTAGGTATTGACCACATAGAACAGTGGTCTACTCAGAAGGAGCATCTATACATGTAAATAATAAGTTAATTAATTAATTAAATTCATTATGCAAATTAATTAATAAATAATTTGCAGTGTTTTCCTTGGCTAAAAGTCAATACTGGATCATCATCGCACACCACAAGGAGTGGAACCTCGCATTTGTGAAACAAGATGGTTGAGAACCCGGCTGTTCTCGACACGCGCAAACCCACCGACTCAAATTTCGAACAGCTCGCTCCTGTTCTTTTCCGCCATTTTCGCCACAGTTTCGCGGCAGCCATCAAAACCGACCTGCCACCGCCAGCCGAAAACTGCACCGAAAGCCCTACTGACACTGTGAACTATACGCCCTGCTATAATTACAGTAATTATATCCACTACAGCCCGCCGCCTTCTCGTAAGAGAGGAACATAGCCTGATTGTGAGCTTGTTCTTAAAACCGAGGGGGTCCTTGAAACGGGGTTATCTAATCTCGGATATGCCTCCCTCGACCTTGCTCATCCCTCGTTAACGCTCGTTCCGGCACACCGTCTTCTAAACAAACTCATTTTATTTACGTTATCCAAGAACTGCCTTTTTATTTTTTCCCGTTTTTTCAAAGAAAACGTAGCCTATTTGGCTCGTTCCAAAATTTCAGAGATGCTCCCTGTGCACCGAAAAACTCTCCGCATTGGCGTAGCCGGGGGGGGTCTTAACACCCCCTCCCCCCCCCCCCCCCCATTGGCTCGAAAATTTTATAACAATCACAAAAGTAACAAACAAATACAACAATAACAGGTTAAACGGTAAATCAAACATGAATAAACAGTTAAATAATATTACATTTATTTGATTACAAACGATCTGTCCCAAACATTTGACCCACTCTTTTTGACAAAAATTCTTATCGAATACCTGCACCGTCCCCTCAAAGTCCCTCATCGTCATCATCCCACACTTCAGGTGAATAATATTGATTTTAGCCCTTAATACCAATTGCTCAACCCCAAAAATCCCAATTCCCTATTCTGTCTGAAAAGCAACTGAAATAGTATTTTTCTGTCTTCACTAATCCTTCCATACCACTTTCAGTGATTTTATATATCAATTTTAGCCGTTTTTACCAATTTTTGACCCCTTAAAAACTCAAATTTGACCCCCTTCGAATTTTTGAATTGCTCATCCTTTTGTTTGGCAATAAGAACGTTTTGGCGAAACTTGGAATTTTTATCACGTAAGTACCTACCCTAGGTCAGATATCGTCTGGAGTGACGCATAAATAAATATATGCGATAGACGTAACTATACATGTTTGTTAGATCTAGGGATGAAATCAGGATTCTCTGAAACGGATTTGCCTATAAAATAATTTCAAAAACTTATGTTCTGAAAATTTTGAACCCATTGCAATAGCTTCATTTACCTTAAAAATTCACGAACATTGTTGCCAAATAAATGTTTTATTTCATCAGTTTATCTTACCTGTAACATTTAGTGCTTTGCTAAATTTAATATAAATTCAGCTTTGTTTGTAATGTCAAACCTTATTAACGAATTTTCAGAGAAAATGAAGCTATTGCAATGGGTAACATTAAAAGAACATGAATTTTTGAAATATTTTTATAGGCAAATCCGTTTCAGAGCATCACCAGTTCATCCGTAAATTTGACAAAAATTTATATATTATGTATATTTATGTGCCACTGCAGATGATATCTGTCCTTGGGTACACGGTAAAAAATCCAAATATCTCCAAAACGTTTGTATTGCCAAACAAAAAGATGAGTTCGAAAATGAGCAATTTTAAAAAATGTCAAGGGGGTCAAATTGGAGTTTTTAGGGGTCAAAAATCGGTAAAAACTGCTAAAATTGCAATATAAAATGACTGGAAGTGTATGGAAGGGTGAATAAAGACAGAAAAATACCATTTCAGTTGTTTTTCACCCAGAATAGGGGACAGAAATTTTGGTTTTTGGGAGTAAAAATTGGTATTAATGGCTAAAAATCAATATTAATTCACCTGACGTTGTGTGGGATGATTAATCACAACGGAGGGACTATCCCGATGATAAAACAATTTTCCTCAAAAACAAGTGGGTCAAATTTGACTTTATTAGGGTCAAACATCGGTAAAAATGGCTAAGATGACGATAGTTATTATATAATTTTAAGAAAAGTGGTATGGTCACTCGCAGTCATTTTTCTACACAATAGCAGGAATACTTCTTTGAAGACTCGCTCTTATAGCCATGCTACATGACAAGAACTTTTTTCCCATTTCCGATAAAACCCCCCCATCCATCCTTCCAACAATCCTGGCTACGCCACTGACTCTCCGCAATCCGTTTTATGCAGTGGAGATCTAAATAACAGATTTTCAATTGTACCTATGTGTCATTCCGCACGATGAGTCACTTAATTTCCACAATAAAAAAATCCCTACTGCGCAGAAAAATCCGTCACCGTAAGAGTAATGATGATTTTGTTACCCAGCCCGAAGGCACTGTGCGCAGCGGTCCAAACTTACAAATTTTTCGTCCAAAAAAAATTAATGGTAATAAAATTAATTTCAGCAACATAAAGCATAGCACATGGGGCTTACCATATGGGGTTTTGTCAAACATGTTTTTTGGGGTGCTGAATCGATTGCAACTAGTCCCAGCCCGATTAGGCACACCCAGCGTGCCAAATTTACAAAAATTGTAGTCCGAAATCCAAAAAATCGCATATTTTTTCTGTAGGCATGTGAGGCGTGGTTTAGGCGAGTAGTTTCAGCATGTTCAGACTGCATCGAGTGATAAAAATCACCCTTTTTTTATTCATGTGGTGATGCGCGCGTGTGTGCGAATCACCAGCGTGGAATGAGGAAGGTTTGGGGGTCACCACTGTGATCCAAATGTTTGGCGATCAAAGGCGCTGGTAAAATTTTCTTCTATTGCAGGGACGGGAGGAACCTACTGCTAATACCCTGGGAGCATGAACCACAGCAGGTATTAGCTGCTCCTTTGGAGTCTTTTGGAAAGAGTGGACCTACTACCGATACCCCGCGAGCATGAACCGCAGCAGGTATTAGCTGCTACTTTGGAGTCTTTTGGAAAGAGTGGACCTAACACCGATACCCCGCGATCATGAATCACAGCAGGTATTAGCTGCTCCTTTGGAGTCTTTTGGAAAGAGTGGACCTACTACCGATACCCCGCAAGCATGAACCACAGCAGGTATTAGCTGCTCCTTTGGAGTCTTTTGGAAAGAGTGGACCTACTACCGATACCCGGCGATCATGAACCACAGCAGGTATTAGCTGCTCCTTTGGAGTCTTTTGGAAAGAGTGGACCTACTACCGATACCCGGCGATCATGAACCACAGCAGGTATTAGCTGCTCCTTTGGAGTCTTTTGGAAAGAGTGGACCTACTACCGATACCCCGCGATCATGAACCACAGCAGGTATTAGCTGCTCCTTTGGAGTCTTTTGGAAAGAGTGGACCTACTACCGATACCCGGCGATCATGAACCACAGCAGGTATTAGCTGCTCCTTTGGAGTCTTTTGGAAAGAGTGGACCTACTACCGATACCCCGCGATCATGAACCACAGCAGGTATTAGCTGCTCCTTTGGAGTCTTTTGGAAAGAGTGGACCTACTACCGATACCCCGCGATCATGAACCACAGCAGGTATTAGCTGCTCCTTTGGAGTCTTTTGGAAAGAGTGGACCTACTACCGATACCCCGCGATCATGAACCACAGCAGGTATTAGCTGCTCCTTTGGAGTCTTTTGGAAAGAGTGGACCTACTACCGATACCCCGCGAGCATGAACCACAGCAGGTATTAGCTGCTCCTTTGGAGTCTTTTGGAAAGAGAGGACCTACTACCGATACCCAGCGATCATGAACCACAGCAGGTATTAGCTGCTCCTTTGGAGTCTTTTGGAAAGAGTGGACCTACTACCGATACCCCGCGATCATGAACCACAGCAGGTATTAGCTGCTCCTTCGGAGTCTTTTGGAAAGAGTGGACCTACTACCGATACCCCGCGAGCATGAACCGCAGCAGGTATTAGCTGCTACTTTGGAGTCTTTTGGAAAGAGTGGACCTAACACCGATACCCCGCGATCATGAATCACAGCAGGTATTAGCTGCTCCTTTGGAGTCTTTTGGAAAGAGTGGACCTACTACCGATACCCCACGAGCATGAACCGCAGCAGGTATTAGCTGCTCCTTTGGAGTCTTTTGGAAAGAGTGGACCTACTACCGATACCCCGCGTTCATGAACCACAGCAGGTATTAGCTGCTCCTTTGGAGTCTTTTGGAAAGAGTGGACCTACTACCGATACCCCGCGATCATGAACCACAGCAGGTATTAGCTGCTCCTTTGGAGTCTTTTGGGAAGAGAGGACCTACTACCGATACCCCGCGAGAATGAACCGCAGCAGGTATTAGCTGCTCCTTTGGAGTCTTTTGGAAAGAGTGGACCTACTACCGATACCCCGCGATCAACCACAGCAGGTATTAGCTGCTCCTTTGGAGTCTTTTGGAAAGAGTGGACCTACTACCGATACCCCGCGAGCATGAACCACAGCAGGTATTACCTGCTCCTTTGGAGTCTTTTGGAAAGAGTGGACCTACTACCGATACCCCGCGAGCATGAACCACAGCAGGTATTACCTGCTCCTTTGGAGTCTTTTGGAAAGGGTGGACCTACTACCGATACCCCGTGATCATGAACCACTGCAGGTATTAGCTGCTCCTTTGGAGTCTTTTGGAAAGAGTGGACCTACTACCGATACCCCGCGAGCATGAACCACAGCAGGTATTACCTGCTCCTTTGGAGTCTTTTGGAAAGAGAGGACCTACTACCGATACCCCGCGATCATGAACAACAGCAGGTATTAGCTGCTCCTTTGGAGTCTTTTGGAAAGAGTGGACCTACTACCGATACCCCGCGATCATGAACCACAGCAGGTATTAGCTGCTCCTTTGGAGTCTTTTGGAAAGAGTGGACCTACTACGGATACCCCGCGAGCATGAACCACAGCAGGTATTAGCTGCTCCTTTGGAGTCTTTTAGAAAGAGAGGACCTACTACCGATACCCCGCGATCATGAACCAGAGCGAGTATTAACTGCTCCTTTGGAGTTTTTGGAAAGAGTGGACCTACTACCGATACCCCGCGATCATTAACCACAGCAGGGAATAGCTACTCCTTTGGAGTCTTTTGGAAAGATTGGACCTACTACCGATACCCCGCGATCATGAACCACAGCAGGTATTAGCTGCTCCTTTGGAGTCTTTTGCTAGCACCCCCCGGAATGGACCACAGCGAGTGTCGTAGGAAGGGGTAGGAAAGACAGGAGTTGCAAGTCGGGAGTCGGACCGTCGATTGAAGAGGTGGGCCAGAACGGCTGCTTATAAAGGGACCCTTCCACCCGTCCCCCCACCACAATCGGCCGTTATGACCGCTATGGTTGGCGGTTGGGAAAAACCCTCGGTTTTCCCTAGCTCAACGTTCTCCGTGTTTACTTGGTTAAATCTCATAATATTACAGGAGTGGTTACTGTGAGGGAATCACGGCAGTTCAAAACACCCAAAAAGATTTTTTGACATCATTTTTCTGCCCGACGTGCCACTCTGGTCTCAACACGTGCCCTTTGAAGCCGTAATGAGTGCTCTGGCAGATGACCATTAGGTTAAATTCTTAAATTTCCCTAACTGTTTCTTTGAAAATGCGCTCCTTAAGCCATGCTGCGTGACTGGAAGTTTTTCTCACAGTCTGGAAATTCGTTATTTGGTTGCTGCTCCGCGATAGTTGAGTTTCCCGAGGGGGGAAGAAAAGTTCGAGACGAAGGGCTCAGTCGTACCCTCCCCCCCACTACAAGCTAATTTTCAGCAATCCGTCAACTCCTCCTATCAGAAGATGAGTGATGTTGAAAGTTGCAATTAAGCCAAGGTGTGTGTAATTTTTAACATGACTTCAAAAAACGTTGCAAATCCCTGCACTACGGTTTATTATTTTGTACAGAATACCCTTCTGTTACAGATCACAGCTCTCTGCATAGATAACCCGTCTATATAATATAATATGTACTATTCTATACATCTTATGTAGAGCGCAGACCCTCCGTAGGTTAGTACCTAACACCGTACTCGTTACTAGGTACCTACCTAAATCACGAGTTAAATGTTGCTCGAATAATTCTGTCGATGACAAACAGTAACTAAAACAGCAAAGAGAAACGCAAATAATGAAGTTCCGAAGGAAAATTGTTGATGTGGAAAGAAATGGATGCCCCTTCTGCGTAGATCACTGTTTTCTGTGGTCAAGTATAATGAACCGTTGTGTAATAACTTGCCTATCAATAATACTTCAGCGGTTATTCAAGTCCGATCAACAAAATCCAGCCCCTTCTTGGTAGATGAACCGTTGTGTAATAATTTACCGATGTGTAATAATTTACCGTTATGAAATAATTTACCGATGTGTAATAATTTGCCGTTGTATAATAATTTACCATTGCGTAATAATTTACCCATCAATAATACTTCAACGTTTGTTCAAGTTTCACAAGTACCTACCAACAAAATCCAGTAGTCCATCACTTATCAAATGAAATAATATCGCAGAACAAATAACTCGACTTCATACAGCCATCCTTGATTATAATCAGGTGCTCCCTAGTGATGATATCCGGGCCAGATTTATACCGTTTGATTCACGATCGTGTTGACGAAGCTTTTTGGTGCACACGAACGGCTGGACGTACAATGCTCCGGGTGGTCTTAAAAAATTGTTTAGCTCAAAACAAATTTAATAACGTAAAAAAACCATACCCTTCTATCGAAAGTTTTCGAGCTACGGCGTTCTGAAAATTTCAACCCCTATTTTGAACCCCTTAGAAATGACTGACAGTAACGTCGAGCTTCGAGGACCAACTAGACCCCGAACGGAACCTATAACCCGAATTTCATCAATTTTGTTTCATGGTAACTAAGAAAAGTGGCCCGTACGGCGGACAGACAGAAATTTTTAACATGTTTAATGTTTTAGGGCTGGGGGTCATTCTGTGAATTCCGACACGCAAATATGCAACGTTTTTCATTGGTTACTACACAGTTACTACCTTCTGTTGTAGCAACCATAAAGAATATCGCACTCGAAAGAAACAAGAGTCAATAGCTACGTTTTTCATTGGTTACTACACAGTTACTACCTTCTGTTGTAGCAACCATATGTTGATGGCGAGTTCTATAATAAGTACAGTAAATGCAACATTATACTTGTAGAGTTCAGTGAAATTGTGGCTTTCATTTTTTCTTGACATTAAAAAAACTATATCTAATTTCTCCCTTGCGAGGGAAAAACATTAAACATGATTTAATGTTTTTCCCTCTCAAGGGAGAAATTGAAATTGGCAATGCTTTACGAAGCTTAAAAATTACGCTCATTCTTATGGTTCACTAAATGTGGCATATCCCATTTATGTGAGTTTGTATTGCAGTTTTGGATTCTACATACCTTGAAACGTAAACCACCAAATTTGAGGGGGGTTAGAATTGTTTTTTTCGTGCTCGATTCCAATGGTTCATTATTGAAAATAATAAACCAAAAGGAGGAGGTTACTAATTCGACCTATTTCTTTTCTATGTTCTTTTAGCGAATTTTCAAAAGAAATATTATTGCAAAGGGTCCAAAAGTGTCAGAACGTGAATTTTGGGATTTTTGTATACGCAAATCCGTTTCAGAGCATCTTGCATTAATTTATAGATTTTAACAAAAATTTATATGAACAAAATTATATTTATAGGTAGGTATGCATTTATATTTTCTTCAAAATCAACTATTACAATATATAAATATATATTTATTTATTCATGTGTCACTGCAGCCGATATCTGACCTTGGGTACATGATAAAAATTCAAAATTTCTCCAAAATGTTCGTACTGCCAAACGAAAGGATGAGCAATTTTCAAAAATTCTAGGGGAGTCAAATTTGAGTTTTTCTAGATCAAAAATCGGTAAAAACGGCTAAAATAGCGAACAAAATTGATACAGTATCACTGAAAGGGTTATGGAAGGGTGAGTAAAGACAGAAAAATACCATTTCAGTCGTTTTTCATGTTAAGGAATAGGAGCCAAATTTGGATTTTTGGGGGGTCAAAAATTGGTGATAAGGGTTAAAATCGCCTAATTCACCTGACGTTGTGTGGGATGGTGCATCACGACCGAAAGAGAGACTATATCGATGATAAAAATAATTTTCTCAAAAGAGTGGGTCAAATTTGACTCTAGAGTCAAAAACGCTGCAAATCCCTGCACAACGGTTTATTATTTTGTATAGAATACCCTTCTGTTACAGATCACAGCTCTATGTATAGATAACCCGTCTATATAATATAATATGTACTATTCTATTATATGCATATTATGTAGATCGCAGACACTCCGTAGGTTAGTACCTAACCCCGTACTCGTTACTAGGTACCTACCTAAATCACGAGTTAAATGTTGCTAAAATAATTCTGCCGATGACAAACAGTACCTAACAAAAAGAAACACACATAATGAAGTTCTGAAAAGAAATTGTTGATGAGGAGTGAAAAAAGTTGCAAAAGTACCTACCAACAAACTCCAGCCCCTTCTACGTAGATGGTATAATTTACCGTTGTGTAATAATTTACCGTTGAGTAATGATTTACCGTAGTAATAATTTACCCATCAATAATACTTCAACGTTTGTTCAAGTTTCACTACCTACCAACAAACTCCAATAGAGCCATCATTTTTCAAATTAAATAATATCACAGAACAACCAACTCGACTTCATACTCCGCCAATATAATCAGGTGATCCCTACCAATGATTGGCCGTATTCACAAATTCCTATTATAGGCGCGTCTCTGGTTACGAGATTTAGTTTGGATTATATACAATTTCATTCACACTGGAGTCGAAAATGCCTGTCGGTGCAAACTTCGGGGCCTTACTGTGAACGAACGGCTGGACGTACGATGCTCCGGATGGTCTTAAAAAACTCGCAAGTTCAAGAACTATTTAAAACCGTAAAAATATTTACGTAAAAAAATGGTATAGGCGTTTTGAAAATTGCAACCCCTATTTTGAACCCCTTAGAGATGACTCACAGTAACGTCGAGCTTCGAGGACCAACTAGACGCCGAACGGAACCTATAACCCGAATTTCATCAATTTTTTTTCATGGTAACTAAGAAAAGTGGCCCGTACGGCGTACGGCGTACGGCGGACAGACAGAAATATTTTTATTGCAGTTTTGGATTCTACATATCTTGAAACGTAAACCATCAAATTTTGAGGGGGGGTAAGAATTTTTTTTTTCATGCTCGATTCCAATGGTTCATTATTGAAAATAATAAACCAAAATCGGTAAAAATGGCTAAACACTTTTACAAAAAGTGGTATGTTCTCATTATCTTTTACACCTTAGCACGAATATTGCCTTGAAAACTCGCTCTTTTTTTTAATGTTTGTCCGGCGATTATTCCGAAACTACTGGACTGATTTCGATGAATATATTTTTTTTCAAGAACATCAATCCTCAAGTGCTTCGACGGACATTGCACAATTTGACGACAGAAAACACCATGCAAAAGACTGTGCATTCCCCAGTAATGATGGTATCAATACTTGATAGCGTGAGGTATAATAATGAGCTAGTAATGGGTCACTATTAGCGTTGGGAAGTGCACTTGGGTACCTAATTTTTTTTTTAATATTTAAAAAAAACCTTTAAAAAGCGCATTAAAAATTAAAAATTAACACCTTTTCGAAACTAAGTAAATCTTTTCAAGTAAACTAATTAAATCAACAGTCAACTAAGTAAATCTTTAAAACAGCCAACTAAGTAAATCAAGTCAACTAAGTAAATCTGATCATCGCACTAAAAAGCAAAAATTAACAAATAAAACCGATTTCATAAAAAGCTGTTATTTCAATCTAAAAAATAAAGCATAATTTTTAGGTACCTACATTATTTTTTTATCCGAAGCCAATACAACAAAATTTTTCAAGTCGGCGCCAAATTTAAAATAAAAACCCCACTCAGCCTTCATGTATCCCTTGGTTTTTAGACACTTTAGTTGCAGTTTGGCGCCGACTTCAAAAATGTTGTTATATCGGCATTGAATAAATTGTGTATGTTTTGTCAAGCATAAAAATTATTCTTTACTTTTAGTTTTGTATTAAAGTATTTTTTTATTTTTTCGGTTAATTATGTATAAAAATCTATAAAAATGCAAAATGTAAAAATGTATAAAAATTTATGTATAATGTATGAAGGACCGGAAGGGACACTAGCAGGGTTGCCAGATGTCCCGGATTTTCCGTATTAACTATTGAACAAAACACAAAATTGTTTAATGTACAATTTGGTTTTTAAACTGTCCAGTTTGATTCAACTGACCAAAACCCAAAATTCGGTTTTGAAAATGTCCAATTTTATTAAGAAAATGTTGAATTAGGTTTGGAAAATGTCCAATTCGACTATGGAAATGCTACAAATTGATGATTAATTCTTCTTTTTTTCATAGGTACCTGCATATTTGATAACAATATTATTAATTTCCTCTTTTTTTCCCTGAAAGATATTTACAAAAGGTGTGAATTACTTACATAGACCATTGTGTTACTGATGTTTTACATGTTTTCAAGTTGTTTTTGTATGAGCCATAGACTAACAAGTCTCAAGCATAATGAAAGTTGAATAAATAAAAAATAAATAAATATAAAAATATTAGTATCATCACGTGATGACCACGTGGGTGACGAACTGGCGTTAATGGATGAGTTTGTTCTATCTGATTAATCTAACATAGTAAAATCGATAATTTATTATTAAAAAATATACCTAATAAGAAATGTGCTAGGTATGTCGATTTCGAGTGTTGATATTAGACAATCGGTACATGTGCCTTCACAACATCAATGCACGTACCTACTCATGGCAATGTAGGGCGTCACCGTGGAGCCAGCAGTGGCGCCACTAAGCAAATACGTGAATGGCATCGTAGTCTACATTTTCTGGCCATATCTTCGATTTAGAATTCATTTCAGAAAGAACTGGTCGGCCAATTAATTCAGTGGGTAATGATAGAAAATTTTGAAAATTACCAGTTGAATGGGTATTTAAGTATCGTCTAGTAAATAAGTGTTCTAGATGTGACGGTTCGAAATTTGAGATACAGAATGAACAGGAAGGTAAATAAATATTAGCATAAATAAACAGTATAGTATAAATAAATAGTAAATGAATCTTCATTAAAATATAAATAAATCGTCATGCAGAATATCCCACACTCATGAACACAGGAAAAACTGAGTTAGGATCTAGTAGGTAGGTACCTATTTAAAATTTTCTCATTCTGAATTAACCAATCTTGGTTTTATTTATTGCTATTTATTTATTTTAGGTTTTACCTATTTATTTTACTTATTTTTTTGTTATTTTAGGTTTTATTTATCAACCAGTTTTGGTTTTATATACTGCTTACGTTATTTAAGCAATGAAGCAAAGAGTTGATGTTAACAACAAAATTATAAAACATTTTCTACGTAGCAATATATAAATTATTTATCGATGAAAATTCACTATAACGTGTTCCAACGAATTTTCAGTTTCCACCTTTGAGGTTGCGAAACGATAATAATTACGTATACACACGTACCTACCTGATATGAAAATAGGTCCCATCATATAACTTATTCAAAATCTAGTAATAAGTCTTAGTAGTGTACAGGTAAAACTGAGTTAGGATCTAGGTAGGCACCTATTTAAAATTTCCTCATTCTGAATCATCCAATTTTGGTTTTATTTTTGTCCAAGAACCAAATAACGTAAGCAATGAAGCAAGCAATGAGTTGATTTTAACAACAAAATTATAAAACATTCTCTACGCAGCAATATATAAATTATTTATCGATGAAAATTCACTATAACGCGATTCAACAAATTTTTATTTCCCACCTTTGAGCTTGCAAAATGACAATTACGAATACACATGAAAAGGTCCCATCCTGTAACTTGTTCGAAATCTACTAATAAGTAAGTATTGTTAGCTTTAAAATTATTTTTTGGATCTAAATACCAACCTGGAAGTACGAAAGGGCCTTTGAAATGTTTTTAATTTTGAGTTTATCGAGTCCCATCAGTGTTGTTCCAAAATAGGTAATGCGTGATGTTTAATTTTCAAGTAGGTGCAGGAGAATTTGATCATTGTTTTCTGTTATGGGTGGACCAAATACGTTGTACCGAAAGTTTATAAAATTCGCGCCTTTTGAATTTCGAAGTAATCCCGCCTCGTCTATCTAGTAACAAGTCTTAGTAGTGTACAGGAAAAACTGAGTTAGGATCTAGGTAGGTACCTACTTCAAATTTCCTCATTCTGAATCATCCAATTTTGGTTTTATTTTTGTCCAAGAACCAAATAACGTAAGCAATGAAGCAAGCAATGAGTTGATTTTAACAACAAAATTATAAAACATTTTCTACGCAGCAATATATAAATTATTTATCGATGAAATTCCCACCTTTGAAGCTTGCAAAATGATAATTACGAATACACAGGTACCTACCTGATATGAAAATAGGTCCCATCCTGTAACTTGTTCAAAATTTACTACTAAGTCTTAGTAGTCTTCTAATAAGTAGTTATATACCTAAGTACTACTGTAAGTATTGTTAGCTTGAAAAAAAAAAATTATTTTTTTTGGATCTAAATACCAACCTGGAAGTACGAAAGGGCCTTTGAAATGTTTTTAATTTTGAGTTTATCGAGTCCCATCAGTGTTGTTCCAAAATAGGTAATTCGTAATGTTTAATTTTCAAGTAGGTGCAGGAGAATTTGATCATTGTTTTCTGTTACGGGTGGACCAAATACGGATGTGAACGAAAACGCACAACAGTTTTGCTACAACAGTTGCCGATAAAAAACAAAGCAACTGTTGTCAAGAAAAGAAAATAACAGTTGTAAATAACAGCTTACATTCACAGTGGCGTGACAAACCTCAACACTCATCATAACCAGAGCCCTTCAAATGCCATATTGCCATACAAAAATGCCATACATTCTGCCAGTTTTTTTGTAAAATGCCATATTCCGCCGATTTTTGGGAAAATGCCATGTTTGTGCCATGTTTTGCCTTTTTTTCGCGAAACTCCTTCAAAAAAATTTAAAAAAAAAATTTGAAGTGACTGAATGACATGAGGTTTCTCGAACCCTGAGGCCATTAGTGTAGAAGGATTACTAAAGCCTCTAACCCTTTTGGAATGGGGTGCTTCCACGGGTCGCCAATCTGTCTGGTGAGGAAGCCACTCTCAAGGAAGGCTGGGAACCTGCTGATGCCTTCTCTATGAAATACGCCCCGGCAACATCAGCTGATGTGGAGAGGACTTTCTCAAAAATGAAATACCTTCTGAGTGATCGACGGCTGGGATTTTCAATGGAAACCTTTGCAGCACACCTGATGTTGTTATTTAATAATAATAATAATAATAATAATAATAATTAATGGTTTTTATAAAGCTCTGTAAATAAAATAAATCATATAGCATAAATAACTTGTATGTTGTGATATTATCGTCTCAGAATAGCTGGGGTGGTTGGAGAGGGTTGAAAAATAAGTGCCATATTGAGAGAAATAAGAGCCATATTTTGGCCAAAATAAGTGCCATATTGAGAGAAATAAGTGCCATATTTTGGCCAAAATAAGTGCCATATTGCCATATTTTTTAGGGCCCTATTTCACAAAAATAAGTGCCATGTTGTGAAGGGCTCTGATCATAACAGATTTAAAACTATTGTCAGAGAACTGTTACTTTGGTATTACCTAGTTTTTCCTGTTCGAAATAACCGTGGTATTATAAAGAATGATTCCCTGGAAATCACTGACTGTATGTGTGTATATATGTGTGTGGAAACCTTCATTTTGTTGTCTGAAGAAGCAACAGAAACCGATCGAGTGGCCTGTTCTTGGTACCAAAGCCAAATTCCGTGAGCTCCTGCAGTCTTCTGAACACCCTATGCATATTTCACTGGAATGCCCCTTTCAAACGCTCATTTCTTTCCCGTTCAAACCCTCTTTCTGACGAAGCAACTATTTTTTTTTTTTTTTTTTTTGTATTGCACAGTTGTAGGAGTTGTTAAAACGAAAATTTTCCAAAAACGTCCAAAACGAGAGGTGTTATCAACAACAGCCTGTTATTAGTTGAGTCGCATCGCAGAGTTATTTCCAAAAACACAGAAAACGAAAAAACGTCCACAACGAGAGGTGTTATCAACAACAGACTGTTGTGCCTTGAAAGACACAACAGACTGTTATTTACAACTGTTATTCTCGGGCAACCAACAGCCTGTTGTCGTTTTCTGAAAATAGCAATAACGCCCAACACCAAATACGTTGTACCGAACGTTTATAAAATTCGCGCCTTTTGAATTTCAAACGCCCGCCCGTTTCCCTCGCAACGAGGCAAAAAAAAAAAAGAAAAAAAAGTAATCCCGCCTCGTCCAGAGTCGACCACCCTTTGGAAATTTCGTCGGACTGAAGAGCGAGGAAGGTTTTTTTAGTGGGACATTTTATTCCTCACAACACAGTCAACGGAAATGAATAGGTGTTCGTTAACTTTTGTGCCGTCAGATTTATAATGAATGCAGTAGCGCTAAACAAGTGTCTTCGGGTATTTTATAAACTCACCGCTGCCAGCGCCACTCGACAATTTTTTTTAAAGTCAATCACAGTCGGCGTGACGTCATCCACCTAACGACGGGTAAACCTTCCACGTCGTCAAGGCGTCTCCGCGAAGGTCCGGCGGATGATTTCAAAAACGGGAATTTTTTTTTTTTTTTCGAAATTCGGATACGGTTTTTTCGGGTGGGTTTTTTTTTTTGGAAAAATTTTTCAGGAACGAAACGAAACGAGGCGGCCATGACTCCGAGACGAACGGGCACGAAAGGGTCGGGACCGCCGTGGTCCTCGCTAGAATCACCGTTCCATACCATTGTTTTAGTAACCGTTCCAAACCTATTCGTTTCTTCGTTCAGTAGCAGTTCCGCACTCCCGCTTCGAGTTATGCCCGCTAATTTTCAAATCAACTATTTTAGTAAAACGGCTTCTTTTATACTGTTATGTAAGGCATAACTTGCCTTTTATACACTGCTATTTTTGAATAAATGAATACTTATACAGAGTGTAACATGAATGATGCCAAACCTCTCTCCCACGTGTTCTACATCTAATTTCCGACCAAGTAGTGTCCTATAACATTTGTTTTTTACTCCGCTTGAAACCCCACTTTTAGCGAATTTTCGAAGAAAAGGAAGCTATTGTTCTCGGTCCAAAATTTTTAAAACTCGAATTTCCGAAAGATTTTTATACCAAAATCCGTTTCAGACCATCCTGAATTCACTGCCGAAAGACACCAAAAATTATATGTATATATATATATTTATATATTTATATATATATTTATATATTTATATATGTATGTGTCATTCCAGACGATAACTCTCGAAAGAATTGAGATAAAAAGTTCAAATTTGCACGAAAAATCTGTCTTGGCAATCGACAGGCTAAGTTCGAAGATGGGCAGAATCGGGTCACTCTAAGGGGGAGTTTTGGGGAATTATAGGGGGGGAAAATTACCCATAAATTCCCAAAATGAAAAAGTCTGACAAGTGACACCTCATTTTAAAGGTTTTTGTACGCTGAACACGATGGTGAAATCAGAATTGCAATATCTCATTCCATTCTCAAACTGGAGCACTTTGAAGATGAAGGAACGTGGTTATTTCTTGAGATGTTCTTCCTGGTTCGTCTGCTCTAATCTGATAACGGAATGGGATATCGCAATTCTGACTTCACCATCGTGTTCAGCGTTGGAAAATCTACAAACCGAGGTGTTGCTCGGCAAAAAATGGAACAAAAAATTTGTTACGTATCCAATACCTACTCTTCTGGTATTCAAAACATTTTTGATTTCCCCCTCCCCCTCCTTCCACCCCAAATTTTACTTTGCGTAAAACTACTCCTGTTTTAATTTTGTATGGTATCAAGTTGGGAAAACATTGGCCGAAAATTAATTTTCAGAAAATTTTAGGCGGAGGAGGAAGATGCCGAAAACTTCGAAAATTCGCTCTTATAGCCATGCTGCATGACTGTGGTTTTTTTACTTAAGATTTTTTTCGAGTTTCCGACCTCGTCTCACTAAAGCAGCTATAATTTCCTTAATTTAAAGAGTAAATTCAAATTTGAAGATACCGCTGGAAAGAGCGTTAAATTTCCTGTCTCTCTAATGCCTAACAAAAAATTTTTAGGAGGATTTGAGGAGTGAAAATGGAGTTTGAAAAGTGAATTTGGTCAAAATCTTAAAATCGTCTGTTTTTTTCAAACGCTTGGTGATCCTATTAATTCTTGTAGCATAATTGTGAAGGTAAGCTTAAAAAATGCGCCAAAACGTCAGCTTTCCAACGGACTAATCAAAATGTTTTTTGGAATTGATTTCAAGAGAGAAAATGAGGTTTGAATACTTAAAAACGTGTTGTTTCCGGCTAAATCGTGGGTTTTTCATGAAAAATGTACCTTTTGTGAAGTAGTGAGTCAACTATGGGGTAATTTTCAAATCGAATGGTGACACCCTCACATCATCTCCCAGTAAGTATTTGGTAGTTATTTTCATTTTAGTCCAATGGTGTTGGCATTACATAGAATGGAACTATGGAAGTTCAGCGAAGAGGACTGAAAGACCCGTGAGACGACTGTTGTTTGTGTACCTCTACGAATGATTGGGACGAGTTCTTATCTTTTTCGCTGCCACCTTTGGTCTCTTCACAAACGAACCGGTCTCTGTATTCGCCAAAACGGAGGGCATTTTGGGCAAATAAAGGATTGAACAGTGTCCCGCTTAACTTCCATAGTTCCATTCTTTGTAATGCCAACACCGTTAGTCTAAAATTAAAATAATGACCAAATACTTACTGGGAGATGATGTGAGGGTGTCACCATTCGATTTGAAAATTACCCCACAGTTGACTCACTACTTCACAAAAGGTACATTTTTCATGAAAAACCCACATTTAGCCGGAAACAACACGTTTTTAAGTATTCAAACCTCATTTTCTCTCTTGAAACCAATTCCAAAAATGTTTTGATTAGTCCCTTGGAAAGCTGACGTTTTGGCGCATTTTTTTGCTTACCTTCACTATTCTGCTACAAGAATTAATAGGATCACCAAGCGTTTGAAAAAAACAGAAAATTTTAAGATTTTGACCAAATTCACTTTTCAAACTCCATTTTTACGCCTCAAATCCTCCTAAAAAACTTTTGTTAGGCATTAGAGAGACAGGAAATTTAACGCTCTTTCCAACGGTATCTTCAAATTTGAATTTACTCTTTAAATTAAGGAAATTATAGCTGCTTTAGTGAGACGAGGACGGAAACTCGAAAAAAATCTTAGAAGTGAAAAAAGTGGGGTTTTAAGCGGAGTAAAAACAAATGTTATAGGACACTTTTGGTCGGAAATTTATATGTAGAACGCGTGGGAGAGAGGTTTTGCATCACTCATGTTACACCCTGTATAGGTTTAGGTATTTATAATGAAGAAGTGGTAAGGATAGCTGCTAGCTGGTGACAACAAGAAACTGCGACAGAGTCGGAACGGTGAACGAAAGAACGGCTGGAACGGAGAACGTGGGAAGGGGGGCGCCGGAAACAGCCGAACCCGACGGAAACAGCCGAACTTGCGAGGACCACCCGCGGTCCCGACACGGGCGAGGTTGCGAGGCGTGACGTCACGGCCTTCCCCCCGACCGGCCCCACTCGAGGGAAGGTTCCACCCGAGGTTACCCCAGCCTAACCTGGATTATCAACAAAAATCAACATTCAAGGACCCCCCTCCACGGTTTTTCTACCCATCGGGATTCCTTTCGGAATTCAACTCAAACCTCCCCGTCGAAAACTCACTCGGAACGAGTGCGAAAACGTCCGGAAAAGTTCCGGAAATCGAGTTTTTCCGCGTTTTTCCCCGCGTTTTTGGGCAACGACGGAGTTTTTCCGTTTTGGCTTTGTCGCCACCCCGACGAGGCCGAACTTCCCAGTTGCTCCGGAGTGAAGTGCATTCTAGTGGAAACCTCCCATTTTTTTTTCCTCGCTTCGCCCCGTCCGAAAACCCCGTCTTTTTCCGAGTTTCAACCGAAGTTTTTCGTACGCGCACGAACCCGTACCGAACCGCGAATCCAGTTTTGACAAGTGTTTTCGATGTTTCGCGACTCGAAAAAGTGAAGTTGTCCAGTTTTGTAAAAAAAATCCTTTTTCTCTCGCCTCGGGAACAAAACCTATCCCGCGGTTCTCAGGTTTACATGACCCGTTGGTTGCACCTCCTTCCACACTGCATCGCTGAGCCCGTTCCGAACGTTTTTTCAAAGCGATTTCTTCAGCTGAAACGTCTTCTGTGAAATGTTCAGCAAGTGAATTTATCACGTTTTCCCCAAGAACCAGGTAACCTTTCCCCAACTTCAAACTTACCGTTTTTTTTCAACCACCTTGTGTGTGCGAACACGCTACCCAACCCGTTCGCTCTCGACCCGCACGTATGTTATAAATCCACATCTTTTTTTCAGTAAAAATCCCAGTTTTCTACCCGAAAAACTACCAAATCCTGTCCTTCCGTCTCTCCATTCATTTACAAAATCCTTTACCTTCTCCCACGCATCGTACGACGAGAATATTTTTTTCCTCTGCCTTTTTTTTGTTCGACCATTAACTCCGAACTGACCTAGTGCAGAAAATGTCCGACCCACTCCTCAAAACTTTGTTTCGTTATCTCTATTGTGCTGAAGGTAACTTTTTTTTCCGTTCGCCCTTGGAATTTTTCAAATACCTTTTTCGCACGAGTTTTCACTCGTTTTCCTATCCGAATTGGGCTGATATTGATGCTGAACGTTTCCTACAATTTACCCATCTTTTTTTCCCTCACGGTGGGTTTCGCGTCGAGTAGAAAAATCATTAGCTGAAAGCCACTCAAGTCCGATTTCTTCTCTTATAATTAAATTTTTCTTAATATCGCCGTTTCCCTCTGGAATTTTCTTCGGAGACGAAATATTGAGTTTTGATAACATAGATAAGAAATATGAATTATGAAAATAAAACAACCAACCTCTATGCATCAAAAGTTACCAGTTCTCCATTTTATCTAGGATCTATACCTACTCGCACATAAATTTTCGTTTATTTTATTTCCAATTTCTCCTTATTTTCCATCATAATTATCCAACTTTTTTAAAAAGTAAATGATTAGTAATTCTGTACGTTCTTCTATTATAATTAATTTTTCTTAAAAAAATATCGCCGTTTCCCTCTGGAATTTTCTTCGGAGACGAAATATTGAGTTTTGATAACATAGATAAGAAATATGAATTTATTATGAAAATAAAACAACCAACCTCTTACCCGTTACCCGTTCTCCATTTTATCTATAATCTACCTACTCGCACATAAATTTTCGTCTATTTTATTTCCGATTTCTCCTTATTTTCCATCATAATTATCCAACTTACAACTTTTTTTTTTAAAGTATATGATTAGTAATTCTGTACCTACGTTCTTCTCTTATAATTAATTTTTCTTAAAAAAATATCGCCGTTTCCCTCTGGAATTTTCTTCGGAGACGAAATATTGAGTTTTGATAACATAGATAAGAAATATGAATTATGAAAATAAAACAACCAACCTCTATGCATCAAAGTTACCCGTTCTCCATTTTATCTAGGATCTACCTACTCGCACATAAATTTTCGTCTATTTTATTTCTAATTTCTCCTTATTTTCCATAATAATTATCCAACTTATAACAATTTTTTTTTTTTTTTTAGTAAATGATTAGTAATTCTGTACGTTCTCGAAAGATTGTTTTCGTTAGTTTCTCACCCGTTGTACCCCGATCACTTATCACTCAAATGCCTTTCTTTATTCATCTCCTTTCTTATATAACAAGTTTCGAAAACGCCAGGTTCCTCGGCAAAAAAGTTTGGCCCATTTTAAGTGGTATACCTACATCAAGTTTCGCTCCTCAAATGGATATTGAAATAAGTAGGTGCTTATTCGTAAAATTTTGTTGGTACCTGCGGACGCTAATCTATATTTACATCAAAACCTAATCGGAAATATGAATAGGCTACGTTGCGAGTTGTTTTTTTATCAGCGTCCTGATTATGAAATTCGATTTCTTAATGAATTTTGACTTGATTTTTATTTCGTAAGATTTGGCTGTTGTTTTTTACTTAAATAGATTCCACGACTCGTAATTTCTTTATATTTCTTATACACCTTACATACTATTCACTAATCATAACCTTCCCATCTATCTTTTTGTCATAATAGTCTGTGAGTTTTTGCTAAGAATCAATCCATTAACACTCGAAATGTAGATGAATAGTGCTTATAAACAATTTAGCGTCGTTCTATGCGCCACCCATTGACAATTTAACTGAAATTAAATTCAAATTTATGGCTCAAGTCCACCTTGCTTCTTACGTATGCTATAAATGACTACCTATCTCAGTGTATGGATACGACTAACTATCGTTGCTAACTTTTTCTAATCCCTTGATATCCCTTTGTTGCGTGCGTACCTATTTTTCTACAGTACCAGTTCTCCCAGAATTATAATCCCTACCAAGGTCGGTTTCGTTACAGTGAAATAAACTTTAGTACATAGTAATAACATGCATACTGCAGAACTCCTAGATTTCTCTTTGTTTTACTGTATTTCAAGTTATCTAGCTAAACTATATTGCACGTTTCGTTTATTCGAAAATTCCGACAAGGTCTAACTATATATTCTATAAAATAATATCTGCTAGCTCGCTACTCACTATTATAGTATTTGGCAGTCTGATAACATCATTGTCAGTGTACATTTTTAGCAAAAATGTCCTGTAGCACCACCATTTTGTGTTTGTTTGGTTGTTTACATTAATTTATGTGTGGAAATTTTTGCTAATTTCTATTTACTTGTCGGTATACAATATCAAACGACGTCCAAGCTTCAGACAGCTGTACTGGTGAATCGTAGGTTTCCCTTTCAATGGACCAATTTTTGGGATCGTCCATATCACCTTGATACTTCAGGATCCATAAATTCAAAATAGGAATCAGGTTCAGTTGATTTTCTCTCTACGTAGGTACACAAACGTGTATGAACAGCCCATAAGTATAGGTGGGTAGGTATAACATGCTTGCAGTGAGTAGGTAGGTACCTACTGAAATTCCTCGCAGAGATGTAAAGGGGTAGGAGTACCCAAAAATGTGCATTCGTTATTTTTCCAGTAGACATTTTTCATTGTTTTATTCGAAAATTTGTTTGAAAAATGTTTGTTCAAAATTTCCTGTAATTTTCTTTAAAAAATTTGTTTAAAATGTTTGTTGAAACTTGTTTGAAAATTTGTTTCCAACTGGTCTTAAAAAGGGCTGCAGAAAAATATGATGCGCGAAAGTTACAGAGGTCCAAGCGTGATGTCGTCAGTCAAGTTAAATTTGACCGTAATTTGCAGCCTTTTCTCTCGGCTTCTATTGAACCGATCGGGTTCATATTTTGAGCAGTTCCTTAGGGAGCCCCAATGAACAAGTGTACCAAATTTCAGCTCTTGAAACCCTCTCTAATCTACTCTGAAACCCTTCTCCCCCCAACATGCACGGATGGCATTTCTTTGGAGCGTAACGAGTGTGTGTGCAAAATATCAGGTCGGATCGTTATGTCTGTGAGGCTGTAGCCCTGTCAGAGAAGAATTATTGTAGAAAAACTTGAAAAATAACTGTTTTCAGACTTCCTTAACTCCGGCACCTGCTGGTCCCAAGGGTTGAAATTTGGTACACATCCTCAGTGGCACGTAGAGAATGGGTGTACGAAAAATCAACACCGGGGACGCCTAGGGAGCCGAGTTATGAGTGGGGAGGGGGGTTAAAACCCTACTTGTTTTCTCGTGTAAACACTGTTCTTGGTCGCTTTTGATTGATTTTCTCTGCGAGAGGGTCCCTAGGTCTACGGAATTTGTTTTTGAAAATTACCTCAGACTACAACTATTATCTTCCTGAATCCACTGATTTTTTCAAGCACCATTTTTGTCATTCATAACTTAACGATATCTTTATGGAGGTTTGAAATCACCGAAAGGCTATGGCTCGAACTTATATCCCTCCATGTTGTTTTTATATTCACAGCATTGGAATGACACAGAAAGGCGTTGGGCCGTTTGCGGTGATTCTCTTGACTCTTTTCTGGCTGTATAGGCTGCATGACAGGCTGTTTGCAGTGTTCTCCTGAGTTCCAGTCCACAGAAAATCGGGCAGACAAGAACTGGCCATGCACTGGGATATGCACTCCATCCCTCTCGATTCCCAACCGTTATCAAACCCTTTTCAAACGCTTACCAAGGATGGTTTCTTATGGTTTTCCAGTAGTTGGCTAACCGTCAGAAGAAGCCAGTGCAAACGAACTATTTAAATACTAGGCAATGGGACAATCCATGGATTATTTTAGTGCCCATGGATTATTTTAGTATCCATGGATCATTTTAGTATCCATGGATATGGATCTGAGGATCCTATGGTGGATTGAATGTAATTATGTATTAGTTCCACTAAAGGAACAGCTTTTCCCATCACTAGAAGTAAAACTGGACTGCAAGCAGTCTACAGTGGTATTTGACCCATTCCAGTTAGAAACTAGATTCAAATCAGGCATATCGTACAGGAGATTTATCCTAAACCGTTTCAACTCCTTGCCTGTACCATTTACCTCGGCGTTCCAAGGCACTGGCAGAACCAGAAATGATAGGTCTAGATTCACAAAATGCATTGCTATATGAACTTATTTTGCAACAAACTTTTGTGGATTTCAGTGTCAGCCTTTGATCGAGTATGGAGGAAGAGGTTGATCTGCGAGGTAGACCAACCTTTACCGAAACTTGCCTCGCCCAGCGATTCGTTAGAGTCAAACTAATGATCCGGCTATATCAGGCTACAGACAGACGAGGCAGGATGTACCACAGGATGCAGTGTTGAGGATCAGTTTTCTGTATAATGATGATGACCTGGTAACTGAACTTGATACAAAGATCCCTGGACTCAGTGCACTGCTATGTGCAGACTGTCTCCTCTTCTCGGCAACCAGCAGCACCATATCAGCCCTTGAAGGCTCGCAGCATCACTGGAGCACGCAAGTTCACACCCATTGCTGGTATTGAGCCTAGTTAAGAAGAAGAAAATCGTTTTATTCAATCAATGTAAACAGAAATGGTATACTACATGGATAAAATACATTCCGCAAAAAGAAAATTCGATTTGTAGGTACCAATAATACAAGCATTGAATAATAATGCTCAACTGTAGGCAATGCCTGTCTTGTTGAGCATGAGCCTCAAGCCTACTTATACTGGCACTAGGTTAATTACATTAACGCTAGTTAACAAAATAAATCGCTATAGTCGATAGAGCAGATCGTCTTTGCTGTATATAATAAATTAAATCAGAAACTAACACTCCTACACCAGGCGCGATAACAGGATCCTATTTATGATAGAAACCCATACAACATATTTCAGTCAAAGATTGTAATAGACGCTGCTAACGAAATACAGAATGGCGGATCTCCGCTCTCTCAAAAGCCAGGAAAAGATTTGCTTTTTGAATTGGGACCTCGAGAAAGATGAGGGGTATTTCATTAAGGGCGGTAAGTTCCTATGCAGCATGTGAAGGACGTAGAGTGGGCTTCTAGTTGATAAGGCAATACGTGGTCGGGAATTAAGAGAAAAGCTCGAACCCGCCAACCTCGTGTGGTAATTATGAGTTGTGTCAACAACAACCAGGGATGGGTATTTATGGAAATACAGAAGCAAGAAGTTGTTTCTAGACTCAATAGAGCTGCAATGATTCTAAATGAGAAACTGAAGAGGGCACATGTTACCTACTGGAGAAGCTATCATCCACCTGATGTAATACTAAGGTAAATGCAGTAACAAAAATGTCTGGATTGGGTCTTGAGCTGGACAACAGGAATCCTACCCAGACCGCGGAGTCCTGCACCCACTTACTTTCAATCTAACGCTGTTGAGTGACACTTCAAAGAACATTTCTAACCTCATAGAATTTGGAACAGCTTCGCAAGGGATGTTCCACTCCCGGTATCCAGCCACAGAGTGGCTTTACGTTTATGCAGATGGATCGGTGAGAAATGGCAGAGCTGGCGTGTACTCCAGTCTTTCAGATCAGTGCTGCTGTGGGAAACAATGCAACAAATTTCGATGGTGAAGTTGCTGGAGTCCGGTGGGCACTCTAAGAGATTGCTCAGGGAGACGTGGACAAGGAAGTCTGCTGGTGGCTTCCTCTTGGATCATTGCAGCAGTCTGAATCTAGCAGCAGTTCTCGAGTGCTGGAACCTGAATGTTGCAGTAATGGAAAGGGGAGGCACCATCCACTTGCAATGGATCCCAAGCCTCTGTAGTGTGCATGGGAATGAAAAAGCAGACAGGCTGGCCAGAGAGCAACCCAATCCACCCAAATCGATGGCCACTGCAAGAATGTTGATACAAGCGACTGTGAAGAGCCAAGTAGAGGAATCTCTTATGGCAGATGGAAGAGGTAAGTCGTGGGAGGCAATAATTCGCAAGGAAGGAAAAATACCGGCACGACTACCTAGGCGAGAATTTATGGCATGGGAATGGCAACTGGTCATGATTTCCTACAGAAGCACCTGAACTGCATCGGAGTTTCCACATTGCCTATTTGTCCTCTGTGCTCAAACGAGGAGATGGACGCACATCATCTGATGCCACGTACACGGCATGGTCCTTGGTGATATACAGGGAACCTGCCAGGAAAATAAGAAAATCAAACGCTGTTGGACACTGAGACGTCTAATGAATAATGTCATTACAGTCAGGCGTTGTATGAATTCAGTTTTAATTATTATGAAAAACTTACTCTTCCAGATTATAATTTGATCTTTTGAAACCGAATCCTTTAATCATCTTGGCAGTCTGGTTGAGTAGCTCGTCCACAAGTTGACTAAAAATTACCATCCACTATTACCTATCAATATAATATATATCCAGCAGCCCGTGGTTTGGCTTTTCCATGCAGGCTGGTACAACTTCTCGAATTATCTCTATAATTAATTGCTGAAACCGAAGTATTATAGTATAACTCCGCTTCTTTATAGTTTTCTAATCGATGATAATTTCACTGGATAACTAAACCTTTTGTTATGCTTCAACCCCCCCTCCCCTCTCTCCCAGTCAATGCGAGACATTACACTTAATGATTACTCAAGTTGAACCCCCTAATAAATCTTCTGCGGTCATAATAATTCCCACCTAATTGGCATCTGTTCTCCATTGCCGGGAGAAA
The DNA here is from genome assembly GCA_954871275.1 of Leptopterna dolabrata. Lineage (NCBI taxonomy): Eukaryota > Metazoa > Arthropoda > Insecta > Hemiptera > Miridae > Leptopterna > Leptopterna dolabrata. The sequence continues at coordinate 59,835,351 of OX940978.1, read as the reverse complement.
TCTCTTGGCCGGTAAAAACTTATTTTCTTCGTAAAAATATTTAATATCCAGTTTTAGCCGTTTCTTTTCGGCGATATTTCCTGGATAGATTTAATCTTCAGGTTTCAGCTGATTTTTCTTCGTTTCGTTTGAATAGTTTCTCGTTATTTTAAATGTCAGCTTGCAAGGTCTGAGGTTGGGCTATACCCACGTATTTGTTGTTATTAGAAAGTAGAGATAGAATTGAGGTTGTAACTGTTTGGCTTTTGCGAGTCTTGCTTGTTTTTTGTTTTTAAATTGGAAAGATGTGATTACGTCGCTGTGCAAAGAGCATCTCAAGTTGTCTTGACTAAAAACAAGGAAAAAGGTGAAGCGTATGGATACTTATTGTCCTCGAGCACTGCCATTGCTCTAATCCATGTTCATAGTGTGATGTCACTGGTTTGAAGGAAGGTAATTTTGGACACCAGGTAGTTAAATAATGGATATTTCTACATACCCATTCTATTTTCCCCCAATTTTGGTGCAGAAAAAATTGCCAATTCGCGACCCGATATTGTCCATTCAAAATAAAGCACCACTACTTCCCTTCCTGAATTAATTAAGTTCATGCTATGGCCACTAGTGGCTTCCTTTCAGCGTACTTTTCTCAAGACTAAACTGCTTGGCTCCGAAATGTTGGAACACCACCTCAAAATTGGCCAAACACGCATACAACTTGCCATGGAAATTTTAGTTTCTTCACAAAGGTGGTAGTGGAATGGGGAATACCCACCAAGTTTTTGTTTATTTGAAAGTTGACACTGATGTGAGATACTTAGTACATAAATATTTCTCAATTAGACGAGACGTAAGTAGTTGATTTTTAATTGAATGTGGAAGTTTTGATGAGGTCATTGCTACGTTTCTATGGATACAGCTTGTTTTTATATAATCCACAACGTTGATGTGAGCAGCTCCAGCTGGAGTACCAGCCGTAAGGTTTGTTCTCAATGGTCATCTGACCGTCAGGAAGGTGTTGGGCCACTCCTGGTGATTCACGGCCTCGTTTTTTGAATGTATAGTATCCACGGCCGGCTGTTCGAGCTGTTTTTCTGACTAATAAAAGTCAGTTTTCTGATAGTTTCCATTCCACAGAAAATCAGGCTGAAGAGAGCACTGGGATATGCACTGTATCCCTCTCGATTCCCAACCATTGTATCAAACCCTTCTCAGACGGATATCGTATGTATGGTTTCAAATATTGTGTACGCTCATTTATTTAAACTTCAAACGCCGTGCTAAATATGGTTCTGTAGGATTGGAAGTAAGTGCTGGAAGAGAATAAAATGTTCAAATTCGACGAATTCGCATGTGTCATACTTGAGAAGGCCTGTTTGACTTTGCCCATGTGATCTCAACGTCTGTGTCGTCATGTTCAACACCCTTCCGTCCATAGGTTACCCCATAATAGGAGCAAATTGAATAATTGATAAAAAAATTTAATTAAAGCCTGGCATTTTGATTTCTAAGGGTCGTTTTTCATTTTTCAAAAGTGGTCACAAGGCTTTTGCAGATTCCTTGGTAGACTAGCGGTGGCGCCGGTAATGAGCAAGTTTGAACAGTGATCACACAATGTATTCAAAATTGAGGTAAATTGCTATCCACTAACGCTGGAAAATTTCTTCCAAAATAATAATTGTCTCCAAACTGACAATAGGTTCCTACGTTTTACTTCCATGTTCCTGTTATTATAGGAATGAAAGTATGGTGATATGTACCGTCAGAAATAGGAGAAACGCATGGAATCTTGTTCAGAAGTGCTCAAAACCAGTTTCTAGACGGTTTTCTGCTTGATGTCGCTCCATACGTACCTATGTATGTTGGAATTTCAATTTGGTCAAACTACCTCAAAATATGATCTTTCAGAATTGCGTTTTGGGTTTTGTTCAGCTCGTTAAAATCTTCAATTTGAAATGAGAAAGAGCTTTCTAGTTGGGAAAAAGAGAGTTATGACGGGTTTTCTAATTTTTCGATTTGCAACGATAACTGCTATAAGACTGGACCAAAATCGGTGCGATTGGCGCCAAAATGTCCGTTAGGATGTCTAGATCGTGCCTATTGATTTTGAAGTCGATCGCATTCGATTTGGCTAATTGACAGCAAAAAATATGTCAATGAGTCCAACGTTTTCTATGTTTACTAGCTAAAAGACGTTGGTGTGGTGTCAGAAAGTGGTTGAAAGTGAGTTTTCTATGCAAGTACTGTATATTCCCATGGTTAGGCCCACATGAGCAGCCATTCGAGCCGCAGTGGTCGGCCTGTCAGCCAAAATGGGCGGCCAGTCTTATCTTCCGCCAACCAGTATCCATACTGCTATGAAGAACATGGAAGTATTGTGTGGCAATCTCCACACCGGAACTTGTGTTTGTTGATCAAAATGCGTCCCTTTATAGCGTGGGGATCTGCTTGATTTTGGTTCAACATGCTGTTAAACTCTCAAAAACGCTAACCCTCAACAGTTGAGGCTTGACTGTCCTATAATAGCCGTTAATAAATTATTTTATGGCTTAGCTGTTCATGGCTAGTCGGGATTCACTCTGAGTTTAGTAGCTCAGTCATAAACCATTGATTCTGATTTATCTTGCCGTATTTGGAATTTGAAATTTCAAGTGCTGAATGAATATCACATTCGGTTGATCCGCCATTCTCCCGAAAGTAACTCTTCCTACTGTGGGACATTCTCACGAAATTGCGACTCGTCTTTGATTGGTATATGTTGTGGTTTTTATTATATCTGGTTGAATATTTAAGAAGGAGTGAAGTGTTGATTAGATCTGTCAGTGAAGTGAGAGGACCTGCTTGCAGTCAGTAGGTGCATAAATTGGTGGTCAACAGCTAAAATTCAGCCGAACGAGAGCTTCTGTGATTTTGTTATGTCATAAAATGGCACGTGGACAAGGCACAGGGGATAATTGAGAAAGAGGCTGTAATTGGTCTTCCTTACTTCAGTTACATATGGAATTTCTTTTGGCTACATAATTATGGACTATGGTGGATCATACAGATGGAGTCTTGGTATTTCCAGGATCCCGTGAGTAATATAACGTTTTTACTCAATCTTGTTGGGACCCTAACAGGAGTAAATACTAGCTGCTCTGCAAGAGTGAGTAGAGAACCTAATTAAATTTCCAATGTGGAGATGTCCACACGAGGAGCGTCCAACTGGGTACAACACGGCCGGCGCCCGCTGTCAAGTGATAGACCAACTGGGTACACCCGCAGCGGTATAGCTGGGTACAAGGTTCTCGGATCTTCAAGGTTTTCTAATCTTGTCTCGATGATGATATCCCGTCTCTTGTCAGTTGTTTGTGGAATGAGCTCCGGTCATGGACGTACAAATACAAGCGAAATATTTGAGCCAACGCGGAAAGACGCTTATAGTGATTTCGGGATTCAAATTTACAGAACTTACGAAGTCTTACGTAGAAGAAGGATCCAGGTTCCCCCCGATCATCTGGGCAGCTGCACCTTCTGAAACTCGGATCAGAACAACGAACGGAGCGGAAACATTCCACTCCGATTTCAATAAGCAATTTTACACTCCCCACCCCAACATCCACGTTGTTGCAACTGTATTGGCCCAAGTTCAGGCAGAGACGAACCTCAAAATCAACAGCCTCAAGCGAGGCATGATGAATCCGCCCAAGAAGTCCTCTGTGGAGAAATCGGCATTTGTCATGGAATGTTGGGTCAGGTATGAGGAACATAAGGATCCCATCATCTTCTTGACGGAAGTCTCATCCTGCTCCAACAGAACATCAGTCATTTTGCTGCCAGGTGATGATAATGAGTAGTAGATAACACAATTTTCATTTCAATCCTTTTACTGACGACCTTGACATTATTAAATAAAACCCTCTACTTGCCACACACGAAATCATTGTTTATCTACCCAGTCCTTCTCAAAACTGTCGAAAAACGGCGCTTTCGTTTTGTACCCAGTTGGGCTGTCGTAGGTCAGAGGAGATGTACCCAGTCAGGCTACTTTTTCGTACCCAGTTTGCCTAGAATGTGCCCAGTTGGATATCCCCCGGCCACACAATACTTCCATGTTCCTCATAACAGTATGGATACAAGTTCGGCGGCAGGGGCCGCTCATTTCGGTCGAAATCCGTAAACTCGCACAGAAATCTCACTTAACCATTTCTGACAACACACCAACGTCATTTAGCAAGTAAACCTGGAAAATGTTGGACCCGTTGACATATATTTTGCTGTCATTTAGCCAAATCGAATGCGATTGAGCTCAAAATCCATAAGCGTGGCCTAGACATCCTAGCGGACATTTTGTTACCAACCGCACAAGTTTTGGTACATTTTTACGGCAGTTATCGTTGCAAATCGGAAAAATTATAAAAACCCTTCATGACTCCCTTATTTTTTTCACCAAGAAAGCTCGTTATTATCTCAAACTGAAGAGTTCAACGAGCTGAACAAACCCCAAAAAAATTAGAAAAAGGCCTTATTTTGAGGAATTTAGGACCATATATATGTTAGAATTTCAAATGGTCATAACATGGAAAACCGTATAGAAACTCGTTTTCAGCACTTCCGAACAAGGTTTTCTTGAACAACTATTTTTGACGGTTTCACTATGATGCTTGCTTCCTTTCACTATGCTTCGGTATCACTACGGAAGCAAAATTAAAGTTCTTTCCTCAGCTCTCCAGATCAGCTTCTGATCAACGAAGCACGTTTTCCTCCATTTTTACTATCTTGAACACAAAACTGACGTTAAAAATCTAGAATTCTGCCTCCTTCGAGTAGTCAACTTTCTGCACAAAAGCGATTATGTCATGTCCAGTGCATTGCAAACCCTTGAAACGCGAACTATGAAGGATAGGTATGTGCAGATTCAAATTTCATCATATTCCGACTGCAACCTGTTCTCCCTGTGTAGAGCCAGTCGTAGGATATTGGCAGCATTACAGGCCCAGCCAAGTAATCCTCTAGACGGATTACACTAGACCAAATGGAAATATGTTAAATTTCATTAATTCCTGTAAGCTACCCATCTGTTTTCAGCTAGGGTTTTTTCCCAACGTCGAAACCTTATTGTAGATTCATGAGAAGGTTATTTTGAAAACAGCTTCAGTTTGTATACTAAATTTAATCGACCTGCTAATGGCATTTCGCTGGCCATTGCTAAAATGCTATTTCGCTCGACTGCACCGTTCAAGTTAATAAATCTCATTGATGCTTGAGGTCACATTTAAAATCACTCAGGTCGGAAGTTATCAACAAGCACTTTATTCGTGGAAAATCATGTGAAAATGCAAAAATAACAAATGAACATCAAATGGGCTATGCATGTAAAAAAACTAAAAAATTAGAAACCATGAATTCTAGTTATTTTTATTAGTTGTAGTACCATGGTCACCTGGTAGCACGACAAAAAAACAGCTCATGGATACTGTAACGCCGTCAGCTTATTGGGAATCTGGCGAAACCTAGTGTTAAAAAGTGACTTCTGCGTGAAGGTGCGTAATGTACTTCCCATTTCCACCCAGCATGGTACCCACATACTCTTGCTATGACCTACCGGCTTTAAAACGTCACGCGTCATGACACGAATAACCGTTACGGAATCGATTCATCTCTAGGCCTTCTGGGTGGGTGGTCCTCCACCCCTTCACTGGTCCCCCTTCGCACCCATTCCGCCACCTCCGCTGTCCAACCCGTTGTAGAGCATATACGTGTATTTCATAGTTTCATTGGAAGTAGTGAAACAGGCATCATCCGGGGTCAAGGGGCGGGGCATTTTCTCTCCTTCCGTTTCAGGTTGGTCACTTATCGCCGTATGGATACTATAAACCCAGTAGAATGTTGTGGGCTTGCAAGTTCGCTGCGTGGTGCGCTCCGACCAATCAGAAGCTTCAGAAATTCATACGTCTTAGTGCGCCAGCAGCTTAATTTTACTTAGTTTATTTTAAATGGAGGAGTGCTAATTTTTTTAGAGGATCCCCATTTTTACAACTTCGAAGCTGTTCTCTATCAGTAAAAAATAGATACCCAACGAAAATCATGCACCCAGCCTCTTGTGACTTGCTTCCAAAGATTTGTGTGGCATGCAGAGTGTGACAACATGCTCCGACCCATTTGTGCGCAAAAGTCAGCTCACAGTGTACTTGGGTAGTGAGGATCAGCAGCGATTATCTTGGTGGTTCCTGCGATAGGTGGAAATTTGGGTTCTTGTAATTGAATATCGGCTCCTGCAAACCATATCAGCATAAATTCATAAATTAATCGTTGACTGCCAATAGGATATGCACATGGGTCACAGTGGTCATGGGGGGGGGGGGGGGTCTCGCCCAGGCGAGAGGGGTGCAGTGACGTAGGAACCTCTGGTATCTTCGAAAAATCATGGAAAACCACTTATCGTACGACAATGTCCAATGTTAGGCTTACGAGTGTTCTAGCTCACTCCACCAACATAGCAGGTTGGTTCCTGAGTTTTTGGTATCCCACAAAACTCACATGCCGGAACCTACCCAATGGACCTCCACAGTCCATGAGGAGTGCGCCTCCCCACCACATCCAAATCAGTTCCGGTGCTTGGGTAGCAACCACGACCACCACGAATCCTTCCTAATCCGAGGGGAGGGGGGGGGGGCAGACAGGTGGCACTTTTGCCGGTAGATTTGCCGGTTGCCTGGGGCTCCCCCCACCCCAGGTACCGATCTTGGTGAGTGTAAGATCCTAGTTGCCTGGCTTTGCATCACACCCAGATGCCAGACCGGTCACAGGCCCGCCATCTGAGAAGGTGACTCTGAGGCTACCGCTTTATCCCCTTACTGTGCATGCCCAGCCCGAGCAGTACGGGAGCATGGGGAAGGGAGACACTGGGGGTCCTCTCAGGGCTCTTGCAATCCCTTTGATTCATGGACCCACATGTACATCGGTACCCTTACTTATCGTAGGACAGTGCCGTTGGTGTCAAAATTCTCAGGGTGTGGAATTTACATGCATTTAAAAAAATTAAATAAATATTAAAATAATCAAGTTCAATATTTATGACAACTAAAAATTCCTACGTTCCGTTTTCCCAATTCTGGAATGCATACCAACCGTGTTCTCCACCCTTTCAGTTATCAGTTTAATCAAAACCAAGTCGATAATTTGGCACATTCCACTTTTTAATGCTTTAATTCCATCCCTGACAAATTATCATGTCCTCCACTTTCAGAACTTGGAGTTCTGTCACGGCGGAAATCTTCAAAAACCTCTGTCCCTTTCAATCCTTCCTCGAAATAAAATAAGCTCTTACTTTTGGTCTCTTCCCTAAACATGAGTTTGTACAGACTCCACTAGAATCCTTTGCTATTTATGTACTATGCTGTGCTCTGCAACGGTGGTATTTGAGTCACTAACGCGAATAAACTCCTTCTCGTGACATACGAGCGCTATAACGTTAATGGATTCACCATCGCTTGGATACTCCTCGCTCCCTTTACTTCGTTCTGAAGGGTGGAGCTGAGGACTGGTCGAATGCGCTCCTCGTTCTCGTCCTTCGTGAACGTCATTGGATCCTTCATGTTCTCCCATACATGTTTCCCTTCATGTTTTTTACATCCCATACAGTTGTTGGTGGTTTTACTTCAATGTAAATGGTTTTTATCCATTTTCACACATGTTTAACGATTTGTAGCCCACTCAAACTCATATTGATCCATTTTTGTTTTTGAAAGTTGATTATTTTTGTACTTACATTTTTGTTCGCCATCACAAACATTTTAGAAACATTTTGAAGTATCGTCTCGTAGCCATAATGGTCGTCCTCAAGAGTAACTTATTTGAAAAAACACAAAAAAAGTTAATCTCTAGGGATGGACTCAAGCAGGGTTCACATTGACTGGGAAACGCGTAATGCGGACTGTCTAAAGCAAAAAAGTACAGGACAAAAATAGAAATAGTTTGCTAGTTTGACTATTTCCACATCAAACTAACAATCTGTAGACCGGTTTCGGTTCTTACACCATCATCAGTACACGATAGAATGTGCAGCTACAGTTTGTTAGTTTGATGTGGAAGACTATTTCTATTTTTATCCTGTAGCTTTTTGCTATGGATTTCCACTACTCCGCCGCAAGTGATTTAAGTTATACGTGTAAAGCAACCTGATCTCGGCTGTTGCCTTTTAGTAAAGAGGGGAGGTATCTTTACACAGGTCAGCTTTTGACGTGGATTGTACTCGAGAAATATCCTTCCATAAGTCCGCTTCTGCGCTGTGGGCCACGGCGCAGCCTCTGTAACCTTCCAGCATGGTTTCCCGTCTGCCTGTCGTTCTTTCTCCCTCGGCATTACGCGTTTCCACTCCACCATGTGAACAGAACCGTCCGGAATGGCGGACTCTCCGCACTCCCTCCATCATTTTACGCAGTCCGCATTATGCGTTTCCGCACTCCATGTGAACCCTGCTTCAGTATGCTCAGACAGATTTGCAACGGAAAAGTTGTTTTACTAGAAATTTTGGACGCGCAGCAGCTTATTTCCTTCGAAAATTCATTGTCAGGTTATTTTAGCACATTTTTGAACTTCTAAAACTTCGATATTTAATTAAATTCATATGAGTGGCTGCTGCCACAATGCTTCATGGAAATTCTTTTCCTTTGCAAGGTTTTCGGGATGAAAAGGTATTTGCAGACACAGACAGGCAGGCACAGTCGTATATTATACGTAATTGTTATTGGTTTACTCCATTTACCTACCCCAAGTTTAAATATATCGTTTTTTTTATAGAATAAATTGTGATAGTTTAATCTACCTTGTCTTATCACTGTGACCCAGTTTGGCTTTCATAACATTACTCCCACTAGGCAGTTTACATTAATTTATCGTTTCCCGATTCTTTCAATTGACTTATCAGTGGTAGGTGCCTACCTATTATGATCGGACAAAATTATTGAGAAACCTCGTTTCTTTGTTTTTGTTTCCGACTCCATCTCTTTTACCTTCGTTGAAGAAACAGTCCAACAAAGTTTTCAGTGCCGAGGAAATATTTTCACCAGTTAACTGCCCGATGTTCCACATAATGGTGGTTTGGTGTAACACCTGACAGTCCAAGGGTTCAAAAATTTAGGGGTCCAAAATCGGTATAAATGGCTAAAATTGCGAAAAATTGATATAAAATCACGAAGTGAAATGGAAGGGTTATTAACTACTGAAAAAGACCGTTTCAGTTGTTTTTTTCATGCGGAGTGGGGGTCGAATTTGGATTTTTGGGTGTCAAAAATTAATTAGAGTAAAAATTATTAAGGGGTAAAATCGCTTAAAATCAATATTAATTCACCTGACGTGGTGTGGGTTAATTAATATTAATTCACGACAGAAGCCTATTTCGATTATGAACATGTTTTTCCTATTTAAAAAAAAAGAGTGGGTACACTTAGACTATTTTCTGCGTCAAAAATCGGTAGAAATGGCTAAAATCATGAAATTTTGCGAAGCGTGGTATGGAATTGGATATTTAAATTGAAAGTCAGGGACTATTCCTTCCTCCATTGTTCGATTCATGAGAAAGACGGATCATTTATAACAATGCGATCACAATACTTCGATTGAAATGTTGGTAAAAGTAACAAAACTATTAACTATACTGATTATACTATATTGATTCGAAGTATTTGTCATCAAAATGCTGATCAAATTAGAATACTTACCCATCTGCTATTAAGATGAACATTCTAAATTTTGAATGTATCGGTTGAAACATTCGATTGCCTGCTGTTTATTGACTAAACAACTTACCAGACCTACGTGTTATTTCGTATTATATTTCTTTGAAAATTCGCTTTTATAGACATGCTGCATGACTTTTTTCTCTTTAGTCGTTCAGATCGATACTGTCAATAATCTTGTTCACTCTTTTGGTGTAAACATTGTTTTTCCGTTGACTCGAACTTCGAAAAAAACATCTCTCTCAAACCGGGTACATTTATGTGTTTTAAACGTCCTCAGAGCAATTTTAATCTCGTCCATTCACTTCCTTCGGTTTTTGTAGCGCTGCGTATGAATGTGGGGTGTCAATTTTTTGGTTTATTATTCTGTGAATAATACACCTATGTATTCGCTCAGCAAAAAAATTTTATAGCACCCCCTCAAATTTGTATCTTTTGCGTTTCAAGGTGCGTAGATTCCAAAAATGCAATGTCCGTACGCCGTTCACCGTATCATCCATTTCTACTTTAATTTCAGTCTAAAATATTCTTTCGCACACAGGCTCCTTTTGGGCCCAAGTTTTATCCCGAAGCTTTGCAGCCCGGTCGGAATATATCCAAGGGTTTTATGGGTGAAAAATGGGGTTTTTGGTGTTCTAGTAACATTAGCTTGTGAGGTAACGTTTTCCATGTTTTTTAAGGCGAGGAATGAATGAATATGAAGTCGATTTTGACCGAAGAATGAAAAATTGAGGTTGACGAAGGTCCAGCTCCCAAAATTCATTTTTTATGGGTCAAAAACCTGTGAAATTGTCTGAAATCACCATAAGCTTGTATAACACTAGAAGTAGTATCAACATGTTAATCAAGACATCTGAATGGCACTATCAATGATGAAAGATAATTTGTCAAAATAGGAGCCTAATTCGTGTTTTTGGGGGCCAAAATTGGTAGAAACCATGAAAAATAGCTATTTCAATTTTAGCAGATGAAAGAAACCATAAATGTATTTATGGCAGGCTGTAGGCACCTCCAGTAGAATAATAAACCGATGTGACAAGGACTTCGCAGCGTTTTGCACACCAAATTCTAAAGCAAATTCTGACGGTCTTACCTGTAAATCTTCAAAATTTCAAGCCGTAATAATTAGGTATAGGTACTCACCGAAAATTCTCTTAACGACGCCGTTGTGAACACGAATAGATCGACGCCGCAGTTCTATGGGCACTTGAGTTTTATTTGTTGAGGAAATGTGGAATAGTTTGGAAGTCGAACGATTCGAAGGAGAACGTGCATAACTGGTTTGCTGGTCACAATGAAACTCGTGATCTATTCATCGCTCGCCACCGTCGGTTCAATTATGTTTATCTACTGTTGAATAGAATATAGTAAATCTCCGATAGGGCACTTTCACTCAGTGTTGCTCAATATGGTGACTTTAGAGGGGTGAACAGTTTGTATACAAGTGAGTTTCCCAGAAAAAAAATGTAGCGGACGCTTTACGGAATGGAAGCTGGCGGGAGTCAAGTAAATAAACAGATCAACCAACTACTTCACACTGAGATAAACGCCGTTTGAATAAGCCTATTATTACTTATGGGCTCGCCGAGGAATGAATAGACGCGTGACGTCTATTGTACAGACCATAATAATAAATGTGCTTCCCAAGATGAACTGGAGGTGTCGATTTGAATAATCGTCCTGGAGTACTTTATTGTTCAGCTAAGCATTAATAGACCAACATTATTTAAATTCTAAATTTGGTGAATTAAATATTATTCAAGGTAATCGCTGTTCATCTCCTTCAAGCTTGGTTCTGTTCGGTCTGTAGAAGGCCGAAATTAAATTTGAATTTTCACGTGAAAACTGACCCATGGTCGGGTGTGGGGATCGCCACACAGTACATCCATGTTCTTCGTAGCAGTACGCATACAAGAATACACTGTACTGAGCGTGGAAATACAATATACTTGCATTGAAAGCTCACTTTCAACCACTTCCTTGACACCACATCAACTTCCTAGTAAACCTAGAAATTAGAGAGTTTTTGCAGCACCCTCACGCCGAAACGAACGAAACGAAAGCAGTGCCGCGCATGCGCACTTGAGATACCGAAAAGTTTGACGAACCGTGACGACGAAAAATACCGGGATCTCACGGTGTCAATAGAGAGTTCCTAAGAGATAAGTTCCTTTTGGCCACATCTAAGGCGAGCTAACTTTGGATGCTAACCAATAAGTCCGGTTTGACAGAAGTGGTGGGGGTAGGAGTGAATTAAAAAGTAACGTCACTTAACTTAGCACAACGCGAAATCCATTCAGCTTCAGCTGCCTTTCTTTCCTGGTCGTTCCGTTTCCATTTCATTTTTAGTTTATTCTATTTTATTTCAAGTTCATCATGGAAGAGCTTGAAAATCTTTTTCGCCTCTACCTCAACAAGGACTGTTGTCGGATGACGATATTATAAGTGCTTTTGAGGTGTATTTTGAACATCAAAATCACTTTTTTATCCTAAGTTGATATCGCAACAATCTAGCAAATTCTTTGAAAGACGCTTGGAGTAACTTTGAAAGACGCTGGCGATGGCGAGGACCGACGACACATGACGCGTTAAAAAAAAACGACAAAACGCGGCAAAAAGCTGTGCACTGTTACCCCTGAGTAAGGTTAAAGACGATTCCTAAAGTTTGTGCCCTGGGAGATAACGCGCCTTATGTATAAGGCCGAATAAGTCGAACTTAAGGAAATAAGTTTGAACTTGGGCGACGCGCATGCGCAGTTGAGATAAATCCGAACACATCTTCCCGACTTTAGTCTTTAGGAACTCTCTAGTTTTCGTCGTGTTGAGATGAAACGTAATTTAACCTTACATCTGTATAACGCTACCTACCGTCTTCTGTTTTCCTTGGAAAATAAAAGTGTCGAGCGTCCTATTCACAGCTGCTTCTTGGCGTCTTTCTATGTTAATTCACACTTGACGCCATGTGTGGACATAGATTTGTATTCACCACGGAGTAAAATGGATGAAAGAGAGGTTAACATAACGTTAGCATGACTTCACCAGCCGGTAGATGCCAAAGCTGAAGGAAAACTGAACAGAAAAAGGTTAGCATCTGACTTCGGTCGCCCTATCCGCCATTTCCGTTTCGGTGTCGTTTTCCGTTTCTATTCGGCATGAGGATGCTGCAAAAACTCTCTAATGACATATTTTTTGCTGTCAATATTAGCCAAGTCGATTGCGGTCGAACTCGAAATGAATAGGCATGATCTAGACATCCTAACGGACATTTTGGCGCCATCCACGCCAATTTTGGGCCTTTTTTACGGCAGTTGTCGTTGAAAACCGAAAAATTAGAAGAAAGCCAGTCAGTCGTGTGAACGAGACTTTCGTGGTTCCCCTCAAATCTCTACACTAACCACTCCTGTGTAATATAGAAAGATTTAACTAAATAAAGGAAGGGAATGACGAGTCGGGTAGCGCCAAGGGAGAAGGGGTCCTTCCATCAACCGCCATAGCTCCTCAACGGTCATAACGGCTGATTGTGGACGGGGGACGGGTGGAAACGGGCCTATATAAGCAAACCTTTTGGCCCAGCTCGTCATTCGACCGATCACTGTCCGACTTGCGACTTCTCTCTCTCCTACCCTTCTCCTGCACTCACTGTGGTACATCTGCGGGGTATTCATCTACTTCCTGGTGCAGCATAAAACTGCAACGCAACTGCGACCACGGAAACTGATCGCGTACAGCTGGTTTGAAACGGATTGCGAACTAATCACATTCCGATCCCTCGTAAGGCGATCCCCACAGCTGTAGGCTGCCAAGATCACAAAACAGTGGCCAGCTCAACTAGTTTGCATCTTCCATCCCAAAACAGTTGCACCGTGTGCGCTCGCCCTAAAGCGTTCGTGGTACCCAGTCCGCTGGGTGTTTGAAAGTTGGTATTGGTGACGCATGCGTCTTGGCACAATCGGAAAAGTGGCTTCAGCCAGTCCATTCATGAAAAATATACTTTGTGGAATGGAAGCGCTACGTGGATACTAAACATAATCGGCCAAAACCATGTGATGAGCCGTAAGAACGACTTATTACCAAGAAAACAAAACAAAACAAGTTAGGTTCTGTCGAATAGAACCTGAGAAAACGGGAAGAATGTAAATTCTGAGGTGTTCAGGCAGGGGAATGGTTAAGTTCATCACTTGTGAGACCGACGTGAAAAAATTTATGCCCACTCCGGTCCTTATTCCTTCAGCTTTTTTCGTCTATGATAGAGACGCTGGACTTGCCAGTGTCTCTGGTCTATGAGTTAGGTAATTTACTCGTTAACACTTGTTTCTTCCTCCATAATAATTTGAGGTTCATGATTTAAAGAAGAAAAATAAAGGAAGGTTATCGGAAATAACAGAACTTTTGTGTTTGGATTGTTGGATGCAGAGATGTGTAAGATGCATTCAGTTCCAGGAGTCAGCTCCTACCAGTTCACTCAGTTCTGAGATACGTTCTTTGGGACACGTTCACCAGTTCAAACGAGACCCCTAATCCAAATTCTAACTAACCCAACCTAAGAATCACGAAAACGTGGTTTTGGTAGGTTTGATTCAATAAAAAGTTATACTAATTTAATAGTTTAGTCATATATATTTTCATACAAAACCACAATGGATTGGAAAATCCATCACAATCAAAAATGTCGCAAATGTCACTGGAATCTGGTAAGTAAGAAGCCTGACTGACGATCATCAATGAGTGGAGAAGGGAGGGGTTGATGAACGGATGAACTGGTTGGAGTTGGGACGGGAACGCGAGGAGTCAGGAACGAGGGTGAGGCGGAAGAATGGCTGAACGGATGACTCATGAACTGAGGAGTTGTGAAAATGGAGGAACGGCGAGCGGGGAAAGGAAGAACGATGGGAACGGCAAGGGGAGGAAGGGAAGAAAGGTACGAACGTAGTGGGGCGGAGAGGTTGGTGAACAAATGAACTGGTGGGACTGATACGAGGAGTTGTGCAAATGGAGTGAGGTTAGGATCGCCCGTTCAGTAAGAACGTCAACTCTTTGCTCATCCGTTCAGTTGGGGTACGTTCAACTGAAAGATCCGTTCAGGGGGCCTATTCACTAAAAAAGAAAGTGAAAATATATTATCTATTTTGGATGTCTCCTGGGAGAGATAGTCTCCCTCGGGAGACAGTCTCTTCCAGTGTCTCCGAGGTTCGTCTATTTTACTGAATAGCTCTCAACCCGTACCTACTTAGACGTGTTCACTCATGAATTGATATATGGATATATTTTTAATGAACAATCGACTTACCTTTGAAAAAAACATACATAAAAATGACCGATAGGCCAGTGAACAAAGGACACACAATCACTATCAAACAAACCAAAAATGAGAAAGGGACTCTCTCTTTCGAGAAGACACCTAATTAGTTGTCTCTCTGAAAGAGATCGAAATTGCCAAGATGGCCACCAACTCTCTCTTTTAGAAGTTACTGAATAACCCCGTCATGGATACTATAAAAATCACCTCTGCCAATAGAGAGATTTGGACCGAAAAGAGGTGTCTCTGGCTTAGTGAATAGACCCCCAGTTCGTAACGCCACATCCCTTGTAGGATGTAGTTGTCAAATATTGTTCTTTTTTTGCAGTATTTTTTGGTTTTGAAACAATGCCAAACAAAACCCTCCCACGAGTGTTTTCATAAAGCGCAGGCCCAAGAGATTCCTAAAAGGAGGGCAAGTCGCAAGACTGCTGCTGAAAAGATGATGCCGTGTGCAACGTTGTTTTTCTCAGCCGAAAATGGAAGTGTCCAAACGTGTAGATATGAACATCATTATATCTCTGTCTTGTGATAGCTGTGATCATCAGGCTGATTAAACGAATCGGTGCTGACCGGAAAGGTGTATTTGAAATGAATGCCAGGATGTGGTGTCTGCTACGATGCTGGCAGATAGTGTCAAATTCAAAAATGCATACTGACTGAAATAATTGTAGTACAGACATGCGAGTGGTCTTGAAATGTTCCAAAGCTAGTTTACCTAATTTAATATTTTTAAAAAAATGAATTAATTGCGGTGGGGGGGGGGGTCTCAACCCCCAAACCATCTGATGTTTTAGGAACAGTTATCGTGAAGCACTTGTACTGCACTTGGAAGCAGTCCAGTATGTTTCAATAATATTATTATATTGTCTGATGCGTTCACTAACTCCAAACAATAAAAATTGTTATTGTTGGCATTGAAGGAATCACAAATTTTCTGTCGGAAATCTAAGTTCATCTCTTAGTTGAAGTTGTGGTCAGTGCTGAGTGATGGGTTTTGTTAGTTTTACAATAGGTTGATACGAATTTCCGCTTTTTAGACTGTTAATCAGGTACAGATAATTATGTTGACCTCATTAGGTAGGTTTTTACATTAATTGAAATCAACCAACTATGTGTACCTAATAAGGTCCAATCTAACATCTTTGTATACTGATTTATCACCCGAAGAGCGCAGAACTTGAACTGTGGCGTTCTGCAAAATCATTCCAATAACACGCAACAAATTGCATTGCCTTGAAGTGATATTTTCGTTAGTTTCAAATGCTACTCAGTGTTTTTGAACGTAGTCGTGTCAAGGATTTCAGAAGGCTATCGAATCCCTTGCACCTTGGAGCAGTAAGATAGGAGAATACCTTGTTGACTTGTATTGAATTCCCTAACAATCGTTGCCAAAAGCATAGAGTTGTAAATGGCTTAAATTATGTCCTGATATCAATAAAATTGTCTCAAACTTGATTTTATTAAGATATGGTCTAGAATAATCCGTGGATTACATGGCTCGGCCTTGGTTTCAAGTTCAGCAGTTCAACGGTTATCACTTTTGCGTAGTCGCTACTACTGATTTGAATGCGACGAAATTCATATGGGACCAACCAAGACCTCAACTACCATCAACATTTGATCCAATTTGGACCATTGGCTTGTGAGTTACGTGGGTTCTACTTTTCACCTTTGCGCATGCGCTGTGTCTACTACTGATCGGAACGCGATAAAATTCGTGTGGGACCAACTTCGAACTAACCCCGAACTACCATCAGAATTTGAGCCAAATTGGACCATGAGGAATAGACGTGGGTTGGAATTTGCTGCTTTCTCAGAATCGGATTCATCACCCTGGAAACCACCGCTGTGTATTCCAATTTCAATATCCGAAATCCGAGTAGTTTGGCGGGAATAAGCTGAAGAAAAAACACGCGTGACGTCATCTGGTATGTCTCTCACTCGGTTCCCATGTGAGGGAGCGAGAGGGCAGTACATACCGGATGACGTCACACGCTTTTTCGTTCCCCTTTTTCACCCACTCCCGGTGATTTCCGACCCGTCATACACCACCTTACAATGTGATACAATGTGACAAAGATGAAAATTGTCTAAAAACTTTAAAACCGAAAACATGAGGCCTTCGGCCACTTCTGAGGGGCCGAGCCTAAAAACGGAAATTGGTATCGCAATTAGAAACTTAAACTGCCTACCTTTCAACCTAGTAAGTCATTGAACAACGCCTTTCATTGTATGAATCTAAATTGGTATCTCAATTTAGATGAATCTAAATTGGTATCTCATTTAGAAACTCAAACTGCCTACCTTTCAACCTAGTAAGTCATTGAACACCGCCTTTCATTGTATGAATCTAAATTGGTATCTCAATTTAGATGAATCTAAATTGGTATCACAATTAGAAACTCAAACTGCCTAACTTTCAACCTACTAAGTCATTGAACAACACCGTTCATTGTATGAATCTAAATTTGAATCTAAATTGGTATCTCAGTTTAGAAGAATCTAAATTGGTATCTCATTTAGAAACTTAAACTGCCTACCTTTCAACCTAGTAAGTCATCAAACAACACTGTTCATTGTATGAATCTTAATTTGAATGTAAATTGGTATCTCAATTTATATGAATCTAAATTGGTGTCTCAATTAGAAACTTAAACTGCCTAGCTTTCAACCTAGTGAGTCATTGAACAAATCATCAGTGCGTCATTGTTGTTCATTGTATGAATCTAAATTTGAACCATGCATGGATCTCTTAAATATTTTTATTATTATTCTTACGATTGTTTTATTGTACCTATCAAATTTTAAAGGATTCATCACAATAATGATCTTTTTTCTAGTTTATGAAAAGCAGTTGTTGGTCCTTTTTTTCGTCAGCGAATATTTTTGGGCAATTTGAATAATCCATTGAGCTATTGTTTGTTACTTCAAGGCATTTTTGGCGGGTTATTATTTATTATTTTATTATTTGACGGCGACGAACGCCAATAACATAGATGAACAGATACATGTGCAAAGACATATAAAAATGAAATGGAAAATACATATACAGCAAAGAAGAAATACACATAAAAATTATGAGTGTAACAGCAGTTAATATAAGATCTGATAAAATCGCAATAACGGGTTGATTCATTTCAATGAATTAATAATTAAAGTTTTTAACAAGATTTAGTAAATTAAGGAGGAATGTTCGTATTTTTTTATTACTGCAAGTGGGGCAGTAAAAAATTCCAGCTCATGAGTGGACCCACAAAACTTACTTTCGTGTATTTTCGAATTTATATTCCAAAAATTGCTCATATTCACGTACATATTTCCATAGATTATTATTTGTTCTTGAAGCATCTGTCATTGCGCCAAACTCGGTTTGACCCCCAGAACCAAAAACTGAAGTATCCATGTTAACGAAAACACATAGCTCCCCGCTCGAAACTAAGTGATTCGATTGTTTCGGAAATGTTTGTGGGTGTCGCGGCCGGTGAACGCTTTTCTGTCGATCGCAAACCTTCACGATGTCCGCTGTTGCTCTATCTGTAGATGGAATCTTGATGGTAAGCCAGGCACCAGCAGTTCAGAACCAGTTCCCGTGCAGCCATGGAGTTCTGTGACATCACCGTCGTCATCTCCCTGCACATCTCTCATGATCTGGTCCATTCGTATTTCATTCTGGAAGTTCTTGTTACCACCTGACGTTCGTACATCTCAAAACCAACTTCATCGGTCGGTATCATCACAAGGTATCATTGAATTCGTTCTTCAGCAGTACCTTTTCCACAGAGTGCACCAATATGTGGAAAACAAATTACTGTGATTCAATCGCAACTCACTACAAGATACTGCTACAGCTTTTCTGAGCTTTTACTTCCGTTTTCCTACTATATAGCAGTGGAAGTATGGTAAGATACCATCAAAAATAGGTGTTCGAGAAAACCAGTCTTGTTCAGAAGTGCTCAAAACGAGTTTCTAGACGGTTCCCGCTTGATGTCGCTCTGTACGTGTGGATGTTGGAATTTCAGATGTTCATAACTAGAGTTCGGATTTTGCATATTCTGCATATCAGGTTTTTTCAATAGAAAGTGTCATACTTATCCGAATTAAGGTATTTGGAGATGTTTTAGACATTTAAAATTGAATTTAAAATTGCAAATTCGTGCATATTTTGCTGTTTTTTGCATATTATATGCATCTGCATATGTTACAGAGTTTTGCATATAAATGGAATATTTCTAAGAAATATCTGCGTACCTACACTGAAATTTCCGATCTCCGGTCATGTGAAAGGTCTTATACGTGCCTTTGTATGACTGCCCTTTCGATCTCTCCGGGATAAATCCTGGAGAAATTGCCAAGTTAAAATTCCTTCCAGTTGTCAGCTGGGACGTTGAAAGATCCTTTTCCGCGCTGAAAATGACTCTGTCAGACCGACGGAGGAATTTCACAGTCGAAAACCTCGAAAAAGTGTTGATAGTCCAGGGAAATTGATCTGTGCCTACACCTACACATTGAAATTTTAATCATTGTAAATTTTATCTAATATTGTGCAGTTTTATTTGTGTCATTTTATAAAATATAGATGAATGATTAAGAGTTTGGGGTTACATTGCTCATTCCCGTATTAGACTTCTCAATAAAAACTTGAAAACCGAAAAAATTGGACCAAAATTTCAGCTTGCATATTATTTTGAATTGTTTGCATGTTTTTGCATATTTTGCTAACTTTTGAGGCATACCTATTTCAGCTATTTTTTTTGCATATCGATCCGAACTCTAGTCATAACATCCGGGTTTTCTTTTTGGGTTTTGTTCAGCTCGTTAAACTTCAGTTTGAGATGAGAACAAGCTTTCTATGAGGAAAAATAAGGGAGTTACAACGGGTTTTCTAGTTCTTCGATTTTTCAACGATAACTGCCGTAAAAATGGACCAAAATTGTTGCGGTTGGTGCCAAAATGTCCGTTAGGACGTCCGGATCATGCCTGTTGATTTTGAGCTCGGTCGCATTCGATTTGGCTAATTGACAGCAAAAAAAACATGTCAGTGGTTCCAAAATGTTCTTGGTTTACTAGCTGATTTATGTTGGTGTGGTGTCAGAGGGCCGTATTCACAAACCGAACCAAGTGTGACCTTTGGCTAAGTGCAGCTAGTAAGTGCAGCTCGGAGCCGTACTTGAGAAAAAATCCTTTTCAGGAACCACACTTTAACTAAAGTTACACTTAAAACAAAGTTGGACTTTCGGTAAAGAGACACTTTGTTGTAAGTGTGACTCTTTCCACACTTAAGCCGTTCTTAGTACAGCTTCCAGCCCGGTGCCTGAAATATTTTCGCATAGCATTGAGTTAGTTCGCATAGTGCCTGACTTATTTCGCAATTTCCGTGTTCATTTTCAGTTTCTATTTTTTTTCATTTTATATTATATTCCATTTTATCTAATAATGGGTGACGACTACGTCGACTATTTGATACATTTGCTTGACAGGAGACGGCAGAACGCGCCGAGAAGAGGAGACGGATTGTTTCGGTTGACAGCTTATCTGAGAATCAGTTTTTTCAACGCTTATTATTATATAAATTATTAAGTCAATCAATTAAAATGAAATGGAAATTATTTTTTAACCAAAATAAATAGGTATGTAGGTAGGTGATTAATGAGGCCTCATGACGAATCTCTTGGTAATTCCCAAGGCACCTTATCGATGGATAGTATCTCTTTTTTTTTAATTCATTTTTTGGAAGAATACCTCGTATCTTATCAACCTGTTGCTCGAATTTTGGCGGACAAACTAAACAAAACAACCTACAAAACACAACTTCAAAAAGACCAAAACAAAAACAGATGAAATTGCAAATTATTTTCATCAGCGAGAACCAAAAGACGCGAACGGAATCGACAATTTATTGACAAGTGCACGCTGCCGCCGGACGTTATCAACGGTTATCACGAGCGAAGCCGCCAAAATGCCGTCTTCTTTAGAGCTTCGTTCTCAGTGCGCGTTCTGCCAGTTCCGAACGGTTCTGGGCAAGCGCAGTCGAGTTTTGTCGTTCGCAGTGCCAGAACGCCCAGTTCCGGAACGCGGAGAACGCCGAGTTCTACGTTCGCAGTGTTTTGCGAATCCAGTTCCAAACGGTTCTGACAGTCCCTGATTTTTTTCGGAACTGTCAGAACTGGAACTCAAGAACGTAGGTGACGCATGCGCATTTATTTCATGCGCGGTTATTCCACTTCCAGTTCTGAAATCGTTCGCAGTGCAGAACGCGGTTCCTCAAGTTCCGGAACGCCCCGGGATTTTCCGTCCCAGTTCTTATGAGTTCGAGAACTGTCAGAACGCCCACTAAGAACGAAGCTATTGTTTGGCCTGGAGGTCAGTAGGCGTGCCGCACTTAGTGCTGGAACCGCACTAAGGGAATAGTTGAACTTCAGCTACACTAAAGGTTCGTTCTTAGTGGGCGTTCTGACAGTTCTCGAACTCATAAGAACTGGGACGGAAAATCCCGGGGCGTTCCGGAACTTGAGGAACCGCGTTCTGCACTGCGAACGATTTCAGAACGTTGTTAAATGCGCATGCGTCACCTACGTTCTTGAGTTCCAGTTCTGACAGTTCCGAAAAAAATCGGGGACTGTCAGAACCGTTCGGAACTGGATTCGCAAAACACTGCGAACGCAGAACCCTGCGTTCTCGGCGTTCCGGAACTGGGCATTCTGGCACTGCGAACGACAAAACTCGACTGCGCTTGCCCAGAACCGTTCGGAACTGGCAGAACGCACACTGAGAACGAAGCTTTAGCCTCAGCCGAACTTTATGGTTTGTGAAATAGTATTTTTTCTCTAAGTGAAACTTAGGCCGAAAGCTGAACTAAGGTAGGGGAGTCCTAAGAATACCCTTAGCGACTGTGAATACGGCCCAGAAAGTGGTTAAAAGAGAGGTTTCTGTGCGAGCATAATATTATATATTTTGCAAGTATAGAATGTTTTCATAATCGGCCATTCTCAAATGGGCTGCCTGCCAGTCTTGTCTTCCTCCAAACTTATCCATACTGTTATGAAGAACATGGAAGTGTTGTGTGGCAATCTCCACACCACCTGAGCTGTCTATTCTGAATTAGGCTTTGGAGTCAGTTGGAATGGACAAATAATCCTAAATGTTTTATTAATGGTGGAATGTTACCAGTAATAAAACAGGGGCTTCAGGAAGGACATATAGTCCTGCCGGCAGGACGGACGGTAGCACCACGTGAAAGCTCGTAAAATTCTGATCTAGCTCAAAAAAATTTCAAAATTCTAGTTCTAACAATTTTGATGATTTTCCGAAAATTGGGAAATATTTTGCTTTCAAAAGGGCGTTTTCCTTTTAAAACCCACAGAATGTGAACCAGCTCCTTCCAGCAGGACTTCGGCCTGTACGTTCTATCGAGTATACTGATAGCGTTTAGACGTTCATGATCCATGTAAAAATAGAAAAACCCACTGTAATAACCGTTCTTTTACTCTTGATCTTCTTATGTTCTGTGGATTGAAATTGCTTGTTACCATTAACATGTAATGATGACTACTGATGTTAGTTACTACTACGCAACATCTATCTAGATTATTATACCTAGTAATAGCGTTTATCTGCCTTCAAATCTCATTAGGTGATATTTATCGTCCTATGCTTTGTTATAACCGTTTGATTAGAATGTTCAATTCAAAGGTATGGGCACTAGATTTTGCATAGTAAACCCATATCAGAAATGGTCTGGGTTAGGTACATGATTATGAGCAGTTCTGCTGGTCCTTCAAAATTAGATGGGATTAAGAACATGGTGAAATCCTTTCGAGTAAGTGATGGGTTGTTTGAGAACAACACCTTAATACGGATATCGTCTGGTGGAAGCAATAAATCTTCGTTCACAGTGGAAAACTGGTTTTCATTTTGAGCTGATACGAAATTTGATGAGCTGTAAAACGCGGACAGATGCTAGAACAGACCCACAAAAATAGCCGGAACATCGCAGTTCGTCTGCTGAAGTGTAATTATTCGATTTCAACGTCCCTCACGACCCCAAGGTTCATTGATAATATCCATGACTGTCTGACCTATCAGGTCTCGGCTGCGCCATGATGTTCCTTATTTGAAGGGCTCTGAATACAAGTGTATTAAATAAATGTAATTTCTGGAGATCGCTTTCTACTCGTGTGGTCTTTAAAAGGGCCAGTCAATTTTCAGAGCCCACATTTGGACAGCGGGATTTCGACTTCTTCAGAATGACGGGAAAAACTCCTTAGGCTTGGCTAATGCGGAAGAGAATCCTCCTCAAGATATGAAGTCCCTAGGGATTTTTTTTCTTCTAACTACTACTCGTACTGAAAATTGCGATGCAAACAGGGGTAGAGAACTAAAATTATTATTCCCCAAATTGGTTGTCAATTGCTCTTTCATTATTTGGATCTTGATGTTCCCTGTTGAAAAAACGTCCGCCAAAGTTGGGTGGGCTATTATAGCTTCCTCACTCTTTGTAGCGAGTAGCTACATAATATGTACCATTCTATATTATAGATTCAGTTGGTAAAAACCCGGGCAATCCCTGAAAATTTCACTAAAATTGGTCTAATAGTTCTGGAGTTTTGCCTGTGACAACAAACTTCAGGTTTGCGCATGCGCAGTGACTATTACTGAGCCGATCACGACGAAATTCATAGGCAGTCGTCTTGTAGACACCCTCAACTACTCTTCGAATTTGAATCAGTCTGTTGGGAACTGAGAAATCGTTGTTTCGTTATATTCATGTGCGGTGGTTATTGCTGATCCAATCGCGACAAAATTCATAGGCCATCATCTTGTAGCCAGCCCCCAACTATCCACCGAATGTGAACGAAATCGGCCCTTTAGGAACTGAGAAATCTTTTTTTTCTTCATGAAATTCACGTTTGCGGATGCGCACGCGCTACCATTGTTCCGACAGCGATGAAATTCATAGAAGACTGTCTAGGGGCTAAAGCTGGGTTCACATTGACGACGTAAAACGCTTAAAACTCAAACGCGTAGTTGAATTTGATTGGCTCATCAGGTTCACGCTCTTTACATGTGACGGCTTTTGAACTGGTCTGTCCAAGATTTAAAAAAAATCCAGATATTCACGCGCTTCACGGAGGAGGCGGGAGCACGAGCTACATCTCGTCGATTACGCGCTTTACGTCCCTAACTGGTGTGATCCATGTGAATGGTTCGACATTTTTACTCGCTTTACACGATCCTTTGCGGCCTTTGCGTTTCACGTTGGTTACGCATCAGTGTGAACCCAGCTTGACCCACACAATCCCTGAAAATTTAATCAAAATCAGACCATAATTTCATATAGTTCTGCAAGGAATTGACTACAGACCGACAGACATGGAACTAAAATTGTTCAGAAAGCTTTGAAATGCAAAAAGCAAGTGGCAATTTTCTGATTTTGGAGGAATTTTTTTGTTTTACTTTTTGCACAAATATAAGGCTTCTCTGTTTCTGGTAGTAAGAAAGCAACTAGGTAAAATCACTGGCCAAGGCCTTGTCACCATTTACAGGTAGTTCATACGTGGCCATCCACCATTAGCCGAGCCCTTGTCCCAGTGGGTGTGGGTGGTGCGATCTGTCAGTGTCGTGCTAAACTTCGGGTTCAGTTGTCTGCCTCTATCAGTTTGGCTTTTACTATATTTAGTGGCTGTTCTCTAGGTTTGTCAGGGTAGGGGGTTTCACTTAGTAAACCACTGGGGTGTTTCCGGCACCACCGTATTGTTGACGAAACTAAAACGCAAGGAGCAGTTGATTAAACTAAATGCAGCAAGAACCAAGTTTAAGAGAATTCTTCACACACACACAAAATCACGATAACGTATGACAACTAGATCTTACTGAACTGTGGAAATAATAGTTACTGTGTTATCCCCTACAGATTCAAGTTGTCCTCACAGTTTTTTTCCCCTGGTGAAATTCTATTTCTAAAACCCTGAAGAGTTTTCATTGCCACCGAACCTCTCACTTGACCCCTAAGAGTTTTTAATTTGTGAACTGCCCGGAAGTTATGTAATGAAATGAAATGAAATTTGGTTTATTCCTCCTTTTACAGCAATGTATAAATTAATTAATTAACCAAGGAATTTCCCCACTTTTTGGAACACTGTTCCAAAAATGTACTTGAATTACAGGTACTTTATGGTTCTCGATATTCGATCAGTTATAAACGACCTCGTAAAAATCATGTTTCACTCCCACAATCTGGGACAACAGGTTGCTGTATTGTTACAGCTGCACTGTTATACCCAAGTTTTGGAAGAGATTATAAATGCTACCTACTACCATTTTCAAACCTACTACCATTTTCCACCTATGTCAACAAGGAAATGCTTATTGAATTGGAATTATTACTGTATGGTACATTGCGTATCGCATGTTTTTCTCCAGTCTGGGGTTTTTGTTTGTTTGTTAGGAAACCAAACCGTCATCCTCATTTTGTTATACTTGAATTTTGCTATAGTGAACTGTGAACTAACTAATTCTGGATAGCTAGATTAAATTACTACAGTTATACCCATGTACCAGAGGATGCACGCTTGTGAAGTGAAGAATCGTCATTTCTTATACTGGCACATACCTATTATGGTACGTTTAATGTCCATCAAGTGCCTATCTTATTTATTATGAGGGTATTGTTTGATAAACTAACGAGCCATTTTCAAAAATCAGTGGATTTTGTTGTTGAGATGTTTTTTGGAAATCTATGTCGTCAAGTTTCGAAACTTCCATCGTTATGTTCCCTGTATCTGTACACGTGGTTGGTTTGACGGTTTTGGAAATACCTCATTCCAGTGGCCATCCTCCATAACGGATGTCGTTGAGATTAGGAAAAGTCAAACAATGATTTAACTTTCATTTACAAGGAGACTTACTGTAGAATCTGTCGACAACGTACAATTATTAGGACATTTCATTCTGGTGAAATCGCACTGATGCTCCAAATTTTGACTCTGAATCAGTTTGTTTATTAATTACATAGAGGACATATTCCTGGTCTTCTGTTATTCTAACTACCTATGTTACTTTGAATGTCGGTAATCCATTTCGGTTCCGACATTACCATTACATCCATGTAATAGCTATTTTCGCACTTCATTGCTATGTGTACTGAATGGGTATGGTTTTCTGTCGCAGGTTTGAGGGAAGTGGTGATATGAAGCAGGAACCACCTGACTATGGGTACGACACACCAGAGTACAACGACATGGACTATCACCAAAGCTATTATCCCTACCAAAACAACCACATGGACTACATGGACCACCACCAACAGATCAAGCCCGAGCCCCAAGATGATTCGTACAACCAGTACTACAACAATGACATGTACAACCACATGCAAACGCCTCCGTCGTTGCCTGTCACTCCGAAAAAGCGTGGGAGACCCAGAAAGATCAGGCCGGAGGAAGGGGGTCCCAACCCGATGCATAACCCCAGCCCTATGGGGTACCCTCCTTTGGCCGATACCAATGGCGTGAAAGTAGTCAAAGAGCGCAAGAAGCACGACAGGTTTAACGGGATGTCGGAAGAAGAAGTCTCCCAGAGGACGCTGCCCGACCATCTCGCTCCAGACCTGGATATCGTCATCGTAGGCATCAATCCCGGACTCTTTGCAGCCTACAAAGGTCATCACTATGCCGGGCCTGGCAACCATTTTTGGAAATGCCTCTTCCTAGCTGGGCTCATCCCCGAACCAATGACTGCTGACGACGACTACAAACTTCTCAACATGGGCATAGGGTTTACCAATATTGTTGAGAGGGCGACCAAAGGTAGTGCGGATCTGACCCGAAAAGAAATCAAGTTGGGTGGTCAAATATTACTTGAGAAACTACAAAAATTTAAGCCTAAAATTGCAGTTTTCAATGGTAAATACATTTATGAAGTGTTTTCTGGCAAGAAGGATTTCAATTTTGGGAGGCAGCCTGAATTTGTTGAAGGAACCAATACCTACATGTGGGTGATGCCTTCGTCTAGTGCTCGGTGTGCTCAGCTTCCACGTGCAGCAGACAAAGTCCCGTTTTATGCTGCTCTAAAAAAATTCCGGGACTATTTAAAAGGAACTGTTCAAGAAATTAATGAAAGCGAATTAGTATTTTCAAATTTCAAAATGAAGAATTTCATGGAGCCTGAAATGAAACAAGAGGAAGAGAAAGATGGGGAGTGTAGTTATAATTTCAATAATCCGAATTTAATGGACAATACAAATGTGAAGAAAGAGCCTGTTGATCCTCCTCCAAAGAAGAAACGTGGTCGGCCTAAGAAAATTAAGACGGAGGATGCTCCGCAGAAAATTAAAGACGAAAAACCCGCAACGCCTATTAAAATCAAAGAGGAGAAGGAAGACTTTGCTCCTCAGTCTGAAAACAGCAATCTGTCGAATCACTGCTTTTCGCCGCCCGCCCAGGCATCGCCAGGGATGCAAAACCAGTACCAGATGTACCAAGGTCCCCAGTACAACCCGAGCCCCCAGTCGCCACATTTCCACAACTCCCCGATGTCTGCCCAGTCGCCGCAGCCTTTCCAGCACTCGGACCTGTCGTCCGACCTGAGAGCCGCCATTTCCTCCGACCAGCAGTCGTCGTTCAGCCCTTACTTCACCAATTCGGAGTCTGAAGCCCCTAAGCAGGAGGAGAAACCCTACTCGAGCCCGAACAAAAACAGTTACCACAACTACGAGACCTCCAACTACGATGAAGGGTGAGTGAGCAATTTTGTACTTTCCTCATTTTCTCGTGATTGAGCTATGGTTCAGTGCAGTTACAAATTTATCCATGCTTGCTTCTCTCCTCAATTGTCCACACTTAACTTCTTCATTATCATGTTATTCAATTTCACCTAACCGTTACGAGTTATTAAATTTCAAACTCGTGTACCTGGGGCCGTGATGTCCGAGCGGACTAGAGCGTCCGATATTTATATCCCCGTTTGGGATAAAAGTTAGTGGTCTCTGGTTCTCGTCTTGGGCGGGCACCAATACAAGCTTTGAAAAGCTTGCATGTGCTGCTTACCTGTCCAGCGATTAGCTCTTCACCTCTGATAATAATCATGTGAAGCCTACAGGGACTAAAAGATTGAAATAACGTTTAAGTAAAAAGTCTCCCCACCCCGACGGGGATATACCCAATGAGGACAAATCCAGGGTTAGGAGAAGAAATTTAATTCAAACTCGGGGTACCTACTGGAGTACGGGGGATCACTGTATAGACAACAATTCATCCACAGCAAAGATATTTGTATATGGGGATAAAGAAGGCAGTGGCAGTCGAGCGCTACAAAAAATGGAGAGGAAATCCTCATCATTGTGTGGAGGGGGGGGGGGGGGGTGATAAGGGGATATTCGTCTATGTGGCCAATAGTTTTCTCTAAAGCTCAAGGTTTTTTTTAATATTTCACTGGTTTTTTGGGACATTTGAGAGCTTAGGTTTCCAGTTGGGTTGCCTACTTTCCAACGAGTTGGGGATGGTATTTGTCAGACCATTAAAAAAAACAAAAAAACAGTCAAATACATTAAAATAATGTCCTTGTAGAGTGCTCTAAACCACCTCGACACTTCCCTAATCTTGTATAAATATTTTCATCATTAATTTTTAGCGGGAAATAAGTAGGTACCAGCGATGGATGTAAATGTACGGGCTTGTTGAAAATGGGAGAAAGGTGCAAATTCTCTTGAAACCAGACGGATTACCACAAAATTTAAATGTTTAGATTTGCTCAAAAAATAAGATTTTTTCAGTGACATTGCTTGCCATTTATCGATTGACAAACATCGACCAGTCCTTGCCGCTTCCTTCTGCCTTCTCTATTTCCTTCTCTTCCCCTTTTGATCCGTAGACTGAGTGGTTAGTATCACAATTGCGGGTTAGAATCATAAGTAAGTTTGTTGAGTCCCAGCAGCATCCCAGCAGCATAAAATAAATCACTCAATTGATCATTCGACTAATAATAATCACTCTACTTGATGTTTTTCGATATGGATTCAGTGAGATAGGATTTTAGGAAGTGTTAGATTCGTGTTTTGGTCCTAACACGGTCTATTCAAAAGATGAACTCTATCTAGGTTCACTCAGAAAAACAAACTGAAGAAAATATCATTTTTATTGTACGTTTTTCAGGTCCTGGTCTTGATCGATTGAGCATAATTTCAATTTTTGCACGGAGCACTAAATGGTTTTCAGTGTAGATTTACTTGCTGTGGCCATGAAATAATTTGAAACAATGTACCAATACTTTTCAAAAACAAACACTGGAATTGTATTATTTTATAGTACGAGGCATTGTCTACATTTTCATTTTGGTTTATTATTTACAATAACAAACCTTTGGAATCGAGCACGAAAAAAAATTACCCCCCTCCCCCTTGAAATTTGATGGTTTCCGTTTCAAGGTTCGTAGAATCCGAAAATGGAATAAGAACATTTCTGTTCATCAGCCGTGCTTCGCACTTTCCTCAGTTACCGTGAACGAAAATTAATAAAATTTGGTTTCTGGGTCCCATTTGGGGTCTAGTTGGTCTGGCGAAGCTCGGCGTTACTGTCAGTCGTCTCTAAGAGGTGAAAAATAGGGGTTGAAATTCCCAGGACGCCGTTATCACCAATTTTTTTACGTTTTTAAATAGTTCTTGAACTTGGGAATTTTTTGAGACCACTCGGAGCATTCTACGTCCAGTCGTTTGTTCACAATGAGGCCCTGAAGTTACACCGAAATTCATCAACATGATCATGAATGAAACTAGGGGAACAGGGGGGAGATGTCATTGCTAGGGGAACAGCTGATTTATAATCACTCATGACTGTATGACATCGTGTTGTTTGCCCCGAGATATTATATCATTTGAAGAATGATGGTGGTTATTTTGGATTTTATTGATTGGTACTTTTTCAACTTGAACAAACGTCATGCATCATGAATGACAGCAAATAATTAATTAATGATAGAATTCTCGAACACACTACATATTTATGAAACAGTAATTGCCCAGACAGCTCCAGTACTAGATTTAGAGCTTTACTGGGGGGGGTCGCGAGGGTAGGTATTGACCACAGAAAATAGTGAAGGAGCATCTATACAAGTACAGAAAAATAAACCCTTGTGTAATAATTTGCAGCGTTTTTTTATACTTCAACAACTGAGTGACTGACTGACTGTGTTTGTTGAATAACTTCTCCGTGTTCAAAGTCCTTATAATCCTCATCAAAATCTCTTCATAGGATCCAATAAAAACTCAGCTTCTCTCCAAGGTTAGGTCTGTGGCCGCATTGTTAGTATGTAGGTGACCTCGTGGAACAGTAGGTTCGTTCGCACTGGCTTTTTCTGACGGATAGCTGACTCCTAGAAAACTGTAAGAAACCATCAGTGATCCAACACCATCTTGATTTAAACGTATGAGAAGGGGTTGAGTTTGATCATGGTCGTTAATCAAGAAGGCAGTGCATGGCCAGTTCTCGTCCGCCCTATTTTCTGTGGACTGAAATGACAACCAGAAAACTGGCATTGAATAGTTGGGAAAACACTTGAAACAGCCGGTCATGGATACTATACAGTCAGAATAGAGCCTTCCTGATGGTCAGTGAACCGTCGGAAGGTCACTGCGAGCAAACCTGTGGTAACCTCAAAATACTCCATTGAACTGTAATTTCCTCATATTTGTGCCTCTTTTCAAATTCAATCAACTCCTTCCCAGAATAATTTCGTTAACCATCCCTGTGTACATGTTTGTCCGAGGAGAAGTGTGGATAATTTGTCACTCCTTATATTTGGTTACTAACCCTCTAACTGTCGGGCTTTTGGTTTATGGGAATTGGCTTGGATTCTGGCTTACTCATTAAGACTTTTAGACTAAGTTATAATATTCTGCATAATTCCAATTTTTTAATTATTCATTAGGTTATAGTGTGCTACTTTAACTTAGAATTGGTAAGAAAAGGGCTTAGTTGATTGGTAGTACTCGAGAACTTACCTGGCTTTCAAGTGTGACTGCAAGTAGGCACTCCACAAACAGTGTAAGTTGATGTTCGTTCTGAGTTTTGAAAAATATTTACAATAGCTTTTAATTAAGAGTGTTGTGGGCATCTCTCCATTATATTATGTGTGACACTCCTTGGCAGAGGTGCTTAAATCTAGTGAAAGTTTGTTTTTAAAAGGTGTTTGTCATAAACTATTTATGTTCTAAAATTAAATTGAAAATCAAGAGTAGTGGCGCTAATCTAGTTTAAATTTGCATGTGGGAGTAGATCGGTTGTGATTTAATTGCTCCAGCGACCAGGCTCCTTGCAAACTCCTGTTATAAATAGCTGATTCAGTTTAAAATCCTCAAACTTCTTCCGTCACGTCTTGAATTACTGCT
Source organism: Leptopterna dolabrata (assembly GCA_954871275.1). Classification (NCBI taxonomy): domain Eukaryota; kingdom Metazoa; phylum Arthropoda; class Insecta; order Hemiptera; family Miridae; genus Leptopterna; species Leptopterna dolabrata. Next base: position 59,803,976 of record OX940978.1, on the reverse strand, counting down.
TAACCTTTCAATATTACAAGCGTATCTGCTAAACGTGTCTCATAGTTAAAAATAAATAAATAAAATAAAATAAGCAAAACTTAATATTGGAACGCCAGACTTACTTTTCGATAGAGTCATCAAATCCAGCTCGTTAACCAAGACAGTAATAAATGCACCTTATATTCATTTAAACGCTCTTAGAAATTGAGCATCATTACATTCTAAGTCATAGGATTGAATGTATCTGGTGATAAAATTCCGTTACCCATGAATTTTTGTCATAATTCCTACTATTCTCACTATTTAACTACTTTTGTTTTACGGTGTGAAATTATAAGACAAGAAATAAACCTTCAGTTTACCACCAATTTGTATTTAAACACGAAGCTTTTCACTCAAATTCTGAGCATCCTCAGGTACATAACACATAAACACAGATAACTGTTTTATACAAATAAGATTATTGATCTTATCAGATATTACGATATCCGATGGAAGACAAACTGATAACCCTAATTATCAAGACGTACCCTAATGCCCCCCGTGTCAACCTTACAAGATAGGGCTTAAATTTAAATAAAAAATAAATAATAAATTTAAATTTAAATGGGCTTAAATTGGGGATTTAAATATAAATCGACCAGGATTGATATATGGCCAGAGATGTTCAGAAATTTGTGGGGAAAATCATAGATTTATGCCAATTGTTATCGAAAGAGTCTCAATAAATCAATGATTTATACTACCAGCAGTTACCCTATTATTTGTTGCTCTTCCTTCTCTTGAAATTCTCTACCTAATAGATGAAATTAATAACCCAATATTAACTATTAAAACAATTTTAATAAACTGTTATCTGTGTTTATGTGTTATGTACCTGAGGATGCTCATAGTTTGAGTGAAAAGCTTCGTGCTAAATATAAATTGGTGGTAAACTGAAAGTTTATTTTCTTGTCTTATTATTTCAAAACGCTGCAAATCCCTGCACAACGGTTTATTATTTTGTATAGAATACCCTTCTGTTACAGATCACAGCTCTATGTATAGATAACCCGTCTATATAATATAATATGTACTATTCTATTATATACATATTATGTAGATCGCAGACCCTCCGTAGGTTAGTACCTAACCCCGTACTCGTTACTAGGTACCTACCTAAATCACGAGTTAAATGTTGCTAAAATAATTCTGCCGATGACAAACAGTACCTAACAAAAAGAAACACACATAATGAAGTTCTGAAAAGAAATTGTTGATGAGGAGTGAAAAAAGTTGCAAAAGTACCTACCAACAAACTCCAGCCCGTTCTACGTAGATGGTATAATGAACCGTTGTGTAGTAATTTACCGTTGAGTAATAATTTACCGTTGAGTAATAATTTACCGTAGTAATAATTTACCCATCAATAATACTTCAACGTTTGTTCACGTTTCACTACCTACCAACAAACTCCAATAGAGCCATCATTTTTCAAGCGAAATAATATCACAGAACAACCAACTCGACTTCATACTCCGCCAATATAATCAGGTGATCCCTACCAATGATTGGCCGTATTCACAAATTCCTATTGTGGGCGCGTCTCTGGTTACGAGATTTGGTTTGAATTGTATACAATTTCATTCACACTGGAGTCGAAAATGCCTGTCGGTGCAAACTTCGGGGCCTTACTGTGAACGAACGGCTGGACGTACGATGCTCCGGATGGTCTTAAAAAACTCGCAAGTTCAAGAACTATTTAAAACCGTAAAAACATTTACGTAAAAAAATGGTATAGGCGTTTTGAAAATTTCAACCCCTATTTTGAACCCCTTAGAGATGACTCACAGTAACGTCGAGCTTCGAGGACCAACTAGACAGCGAACGGAACCTATAACCCGAATTTCATCAATTTTCTTTCATGGTAACTAAGAAAAGTGGCCCGTACGGCGTACGGCGTACGGTGTACGGCGTACGGCGTACGGCGGACAGACAGAAATATTTTTATTGCAGTTTTGGATTCTACATACCTTGAAACGTAAACCATCAAATTTTGAGGGGGGGTAAGAATTTTTTTTTTCATGCTCGATTCCAATGGTTCATTATTGAAAATAATAAACCAAAAGTGTCTAATTGAATACTTAAGTTTTATGTATATATAATTTATAGCCCACGCGGTTTTATTAACTTCAGTTACGGTAATCAAATTCGTCGTCATTGGTTCTTGTCTGATCGCCCTTTTTTCTGCTGATCATTTCCTGTTCGCCTTCAAAGTCGTTTTCTAGTCATTAAAAAAACTAGTCGCTTCCCCAAGTTGACAAAAACCTTTGAATATTTACGGAACAGATTTATTTTTGGGGAGCACACGCCCGCCTCCTCTGCGATCAGATACATTATTTCTGTCTCATTTAAAAATAGTCAATGCTATATTTAGAGTTGAAAGTTTATTAAACATTTATTCTGTCAAAATCTTGTCGGCTTTATTACATTTCATTCGTCTATCCCGATTTTTTTAATATCTGTTTTATCTGTCTATTCATCAATCTTCATCTATTAATTCTGTTTTATAAGAGAATTTTTGGAAAAAGTCGACAAATTCGAGTTACTGTTGGTCTAAAATTGGTTTAAATGGTTACAGTGATTTAAAAATAATTAAATAAATTCACCAAAAGTGGTATAGAATGACTTGGTACGTAGAAGTACTGTTTCAATAGTTGATTTTTTTCCCCCTCCCTGAAATTAAAGTTTTGTGGGTTAAAAATCGCTATAAATCGTTTAAAAATAGATAAAAGTCGCCAAATTTGAAAATCCGCTTGTACCGCTTGTCATGCTGAATGAATGGAACTTCTTTTTCCCTATTTTATGGAATACGCCTCCTAACGCGCTCTGAACTTGATAGCAGATTCCGGTTTTGCCTAAAGAAAATTGTCAAAATCCATTTCACTCCTTCACCCAGTTCCACCTGTCGGATTCAATCGGAAATTCTAGGAGGATGAGACTGGAACATTGCGACAGTGCTAAATACACCACTGTCCACTGTCGGTTGGGTTCAGGGGCTTGATAATTCCCTCAGAAGAAACATTTTCTAAAATTGTGTATCTTTTTGTGGCATTTTTATTGATACGTAACGCGTTGTCGACTCGATTTTGTGACTCGCCAGGAGAATAAGCAATTGAGGTTTCATGAAAACTGTGTTAAAAATATCACTAAGCTCCACGCTATGTGAAGGAAGAGGATCAGTTTCTTCATCTATCTTGATCTATTAAATCTATTTTATTAGAGCATTTTTGGAAAAATTCGACAAATTCGAGTTTTTGTTGGTCTAAAGTTGGTTTAAATGGTTACAATGATTTTAAAATAATTACATAAATTCACCAAAAGTGGTATAGAATGACTTGGTAGTTCTACTATTTAATAGTTGATTTTTTCCCTTAGAAATTCAAGTTTTTGTGGGTTAAAAATCGATAGAAACTGTATTAAAAACGCTAGAAGTCGCCAGATCTGAAAATCCGCTTGTACTGCTTGTCATGCTGAATGAATGGAACCTCTGTTTCCCTTGCTGTATGGAAGTTGGTTGAAATAGGCCTCCTAACGCGCTCTGAACTTGAACAGAAATACGTAGCAGGCTCCGGTTTTGCCGGTTTTGTCAAAATCTATTTCGCTACTTGTCGGAGATCAGTACAGAAATCGGAAATTCTAGGAGGATGAGACTGAAACACTGTGACAGTGCTAAATACACCACTGTCGGTTGGGTTCAGGGGCTTGGTCGTTCCCTCAGAAGAAACATTTTCTAAAATTGTGTATCCTTTTGTGGCATTTTTATTGATACGTAACGCGTTGTCGACTCGATTCTGTGACTCGCCAGGAGAATAAGCAATGGAGGTTTCATGAAAACTGTGTTAAAAAGATCACTAAGCTCCACGCTATGTTTAGGAAGAGGATCAGTTTCCTTTAAATCGCGTGATATGGGTGCTTCTTGTTACAAAACTCACATTTCAAACTAAATTACAAAGCCTGTGAAAGACAAAGACAACTCCCACGAATGTCCCATACATTTATAAATAGGTGTAGTCTTCTTCCTCTTATTATATTTTTGATGTATCATGAACAAAACTTTATCACAAAATAATCTTGATATCTTCATCAAGAAGTATGAATTTGCTTACTCTTCTAAATCAATTTATTAATTACATCGTGTGTTCGTTTTTTTTCTATATCTATTTACTATTGACTTTTTAAAGGGTGATCAATGAAACACTCCTTTTTTTTAAAACTGTATCGTACTTATGATTTTGAAAATATACGTAATTTATAATGCTTTCAGTTTTGTTTCAGTTCTTATTTCATTTCTTTTTACCTGATTTCAGTTTTTTTTTTTTTTTTTCAATATTTAAAAATTATTTCGTTCATATTATTAGGTGATGAAGGGTTTTTTGTCATTATTTTCACTGTTTCCCTGGTGAATTGTTTGAGTATTTCATGGTTATTCTCCCGTTGTATAATAGTGAATTATTATTTATAACCGTCGATTTTTTGGCGGTTTAGTTTATTTACTGTCCCTTTCCGAATTCATTAATTAATTATTCGCTAAAAAATATATCGCAGTATTTCCTTATTATGTATTAGGGATTAGGATTATGCTGAAGAGATCCTCAGAGATCTAATGTACCTTGAACGCCTTGTACTGCTTCAGTAGCGCCCTGTCTGGAAAAACCAAGTGGCGTCCCTCAAGAACTGTGGGATTTTTTTTCTTGGAGATTTTCCTCCTGCGCTTGAGTCAAAAACAGTTACTTATAAGAAAACTCCTCCCTGGTCATGGAAGGAAGATCTCAGTGGGCTAAACTGAATAGAAAAAGCGCCTAGAGGCCGGACTTCCGGATTTTCTGGAGCATGTGGCGCTCTCTGGTGAGGGGGGGGGGGGGGGGGTTGGCAGTACTGACAACCAGTGGATGGATGAGGTAGGATGACAAAGTGACCAAATTCTTGATGGTTTGAACATAATCCTTCATGTGGGATATGTTCAAATTTTAGTTCGGTTGTCCTCTACTTGATTTACCAAAACCAAACTTCACATTTTATTGGTTTTTTCCCTTTCCAAATCTCACCTGACAAAATATCTTCAGCCTTTCTGCTTTCTTTGAGTTTTATTTATCTTCATTTCCTCTTGGTCCAGTCGGTTTCTTGTCAGTTTTATATTAATGACGAAGAAAGCAAAGAGAGTGTTTACCTGAGCCTAGTGAGACGACTTAGATGATGAACTATCATTTTTTGCTCTCCACACCCTTCATTTTATAAGAGACGTGGCCGGGAATTGGGGGGCCACGGTCCCCGATAAAGAAGGGATTTTATCGACGTCTGGAGCTAACGTTTAGGTTAACAGTTCTGAATAATCTGAACATGTTGAGACAAACGGTTCGGAACGGTTCCGATCCCGTCTCCTCCAGAACGCAGTTCTATCTTGAACGGTTCAGAACTGTGTCCAACCAACCCCGGTTTAAAAAAATCATAGTACCCGTCTTACATCAATTTGGTTATATTCCTTTTCTATTTCGCTTCCATGAAAAACGAAATTATTTACAGAGCTGTTAGACAGCGATAAGATCAAAAGTAAGTATAAACCTCTGGAACAGGACTGCTCATCGTGAATCATAGTAGGTACTTCAGTATCCAGGCTACGCAAACTCGACGTCCAACATTAACAAAACCATCTTTACCATCTGCCTTTATCGTTTACATGTGGATGCTCACTAACCCCTTGTGGAATTACTAACTATTGCACTTTACTTCGGTGTTGGTGACTAGTTTGCAATTGTTTCACTAACTCATTGTTCAAGTATGGTTAATTAAATTAACCATACTTGAACATTAGCATTATAGCAGCTTTGTCGCATAATTTCATCTTTCTTATTCTATAATTTATTCTACTATCATTTTCCATACCATCATATTGTGTTATTGTTATTTGTACCTACATTATTATGTTTTTGTGATTCTGTTTTGCCTACACAAACAAGTTTGGTGTTTCTCAATTGTCGAACTTTTGAATTTACAGACGCAATTTGTCAAATTGAGCTTCACTCAGGGATTTTAAATAAAACTTTGGACTTGGAGGAGTAGTTGCCTTGTGTTTCAAACACGTTTTAAGCTTCAAGCGGTACAGCGGTAGCTGGCTGGACGGAGAACGTGTAACACGCGTTTTGGATTGATGGTGCTGTGCAATATAGCAGTTGTCGATTATAGAAATGAGTTCATTTTGATGGTGAACTACTTGAGCCACCTAACATGATGTTCATCTTGGATTTTCAGTGAGTGTTAAGGTCTCACCTCTCATTTTGATTATCAGTTTGCTAGTTGTAATTCTGAAAATAGCCTCAATAGCCCTATTATATCTCCTGTGAGGGCTGTTGTAGGTTAAAGGAAATAGGCGTAGGCAAGGGATTTGCGTGGATGGTATGAAAATGAGCTTGGAAGGTTGAAAACGGGTAGGTTACAACAGTGGTTTTACTTCAAGGCATAACATGGAGTGGCACTGCGTTGATTACGGATGTGGTGCGGTGATCCGTCAGCTCATCAGTTCATTTTTCGGTCTTGTAATGTACACGGATAATGATGAGTGCTTAATTTCTGTCAGGGTCCAAGGTAATTATTGTATTAGAATAAAATATTTATGTTGATCCAAAGTATTTGAATTATTCTGTTGAGTATACATAGCTTTACTCAAATGACGAAGTCTGGCTATTCATGTACTTTGAGTACATAATATCCTAATTTATGATATTCGTAATTATTGCTATTGATTACTCTGAATTACCTATTCGTGTACTCCCTCAACTTCGGATCAGACATTTTAGACAGGGGAGTAATTATTCCCGAAAACGAATGTGACTACTGAGGGGAATCAGCTTAGTCCGTGACCTTTGTCGGATACTGCAGGTAACATAAATCATTTTTGTTGCTTCTCTCATTATGGTGGTCAAGTAGGCCATTCGTAATAGCTGTTGATCCGTTCTTCGCATGTGCGGCTATTTATAGAAGCAGAACTTCCTCCACGTTCCTGTCAATTATTGTTGTCCACAGCGTTAAATGCGTTAACATCAAATACACGTGCTATTATAGGTGGGTTCACTGATGATACAGAATGAGGGATTTTGGTGTATGTGATGGCTTATCTTCTGCTTTGAAGAGGTTTTATTCCGAGACCGATTTCAGGGCTTTTCCGGCCCAGAGAAATGTGAGCGGTCGCAGTTATGTTACAGTTACATCCTATGGAATTCTATGTAACTAATGGATTCCGTTCCAAAATTTCTCAATAGATGTTATTCCGTTTTTTGAATCGATACTGTAAACAAGGACCAGGCTTGTCATCCAAATACAAACGTTTGGCTGAGACACTCATATTAAGCTGGGTAGGCACTTGTAACAAACTGCCATTCCGTTCCTCCGTACTCCACGATCGTTCCGAACAAATGGACAAAACAGGCATCATCGCAGCGTTTTGTAACTTTGTTCCGTAGCAAATTTGTTACGGGAGGGCGATCGGCCCAAGAGAGCGTTCGTCAGTCACTTTATTGTCAGGATTGGAAGAACGGTGGAACAGAACGGGTGAGCTTCAATCCTGCCCACACTAGCTTTACACAGTTCCGAACATTCCTTTGATGTGTCAGTGGAAAACCGCCATCGGAGCAATCAGGCAGGCCCATTCCGTTCTTTTCTTTTAAGACAGTCATTTGTTACAGTAAGGAGGAACTGAAGCAGTTTGTAGCAAGTGCGTACACGGCTATACCCAACCCGAGCCAGAACGAAGTCCCACAAAACATCATAACTGAAAGTGCATAGGTTGAGGTTTGTGATCCTGTTTGTCTTGTTCAGGTCCCACTGGAATATCTTGTTGATTTACAATTTGAAATTTTGGATGATTACGGTTTCCCCATAAGGTGGATGACGTCTCAACTTACTATTCTAATTTGCCTTTATACTGCCCTTTCTGGAAACCTCTGACTGGTGGAGATCAATAGTAGCAAACGTTAATATAATTAATGCTAACAAACTCCTCAACAACTAAGAAACAGAACTGCAGCAGAGTTCACATGGGCTTGTATACCTACTACCCTGCAATGCCGGTGGACCAGGGGGTAGTGGCAAGTTAGTCGTTATTGATAGTTGACTACAAGTATATGTGACTAGATGTTCACTCTGTGTCAGAGGTTAGTTTGGTGCTGGAAACCTTTGTGGAGCAAGATGTGAAGTTATTTTTCAATTAAAAAAGGCTTTGTTAGAAGTGGCAAGTTTGTTGAGTTGTGAACGTAGTGTTGTCCTTGAGGGGGATGATGATGCGCCAAAGAAGATGTGGGTGCGTACGTGGATAAACAGGCGGTCCAGTATGGTTGTGTCAGCCTGTTTGCTGAAGGAGCTATCAGTTGAAGATTGTAATGGATGAGGGGTTTAACTACGCCGCCCATACAGCGTAGTTTCCCCCTCTCCATCCTCAAGAAAGGTAGGGAGGCAGTGTGGCAGCTGCCCTCGGAGACAATGGTTTGATTATAACGCAATGCCTCCAGGAGTTGATGATTCGTTTCCGCGAATCAACCGCCCCTTCAGCCACGTGTCAAAAAGATCGGGAAGAGCATCCAAGATGGACGGGATTCCCATATACCGTCACACTCCTCCCCTTAAAAACATACTTCTTTGGAGAAGAAGTATGTGAAGTTAGACACGGGACTAAAAGTAGTATGGAGTTCTAATTCAGGAAGATTCATCTGAAAAACTCCAAAGCTGACAGCTTCCATCGTAATGGTACTACTGAGAATTGTTACTGGTGGAGAACTTAGCTCCTATCAATACCACTTGGCGCACTTGGACAAAAAGGAAAAAAAAGTAGTTGTCAGAGGTTCTGGTTCAGGAAAGTTCATCTGAACAACCTCTAGGTGACTAACCCCCATCATAAGATGGAACAACTGGAATATAAATGAAAGTAGTTGTCAGAGGTTCTGGTTCAGGAAAGTTCATCTGAACAACCTCTGGGTGACTAACCCCCATCATAAGATGGAACAACTGGGAAAACAAGGGGAAAAAATGGCATTGAACGCCAGGCATTGAGCGCCTTAAGAATAATAATCAAGTTTGATAATAATAATAATAGTAGCAATCATGAGGTTGATTGTAATAATAATAATCATGAGGTTGATTTGATGAAAATAGAAAATCCAATGGCCGAAGTGTATATTGATAAACAAAGGGGTATTAAAAAGAGGATCCTTCTGGAAAACCTCAGAGCTATTCCTTCTGGAAAAGCTCTCAAAAAGTGGAGGGGGTACCGAGGATAAAATCCAGCACATACCCACCAACCATGCTCTGCTACCATGTAATGGATGAGGGGTTTAACTACGCCGCCCATACAGCGTAGTTTCCCCCTCTCCATCCTCTAGAAAGGTAGGGAGGCAGTGTGACAGCTGCCCCCGGAGACAAATGGTTAGATTATAACGCGTTGCCTCCGAGAGTTGACGATTCGTTTCCGCGAATCAACCGCCCCTTCAGCTGCGTGTCAAAAAGATCGGGAAGAGCCAGCATCCAAGATGGACGGGATTCCCATATACCGTCACAAGATGCAAAGGAGTGTAGTTTGTGTCTGTGCCTGAGACCTGAGATTTTTTAGCATTGGCCACATAGGTATTTAAATGGAGGGGGTAACCCACGGTGTGAGTAACCCCGAGCGCTATCTGATGGGAAGGCCTCGACTCACCATGCTAGTCCACTTGCTGGGAGAGTGCCCTAGCACGTGCTCAGGCGAGGCGAGTGGTGGCCACCGTACTACTTTACTATGCCTGTAGGTGAGATACAGCACAGCAAGTGTCCTCCCAAACACAGCTCATCTGGACAGCATGAACCCATGTCAAGGGGAGAAACGTGAGTTTCTACTGAAAATGCTGTAATTACGTTCGTGTTGATGGTCATCACTTGTGGTTGCCCATAATCTGTGATTGAAACATTTCGATAAATCATGAAACCTCATCACCAGTTCCAAAGATCCCCTCTGATCAATATGGAAACTTGATACATGGAGAAAGCAAGTAGTTTTATAGGTACCATGCCTTTGAAAGTAACGCCTTGCCCCTGAAAGCAAGCTAACTCACAATTGCTGTACTGTCAAATAAATAAGTCATAAATCTTTTTATGATAGATACATACCAGCCGTTCAAAATGTTGAGCCTGACTTGGTTCTTTCCGTGATAATCCCATTGATTTTTCATCTCTGTGTTATTTTATTAACTAGCAAGCTATTGATGGTACATGGCTATATTACCCGAAGTTTCATTATGTTTGTTTGCAGTGGCCATCTGATGGTTATCTGACTGTCAGAAAGGCGTTCGGCCATTCATGAGTATCCAAAGCCAGTTTTTCTATCTTCAAGCCAGTACACGGAAGGTAGGGCCTACGAGAAACCCCATGCACTGCCTTCTCGATTCTCAACCATTATCAATCGCAAATCCTTCTCAAACACTTAATATGATGGTGTTGGATCACGGATGGTGTCTTAAGGTTCTAGGAGCCAGCTGACTGCCAGAAAAAGGCAGTGTGATCCATCTGACTGTCAGAAAGGCGTTGGGCCATTCGCAGTTATTCTCGGACTCTTTTCTGGCTGTATAGTATCCACGGTTGGCGGGTCGTAATGTTTTCCTGACTGTCCATATCCAATTTTCAGATCGGCGTTCCAGTCCACAGATAATTGGGCAGATGAGAACTGGCTGTGCATTGCCTTCTCTATTCCCAACAATTATCTAACTGTTATAAAGATGGCATAGGACCATGGATGGTTTCATACGGTTTATGGAAGTCAGCAGTTTCATACGGTTTATGGATGGTTTTCATACGGTTCATGGAAGTCAGCTAACCGCAGAAAGAGCCACTGTGGACAAACCTGTACAATCTGGTTTCAGACAATCGGTAGGTATATTGGTTTTTTTTAAATTGCTGCATTTTACCTCCTACCCACAGAAATCACTCAATCAGAATCAGTATTCAATTGGACTCCAAGCTTAAAAACAAGATCATGTTGAAATGAACGTCAGTTTAAACAAATTAGTTTTATGGTGTTGTGTGGTACTGGTTGAATAGTTTTATTCAACTATTAATAGTATTAATAGTTTTGCACCTCCATAAATGATCCGAATTAGGGGTTTCCGTTCCCATACACTGTAAACCACCAAAAAAATGTTCCTGTGATGCAACGGTTCAAAAATCCTGCTCCAGTTCTTACGAGGTATAACCGTAGAGGGTAGAAAAGTGAAGTAGATACGGCAGCGTGCTGTGGACAAGGAAGTTCCAAGGACGTTCATTATGAGCCGGTGTAGATGTGAAAGTTAGTGTCAATGAATCAGAGGTGGCAGGTAGTGCCTGTCTGTTTAAGGAAATTCGTCCCCTCGACGAACCCTGAAAAACTGGTCAACAGTGTGGGGTATCACTGGGGAATGAACGTTTCCCTCGATCCCAATTGTTCCAGTAGTTACATTTTACTCGGTATTTAATCAACAGCTTTTGCGATTGGCCAACTGACCTGTAGAGAATTGAAATTTGAAGGTGAAGGCGTATTTTTTACTGTTTTCAAATGTGGTAGTTCTTGTTGAACCATAGTGACAGTGGTGTTTGACAGCTTGATTGTATTCAAACTTCGATTGCCTTATTAAGTTCAATAATAATTTGCTAGCCAGAATAGCTGCCACTTGGACCAAGAATTCTTCAGTTCTACCGTTAATGCCATCCTGTGCAACAGATCCATATTTACTTCTGTTTGCCTTTTTCAGTTTTTCTCTTAGTAGCAACAAAAAGTAGTTTTGAATAGTTTTATGATGTCCGCTCACTGAAAACCAATTACTGCTAAATTGCTATTACCGACGTAATAAAACAAAATGTAGACTTATTTATTAGTAGTAAGTGCAATGGTACGGGTGCTGAACATGCGGATGATGGAAGTGGTTGTTCTGAAATGAATATCTGCATGCATGTTACTATTACCTTCATCATTTTCTGTGTGTACGTACTTGTATTTTAAATCGCCATCTTGCAACGTCTCATCAGTCATTGTGAACCGTTTTGGTATCCTTACTGAAATCTGAGCATCAGATCTTGTGTTACTGCTTCCGTGCATTCAGGTTTCAAGAATTTTGTCAACTTCTAGATTTCATATTATAATACAGTGAGTGTATTCTTAGCCGATGAATTAATTTGCGGTTATAGACTATAATACATTTCATGGTTAGCTTAGGTAGAGGATGAAAGAGTGCACAAACGTGAAAGAAAGGCTAAGGAAGGTCAACTCCCATGTCGGACAGTGTGACTACGGTCCCTGTATTACCTTTCGTGCTGCTATCTTCCTGTTCTGAACTGCTTCGGTAAGAAACATTGCTAGTTGAAGGTAGACACATTTCAAGGATTCATAGGGACTCAAGCTTGGCCTCATTTGCTGAGCTGCCGGCTACCTATTCACAGGGACAGTTCCGAAGAAATGAGATCAAAGACAGATACTCAAAGTGAAGTTGCAAACTTTGCATTTTCTTGTTCCTTGAAATCCTTTTCAGAACTGATTCCTGCAAGATGAATTTGCGCGATTAATTATTCGATTGTAACAAGACAAATTTATATAGAGCTGATTGAAACTGAGGACTCCAGGCTCTAATACAATGTTTCACTATTTTGTTCATTGTGCGTCATAGTGCCATAATTAACTAGGGATCGTTTCATCCTGTTATTGATTGGTGAGTTGAAAGCGTGAAGGGAGAAAGTCGGAACTCTTTGTTCATCTTGAGAACTATTTAACAAAGGCACAGGTTGCATCAGTCACAGATCTGGCTGTGGTAAACCTTGCTTCTTCTATGATGCACGAAATAACTGCCTTTTTGTGCAACAGTCGGGTTTCAGACTTTCACGATATGCAGCCAGCTCGACAATGTTTCATAAGCTGCCCAAATAATCATGGGGAGCATCATGCGTCCCTCTCAAGGAGAGGAGAGAAACTTTGCCTATCATACTTTGAGTATGAGTAAGATGTAGAGAGAAATTTGCCTAACGGCTCAAGTGTCCATCCACATGATGTGGCGCCATAGGCGCTTTTTCGTGTGTGAAGGTCGCAGGGAATAATCCATCCAGATGTATGGATCATACTTAGTCCATATTTTTTCATTCCGAATCCACGAATGCCAGAGCGCCATCTTGATGTGGGACTTATCAGCAAAAAGCAGTTTATTGTGGCATTTCGCAAGGCTGGATGTTTTTCCTAGTTTGGAAGGATTGCCAATACCCCTCCAACTTGTACTCGAGTTCCAACAAATTAAATCACTTGCAGTGAAATCGTTTGAATACATTTCAAATTGAAAAACGGAGTTATTGAATCGTTGTCTAATTACTCTTAAGAACAGATACGGTGTTAATGATTGAATCATCGTTAGCAACAAACGTTTTGATCACCAATCCCGGTATAACGGTGTACCTACAAATTTGATATTAGTGAACATAGACAACATTTGTGTGGCTCCGTTTTTCATTTCCAACTTGAAGTATGCCTTCCGTGTAAGGGCTTGTGCGTCGTGTACCAATTTGAGGCCAATAAGCCCTGTGCAAGAATCAAAGTTAGTGAAGAATCAAACGTGTTCATTCTCTTCATGCCCTCAAGTGATCTGCTCAGGCTCCTTCCTGAGGGATCTGACATTCCTAGTTCCACGCTTGATTGTTCCTTGTCCATGGCGTGTTGCTGCTGTTGGTTCTACTTTGTTTTGCTCGGTCAGGTTTCTTTTCTATTCATCATTTAATTCTGGTATGTGGGGAGGGGGGATTACATCAGCCTGAATAGGTGCTTTCCCCATCGGAGCATTGGATGGAATCGAATTAACGGGTGGAAGTGGCTCCTGTTGCATCCATCTGGTTGTTGGTTGGTTCCCATCTCATTTTTCCTACCTTGAGGCAGGCTTTGATGGGATCTGCCTGCGGTAAAAATTTTCCAACATGCAGACTGCTCTGTTCTGAAGTCTCCATACTTTCCACAAAGCTTTGCACACAAACTCCACTTACTTACCCAAACGTACTACCACCCATTGCCAAGGTGGTGGAGATGCTTTGCCAGTAGTGGTTTTTAAAAGCACATTTTCAAAGATAGCGCATTAGTTGCCTTATCTACAAGTATCTACTGGTATCTTTATTTACAAGCATGAACTGTCACTCGCTGTTTATTTACGGAGATAAGACGTCTTGTGTCAGTTTTCAAGGCAGCTCATGAAGTGCCTCCTTCTATTACCTCGATGGTTCACGGATTGTTTTGTTAGGTTTTTTGAAATCTTTCGTGGTGTCAAATATTTTCACTAATGGAAGCAACAGGAATTATCGAAAACCCATTCACTTGGGCGTACCGGAGTATTAGCATGGAGCAAGCCTGTTCTAAGTAGCCTATTCGGTGCATTGAACTTTCGAAAACTGGCGATTTTGCCTTCAGTGTATTCATTTTGAGTCATTCATCACGATGAACAGATAGGCCTGTCATTATGAGTTTATTCTCATCCTGTTGCTTGGCATTTTATTATATTTTCTTCACTTTCAAACTGACCTAAGCTAACCGCTGTTCAACTATCCTCTTCGATTTCAAAAAGTCATCCCAGTAAAGGAAAAATGTCAAGAACTGCTGCTTGCTAAGAGTTTCTCATTGTGACGGAAAGATGAGTCCCACACCAGTGCAGTGTGGTATTTAAACGGAATTTTCTAGACAAAACTATTTAGGTAACTGCATTATTGCAGGAAATTCATCGCTGATTCCGAGTTTAACCCAACACGTCCTCATCCATGGAGTTGGTTGTTAGCTCACTTTTTGGCCTTTGGAAGCTATTAAAGTTGTTTCAGTACAAAAGGAAAGATGTGGACAATAATATTCTGTGTCGAATGTTACCAATTCTGGTTCTTCAGCTATAGAGCCGTAACTTCCGGCCATTTTCGGGCCTTTGGTTTTTAGCTTTTATTTTGAAATGTGGTAACATTCTGAAAACTTTTCTAAAATCGCCAGACAACTTGGCTGCATTAGCTTCAGCTCGAAAAATAATCATTTGATGCTTACTTTTCTTCTATTGCGAAACCATTTTGATCGGTTCAGATGTCCAATGTGGTAATAAGCTATTGCTGGTACAGTAAGCTCTGTTAACTGACATGGTCGAGGCTCAAGGGCACTATGTCGGATAGTGCGAAAAGTCGGATAATCGATAGCTTGGCATTGTTTATTTACAAGTACATAAGTACAACAAAAGGTAATAAGGGGTGTACATGATGGTGCACTGTCAAAAAATAGTTATCACAGGTCCGGTTGGGATCGAATTAGGGGTTGTTGTGTATATAGGAAGTCTGGTTTTCTGACGACGTCTCTACATTTCCTCATGATAGTTATATATCGGTAAACGGAGTAAACATGTCGTTTAATCGATAGGAGAAACGATTCCTACCTAAATGTTTCGTTAATCGAATGCTTTTGAGACGGGTAATCGAATTGTCGGTTAATCGAGAGTTAACTGTATAAGGACGTAGGTTATTCGAAATCAGCAAACAATTGTCTATGATAATGGAGAGTCACATAGTTTTGTCCAATTCCGTTTTGGAACAGCTGTGCAATCGATTGGTGAGTAGTCCGCTGATCCACCCATTGGGGACCTCAAGCAGAGAAGCCTCTTTGAGGCGCTAAAGGACCCCGCACTATTTCAATGTAAAAGTGGTTTCACTGGAATGCTCCCATATTTTGCAGGGATGTAGCCCTTTGGATTCTGAACAAAAGTCTCCATAGGCACACAAAAATTCTATGACAGGATTTTTAGTTATTGGCCAATCAAAGTTTGGCCAAAAATTGAAAAACAATCTTTTCGCCAAAAAAAATGTTACTTTAGGTTTATCGGTCGATGCACTTTTTTCTCAAAAATGCTTCCTTGATGAGATATTAGCGATTTAAAATCGATTTTTTGACATTTTCAATTGCTTATAATCTCATCAAGGATGCCGTTTTAGAGAAAAAAGTGCAAGAATAAAATCGTCTTAAAAAAATCAGTCAAAAAACCTAAGGAAATCGTTGTTTTTTGTGCCAAAAACGCTTTCTTTAGGTTTTTTGACTGATTTTAAGACGATTTTATCCTTGCACTTTTTTCTCTAAAATGCTTCCTTGATGAGATATAAGCAATTGAAAATGTCAAAAAATCGATTTTAAACCGCTATATCGCTATATCAAGGAAGCATTTTTGAGAAAAAAGTGCATGTAAAATCCTCTTAAAATCGACCGATATACCTAAAGGAACATTTTTTTGGCGAAAAAATTGTTTTTCAATTTTTGGCCAAACTTTGATTGGCCAACTAAAAATCCTGTCATAGAATTTCTGTGTGCCTATGGAGACTTTTGTTCAGAATCCAAAGCGCTACATCCCTGCAAAATATGGGAGCATTCCAGTGAAACCACTTTTACATTGAAATAGTGTGGGTATCTCTGCTTGGTAGTATACATGTTCTTCTACATTAAGAGCTCTCTGCTATTATTTGACGTGAAGTGAAGCGATTATCACGAGTATCAAGTTGGTTAATGACAATCCTTCTGATAATCTACTTAGGTAATTTGTCTTTTGTTGTAGTCTCTTGTTTGTGTGGCTTGACATTTCAACTGTTTTATGTTTCTGTTTGAACACCACGAACTTCGTGCTAATCTTTGTGTTGGGCGTTTCCCTGTAGGTACAGCAAAAAACCTGTCACTCAGGACGTGTCCTCCCGGAGCCTTTCTGGTCTGGAGTCGCTCATAGACCAGATGCGCAACGACACGGACGAGGACTCGACTTTCCACGAAGACCGCTCCGGCAGCCATTACAGCCCCGGGAGCTACACGCCGAACGGTGGCTACATGCATCCAGGTAACCCAGGTTACCCTAGCAGCTCGGCGCCAGCTACCGCCGACTACCACCAATCGGGGAACTACGAGTACCCCCAGATGATGGTTCCACCCTCAAAACCGCTTACAGACTCTAATCAACCCCGTTTCACCAGTCTCCAAAGTGAAAATTCCAACTCCAACTACTACCCCAACTACCCCAATTCAAATAACCCCAATTCATTCCCCTCCTACCCCTACTCCCCGCACTCAACATCTAGTCCGTATTTCCACCCCACCCAGCACTACTCTAACTCCAACTCATCTTAACAACCAACCATCCATTCTTGCCAAAATAAGTACTTTAATCCATTTACTCTACTTTACAACTTGATAAATTTGTAAATACAACTCAATTTTTGAAGTAATGGTGCTATTTTTTAAGTAATTTTATAATTCATTTCAAACAGTGTCGCATGCATTTTATAATCGTTTATTGGTTATCTGTAAAAACATCATCATTTCAACGGCCTTTGAAAAAGGCCATATTTTTGTAATGGATTTGATGTGCTAACATTGGTTTTTGTGTCAAACACTTCTCTCAATGCAGTTGTATCGGTTTCTCTCCTATTTCGATTAACTTACGAGGAAGAGAAAACAAATTTAATTTTGTTGATTGTTGCTTTTTCAAGGTTTATTTACTTGTTAGTAAATTGAATTATCAATCAATTTTAATTAATTATTATTAATTGTGGTAGCATTGTTGAAAAAAAAATGCCAGTGCACATTATACGATTATCTCGCCAACATGTTGAACTCGATGAAAAACCACAATATTGATAACGGAATGACATTGTGTTGTTCTGTAGTGGAGCCTAGTTCTTGGTGCTTGTTGTTGAACTTTCCATTTTCTGTTGTTGTTCTGTGTTAGCTCATTTCCCCTCAAGTAACGTCCTGACTTCGGATCAAGTTGTATGTAATTCCCCTCCTTTCTTAGTTTTCATCTTAGAAAGAATTTCTTGGGTGATGTTTTAGGTTTGCTCAATACCTTGGCTGCAGACGGGGTTGTACATACTCAGGTCTGTATGAGTTATTCAGGCTCCTTCGTTTCTCTTGTATTGTTCTGTTACTTTTCAACGTATTCAGGCCTTCTACCGCAAGTTTAGGGCAGTGACAGCGATCTGCACAGAGTCTGTTTCCAACGTCTGTCCGGAGCGGCCCGACCTAGTCAGTCCAAGAGGCCTCTCTGGCATCCGAGTCCCTGATAACTACCGAGTACCCTGTGGTCTGGCTTCCTTAGCCTGTTACGGGTAACAGACTGTTACGGGTAACGTCTCGTCCTTGCGAACCACCTGTGCCGACAAGTGGAGCCGTGAGCTATCCGCAAACTTCTTTAGTAGTTCCACGTCGAGGGGGGTCATCTGTTTCAGACCCCGTCTGTCTTCCCAGTGACTCCGCAGAGGTATCTCATGTCCTGTACGTACAGTTCTCACTCGCAATGTAGCTGAGAATTGGGACATACAATATGTGGATTATACACAGCCTATTTGGGTTTTTTTTCTCTTTCTTTCCTTTCTTCTTAAGTCCCTGATCCTTCCGGGTGCTGCTGTGCACCACTTAAGGAGCCCCTAGTGACCTCTAGTTGTCCTAATCTACTCTATGACTCGTCAAGCAGTCGCCATAATATAAAGTGGGCCTATCTTTTTAACTTGAATTTCGTAACGGTGCTTTGAAACTTACCTTACATGCACGTTTCATTTAATTTTGTTCCTAAATATGGGGCATTGAGAGGTCCCTTCTAGTGTGGGTTCCAGGTCGAACTCTGATCAATAAAAACAGTGCAAATTAACTATTAGACCTTTTATTCTATCGCAAAAATAATTTATTTTTTTCATTTAAAAGAAAATTGTATTTTTGAAACGTCCTTTTGTATTTTTGAGGTCAATTGGATTGGTAATCCATAACTGCGTTAATTCTGTTATTATTTTCAATATTCAATATTTTCAACAGTTATTGTGATGGAAATTACTTGGCAATACCTCCTGTTATTAATAAAATCCCGAAACTGACGAGACTGTTAGTGCAATTGAACTCTTGATTCCTATTAATACACTGTTATCCAATTATTTTATTTCTATCTTCCTTTGTTATACTATTTACATTATTTATTATACAGCTGCCAGAACATGGTGTCTATTGATTCTGTGAGTGTGAAAAAAACAGTAAGTGATGGGATCTATTTCATGTAGAGCGTTTTGCAATGAAAAAACTTCGGTTGTTTAGAAAGAAGCGTGGCGTTTGTGTGGAGGATGTGGAGGATCGACTTGCGACTGGTTCTTTTTTGTTCTGACAGACAGTCCTGGACCAGTCCAGGATGGAACTTCGTTCTGAAAAAGAGAGGATAGAACCGTCCGTGATTGAGCCCAGAACTGTGTCTGTCTGAACGCGCGCTGATGATTCCTAACGCAGAATCTGAAGCACTGTAACCTTCCACAAAACTGAAGGTAGACGAATCAGCCGCGCATGTGCAGGATCAACAGTCCTTGAAAAAAATCCAGGGCTGATAGAACTAGTCCCGAACGGTCCTGGACTGTGTCCAAACAGCCAACTTTCGATCCTGGACCAGTTCTGGCGCTCTCCGAACACACAAAAAGGGGCGTTGGTTGGATATAACTGTCCAGAACGGTCCAGGACTGTCTGTCCAAACGAACCACGTATCAATGCGCACTATGACCGCAACGTGCATTCAGTTTCCTTTGCTCCTCCCAAGACACCGGTTTTCTAATCTGGGGCCTGTTTTGTAAAGCAACAAGTGACACAAGTCGATTATTGTACAAGTTGTAGAAACGCGATGAATTGTGTTTCACAAAGCTACATGTGTAGACTTGTAACAGTGAATTCTTACAGTTGTACAGGCAGATTTTGACAAGTTACAGGTGTATCGCCATGATTTTCTACAAGTTACATTTCTACAGTTGTAAAAGTCGGCTGATTAACCTACCTTCGTTTTCTTGTAAACTTCTAGAGTTCGTAAAATAGTTGAGTTTGGATTCACTTCACATTTCTCACAGTAGTTCTTCCCTGTCAGTTTTATGGTTACTGATGAGTAGAAAAACAGTCTTCTGAAGATGAAGAATGAGTTTGTTCAACGTCAAAGGTGAGCTAGGTATTTTTGATCACGGAATGATTTCAACTAAAGGTTTCGAATGTCCACTGAGGCCCAGGAGCAGTTCTGGTCGGTCGCGGGACGGAATATCCTGTACATATGGTTATTGCATTGCCCTTTAATAGCTACGTAAAGCTAGGTTCACATGGAGACGCAATTCCGGATGGCAGCCCGGCACGGCTATGCGTTCTGCAATTCTATTGGTCAACGCAAAATGGATTATTGCAACGCAGTGCCTTGGATACTATATCAAAATCTCCAGATGTTTTCCACTGTTGGATCCGTTGCCGTATCTGCGCAGAGGTTCCTGCGCACACCTCTCTTGTTTGGTTGTTCAGCCACATTGAAATTCGACATATGTGGTTGATTTTGCGGTTTCGAGTTCGAGTAATTGTTTGTTTTTGCGATTGCGTTTTTTATAATTCCGCTGCCATGTGAACGCCTCTGCGGCAAAAATTCCGGCAAATGCGTTGCCGTGCCGGATTGCCGTCCGGAATTGCGTCTCCATGTGAACCTAGCTTTAGTCATATTGTGTCTACCTGCTACGTAATAGGTAGAGACTCATAGGATAGGTAGCCTAGAACAAGAAACTCAAAGCGTCAGCACCTTATCGACACAACTTGACTGCTAAAATACGTTGTCAAATACAGTAAAACCGAAAATGCACACACACACACTGTAAGTTTCGTGCTGTAATTGTAACTTTTTAAAACTTGTACCTTTTCTTTTGGTGAAACACTTGTACTTGCACACTGTGTATTACAAGTCCCTGAACTTGTAGACTTGTTGCTTGTTGTTTTTATGAAACAGGCACTTGGCGTAAGTCGAATACCACGGAGTACCTGCGGGATCTGTGATTCGATAGAATCAGAGGATCCTGGAGCTCACTCCTCCTGGTTGTCGTAGGATTACTACCAGAACGTCATCGTGAAGCCGTTGAATACGGCAGTCGATATCAAAGGTTGTCGTATTCGTGTGGAAAAGGCGGGTCAGCGGGAGACTTCTTGGAGGAATGCGGACTTCCGGGCTCACTTTTCCCGTCACATGCTAGCTGAGTCTGCTCGGCACTGTCGAACAACCACAAGCTCGTATCCTGCGTTCTATTCTGCGCCTGCCTGCAAAAGCCTGAATCCACATGGTGCATTGTGTCTTACGATGGACTGTATAAGTCGTCCTTAGCCGTGTTTTGGGTTAGTTCCGCGGATGTTCCAAATCTACCTGTTTAATGTAGGGCTTTGACGAACTGGGCGTTCGTATGAATAGATGGTATCGTGCTTCTGTCGAGTCGTGGAAAAACTAGCTGCTATTTTTGCCTTCATCTCGGATACGTACCTAGTAAAAGTAGTGAATATGATTTGGTTCAAATTGCTGGATTGATATATACAATTGGGCTTTTTTGCACAATAATATTTTCTTTCGTACTTGAAACTTCGGCATCAGGGAACTGTCAGTAGTGCCCATTCATTCCATCTGAGTGGCAGACCTGTCAGGAAGCATTGCCCTTGACTGGGCTGTTTTTCTCCCCCTGTTGGCTAGCTATCGCAAGGCCGATATACACAAAATTCTTTCTGCTGTGCTTTCGTTGCTCAGAAAATTCGTCTGCAAATCATCGAAAAGACTCGCTTTGCCCTCGAACAAACTCTCGCAGCCGTACGTATTGCAAAAATCGTTTTTCACAGACAACAAATATCAAGACAAACTGAATCATTTCGCTTGAACGAGATGGAACATTCGAGTTCTCCCCATATCATTCAATTCGAACTCATCATATTTGACTGCCATTATTCTGTCAGTTTTCGAATGGCCTATTTCTAATGTCCGTAGTTCTACTTCCACTGCTACACCCACAATCAAAGATTATTAAAAAATGGCACCATCCTGTAACATAGAAACTTCTCACTGACTTTAATTTTGTCCTTTTAACTGATGAAATAGCTTGTAAAATATCTTTCTCGCTTGATTAAAAGAATTATTTTGTGCGTTTTATCACTGTTTGTTTTGTTAAGATTTAAAACAAAAAATTACGGTTGTGGCTGTTTTTTTTTTCTTTTCTTTTTTAATATTCTATAGTTTATATATAACATTTATATGTTTATATTTTTAGAAAAATCACCAGAAAAAAAGCCTAAAGAATTTTGTTTAGAATAGTGCATACAATAATTTATCTGCGAGGAAAATTATTATGATCGATATGTGTATTGGCCACTTTTCATGTTATGGTAAATTTGTGAAGCATTGTACAAATTTTTGGGATTTTCACTCGATTTTGTTGGTTCAAGTGTGAAACGATTTTTGGCGACGATTATTTCAATGTGGATTAATTTTTTCGTCTGTAAACATTTTTATGGTGGAAAATAACGAAAAATATCTTTGAAGAATGTTTTTAGCAATAGAGTTTAGCGTAGGTAGGTTCTTATAGTTTTGCTCATACTGCAACACAGCTTTATTGTTATGTAGAGAAGTATGTTTTCTTATTTCTTTCAATAAATATTGCGTGGGATCGACGTACGTCGCCCACAGATACAGGGTATTTATTTAGGAAATATTTTGTATAGCTTTAGAGCCTGTAACATTAGGTGTATTGGCGTGTGATTTTGGAAATTCTACCATTTTTTTTTTCACAAACAGCCGACAATATTCCCAAAATGTCCTTATATTGTTGAACGCGATTTGCGTTTCTCCTGTGTAGACGGGTGCTTTCAGATTCGTGAGTTACTTGAATCGATTCATAGTTTTTTCAACGTGCGAGTTGGTATCGCCCAGGATCGTATTACTGTTCAGTGCATGACTGATGACGCACTGCGGTGAGGGGTTACCTCTGTTAGGAACCTCGGTTCTCGCATGAAATATTTCTGGCGAGTGTTGGCACTCTAAAAGGGCTCAGGAGAAAACGGGTATCGTCGACCTGAAACTCCTCGTTTGGTTTGGTTGGTATCACTGACCGGAGGTGGGCACTTGCCACCGTCGGACCAGAACGATTTGGCAGCTTTTGTTGCTCATTTTGATTACTTTGAGCCTTAATTATGTGGTCAACGTCAAATCGTCACTTAATCCCACATTCTATTCAAACCCCGGTGGTTCCAGTTGATTTCAATGAGTTTTGTCTCTATTTTCTCGTGTAGAGGTTATGTTTTCCCTTTTACTAAACTAGTTATCCGCTCGTTTAGTTTTCCGTTCTAATGTAATGTACCCGTAAGTTTATCTACCTAAGAAATTCCCTATTATTGTTCATCAATTTGAATGGATTATTTAAATCCGAAATAACCCATTTGAATTTCTGCTTGAACCATCAGACACGGTGTGAATCCTGCTTGTATCTAAGTTGCAGAGCATTTACCTGTAACTTTGACTTAGGATATTTTTCTGATTGAGTTTCGTTTTTCATTTTGTAGTACACTGTGATATGTTTATTTTCAGATTTTACCGTACGTCAATTATAATTTCTCTAGATTTCTAATAATTATTGATTGAGTTTATCTTTTGTCAACATCTTCAAATGTAATTAAAAAATAGCATTAGCGTTGGTTAGCATAATTAAAAAAAAGGTGTTTGTTGTTTATTAATTATCACAATTCTCATGTTGTCGATTGAATGTCCACTTGGATTGTTCTTCGTTGTTGTAAAACTTTAAAAGATAATTTTTTTGTATAAAAGAATAAAAAATTATATCATAACAGTTCAAATCTGAGTGTTCTCGTTTGCATAACTACTTGTCTATTTAAAAAAAAAATATTAATAAAACGATGTGCCCTTTTTTCTAGTAGATCTTTTAAAATTAATAAATGGAATCAAATCGAAATAAAATCGTTCGGAGTCAAAAAGGGTAGTTTTCATTGTGAGAGGCGATTCAGAATTGACTGATGAACCTCATTGTGCAAGATTTGTGCTGAAGTTCTGTTGTGCAGCGTACGTTTTGCACGTCGTTTATCTTATTTCCTCGGCCGGGGCTGGTGTGCGTTTGCTGGATCGAGGGGCCGTATTCACAAACGATATCAAGTCTAATTTAGCCAAACTCGCCCTTTGGGCTCATCTGCAGAACATTCCTTTACGGTGGAATGGATTTCTATCATTTATAAGGTTTGCATAACCAAGGTGCATGGATACTATACGGTTCATACCAGGTCATGTTGTGTTTATGGGAGAAGGGGATAGGAGACCCTTGTACACACAAAACACGTGTATCTGTGTGTCTACTCCCCCCTTCCCCTTTTAATTATTCTAATTTCAAAATGTTCAATTTGATAGAATAATCCTGATCAAAATTTATAACTTTTTTTAATCTGCTCTAACCAAAGGCAACTTATCAAATAAGGTCAACTCCTAAATGTAAATTCTTGAAATTCGATTTTGTCTAACATAGACTCATAATTGCATTGTTTATAAATACGGTCCACAGCGTTTAGGGTCGTTATGTGAAGTCTAGTTCAATTGAATGTTTTATTGGTGTATATTTGACCTTTACATTTTGTTGTGTGATTCTGTGTTGGCGGACAGCTCTGGCATCATGAATGTTCCACTCAGTTCTGGAGCGGCTCCATAGAAAACGAAGTGTCACGTGTAGATGCTATAAAAACAATGTTTGGAACCCTAAATCATTTTCCACTCTTCCGTTTTTTTTTTTTTTTTTTCACTCGCTCCCCTCTCTATGATTTCGATGTGTGAGCGAAAGGAGAGCGAAGAAATATACGTTTCAATGGCTAAAAACTTATAGGAAAATGTTGAACTTGGAAGAAAAAAAGTCTGAAATGTCGAACGGTTTCTATGCTAATCGATTTTAATCTTGTTACCACTTGGATTTCCGGACAAAAACCCCCTTTCAGTGAACACGTTTGAAATGGTTGTCACTCCTGTTACAGCTATTCTCTGTATGTTTCTGTTAATTATTTAAAATTTAAAAAATGTGGCAACGAATCTTACGTTTTTTCTGACTTTGTTGTCAAGACTGTAGGAAGTGTGGAAACAGTTGGCGTCGTTATGAGCTGTTCGTTCCCTCGATTACGGTTTTTTTTTTTCAGTGTTGCTGATATCAGTCGGTAGCGAACGGTTATTTCTTGAAGAACTTTGTACTGTGGCCATGTTCCTTGTAAGCGGTTCCGTAATCTGGTTCCATGGATTCGACGGCAAACGTGTGGCCACTTTCTGTCTGGTGTTCCGTTTGTTTTCTTCCCGTGTATTGGAATTTTTAAAAGAAGTGTCTGCTCAAACCCTTGTATGGAAAACAAAATATATCTTAGTAATAAACTCAACCCATCCATCCCTTACCCGAAGCTTTTTTATCCAGGCTTGAAATTACTAATATTCATCTAAAACATCTGCATTGCTGGAAGGGTCCTTAGTGGACGTTTTCATGTTCAAAATAAATTGTCTGTTACTCAACTCTTGTACCTTGTCTGATGTTGATTCTGCGGAAGATCTGTCCTATATACACGATCATGTAATAACTAGGTATGATATAATTTTGGCGCTACTCTGAGAGCAAACATTGTTCGCTTTTATAATTATGTGCAATAACTTGAACGCTGGGCATTCAAACGGAATCAAATAGTTATTTGAAAACGTTATTTTTTGAATGTGGTAAATGTGAGGGCGAAGCGAGCGGACCTTCCAGCACTGCTATCCGGGATTTTTTTTTTCTTTTGTAAAATCGGTATTATCATTAATGTCCGTTGGTACCTAAAGTGAAATACCTTCTGAATGGAGATGAAAAATAAAATTAGGTGCCAATGTTATGTCCTCTTTATTGGGATATTCCTTCCGAATTCTGTGTATTGTAAATAATTATTCAACTATTGTTATTCATTGGATGAATTGACAGTTGTAATTAATTAAAGAGATCTTATTCATAGATGGGCTTCTCATTTCAAACCCCCTAGCAGCCATGTTGTCCTCAATGGGGTCCATTACTTCGTTGGAAATGGAGTAGATAAGGATAAGGCAGTCGTGTGTCCAGCATTACTCTGTGAAAGTTATTTGGCTAAGAGCTAGAAGGCACAGGGGACTTGAAGGTAGATAGGTGCGATAAAATATGACTTATTATAATATTTAGTAGTTTCTTATAAAATACAGTAGGTAGTATGACAAGTTAGTTCTTTTCAACATGACGGACTGTAGTTAGTCTGTTGCTGCTACTAAGCCTATCAATTCGTGATATCAATGGTTTGAGATGTTATAACAACACCAGGTCTATATGCGAACCAAAACAAATGGTTAGGTGTGTACAGTAAATCTCATCCATCCACAAGAAGTTAATGAAGTTGAATGATGTTCAAATGTGAGTTCTTGAAGGAAAATTTTAGGTGCTTCCCTGCATTCCGGGCCATTTTGTAGCGTTTTTTTCATTAGATTACATATTTTTTTATTGTAAGACTGGTCCTCCACTGGATGCGATACCGAGTGATGAGAGGCCACTTTGAGGAAGCAACACGAGGCGACTCAGCACACGTAGGGTGGAATTCATAGACACGGCCTAAGTGTGAGTGTACACTCGTGTAAATGGAGGGTGGCCCTCCGCTCGGCAGTCCGTATTCATAGTTGAGGACAGTGGTTCACTCAGCACTTAAGGGCACCCTCAGATTATGTGAGTGGGAATGCTCAATTCGTTTTCCCCTTAAGTTGGTAGCCCTGATCGCATGTTGAGGGGACTTTTCCCCTGTGTAGGGGAGAAAGGGACAGGAAAATTCCCTCTCACATGCCCCACTGTCCCTGTAACAGTTGTGAAAGGTTCTTTGTTCATATTAGTTCTTGCTCCTCTTCAGGGAGTATGATAGGGACCAACACCTCGAAGACGGTTTCCCTCCGGAAACGAAATCTCTGGCGGAATTGAACTGCATCATAATGTTCAAATGGGTTTTGTTGGTCCCGGATGTACCTCTTTGGTGCTCTCGTCTGCTGCCGTTCCTCAAGGTATTGGTCGAATTCATCATCCCACTTGTCCATTTCGAATAATGAATCCATATTTAACAACGAATAATAGCACTAATAATGAATAACAATATCACCAATAACAATAATAATGAATAATAACACCTAACAAACGTGAGTCGTCGTGCTGTTATCAGAATGCAAGGTGGGAAGCACTTGAGTGACCTCTCGCAATCACTCAGGATTTTGCGCTATTGAGCTGAGGGTGACCCTCAATTCAATGCCATATTTGGTTTATGAAACCTGTTGAGTGGGCCCTTAGAAATAGCACTCAGGGCGCCCTCAAATCACAACTTTGAATCGCGCTGAGTGCATGGTTCCCCTTATCGATCAACTTAAGGGCGCACTCACACTCAAATTATGACTATGAATTCCGCCTGTAAGTCTAGCAGTGCAGTTCAGTGGAAATGAGATGCGGGATTGTGGTGGAGAATGGACGATGGGATGGGTAGCTGATGTCGCTTGAAAGCATGGCCAATACCACTCGTCGCTTGGTATTGCCTGAAGTCGATCGCTTGTGTACGAACAAGTACCCAAGTGTAGTCACTCGGTATGGCTTCCAGTGGAGGACCGGCTTAAGACCATTGGTTCGAAGCAATTTGTCCCTCGATCTGGGGCGGGGGGCTCCCTGAGGAAGCCATCAAAATCTGAACCTGATTGGTTCAGTAGAGCCGAGTTATAGGTTAAAAAATTTGTGAATTTCTTGCAAAAGAATGGTCCATTTTGCTTAAATTCGTAGACGTGGTGTAGCTTTTAGATGGTCCACTGTGAATTTCAAAACGCTCGGATTGTTGGTGGCATTTACTCGATTTAGGGTGTTCCTGGTGGAAGTACAAGGGTAGGTATGTACATTAGGTTTGTTCGCACTGGCCTTTTCTGACAGTAAGCCGATCGACCCCCAGAACACCATCCATGATACAATACTGTCTTGATAAGCGTCTGAAAAGGGTTTGAGTTTGATAATGATTGGGAATCGAGATGCAGTGCACTGCTAGTTTCTCGTCTGCCCTATCTTATGTTTACTGGATGAAGATCAGAAAACGCTTTCGATAGTCAGGAATACAGCCGGTCATGGATACTATACAGTCTAAAAGGAGTGAGAATCACTGCGAATGGCCAAACACATATCTGACGTCAGATGTTCACTGGGAACGACCACAGAAAACCGTGATCTACACAGGGGCATCTATACAGGTAAACAATATACCTAACATTGTGTAATAATTGTGGCGTTTTTTCCCAAGCAACTGTTTTCTGGCATTAAATTTCTACTAAGATAAAAATAACATTCCATGTTCACCTTCCGCTGTTGCCAGGAACCTTGGCCTTTCCATGGATTATCAACTTGACATGTTGGATGTACTTGAAAAACTTCGAAATTATTAAGAGTGATAGGTTGGGTAAATGTTTGAATGATGTTATTCCTTCAAGTTTTTCTCCATTATTGCGTTAATTTCTGTAACAGCTTGGTTCCACCCCTCTCCCTCCCTTTCAACTCATGTTCCTTTCACTTTTTGGCATTCTCTTCGTGGGCCAATCAGAATCGAACCCCCTTCCTTTGTTCCCTTCACCATTCTTCTTCACAACCAATCCCAATCGACCACATTTCACTTTTTGACTATTTACAAGGCCACATCTCAAATGTGCCTTCGGTTATTGTGTGTTGCTGATGATGGTTTGATCACTGAAACCGGTATAACAGTGTTTTTTGCGTTTTTCGTGTATTAATGGAAATAGACTATTTTTTCAGTAACTCCGTTTTTCTTTGAAATGGGTTTCCACGATTTCTTCGCGAGTGATTTAGTTCGTGGAGTTTTCAAGTTTCCAGAACAGTAAAAAAGGTTTGGGTAACGTTCCCTTTAAAAACCCTTTAGAGCCCTCATTTCACCTGTTGCTCCGAGTTGTTTTCCACTATTCTTGACAGTAGACAGGAACGCAGACTTTGAGTTTGCAGGAATTCTATAGCCACTTGGCCAGATATGTGTAGGATTTTGGGTAATAGGAGGACCACATCACTTGGTTGAGGCGTTGTGAAATTATGAATGATCAATTTCGTATTTGGCGCCTCTTCTCACACCTTTTCGAGAATATTATTGCAGGTTGGCAGTACTGGAGCTCCGACTCGCTCTTCTCTTGAGAGGAAGCCATCTTGCTCAACACACTGTTTCTTGAAGTCCCCGAGTAAACAACTCTGCTTCCCAGCTACCAGCTAACCTGAGCAACCTACAGTTCGAGATCGACTTGGAGCCTGCCACTTCCAAATCAAGCACAGTGGCTTTGAGCATCACACCATTAACAACAAGGTAATTGAAGAAATAATCCGATACGGCGCCGTTGGGCAGTCTTGTGCATTAGAGGTTAATGAAATTAATTTCCCCCACGTTTCAGTCACAAGCTCATGTTGTATTCCTTGCCGGGGTCGCTGCATCTTATCCGAGCTCATCTATTTGCTAGAAAGTATCTGGGTTGAATATCATGTATAATCAACCAGGAAATGATATTTTGGAAGCAATAAAATATAGATGATAAGGGGCTTGGGGAAATTCGAAGCCCTGGGGAACTCGGATATGATGCGATGTTGAGAGGTTAGGGTAAACAGCCAGGGAATAAATCTTTTGAAGTTTGATTTACTCCGAGAAGGCTAAGACCCGAGTTGATGTTCCGAGCTTAACAATTCCTGACGTTTTTAAATAAAAGTAATAACCTCACCCACGGAATTTCACGAAAATTATTGTTGATAAATAATGATCGAAAGATCGCGTGGTAATTACTGCTTGGGGGTTAGGGTTGAGGTTAATGGGGTATAGTCCTCGCGAATTAGGACAACAAACGAATAAATACGCGAAACAAACGCGATGAAACGAAAATAAAACCGATCAAGAGAGTTGATGAGAGATCGTTTTTCGTGCTTTCTTTTTGTTGTCCAACAGCTCGGAAGCCCACTCGATGTTTTGAAGGGCGGGTTGAGGAAAGATCGATGTTTGCTAGCAGATCTTTCACTTTGTAATTCCTGCTGATGAAATCATAGATGTGTCCATAATATATTATTGATGCAGTACTGGGGACAATCTATGCTGGGTTTTTATAACGGATTCCCAGAAATACCTGTCTGGCTGCATGCGTAAGAAATGTTTATGAAAATTTAGAGTATGTACGTACATAGATGTATAGGTTATTGACTTCCTATGATGAAATTAGAGTCTTACCAGACAGAAGATGTTCGGATGTGGAACATAGTGCCCGGAGAGAGGGGCACAAACAGGAAGAGATGGTCCTGTTATTTGATGTCGAAGTTAAAAATCCTTTAGAGAGGTGTTAGTTATAAATAACACAATCCGCACATGTGGGCATTCGAAGAAAAGGCGGAAAGCGACCGGAATGGGCAAACATGATGTTGGGGGGGAAAGGGGTCCGCCATGGGGATTTCCTTACTTTTCACCAACCATGTTTAGGGAATACAATCATGACCCAACGTGGATTTATTGACATATAGGGGATGTTTTCTTGCTGAGGCGGTTTACATACCCTGTCAAGGATGTTTGGTTCTGGTACCAAAAATTAGCCACCTACCTTGTTGTATTGGATAGACGTACTGGTAAGCTGAGGAAAGGGGAACCATAATAGATGATGGTAACGGTTGTGTACTAGAGGGTTGTTGCATTTGATGAAGTTTGATGATGAAACTAATTAGAAGAGCTTATCAAGAGACCAGTGCTATTAGATGGAATTAATAAGAGTGGCTAAGTAGAGTTGTTGAAATTGAGTTCAACGATGTATATATACCAGAATAAAAAGTCAAAATCGAGGTTTGATGGTGCAATTTACAGTGTTAGCTAACGTCGATGACCGGCTGTAAGCACAAACGAATTTTAAATTCCTTTTGTTTGGCCGGACATGGGCCTAATATAGATGATAGAAGTGAATTTTCTTTTGGCCGGATCTGGGCCCATTGATGTGATTGAAAATTTTAAAAGCCGGACTTGGGCTATTGATGAAATTTAAAATTTTCTTGAATTTTAAAATAAGAGTAGTTGCCGGATATGGGCGACTAAAAAGCACTGTGTCAGGTTAAGCAATAGAAGGAAAGTTTTAAATTTTTTTTGCAACAACAGATGTAATAGATGGAACTGATTGCTCCTCTCTTTATTGCATTAGAGGCAAACATTTGATGTAAAGCAGTTTATACAGTTCAATAGATGGAACTGACTGCTTATCTCCCGATGAATGTTTATAGTGCTCCTGGAGTAGACAATTAAACACCACAACGTAGATGAAATAAAATTTTTGATTTACTTTCTATTGATGAGGTTACAATACCTAGAGTTCTGTTGTGGGTTTGTTTGTCTGTTTTTGGTTTGGATTCACAGAGCAGCGAGATGAGCGCCAGTGAGGAACAGATGGAGTTAGAGGAGCAGGAGAGAGCGTTATTGGGAGAAGAGGAGGAGATGGGCGAAAGCCAAACAGGGGAGGAAGGTGGAGTAGCTGGCTGGGATGGATTGGCCCAACAAGCTACTGCACCCGAAACCCCACGGGAATTGAGTCCCGAGGAGGGGATGAGAGTGAAGCTCCGTAAGCTCGAGGAGGCTATGGGACGTATGCAGGAGTCGATCTCAGCGATCGCAGGCATTGTGGTAGGCACCTCAAGTGTCCCACAACAAGTCCCGAACAGTCGGACCTCTCAGAGGATGACTGATAGCCAGTCGATGATCCTCGCAATGAAGATTCAGTTTGCGAAACTTGATTCGCAACTGACTTACGGAGCAAACTTCGAGACTTGGAGGGCGAGGATAGTGACTGAGCTGGAGAGCCAGAACTGCGCCTTCCTAGTGGAAGAACACTCAAAAATCCCGAGAGAGTTTACTGAGGCTAGTGTGCAAGTAGCCAAACGAAAGGTGCTAGCTTTCATAGTAAAGTGCATAGATGATGAGTTGCACGCACTAGTGAAGGGTGAGAAAGACCCGATGCAACTCATAAAGCGCCTGGAGGCCCTCTGCCAGCCAAAAAGTAGGCACTATAAGTTTGGCCTTCGTGCCAAAATGGAGCAAATGGAGTACGATCCGAAGGCTGAGACACCAACGGCATTCATGGCCAGGTTTAATGACCTGGCAGAGAAGTTAGGGCAGTACACAGCTCTCAACGAAGAAGATAAAGTTTACAACTTTCTCTTCTCAATCCGTTCAGCCATGCCCGATTTATACGCGGCGGAGGCTGACAAGACGGATGACGTTGATCTCCGGAAGCTTCAGGAGAAATTCGTTGAAGTGGGGAGACGCCAGGAGGAAGAGAACCGTCGAGAGACGGCTCCTGGTGGGGCATTGTGGACTAGGCAGCGCCAGTCCAGACAGGGCGACAAGTCCCGGAAAGCTCCTAAAGAGCAGGGGACGTCCAGCTCTGGACATGGCGGGAAGCCAAAATTTAGGAAGACGAGTGCCGGCAAGGTGTCGAAGAGGACAGTTTGTTTCAAATGCAACAAGCCGGGCCATTTTGCTTCTAAATGCAGAACTGAGGGGTGGTTTTGCTACTCGTGCAAAACCATAGGCGACCATAAAAGTCGCAATTGCCCTCGGCAAAATGGTGGATCAGTAGGCGGCAAGGCCAGAGGCAAAGGGCAGCAGGCACAGGAGAGGCTAACCAAATGGCAAGCCCAGGCGGGTGCAAACCCGAAGCCTGCGATGAACAGAATGCCCTTATCGAAGGCTAAAGAGTTGAGGGACAAGAGAGGGAAGGCTCTTGTCATATGTGGTCCGGAGGAGGATTTTGATGAACCTCACCGCCAGGTGTGGGTTGTCCAGTCCGAGGCTATGTACGCCAGCACCACATCGCCTGCCGGTACCTCTCGATCGGCGATGCTTAGCGATTCTGATGGTAAGTCTAGAGGTTTCATATCAATGATTTTAGACACTGGTGCTACAGACCACATAATAAATACTAGAGATCCGCTATCTAACATTAGACGGTTAGATGTTCCCAAGCGGATTTCGTGCGCAAATGGGGATTCCGAGTCCGATTTAATAGTTGAGGAAATGGGAGACATTATAATAGAGAATGATGGAATTCTAGGACGTTTGCGTGATGTTCTTTTTGCGCCATCTCTGTCGGTTAACCTTTTTGCACTTCGCAAAATTTTGA
The DNA here is from genome assembly GCA_954871275.1 of Leptopterna dolabrata. Classification (NCBI taxonomy): domain Eukaryota; kingdom Metazoa; phylum Arthropoda; class Insecta; order Hemiptera; family Miridae; genus Leptopterna; species Leptopterna dolabrata. The sequence goes on along the minus strand of OX940978.1, from coordinate 59,770,935 downwards.
GTAATTCCTTAGCTGCAACCTTCACCGGTCGAGGAGTGTCTGTAAAAGACACAGCGACTGGTAGGTTGATTAAGGAGGGTAAGTTTGATGGGAGATTTTGGCGCTTGAAGTTTAAACTGCCACTTGTAGGGGCTACGCCGAAGAAAAGATCTGCTATAATGGCAGAGCTTGGTATAGATGAGTCTCCTCAAAAGAAACGAGTATATCTGGGAGATGTTGCGGAGCAGCCCAATGTGTCAGACATTTTTCTGGGAGGGAGGAGCATGCAACATAGCGAACCAGATGCTAGGAAACTGAACAGTGAGATAAGCGAGCCAGGTACAAGTGGAGTAGATGAAAACTCAATAGATGAAAACTCGCATCACGAGTATGAGTTTAATACACCACCGAGTGTAGGAGAGGAACATTTGAGTCCGAGGGTTAACCCAACCCTCACTAGCACAGTTGAAGGAGTTCAGACCTCGAGAGCAAGTCCAGGGATGCTATGGCATCAGAGGCTGAACCACATCTCCAAAAATTATCTCGTAAAAGTGCTAAAAGAGATAGATGTAAAAATACGAGTTGGAGACAATGTTCTGGACTGTGAAGATTGCAAATTGGCAAAAGCTAGACGACAGCCATGCAATAAAGAGAGACAAAGGTCGAAGATGCCTTTTTCGAGATTGTACTCTGATCTTCAAGGACCCATAAAACCAGCAGCGTGGACCTCTGGTTATAGATACATAATCACGTTCACAGATGACTGCACGAGGTATGCATTTGCTTATGGGATGCCAGACAAAACGCAAGTTCATCTTGCCCTGTCGAAGTGTCTGTCGGAGATTAGACTACTAACAGGCGACAGCCGAAAAGTAGTGGAAATCAGGACAGATGGAGGAAGTGAGTACAAGACAATGTTGATGAAGAAGAAACTGTCAGACGAGAAAATCACACTGACAGTATGTGAGCCAGCAACCCCACAACATAATGCATGCTCGGAAAGGTTGAACCTGGAGCTGCAGCAGAAGATACGAGCGATGTTGATGTCAGCAGGAATGCCAAACTCGTACTGGGGATATGCGCTGAACAATATTATGTTTATCCATAATAGAGTACCAAATGCCTCGAATAAATTCAAGTCACCATATGAGATGGTTACTGGGGCAAAACCCGATCTAAAATATGTTAGAAGATTTGGGTGCGAAGTATACTACCTTGTGGCTGCAAAAGGAAAAATGCAACCACGAAGCAAAAAGGGGTATCTCTTAGAGTGTCAACAAACAGGCTATCTGATAATAGATGCAGCAAACAAAAAGCTGATCAGGTCGAAGCATGTTGACTTCATCGAAGCAAGGACCTATGGGACAAACCTGGAAAAGTCAGGACATCGAGAAGGGAGGGAGCTGCTTGGAAGTGAACAGCTGGAATTCTCCTGGGGTCCAACGACTGAGGTGTCCGAGGGTCCAAACAATCGAGTAACTGTCACTTCAGAGATAGATGAAAGCATAACGGAGCCTCAACAGCTCCAGCACTCTGAAAGTGAACAAGTAGAGACAGAGGAACAACCACCACCAGTGAATGTTATAGATGAACATCATGAAGAAAAAGGTGGTGATCAATCCTCTACAATAGATGTTGAACTTGAAGAAGTCATTGGAGGAAATGAAGAATACGACTTCCTCGAGACTATAGAAGAATGTGCACATCTTGCTGAAGGCAATGAGCCTGAGTCATATGCAGAAGCAATGAGCTCGAAGGATTCAGCTAGATGGAAAGAAGCCATAAACCTAGAGTTTAAATCATTAGAAGAAAATGATACTTGGAGACTAATACCGAAGCCTGAACTTCCTCAGAACACAAAGGTGATTAGAACGAAGTGGGTTCATAAGAGGAAAGCAGAAGCGGATGGCTCTGTGAGGTATAAAAGCAGACTGGTTGCAAAAGGCTTTGCAGATAAAAACAGGTACGATTTGACGGAGGTCTACTCACCTGTTGCGAGACTGAACGACGTTAGGTTCATTTTGTCCATTGCTAATAAGATGGATCTGAACCTATATCAGTTGGACGTGACGACGGCATTTCTGAATGGAGTGCTTGAAAAAGAAGTGTATATTCAAATTCCGGAAGGGCGGATTGAATATACAAATTCAAGCAGGAACCTATCTCAGAGTCATGTGTGTAAACTAGAGAAGGCCATATATGGTCTTAAGGTTTCTCCGAAGAGATGGCATATTCGATTTTCTGAAGCCTTGGAGAAACTGGGCTTTGAAGTGTATCCTCACCAGAGGTGCATCTTTGTGTGGAGACAAGACAAGGAGTTTGCCATTTTAATACTGTATGTAGATGATATTTTACTGGCAACAAACTCCACGAAGAAAGGAAAGGAGCTAAAAGAGAATTTAGCTCAGGAATTCCAAATTAAGGATCTTGGTACTCCGAAGTTGTATCTGGGAATTGAGATACTGAGGAATAGAGCTCAGAGAAAGATGTTCATTCATCAAGGGAGCTTTATTGAGAAGTTGCTGAACAAGTTTGACCCAAATTCAAAAGCAGTGGCAAACACCCCGATGGTTCAAGCAAAAATAGATGAGAAGCAAGAGATACATGGAAAGCCAAATGTGCCCTACAGGCAGTTGGTGGGGTCTCTCTTGTATCTTCAGAATGGGACAAGACCAGATATCACTTATGCAGTGAATATGTTGTGTAGAAGACAAACTTCCTACACAAGCGAAGACTGGCATAGAGCACTGAGAGTTCTACAGTATCTTAGAGGAACTCTGGATTATGGATTGCTCTATAGAGGGAACACTGACAAATTGGAGTGTTATCCCGATGCTTCCCTGGGTCTCAATGACAAACAGGGACTCTCGACTTGTGGATATGTAATCAAGCTTTGGGACGATGTTATATCGTGGAAATCGAAGAAGCTTACTCAGGTGTCTCTGTCATCAGCAGAGAGTGGGTACATATCGATGTCAATCGCTTGTCGAGTACTCGCAGGATTGCAGGAAATGTGCAATCAAATACTGGCGCTTAAGTTAACTCCATCCGTATTTGAGGACAATCGAGCTGCCATAGCTCTGGCTAAAACGGATGAGTCGAAAGCGTTGAAGCATGTAGTAAACCTACATATGCACTTTGTTCGTCAACAAGTGCGGGAGGGAAAAATTGAACTTAGATGGATTCCCTCGAGCGAACAATGTGGTGACATTTTCACCAAGCCATTGACGGGCGCGTTGTTCGAAAAATTCCGGAACAAGTTAGTGGTATCATTCATGGATGCCTAAACGTTGGGAATTTGATGTTGGTTATAATAACCATTCGAAGATGTTAGCTGATAAATTTTGATGGACGCTAACTGGTCATCTGGACCGAGGAAAAACAGTATTCTATTGATGATGGTCGTATAAGACTGATGGGATGAAGATTATGGTGTTAGATGTTTGTAGCATCCTGTGTCAATTTGAAGGATGAGAATACATTCCTTCAACTTGGAATTAAACTTAAGAATTCATATCTTAAGGGAGTGTTCTATAAACGAACACTCAAGACTCCACTGGGCTTATCCCAAATGAAGTATTACCGAGCTTGTATTTAGGAAAGACAAGCTCCTCAAATATGCCTTGAACTAACACTTGTTTTTGTTTGTTTTGTTCTACAGACGTCTGGCAGTAGAGAGAGGGTCGGCATGGTGTGAGACGAGACTCCAGTCCTTCTCTTGTACCCTAGGGTCATATAAATTTTTCAAAATTTACAATTCACTCTTAACCCTTTGAAGTAAACTCTTTGATGTATATCTCTCTCTCTCTCAATTAAGCTCTAAATAGATGAATAAGTGTAATTGATGTCACTTAAACTCCTTTTGAGTCTCTACCAATAAGTTCAAATTTGATGAATAAGTGAAATAGATGTCACTTATAACTAGAACTAATGTCAAGCCCATCTTCTGAAGAAGACTTGAGGCGCTCTAAAATTGATCAGGAGGGAGTGAGAAATTATGAATGATCAATTTCATATGTGGCGCCTCTTCTCACACCTTTTCGAGAATATTATTGCAGGTTGGCAGTACTGGAGCTCCGACTCGCTCTTCTCTTGAGAGGAAGCCATCTTGCTCAACACACTGTTTCTTGAAGTCCCCGAGTAAACAACTCTGCTTCCCAGCTACCAGCTAACCTGAGCAACCTACAGTTCGAGATCGACTTGGAGCCTGCCACTTCCAAATCAAGCACAGTGGCTTTGAGCATCACACCATTAACAACAAGGTAATTGAAGAAATAATCCGATAGGCGTCAGTGATGAACTATTTTCAGAACATGCAATTAGAATATACAATATTAGAACACGCAATTTTATTGTTCCTTCGCTCCATGGTGGCTATCGTTCCCAGGAGTAGGTACCGACCTTGAAGAACTATTTTTTAAATTCTTTTCTGTTGGATTCTGGGGGTCCTATGCCTTGAACATCGTCCCTCACGGGGCCAACTCCCTGGGACAATCTTTAGTTGCCGGAACCAGAATTTAGAATGCATTTCCCCTGACATGAGATGTTAGAGAGTTTTCACAAAGGTTTGGCTACTAGCCCGTCGACGGGCTTAGGCCTACGTATGAAGGAAAGTGTGAACTGCACATGCGCACATTTGGGTGGGAACGACCTAACTTAGCTCGTCAACGTTGGATGCCACCGGTCTAGGTAAACGACCTAGCGCTAGGTCGTATGGGCCGTTTCCCGTACTAACCTTCCACCAAGGAAACCTCATCACATGGATTGCCTTCTTCCATGGCATGCATTTCTATATTTTTTTGAAAACAGTATTAGGAAATATTTCTGTGACCCTTGAAGACTGGAAAATGTCAATAAATTGTACCTGGCTAATTTCTCTATTTCTATGGACAACCTTACAGTTTTTTGGCTAATAATGTCTACCAATTAGCCACTAATTTTTGCCAAATAACTTTAATTAGCCAAACCTTCAGTTTTTTGGCTAATTTGTCTCGTTTCTATGGACAACCCTACATTATTTTCCATTTGAAAATAGTAATAGGAAATGTTTCTGTGATCCTTTAAGTCTGGAAAATCTTAATTAATTGTACCTGGCTAGTCTATGAACAACCATATAATTGTACTAGTGAAGATGAAAACTAAAAACGGCTTTTTAAACTGAAATCTTTAAGTGATGAGAATATGATGAGAACAGTTCAACGTTAACGTTAGTGTCACCCATCGAATCAGCTTAGGTCGTTCAGCGACCTAACTTTCACGACCTTAGATCGATTCACGATCTAAGAGGTTAGCATCCGGGTTTTTTCCCTTAGATCGTTAGCCCGGAGATCCTTAGTCCGTCAGCTACCTAGTGGCCAAACTTTTGCGAAAACTCTCTATTAGGTGAGGTTTAAATTAGGTTTGTTCGAAGTGACCATCCGACAAGACGTTTGGCTGTTTGCAGTGATTCTCGGACTCTTATCTGACTACAGTAAGTATTCATGACAGGCTATTGCTGTGTTTTCCTGACTCTCCAAAGCCAGTTTTCTAATCATTTCAGTACACAGGAATTAGGGCGGAACCTACTTCCATTCAGAAATATAAACAAATCATTATTTGTACTCCTCATGTCTGTAGGTATCTGCCTACAGACATTTGCATTACGTACCAATCAATATCTCCTGTAGGTAAGATCAATACCTTCTCTGTGCCATATAAATCCCCTGACCACGAATATTTGCAATAAATTGCCTATACCTCACTCTTCCTGCTAGTGGTGGGTAAGAGTAGTTCTTTTGAGTTAGTTCTGTAGTTGATTTCACTTCCATTTCCTTTCTAATCACACGACAAAAACAGAACTAGAATGAATACCTACCATGAATATAATATATATTTATGGTACCAACTTGGTTCTTCATTCCTTTGAACTGTCATTCCGTGATACTCCTTATGTAGAGTATCCACCCCATCAGAACTCCCATTTAAATAACAACTAATGAACTAAGGAACTGTCGTTCAGTGAATACTATCAGTTCCTCGAGCAGTATTAATTCGCCTATCTGAATGAACTAAAGGATCGTTCGGTGGATACGATAAACTTCTCACGTAGCATCCACTGTTCCTTTGAACTACAAGAACAAATTTATTGTTTAAAGTATTGACAATAATATGGACCCTGTAGGGTAAGGCGATACCGATGGTGATATTGAATAGGAGGATCAATATTATTGACAATGCTGATATTGACAATAATATTGATCATGTATCAATATTATTGGCAATATTATTGCCAATATCAGTATTGTCAATACAGCTATCAATACTCGAGTCAACACTTTTCAATACTGCCCCACCGCACACGATCAATAATATTGAAAATAATTCAGTCAATAAATGTTCTCAGTTCCTTTTTCTGCCGCAAACGAGCAGGGTGATAGCTGCGTGGATTTTCTGGTTTTTTGGTGTTCCTGGTTTTACTTGTAATGGACAACTGTAAAAAAAGCATGCATTGCCATACCAAACCATTCGGCAACAAGAAAACGCTGGATGAGGGAGTGGCTCAAGAAGAGAGTACACTCATCTGGTTTTGTTAAAACAAATCAGCTCCACCGATGAAGATGACTAAAAGAATTATTTCAGGATGGGCGAAGACAGTTTCCAGAAGTTGCTCGGGTTGGTTCTACCATTTGTAAAACGAAATGATACGAACATGAGAGATTGTATCCCTGCTGATGAGAGATTGTGTCTCTGCTGATGAGAGATTGTATCTCTGCTGATGAGAGATTGGCATTGACTCTCCGATATCTGGCTACCGGAAGGACTTTTGAAGATCTGAAGTTCTCAGTAATCATGTCGCCGAGAACCATTGGGGAATCGTCGTCAAAACTTGTGAAGCGCTGATATATATATTACAAGACTAAGTTTTTCATAGTCATGGTTATTTATTTATGTTTAAAATTAAAATAAGGAGATTTGTTAACTTTAGCGAATTTCCATGATCATAGGGAGTAAAGTAGGTACCTACGCATTGAATGTAAAATGTGAAACCGAAAAACAACCTGTTGCTCAGCCCACCTTTATCGCGTTTCGATTCGAGACGAACTGAGGGTTGATGAAAATATTGACGTTCACCCGCACACGGTCAATAATATTGACAATATCCCCTCCACTTTCCGATATTGACGACCGAAGAACAGAAAATCCGGATATCGTCAATATTCTCTTCAATATCGGCCTTCAATCCATTTTCGCGGTATTGTGCGGTGAACACCATCTCACTGGATTGTGAATACGAGCTCTTCTCTTCCAGAAAGTATGCGGTGAATTGTCAGGATTTTCATCGACCACAAAACCGTTGGGTGGCGCCTGAAAAGATTTCGACTTTTGGGGGAAAACCAAGTAGAAACTTCTGAAGAGACACAGTTTAATGAACTAATTAAACATACTATACAGGAAAGGGCTGTTGCTACCAGGGGTTCAACCAGCGGTCGCGAGATTGTTTGACGAGCGTAGGAGCGTCCAGACGGGAGGGCTCGGTAAGGAAATCTTTGGCCGCCCGCAAGCGCTCCGGGTCAGGGATCAGCTTCTTCGAGTAGGTGAAGGTTCCATCCTCGCTCAGATGGCCGGCGCTGAGGTCGCCGTCGTCCGGGACGCCGTTCGGCGTTTTGATGGGCGTGAGTTTGATCAGATGTTTCACCTTGTAGAGCTTCTTGTTGACTTCGGGAGTGTTTTTTACTATTACGATTTCTCCAACCTGCAACATAAGTAACAGCAGTTAGCAGATTCGGGTTAGTTTTTCTACTCCCATTAAGCATCTGGCGCAGTAGTAATTAAGTAAATGGACAGGTCATGATTTCTATAGTTTTTAACAATAAAATTGTATGAGGATTGTTTGTGAGGCCTTTTTTTAAATTTATTTATTTATTTATTGTAACAACTTACAGACCTGCTTCCAATATTGACTACAGGTCAGTTATAAACAGAACTTAACTTTGCAAAAATAATACGATAATGGTTGCTAATGATCAAATATAAGTCAAAATCAATACTGTTTATGAAAATGCAAAAATCATTCCAAAACTTCTTCACCAAAATACTGAACTCAACTGGCCAAACATAGCCCGACAAAACCACTTTACGGATAAGCCGTGACCGCTGGGGCTTAAGAATTTCGCACTCCCGCACGAGATGAGACCAATTCTGCACACTTCCTGCCGCACATCTGCAACTGTCCTCCTCTTGAAGAATATGAAACCTCTTCAGTTAAGCCTTGTGCCGACCGTGACCAGTCACAACTTGAGTCAGTTTGAAAGACATACACATGTCCAATGCCAGCCGCGATGAAACTAGGAAAAAACATCTTGACGTGGGATGCGTTAGCAGTTGTGGCCTACTGGTCCTCCCACGCCGACAAAGCACATCCCCTTGCTCGCCGCTTGAAAAATGTCTTCGGGAGCAGACCATACGAGATCGGGGCATCAAGACGAAGAGCGGCTTCCTTAGCAGCACTGTCGGCCCTCTCGTTCCCTGTGGTACCGACATGAGCTTTGGTCCACCTGATGCATACATTCCAGGAAAGCTCTTGAATCAATGACACAGCCGCCGTCCTTATTCCATCCAGCAACCAACTTTGTGCCAACGCGTCGTGCAACATATCCACTGCCACCTGGCTGTCAGTCAGGATGGTGACAGATCGCAACTCCAAGCACAGTTTGTGAGGCCTGAGGGTGGCTCGGGACAACACGGTGTTGAGGTGTTTTGTGAAGAATCCACAAGTACCTAGCGTTGTATTCTGTTCAATGCTGCAGAGCGACTTGAGACAGGTTTTCGTCACCGTTCATCATCAGTGATCAAGAGAAACAGTTTTTGGTTTATTATTCTGTGAATGATACACCTATTTATTTATTTATTCGCTCAGAAAAAATGTTTTTACAACACCCCCTCAAAAATTGTTTCTTTACGTTTCAAGGTGCAATCCACCATACGCCGTCCACTGTATCATCCATATCTACTTTATTTTCGGTCTAAAAAATTTGTTCTTTCGCACACATGCTCCATTTGGGCCCTAGTTGTGTCCCAAAACTTTGCGCAGCCCGATCGGAATACACCCAAGGGTGTTATGGGTGAAAAATGAGTGTGAAAGTAGGGTTTTCTGGTGTTTGAGTAACAAGAGCTCCAGGTTTTTCCATGTTTTTTAGGACGAGGAGACCGAATATCAAGTCGATTTTGACCAAAGAGTGGAAAACTGAGGTTCTAACGAAGTTTAGCCATTTTACCTTAAGTTTTGGTCTAAAATCGTCGCTCTTCCGCACACAGTTTGCGTCTCCATTTTGCAACACATTTGGGTCCTAGTTGTGCTCCGAAGCTCGGCAGCCCGACCAGAATACACCCAGGGGTGTTATGGGGGAGAAAAATGGGTGTAAAAATAGGGCTTTTCGAGATGTTAGTGAACATGAGCTTGAGAGGTACCGTTTTCCATGTTTTTCGTGGTGAGAAGAAGACTGTTTTGACCAATGAGTGAAGAATTTAGGTTGTAACGAAGGGGTTTCAGCTCACAAAATTCATTTTTTATTATTAAAAAACCCTGGGAAATTGTCTGAAATCACTATAAATTTGTATGGCATCACTATTAGTCGTATCAGCTGGTGAACCAAGACGGTTAAATGGAACTATCAATTATCAAAGAAAATTCGTAAAAAAACAGGAGCCTAATTCGTGTTTTTGGCGGTCCAAAATTGGTGGAAACCATCAAAAATAGCTATTTAAATTATTGCATATGAAAGATACAATAAATGAACAGCCAACATTTCTGTAGGTAAGTCCTTTAGAATAATAAACCCATGTGACAAGGACTTTGCAGCGTTTTCTATTCCCTAACCTACTTCGAAAAGAATGAACGGTCAAACTTATAGAGAGGAACAGTACAACAAATAGGAAAAATAGTATAAAATACTAGAATATACCGAATTACTGCCTAATGAGGAATGCAAAAGAACTCTCTGGAGAACCGCAGGAAAACACTCACCTAACCTACCTGCTTCGAAATGAATGAACAACCAAACTTTTATGCTTATAAAATATCGTATTCTGGCAAACAAATTGTTTGGGCAAGGTTTTCCTGCAGGTTTTGTAAAGAGAGTACCTGGTCGACTTATACTCTGAAAGAACCATTTGAAGATCAAATAGGAATGCTGGTGAGAGGACAGCCTTTTTAGGTGTCTCCTATACTCTTTGCGTTATATGTCACGGACCTTCATAATGAGATCCCAAACGAAGTTGGAGTAATCCAGTACGCTGACGACCATTCTTTATATGCAGTTAGGAAAAACATGACTAAACGCCAAGCTATCTGAAGGAGCATTACACTAAAGCAGATGGATTGATGAGAATGGTTTACAACTCTTGGCAGAGGTCAGTCATGAATATGTCCTTTCAGCAGACCCCGGAGAGCTAAGTTACGATGATATGGGGGTTCTCAGCATTGCGGTGAGTTGTTTGATGAGGTTTTTGGGAGTATAATATTTGCAGCGAAAGTTGCTGCGAGTAACTCACATAAAAAATGTGGTGCCAAAAGCACATAAATACTTGATCGTTTTACGTGTCATATCCAGGGGCGTTGCGTCCATAAGGCCACTTGGGCCACTGCCCCGGCATCCAGAAACACAAAAAACTCCAAAAAAATGCCAACCATTTGTTCAGTTGGCATTCGAATTTCCTTCGGTATACTGTACCTAGCATTTTTCACGAAGTTCAACAGCGACTCGACAGAGTTCTCTCTCTCTCTGTCCCAACCTATGTCTGGCATGGCTGCGGCCAAGACAAGTAATGGGGAAGAAGAAGAAGATAGAGTTCTCTGGCTATGGATATTCGAGCATTTTATCGGAATATAGCTACAGTAATCGATGTCTTGCAATCGAAAACGAAACCTACGCTTTGAAACCGGCAGGTCCCGTGACCAGGTGGTCCCATGGCAACGGAGAAAAGTGGCCCGTCCGCGCAAGCTCAGTCGAGTAAAAATTTGGTTAGCCCCGCCCATGTTTGGCCCGGGGCCAACATTTCCATCCAAAAATCGTTTGTGTTCACAATCGATTGGATTGTTTCAATTCATGTTGTTATCTCGATACGAGATGCTTGTCCTTCTATCTGTCCTCCCCTAAAAATTCTTATCATGGAATAAAGGGAGCCCTTTATTCCATGTTCTTATCACTTTCGCCGTTTTGTTCCTATGTTGAGTTTTCAATTTTCTGCTTACGTTTCGAATTTTGTATGTTCCCATTAGAGTTCCCAGGGCAGATTTGGATTTGCGATAATTAAGTGCGTTGTGTCCTGTCTGTGGTCTTGTGGATTGATCGACGTCAACATACACAGATAAGTACCTAGCTTCTAGTCTGATTCTCCATCCAAGTAGGTGCTGGCCGGCGGGTCATTACTTCGTTGTATTTTAGTCTAGTTCGTTGTTTGTAGCGGTTGTTTAGTTTATTTGCTTCTGTATTTTTGTACCACATGAATACGGTGGCTAACTTACAGTCGAAATTTTCGACGTTTTCCTACGAGGATAGAGTGATGATTAAAAGTTTAGGAAGTTGCTGAGTATTAGTCAGTATGAAGCTATAGAACTTTTAGCTTCTGGCAATCCCGGGTACTGGTCAGAACTATTGTGAACACAATGCTTACAACATTCTGACTTGCTAAGAGCTGCGGTTGATTAAAATCCACCCATTTCTCATAAGAAGACTCCACTGTTGGAAAACATTTACAGGTATTTTGTACAAAAAGCTGTTAATTTGTGTTCCGGTTTGGTGGCCCACCATTTTCAGAGCCCACGCACCGCTACTGGTCATATCTCATAAGAACTGGGGAGTGGATCCACAAATTGCTCAAACAGTCAGACTCAACAGCTCAACAGTCAGACTATCAGAGCGGTTTTGGATTTTGGGTCATCTGCTATGCTTCTGCGGTGTGTACTCACGTGACCACTATTGATCTCGTGATTAGATAGTCAAAAGCAATGCGTGGGCTCTGAAAACGGTGGGGCACCAAACCAGAACACAAAACCAACAGATTTGTCTACAAAATACCCCAAGGCAACAACACCCTTCCCTTATTTACTGACTGAGTGATATTCAGCAAAGCTTATCTCTTTTAATCAACACTCTATCGTCGTACGAAAACGTCGATAATTTCTACTGCAAATTAGCCACCGAATTCATGTGTTACAAAAATATAGTAAACTAAAATACAGCAAAATAATGACTGGTACCTATTTGAATGGAGAAGCTATTGACTAGAAGCCAGGTAGTTATCTGTGTGTTACGACGCTGATCAATCCACAAACCATAAGACCGCAAACAGCCAACAGGACAAAACATAGGTAGGTACCACAAATACAAATCTGTCATCAGAACCGGACCGATCGCAAAATGCACAAAATTTGACGCAACAAATCGAAAACTGACCTGACTCAACAGAGAAAGCGAATGTGATTCAGGAGACAACCATGGGAGACAAGAGAAACAAATTGGAAGACGAAGAAGCATCTTGTATCGAGATGAACAATTGAATCGAAGGGATCGAATCGATTGTGAAAAGGAACGATTTTGGGGTTGAAATCAAATTCTGGGGACACGGCCCAAATTGAGCGTGGCGAACAACATTTTTACTCGACTCTGCATGGGCGGACAGGCCACTTTTCTGCAGCAGGCGTGTAGATTGGAGGCTCATGGTCATGTTCAGCCTTCCTGGTGTCAAAAACAGTACCACACGCGTCAGTATAAATGCGAGCGCTACATTGTTTTTCACAGCACCTCCACGATATTTCAATTTTGACCTCGCGGTCCCGCCTGAAGTTAAAACCGTCATGAACGTAAACAAACAGGGAATGAGTCAGCAAGTGTATTGGTACAGATGTAACAGATAGGTACCCCAACAATATTCTCTGTGCAGAACTGGTACATGAAGAACTGCGCGGAATCGGTAGGTTGTGAAAACTCAATCGGCGCGGAATCGGTACGTTGGTTTCTTCGGATTTATTGGATCTTGGTCCTGTTTCAGGTTTGGGCGAAGCCATGAATCCAGCAGAGAATGTTCAACTTCGGCTTTGCCAGAAAGAAGGGTTTCGACAGCGCTTGGGGATGAGGTGTGCCACTCGGATTCTGTGTGTTCTGGAGGTTTGGATTTTGTGGGGGCGTCAGTAGGTAACGGCCGAGAGGATATTTGAGAGCTGGATTCACCATTATCATCGGCAACAGCGTTCTGTGGAATCTATGTCTATATCTAAACCTATAATCTAATAAAAGTGTTCATGATTTTTATAGCCGGATAATTAGAGGGACTCGGCTGAACTGATGAACGGGTGAACGTTTCCGAAAGAACGCATCCCAGAAGTGAGTGAACTGGAGGGCATCTTACACATCCCTAATGGTGAATTTCGCCACCTCGAGTTAATGTTCGAGTTACTGGTAACTCGAAGATTGCGAGAAAAATGCGTTTCACCACCCCGAGTTAGTCCTAACCCCCGGGATTACCGAGCGAGTAAACTCCCATATCTTAGTCCCTACTCCATCCAGGGAATAGCGTGTTGACTCTGAGAGTTACCCCTTGAGTCGTTGTTGTTGTTGGTTCGCGTTTCTTTCTAGTGTTATCTGATAACACTTCCCCCTAAAAACTGTCTGTTTTCGGCCGTCGTGTTGTTTTATTCATATATAATACTCGTTCTACGTAAAATTGCGAGAATGGCATATCGCAGAACATCCGAGGATGACGACGATGAAATCGTGATGATCATCCGGCTGCAAAGACGACCTCAGGTCTTCAAACAGAGAGTCAATTCTGTGGAAGTGTACAACGATCTTGATTTTATAGACCAATTTCGGCTGTCAAAAGCAACCTTCACAGCTGTCTTGGGAATGATTGAAGAAATAACTCCGCCTTCTCAGAGGCAAGTAATTCGTATTTTTATATGACAACGATACTAGCGGTTGTAATATCTATGCAAAACTGAGCTTCCATTTATCATCATGAACATGGTCCCTCCATACATCTCGATAAATAATTTCACTGCTATGCATGAATATGATTCCAAAGAACTGAAAAAATTGATCATATCTGGTTTCAGGAACAATTCAATACCTTCAGCATCCAAATTGTACATGACCTGGCCACAGGTTCATTTTTGTCGTCAGCAGCTGGTTTTGGTGGTGTCAGTACATCCTCAGCTTGTCGATACGTACACCAAGTGTGTAGACACACTGTTAAACTCGGCGTTTAATTCATTCCACGAAGCCTCCTTATCCTTTCACATCACGGCATCTGTCTTTTTGTTTTCTATTACTTCCTTCCTCTTTAAAATCAACTCAACCAGCAACTCCTCCTCTGCCTTCGAAAAATTTACAGTTCTCCTTCTCTTCCGGCTCTCCATCATAAATAATCGAACGACAAAACTCAACTTAAAAACAACAAACTGAAACTCATGGGGGAAGACAGAAGAGGCGTTATCGATGTTATCAGCGGGAAAACTGGTCTGGGGCTAGCCGCTGAGAAGCTAACCGAAGACTAACTAACTCCTACCTTGAAACCCATGGTGAAATGTAACCTCTCCTAACTCGAAGATCCCCTTGACTCCGAGTGTTTGCTAACCCGAACTTTTGTTCGAAGTTGGTGAAATCCACCATAAAAGTAAAGAACGCACTGTTAACAGGCCTGGATCCATCTTCGATCAGATGACTGGTGGTCTCGCATGGAAGTGCAATACTAATAGCGTTCAAACATATGGAAATCTTGCCTAGCGAAGCACTGGACACCCCCCTAGGTGTTATTCAATGGGAAAACAAGGAATAAATTGGGTTCTGTATAAGATTCCACCAACCTCGTACCTCAACGAATAGGGAAGATGAACTTCATCGGTAATACAGTAAATAATATGCTTAAACTCACTCTTCCGTGTAAATCGAATTCTGCGAGGATCTTCTTAAGTTTCCACTCGTTACCTTTGAAAGGTTTCGTTCTCTGAACCATGAACAGCTTCGTGGGTTCGCATGGAGGGTCCTGGTGATCTGGATGCCTGCAAACCAAACACAGCACAATAATTTCATATACTTTCAAACTGAGCCATGTGCTGAGATGTGGTGGAAACCTAGTGGTGAAAGCTGAACTCTTATCACAAATGGCTGAAAATCACCAAATACGGTCAAGAATGGTGGCCTACGTAATTTAGAAAAATCTATTCCAACATCGCAACAACAAAAATTCACACAACTGAAGAGTTTTCAACAAGAAATAACTCAAAATTTGAATGAATACCGTAAAACGCTCAAAACCCCCTATTGGTTTAGTATTCTGTGAATAATACACCTATGTATTCGCTCGGCAAAAAATTTGTATAACACCCCCTCAAAATTTTTTCTTTTACGTTTCAAGGTGCGTAGATTCCAAAAACGCTGCAAAGTCCTTGTCACATGGGTTTATTATTCCATTGGAGTTCTAGAGATTTTTGTTGGCTGTTAAATGTATTGTTTCTTTCATGTGGAATGATTGAAATAGCTATTTCTGATGATTTCCACCAATTTTGGCCCCCAAAACATGAAATACGTACGCTTTTTTTTCTTTTTTTTTAAGATCATCTTTGATCATTGGTAGTGGCATTTAATGGTCTTGATTCACCTGTTTACACTTTTTCCAATGTTATTGTACACATTGATGGTGATTTCAGACAGTTTTCCAGGTTTTTGACTCATAAAAAACCAATTTTGGGAGCTGAACCTTTGGTAAAACCTCAATTTCCGCGTCTTTGGTCAAAATCGACTTCATATTCGGTCTTCTCGTCCTCAAAAACATGGAAAAAGATACCTCAAAAGCTCATGTTACTCACATGTTGTTAAAACGCAAAAAGTACCTATTTTTACACACATTTTCACTCATAACACCCCTGGGTATATTCCGATCGGGCTGAAAAGTTTCGGGACACAACTAGGGCCCAAATGGAGCATGTGTGCGAAAGAACGACTTTTTTAGACCGAAAATGAAGCTGGTACACGTGATACGGCGGACGGCGGACGGACATTGCATTTTTGGAATCTACGCACCTTGAAACGGAAAAGAAAAAATTTTGAGGGGGTGTTATAAAAATTTTTTGCTGAGCGAATACATAGGTCTATTATTCACAGAATAATAATCCAAAATGCAATGTCCGTCCGCCGTATCACGTGTGCCGGCTTCATTTTTGGTCTAAAAAAGTCGTTCTTTCGCACACATGTTCCATTTGGGCCCTAGTTGTGTCCCGAAACTTTGCAGCCCGATCGGAATATACCCAGGAGTGTTATGAGTGAAAATGTGTGTACAAATAGGTATGTCGTGAGTCCCTCCCGGGAACACTCCTATCATATTAAGTTCTCACCAATATTCAAACGCCAAACTAAAAGCTCCGTAAATAAAGACATGAGTGGGGACAGGCGACAGAACCCAGGGTTACTCAACCTGGGGCCCCACTACCAGCTCCCAGCAAGGAGCTGGAGGGAGAGGCCCCCAAGTACTATATAACCCCGGATCCTGGCGCTCAAGCTTCATTCGACACTTCCTCTAACCAGCTCTCTCTTCTCTCTCTTACCTTACCTCCCAGATGATCGGTTGAATACAGCCGCCTGGGAATTTCACCTCCTCTCTCCTCTCTCCTCCTTCCCCCCTTGTCTAGATGATCGGTTGAATACAGCCGCCTAGACAAGGGACCTCTCCTTTCCTCTCCTTCACCTAGATGAACGGTTGACTACAGCCGCCTAGGTGAAATTCCCTCATCCACCTCTCTCTCCTCCAAAGTCGTAGATGTTCGGTTGATTACAGCCGCCTGCGACTTTTCCTCACCTTCCTTCCACACCACCTCTCTCTCCTCCAAAAGTCGTAGATGTTCGGTTGACTACAGCCGCCTGCGACTTTTCCTCCTTTTCTATCCTTTACCTAAATTCACTCACTCACCTTCCTTCCACGCCACCGTGATGAGAATTTTAAATTCATCACAGTGGTGAACCCGACGTTCACCCAACCTTCTTCCTTCCCACCTTCCCACCCCATGTGTCGCCCCAGTCAACCAGTTCGGTGTCCCGCATTTTAAATCAATTTAAAATTCACAAAGTTCAGTAATTTTTGCAATTTTGGCCCACCCTCAACCGCACGGAGATCAACTCTCAACATTCAACTCCAACGCTCAACTCAACCACCGCTCCCGCCGATATTGCAAATTTCAAAATTCAAAACCACGCCAAATTTTTGAATTTTAATTACAGAAATGGACCCGAACTCCCCGACGCCGCCGCTCCTGCGACCAGCCACACTGCAGCCGCCCGCCGCTGCGACATCCGACGCATCGGCCGACAACCCTTTCTCCACGCTCTCCCCGCCCACCTCTGCGTCACCAGACGCCGCCGCCGCCGCCGCCGCTACAGCCGCAGCCGCCGCCAACGTCATGACGGCGTCCGCTGCGTTCCCTCTGTCGCTGCCCCCCTTCTACACGCACGACCCGGCGCTCTGGTTTTTTCAAGTTGACGCAGCGTTTTCGGCCGCCAACATCCGCAGCCAGAAAACTCGGTATTCCCGAATAATCTCGTTACTGCCCTACGAGATCCTGCTGCAGACCTCTGACATCTCCCCCGACGCCGCCGCTGCGTACGACGACCTCCGCAGCCGCCTCATCAGCACCTACCAGCCGTCGAAGATCGCCCGAGTCGCCGCCCTCTCCCAACCTCAACACCTCGGCGACCAGAAGCCCTCCCACCTCTACCGACGGCTGCGACACCAGCTGCAGGGTATTATGACCGCCGACATCGCCCGCACGTTCTGGTTACGTGCCCTTCCCCACCCCGTCCAGATGGCCCTAGCCAGCCATCTCGACGGCCCCGACGAACCCCTCCTACGGCTCGCAGACACTCTACACGACTTGGCCGCTGCGGCCACCGTCGGTGAGGTGCGCACACCGCGCCACCCCCCCGCCGTTCCGGGACCGCACACAATCCCGGGACCGCGGCCGCGCACCCTCCCTCAACGAACATCGAGCCCCGTCGGCGGATCGCCGACGCGACTCGTCCGCCGACCGCCGCAGCCGGCGCTCACCCGAGCGCCGCAACGCATCCCCTCCCCGCCAACGCAGAGGACGGTCCCCAGCAGCATCCAAACCGGCCCGCCCCACCACAACCAACTACCTCCCTGCGGACCCCCCCCACCGTTGTTTCTATCATGTAAACTTCGGTGGGGAGGCCCGCAAGTGCCAACCCCCCTGCTCCTTCGCCCCTAAGCAGGGAAACGCAGCCGCCCGCCGGTAAATCCGGCGGGCCCCCCTCCTCGCCAACACGGGGGGGACCATGCACATACCCCCCCCGCCCGCATTCACACAACCACCACCACCAAGCCTCGCTACCCCTCCTACGCCGCCGCCACGGCTGCCAACCTTCCGGCCGCGCCTGCAGCGCCGCCGAAAAATCCACCCCACCACAAACGAAACAACCCCTCCACGCCCGCCACCAGGGCAACCAACACTCCGGCCGCCACTCACGCCGCCGCATCCGCTTCCCCACCACGAAACGTCACCTCCCCGCCCGCCAACAGGGCAGACACCCTCCCGGCCGCCACTCACGCCGCCGCACCCGTTCCCCCACCACGGAACGTATCCTCCCCGCCCGCCTCCAGGGCACAACCCCCTCCAGCCACCACCCAACCCGGGGAGAAACCGAAACCTACCCCTCCCAAACCGGCCAAACCTCCCAACAACCCACCCCGCGTCTCCTTCGCGGAGGACCTGCCACCACCATCACACATCCCTACCTCCACCATCAAACAGAACGCCCTACCGACCCACCAGCGACTTTTCCTGCGCTGCGGGAAAACTAATGTCCCTTTCCTGGTGGACACGGGGGCGGCGCTGTCCATCTTCCCTAACAACATCCTCCGTCGTCAGGCGCGCTGCTACCGGCAGCTTCTCTACGCCGCCAACGGTACCACCATCCCCTCGTACGGGACGTACCGCTCCTCAGTTCACATGAGCGGGCTCGCGTACGAGTGGGAGTTTACCGTGGCGGACGTGGAGAAGGCGATCCTGGGGGCCGATTTTCTAGCCTATTTCGGTCTCCAGGTCGACGTCCGAAACGCGCGCCTGATCGACCCCGCCACCAAAAAACCCATACCCGGCTTCATCCACGCAATCAACCACCCCCCCACACAGTTCGAACGCCTCCTCCTCAACTACCGTCCCCAGCGCCGCCCCTCTGCACACATCTCCACTGTCCAGCACCACATCGAGACCACAGGACCACCCATCACCGCCAAAGCCCGCCGCCTACACCCCCTGCAGTTGTCGAAGACCCGCCAACACTTCGACAAACTCATCGCCGACGGTATCATACGCCCCTCAAAATCCCCTTGGGCTTCTCCACTCCACATCGTACAGAAGCCCAATGGGGATATCCGCCCCTGCGGGGACTACCGTCGGCTCAACTCGAAAACTACACCAGACCTCTATAATGTCCCCCACCTGCGTGACTTTTCGTCACATCTCCATGGCGCCACTATCTTTTCCACCCTTGATATTTCGCGAGCGTTCCACCACATCAACATCCACCCCCCCGACGTCCCGAAAACCGCTATAATTACCCCGTTCGGGTTGTTCGAATATGTGAAGATGGGCTTCGGATTACGGAACGCCGCGCAAACTTGGCAGCGCTATATGGATAGTATCTTGCGAGGCCTGCCTTTCGTATTTTGTTTTCTCGACGATATACTGATCGCCTCCAAGACCCCCGAAGAACACCTCGACCACCTACAGCAAGTCCTCAACATCTTCTCCACCGAAGGTCTCCTGGTCAACACAGACAAATGTGTCCTCGGCCAACCCTCCGTCCGCTGCCTCGGCCACCAAGTATCCTCGGACGGCATCACACCCCTCCCCGACAAGGTCCACGCAATTCTTGACTTCCCAGAACCCCGCACGGTCACCGAGCTCCGCCGCTTCCTGGGTATGTTAAATTTTTACCGTAGACACATAAAACACGCCGCCCAACATCAACAACCACTCATACACGCCATTCCCCAACCCTCCAAAAAAAATGATAACCGCCCCATCACCTGGACCCCCCAACTTTCCGCCGCGTTCAAAATTTGTAAACAGGACCTAGTAGACGCCGCTCTATTGGCCCACCCCGACCCTCACGCTCCCCTCTCCATCACTACCGATGCGTCCGATTGGGCCATCGGGGCAGTGCTCCAACAGCACACCGGCGCCACCCCCCAACCCATTGGCTTCTTTTCTAAAACCTTATCCCCCACCCAGAAAAACTATTCAACTTTCGACAGGGAACTCCTCGCCATCCACGAAGCCATAAAACACTTTCGTGACTTCGTGGAGGGCAGGCAGTTCTCTGTCATTACAGACCACAAGCCCCTGACCCACGCCCTCCTTCAAAATCGTAAGTCCGCCTCCCCGCGTCGCCTCCGGCAGCTCGAGTTTATCGGGCAATTCACGTCCGATATTCGATATCTGCCGGGGGCCGACAACTGCGTGGCGGACGCACTATCCCGACCCACCCCTACCCCGGCGCCGGTGGCGGAGTTGCTGCCATTCCCCTCTCCTCAATCCATCAAATCCAAACAAAACCCCACCTCCGACCCTGCCCTTTCCAACCTCATTTCCGCATCCAAGTTGGAACAACTGCCTCCCCTCGACCTCTGGTGTGACGTAACGGCCGACTCACCGCGCCCTTACGTCCCACCGGAGTTGAGGAGGCAGTTGTTCCTCCACTATCATTCCCTCCATCATCCCGGCATTCGGGCGAGCCGGGACCTCATCAAGACGCGGTACTTCTGGCCCCATATGAATACAGATATTCGTAACTGGGTTCTCGGGTGCCAGAAGTGCCAGCGTTTCAAAGTCTCGGCCCACCCGCATGTACCTCCTCAACCAATCCCCGACTCCCTCCCGTGGGAGCATGTACATTTGGACTTAGTGGGCCCCCTTCCCCCATCCGAGGGGAAGAAATACTGCCTCACGATGATCGATCGTGCCACCAACTGGGTGGAGTGCATCCCCCTCTCCTCCATCACCGCGGACACCGTCGCAACGGCTTTCCTCTCTCAATGGGTCAGCCGTTACGGTTGTCCGCGAACAGTCACGGTCGATCAAGGGAGGCAGTTTGAATCGGCCCACTTCTCCGATTTACTACGCTCCCTCGGGATCCAAAAGATCCACACCACCCCGTACCATCCCCAATCCAACGGGAAAATAGAGCGGTGGCACTCGGTCCTGAAACAGGCCATTTCTACTTCAACAAATTCCCCTTCCTGGACTAAATCCCTTCCCTACATTTTGCTCAGCCTTCGAACATCCGCCCGTCCATCAGACCAAACTAGCCCCGCGCAAAATGCATTTAAAGACCCACTACGTTTACCGGCCGATATTTTCACTCCACACCACACACCGTCAATTAACAGGGAACCACTACACTCAACAACACCGACAAACGACACCACTTATCCCAAACGATTTTTCACCACAACACACATGTACCTGAAAGAGCCCGGCATCCATAAAACTTTCCAACCACTTTACGCCGGGCCCTTTCAAGTCATTCGCACAACACATACAACCGCAACCCTGTTAATTGACGGCAAACCACATACAGTCCCGTTAGCCAGGTGTAAACCCGCACCTGTGCTAACCCCAACACCTAACACTATCAGTCTCCCGCCGTCCGTTCACGATGCACCATCAGCTCTTCCCGCAACACCCGTCACCTCCGTCGTTTCCGGATTTCGACTCGGATCCGGAAATGGCGGCGATTCTCCGGGACGTTTTTGTCCCGGACCCGCTTTCCCCCCTACCCCCCTCGCCCGGGCCTACCACACCGCTTTATTTTGTTCCGCCACGGATCTCCGGGTTACCTCCCCGGCCCCGACGATGGAAGTACCCCCAGTGGCGAATTCTACGCGAATTTCGCGTAGCACAAGCCACGGGGGTACACCCCCCCTACACCCCAACCGACCCCCTGATGGATTCCATCCGTCACGAGTTCCGCCTTGCGGAACTCATGCCTCCCCCGCCTCCCGTTCAAATTTCAGCCCCCCCTGTCCAAATTTCAGCCCCCCCTGTTCCAATTTCAACCATTCAGCTTCACAACCCCCCCATACCATCCAAAAACCCAACACCCCCCGCCCAACCGCCGATTTCGGAGCCCCCCGTTTTAATTCCCCCCCAATTTTCCATCTTCGATCCCCCTCCCTCCCCTCCATCGTCGGGGATATCCCCAATAGTTCCCGCCGGGACGAAACGGCCCGGGCGACGGAACGGACGGAGGGAGCGTCCCCACGCCCCCCTCGTCCCGGCGGCCAAGTCCCCCGCCCCGCTATGAGCAATCACGGCGGGGCCTTGAGATTCCGGGACAGCGCTGGTGTCTCATCAACCCACTCGCACTGTACCGGAACTCGAGGCCCCTCCGTGGCCGCCTCAACACGTCGGCCGCCGGCGACTGCCCCCAACACACTATACTCACACACACACACACACTACCACTCGCCACACCACACCCAGGAACCGGCGGATCCTCGCAACCGCCTCCCACAAAGTGACCAAATGTGTGTACATACCTCTGTACTATCTGTATATACTAATTCATCTGTAAATACTGTAAATACTCACCCGTCATCTGTAACTACTCATTCACCCTCTGTACATACTCCATCTCATTGTAAATATTGTTCATCTCATTGTAAATATTGTTCATCTACCTCATCTCGCCCTTGCCGATCACTTCCCTAAATGCCAATGTTTAGGGATCATGACCACTGCACTGTACATACTCTCGCCATCTCATCCTACTTATTCTACCTTATGTTACTACTTATCATCTACTATGTTACTTACTTATCATCATCTACTTACTTATCATCTACTACCTTGTTACCTACCTTATGTTCTACCTGCTCACTTATCATCTAACATGTTACTACTTATCATCTACTGTGTTACTTATCATCTACCATGTTACTACTAACTCTACCATGTTACTACTAGTTTTTAAGCACCGCCTTCAGCTCAACCTCTGTTTGCATCGGCCCTCAGCCCCTGTCTCTTTGCGCCTTCCGCGCCTCCTCTTGTTTGCCGTAGCCCTCAGCTCCTGTCATTTTGCGCCTTCAGCGACCACCTCTTGTTTGCCGTAGCCCTCAGCTCCTGTCATCTTGCGCCTTCAGCACCAATATTGGTTCAAACTGGGGGGACCTCTGTCGTGAGTCCCTCCCGGGAACACTCCTATCATATTAAGTTCTCACCAATATTCAAACGCCAAACTAAAAGCTCCGTAAATAAAGACATGAGTGGGGACAGGCGACAGAACCCAGGGTTACTCAACCTGGGGCCCCACTACCAGCTCCCAGCAAGGAGCTGGAGGGAGAGGCCCCCAAGTACTATATAACCCCGGATCCTGGCGCTCAAGCTTCATTCGACACTTCCTCTAACCAGCTCTCTCTTCTCTCTCTTACCTTACCTCCCAGATGATCGGTTGAATACAGCCGCCTGGGAATTTCACCTCCTCTCTCCTCTCTCCTCCTTCCCCCCTTGTCTAGATGATCGGTTGAATACAGCCGCCTAGACAAGGGACCTCTCCTTTCCTCTCCTTCACCTAGATGAACGGTTGACTACAGCCGCCTAGGTGAAATTCCCTCATCCACCTCTCTCTCCTCCAAAGTCGTAGATGTTCGGTTGATTACAGCCGCCTGCGACTTTTCCTCACCTTCCTTCCACACCACCTCTCTCTCCTCCAAAAGTCGTAGATGTTCGGTTGACTACAGCCGCCTGCGACTTTTCCTCCTTTTCTATCCTTTACCTAAATTCACTCACTCACCTTCCTTCCACGCCACCGTGATGAGAATTTTAAATTCATCACAAGGTACTTTTTGTGTAGTAACATGTTAGTAACATATGAGCTTTTGAGGTATCGTTTTCCATGTTTTTGGGGACGAGAAGACCGAATATGAAGTCGATTTTGATCAAAGAGTGGAAAATTGAGGTTCTACCAAATGTTCAGCTCCCAAAATGGATTTTTTATTAGTCAAAAACCTGGGAAATCGTCTGAAATCACCATCAATTTGTAGAATAACACTAGAAAAAGTATCAACAGGTGGATTAAGACGATTAAATGGCAGTATCAATGATCAAAGATAATTTGGAAAAAATATGAGCGTACCTAATTCGTGTTTTGGGGGCCAAAATTGGTTGAAACCACCAGAAATAGCTATTTAAATTATTTCACATGAAAGATACAATAAATGAACAGCCAACATTTCTGTAGGTATGTCCAGTAGAATAATAAACCCATGTGACAAGGACTTGGTAGCGTTTCTTTACATGCATTTGTCCCCCATAACACTCCTCGGTGTATTTTGATCGGGCTGCCGAGCTTCGGAGCACAACTAGGAGCCAAATTTGTTCCCATACGGGAACCCAAACTGTGTGCGGAAGAATGACAATTTTAGAGCTAATTTTAACGTAAATTTAAGGCTGAAAGTTCGTTAGAACCTCAATTTTCCACTCTTTGGTCAAACTTTACTTCATATTCGGTCTCTTCGTCATTTAAAAAAAAACATAGAAAACGATACTTCACAACCTCATGTTACTAAATACCAAAAACGCTGCAAGTCTTTGTCACATGGGTTTATTATTCTATTGGACATACCTGCAGAAATGCTGGCTGTTTACTTGTTGTTTCTTTCATGTGAAATAATTGAAATAGCTATTTCTGATGGTTTCCACCAATTTTGGCCCCCAAAACACAAATTAGGTACGGTCTTTTTTTTTCAAATTATCTCTGATCACTGGTAGTGCCATTTAATCGTCTTGATCCACGACACTTTTCTAGTGTTATTATACAAATTACCTAACGATGATTTCAGACGATTTTCCAGATTTTTGCCTCATAAAAAATCAATTTTGGGAGCTGAACATCTGGTAGAACCTCGATTTTCCACTCTTTGGTCAAAATCGACTTCATATTCGGTCTTCTCGTCCCCAAAAACATGGAAAACGATACTCAAAAGCTCATGTTACTAACATGTTACTAAACACAAAAAGTGCCTATTTTTACACCCATTTTTCACCCATAACACCCCTGGGTGTATTCCGATCGGGCTGCAGCTTCGGGACACAACTAGAGCCCAAATGGAGCATGTGTGCGAAAGAACGAATTTTTTAGACCGAAAATGAAGCCGGTACACGTGATACGGCGTAGGTACGGCGGACGGACATTGCATTTTTGGAATCTAATCAACTTGAAACGTTAAAGAAAAAATTTTGAGGGGGTGTTATAAACATTTTTAGCTGAGCGAATACACAGGTGCATTATTCACAGAATAATAAACCAAAAGTAGTGCCTGTACTCCCAAAAGGAGTACCTGTGGTCACCGAAGATATATGTACTGTTATACCGGTTTACAACCAACAACAAACAATAAAGTTATTTGTATATTATGTAAGTAGGTAGTTACGTAGGTACATATTATGTTAGTGGAATTCCCTTGCAAGAAAGTACCGACGTATGTGTATGTACCTACATGTGTTTAAATATCAGTTACTTCACCCCATTTTAGCTCTCACTATACCACCCTAGTGCCTACGACCTGGGATATGACTAGGACAATGCAATCTCGTGGTTTTGAACCCTCCACCAGTCACCTAATACCTCGAAGTGGAGCCAAATCTTAATTCTCCATATTTAAAGCACTAGGTAGGTTGTATTTATGGTCTACGGATAATTTAGTACAATCACATTACGACCAACCTGGGAAAAAATCGGAATCCATCGTATTCGACCCCTCCGGTCCAAGACTTCAAACCTCCGTATTTGATGCCGTTCCGGCTGACGTGAGAGGAGAAGCAGTAGAGCTTGGCTGCTTCAACGACTGGCCGCTTCAAATTCATTATTAGTCAAATACCTTCAAAAATAATAAATCAAGAGCCACGACCGAGTTGCCGGGGATGCAAATGCAGTTGAGAATGCTACGAGAGCTCCTCTATCATAACAACGGGAAATACATCTATGTAGAATCTACCCCAGGATGAAGGGAATGAGTATAGTGTAAATAACTGTTGTAAGATGATTGAATGAAATGACAAGAAAAATAAGAAAATCGAGAACACAAGGGTTTTATGAAGTATGACAATATTTAAAAAAAAAAAAGAGAAAAAGACTTCTTCTTCTTCTTCTCTCCTTCTGCCCCCGGAGGGATCTTCGCGTGGCCATAGATTGTGTGTTCGTTGGCATGGTTGATGAAGTTGAGGTAGTCGTCGTTGGGATTGCGTCTAAGTGGGGTAGTCCACTGGAAGCGTACTCGAGCGGCGCGGCGCTTTGCGCTACACAAGCGGCAACGAGCGACCCGCGCTACAGATCCAACTACAGTTTATATCGTCCACTGGAAGTGTGTTCGAGCGGGCGGCTACGGCCGTTCACGAGTGACCACGCGCTACAAGCGGCAGATCCAAAAAAGTTGGATCTGCCGCTCGTAGCTCGTTCAGTACCATTGTCAGTATCACCTTCCTACAGGTGTACGGGAAGAACAAACTACACGTTACAGGAAAAGAATGCTTCAAGCTCATTGGTCCATTTTCCCGTATCAGCGCTTCTACGGTTAAACGTGTAAAGATGACGGGAAGTACAGAAACTGTCTTCTGTCTGTCCGCCGTAAGCCGTACTTAGCACTTTTCTTAGTTAACATGAAAAGAAATTGATGAAATTCGGTTTATAGCTTCCGTTCGGGGTCTAGTTGGTCCTCGAAGCTCGGCGTTACTGTCAGTCATCTCTAAGGGGTTAAAAATAGGGGTTGAAATTTTCAGAACTCCGTAGCTCGAAAACTTTCAATAGAAGGGTATGGTTTTTTTAACGTTTTTAAATTGGTCTCCAACTAAAGAATTTTTTGAGACCACCCGGAACATTGTACGACCAGCCGTTCTCTTGCACCAAAAAGCTTCAATACCATCTTGAATCAAACAGAATAATTAATAATCCGGCCAGGATATCATCACTAGGGAGCACCTGATTATAATCAAGGGATGGCTGTATGAAGTCGAGTTGGTTGTTCTGTGATATTATTTCACTTGAAAAATGAATCTACTGGATTTCGTTGGTAGGTACTTTTGAAACTTGAACAAACGTTGTAGTATTATTGATGGGAAAATTATTACACAGTGGTAAATTTTTACAAAACGGCAAATTATTACACAACGGTTCATTAAGTATACCATGTACGTGGAAGGGGCTGGATTTTGTTGATAGGTACTTTTGCAACATGAACAACCATTGAAACATTATTGATGGGCAAATTATTACACAACGGTTCATCATACTATCTACGTAGAAGGGGCACCTAAACATGTAAATTATTACACAGCGGTTTACTATTTGCCTTATGCTTAGTGAATAACTACAAATAATCAATGACTGAAATATTGAATCCCGCGCATTTGTAGGAAACTTTAATTCTGGAGCTGGCTGTGCCTACTCGATTTAGGGCTTTCTTGGGGGGATCTCGAGGGTACTGACCACAGAAAAGAGTGATCTATACAGAAGGTGGATCTATACAGGTAAATAATAAACCACTGTGTAATAATTTGCAGCGTTTTTTGGAAAATGCTCAACGTCGTGTACCCATCATAGATCATACATGACACACTGCCCGTTAAAGGGCTGGTCACCTAATGAACAAAGATAATCTTTCTGTAGGAGCTTCTTAGGGTGAAAAATAAATCGAGCCTCAAAACCAGAATTATATTTATTTAAAAATAAAACAAAGTAAAATTACCTATGGCCTATCGAAGGCCCTTTTCGGGGAGAGCGAAGAAGACGATCTTCACCACGAATCTTTCCGTCACGCTAACGTCGTTATTCCCTCCTATATCTTGGAACTGAGCACGTGTGTTTGTGTTAGATCGTTTGGCCTGTAATTACTTTGTGGTTGTGAATATCATGCGAAATTCATCGTATTTGTATTCTAGTCTGAATTATATCAATAGATAATTCAGCTATTCGAGCAATTCAAGTAACTACGCCTTCCGTATGACCTTTTACCACAAAGCCGCTAGTATCGCTGTCAACGTAGAAAACGGAGAAGGCCTGAGATCCCAACTTTATTCCCACAACCTCGTTGAAAACAAGAAAGTACGTAAGTATTCACTTATCCGTCTTTTATAATTTTAACAAGTTGATTTGTCGCATTTTTAGTGGACACTGAAATCAAATGCTGTGTTGAACTGAGTTGCTTACTTACTGGTAGCCAGCACGTGATCAAGAAATAACTCACAGGGAAGACCAGCAGTAAGACCGGGTAGATCAATAAAAATATTCATCTTGATTGATACACGAATCAAGTATTAGGTGATGTTAATTAAGGGCTACAGTAAAACTGTGTACCTTCGTAGTAGGTAATGCGACATAACCCCAAGAACCTTGGAATTCTAGTAAAACACCTACTTTCCATGACTGTGTGAATTCTATAATGGTAAGTACGTAAATTGCCTACCAACATCGGGCTCATTTATATATGGTGGGAGATGGTTTGTGACAAATAATATAACGATAGGTTTGTTCCATCCGCGTCAGTGCGAGTTCATCAGTGCGACACCCGCCAGTACGGAACCGAATGGGGTGGGGGTAGGTGCAGATACGAGTGCGAGTGAGTGCGAGTTCGAAAATATGACTGTAGGAACGCAAATTTGGTTCTCAGTCTTCTTTGGCTCTCAGAATTGAATTGGAGCACAAGTCATGGTAACGGCGGTCACGACACGGCACCAACAGAACAAATGAATTTTGGGGAGGTTACAGACTGTTACCTCTTGGGTTCACTTCAAAAACTCGATCGCCGTGAGTGCGGAAAAGTGCCGCACTCGGTACGGGACTGTTCTGCACTTGACGCGGAAGGAACACGGTTCGGTTCAGTCGATGTAGAAAGTAGAAGTTTGGGTTCATGGAACCGACACGGTAGGAACACAGTTTTATGCGCGGATCGATCTGCTCATAATACGTTCTACTGAACTCGCTCGGATGGAACAAACCTAATAATTCGGACTAAATCACTCGTGACGAAATCGTGGAAACCCATTTCAAAGAAAAACGGAGTTATCGAAAAAATAGTCTATTTCCACTAATACACGAAAAACGCAAAAAACACTGTTATACCGGTTTCGGTGATCAAACCATCATCAGTAACAGTGTTTTTTGCGTTTTTCGTGTATTAGTGGAAATAGACTATTTTTTCAATAACTCCGTTTTTCATCACAATAATTATCATTTAAAATGGACTGTATAATCATGTACTCTCATTTTGGTCCTGCTGTAGCCTCATTTCGCTAAGTAACTTCCGATTTGTCGAGTCGTGGTTTCAAATGATTGGAGTGAAAATATTCATTCCGTTGTTTTTTCAAGTATCCTCACTATTTTACTGACATCGAGGAAGTCCTGTCACGTTTAGTTTGCGAGTGGGTACGCTCATACTGTCTGCCTTGTGATCTGGGGGCCTATTCACGAAGCCAAAGAGACATCTCTTTTCGGTCCGACTCTCTTTTGGCAGGATATTTTTTTATAGTATCCATGACAGTGTTATTCACTAATTTTTAAAAGAGAGAGTTGGCGGCCATCTTGGCATTTTCGATCTCTTTCATACAGACACCTAATTAGGTAGGTGTCTTTTCTCGAAAGAGATAGTCCATTTCTCGTTTGTTTGATAGTGATCGTGTACCATCCTTTGTTCATCGGCTACCATATTGGTCATTTTGATTTATGTTTTTCATATCTAAGGTAAGGCGATTGTTCATTATCGATTGTATATTATCGATTCGTGAGTAAAGACGTCTAAGTAGGGTTGGGAGCTATTCAGTAAAATAGACGAAACTGGAAGAGACTGTATCCCGAAGGAGACTGTCTCTCCCAGGAGACTTTCAAAATAGATAATCTATTTTCACTATCTCTTAGGCCCACTTTCACCAGAAAATTATTTAACGGAGTTCATCCAAACTCCGTTAAAGTTAACGTCGAGGTTTAAACCTGGAAAGGCAGCTGGCGTCTTTCACCAGCCCAAATGTCGGTTAAACCCAGTTTGAAATAACGGAGTTTGCCTGACAGAGTTTAGTTTAAAATGTTCAAGCAAAAGTTGGACAATATGACGCGCCGGGACTATAAACTCGTCAAAACAGCAACAACCACCACCCAGCTGATGTCGATTCCCGCTTCCATTGTTCCGCTGTAATAATAAACTGTAAATTGCCAAAATGATTTCTGATTTACGACGACTCCAGTCACGAGGTAAGGTACCTATAATATCATTGTGGAATACATAGTATAGAGCAAATACCAATACAATGCCAACTCACGTTAATTCATTTCACAACTGTATAACAACAAAACCGAAAATCAGCTGTAAGCCTGTTAACTTGCCGTATTTCGGGCGTTTAAACTCGAGCCGCCTCAGTGGGAATTTAAACTTGCAGAGAGCTCTGGTGAAAGACAGTGAGCGCCAAAACTCCGTTAATTTGCGACCTCTTCCGGGTTAAACTCGTTTAAAATTTTTGGTGAAACTGGGCCTTAGTGAATAGGCCCCCTGAATACAAATCTGCTAGGGACTGTATTCACTTATTCTGTGGAAAGTGCAGCAAGTACCTACCACACAGTTGAAACCTGTGAGTATCCATCATTAGTATTATTTATTATTTCTGTTAAAAAATGGTGAAAATTGCTATTTCTGTGTTTAGGATCTACCAAAAATCTCATTTCTGGTCAATAACGCTCTTCAAAAGAAACAAGAGTTGGACGATCTTATTTCGAAGACTGGACTGATCGAGGATTTAAGAAACAAAGATATTTGGTAAGTAGTGGTAAGAAGTGCTCGTATGCTCTGCCCGAGGCAACTTTTCTTATAGTCAGTTGGTAGTTAAAGAGCCGTAAAGGCCGGTTTACACGCTACGATATATCGTAGCGATTTCTCGACGTCAAGGTTGAGCTGTGAATTGCACCAATAAATTGAAGAGTGGAGTGTCATTTACACGCTCCAATCAATTGTAACGATTTCTTCTCGTCTCCAGCTATCGACCCCATTTAAAAAAGAATTTTGAAAAGCTGGACGAAGTAGTGTTGGACGAAGCCATGGACGAAGTAGTGTTGTTGAGTTTGATGATCGGATGTTTAGCCAAAAAAACGGAAAGATCGCGGAAACCTAGATCTAAGTGGAGCCGCGAGTGGTTATTGAAGAACAGAGAATTGTCTCATGTGAAATTAATAAAGGAGCTGCGGACTGAGCCAAATGATTGGCGAAATTATTTGAGGATGGACGAGGGGACATATCTTGAGCTGCTCAGCTTAGTTTCTCCTCTAAGCTATATCTTTTTTTCTTATATAAGCTAAGTCTTTTGTTTCTGTCGGAGTATTCCTTGCTCTTGACGAGCCACAAGCAAGGAAAACTTCTGTATAGTTCAATGAACTCCGTTAGAAACTCGCGAGGAGTCTGTTTTGATATATTATCTGCCATATAGACAAGAAAAACGCACGAAATCGTTGAGACAAGGAAGGTAGTGGTACCTGTCGCACTACAAGATTGCAAACTGAGAGAAATCGTAGCGAGAAATGCGTTCCCCTCGTTTACACGCTCCAACATGTCGCTACGATTCTCGGAAATTGATACCGGCCGGGATCAACCATCCAATCCAACTCCAATAAATCGCTACGATGTCCCATTTACACCTAACGATGTATTGTAACAACTCGATTGCTACGATAAATTGCTCCAATTTATTGGAGCGTGTAAACCGGCCTTAACTCTTCTCACTCAATCAAATGGAAGAGGTACACTCACTCCGTCCTGTGGCTTCCTTCCACTTGAGTGAAATCCTCCAAATGTACTCTTAGGGCCGGTTTCACCAACGTAAACGAAGGTGTTGATCTCAGTTCAAATCGTAAACGGAGATTGTCCGTCAGGTTGGGTTTCACCACGGGCGTTTAACCCTGAACTCAGTTCAACGGGAGTTCAGCGCTGAACGCTCGATTTTGGCCGATCAGCAGTGATAAACTCGGTTCAAGTCTACTTTTCCCTCCCGCTTATCCATTCACATCAACAATGTCTCGATCACTAGTGCGAGTTGTTAACATGATTTTCGACGAAGATGAAAGTGATGAACTCAACAATATTATAATTCGCCGCCCGAGGTAATTCCGCCAGAGGACAGAACATTTTGAACATCTTGATGAGTGACTTGTGTCGAGATACAGACTCTCGAAAGAATCTACGAAAAATAGATAAATACAATGTATAGTGAATGATGTATCAGCAGACAAACCCAAACTGAACCATTCATAATCACGTTTTCGGTGTGCATAAATTATTATTCAAAGAGCTGATGATAAGAATTCAATGAGACTACGCAAGCTGTGTGGTCTACTCCACTGCACAAACCAGGA
Organism: Leptopterna dolabrata; assembly: GCA_954871275.1. Taxonomy (NCBI): domain Eukaryota; kingdom Metazoa; phylum Arthropoda; class Insecta; order Hemiptera; family Miridae; genus Leptopterna; species Leptopterna dolabrata. Next base: position 59,738,524 of record OX940978.1, on the reverse strand, counting down.
AACGTATTTTGCAGAGAGGAAAAGCCGACATAATGGGAAAATAGGATAAAAATTCAATGATTCCATAAGTAGTCGTGACATTGAATTATAGCGTTTATTTTATTTTCTGTCTACAGTTAGCGGTCAAAATGATCACATGCTCGCCATTTAGGCAAGTGATATAAGGAACTTTGTCACTTTCTGAAGGTTGAAGTAATCACCAAATGTAATATTTGTCATAAATGCAAATTTGGTGACGAAAATGAATGCGTAGGAACTGGTGGAAGAGATTCAAAACAGTGTCGAATATCTCCCAGTGGCTTTCTACTAGGTCGCAGGGAATCTCGCGCTCACTGGCTGTGAAGATCGGTTCTCTCTTGACTCGTTTTGGTTCCATTAGGAATCAGGAAAACGGGACACAAAACACAGAAAAACAACTACGTTTAGCGGGAAAAAAGGGGAAAAACAACGTGTAGGTAGGGAAAGCAAAAACAGAAATGGTTAGCTGGGCTTCTCGTTCCCACGTTTATCAAAACAGCTGACACCCCCAATTTTACCTCGTTATCACCTGATCGTATCATCAAATCATCGAATAATCGAACCCCTGCCTTCCAAATCAGAGTTCAAACTGTGGATCAACAGCAGCTCGAACTTGGTTTTCGTTGATCTTAGTTCAACATGAACTCCGATCCTAGAAACTCGTTTAACTTTGTGAAACCCAAAACTTTTTAAACTGAGATCAATCCATCGGTTACGATGAACTAGGTTTCCGATAAACCGAGTTCATGGTTTAGTGGTGAAACCGGCCCTCGACATCGACAATTTGGTTTTGGGCGGTTGATAGAAATTTCGTCCTTACCACTGTTCTTCAAGATAGGAACTAGGTACCAGTTTATTATGCTATCTCAGCCCCGCCTGCGCGACACTAGAGGATGCAGTAACGGTGAGATCGCATACTGGTCTCTGGAAGTGAGCTGAGATCACGTGCTAAACTGGTACCAGGAACTATTGAGGCTACTTTCAGTATATCAGGGAAAGCACCAGTGCGTAAGAATTGGTTTATTAATACTGTCAGCGGGAGGATTATGGAAGCAGTTCGGTTATGCAAGCCTAGTGTTGCTGTAGCATTTTGGGTTATGTACCTAATTATACCAATTACCGCCTCCATACATGCTGTGTATATATGAACGCCTACCTATTTCTAATTGAACCGCCTCTCCCGACAGGTTGGCCAGAATACTTGTGACTGAATTGGTCCTCGGAAGGAAGTCCTACCATCCTGAGTGCCCTGTTATGAAAGCGGTATACTACAAGAAGTCCCAACTGAAGAAAGCTGCAGCAGATATGAAGATAACAAAAAAACCAGGTCCGTTCCAACATAATTCACCATTTTCATGTTCTAATTGTGCTCTAAAGGTGATTTTACACAAGATGAACGATGTAGCAAACAGTGTTACCAGCAGAGCATTGTTAACAGAATAAAAATACGTTTGTGACAGAAAGATCCGCAGGGAAAATATTATTAGCAAATTGTGATTGGCATTGTTATTAGCTGTTAGTTAAATAGAAAAGAAGAAAATTTCCGAAGTATAATGCTTGGGTTAATCGAAAATCGAGTCCTTTCGTCGAAAATAAATTAGAGAAGCAAATAGAAATTGGGAGTTCGAAAAAAAAGACGGGCATGACGTAGAAAATAATTCACTGCCTCCTCAAGCTTCACAAAAACGCACAGTGTCGGGGGAAAATTATAGCGGGGTAAACAAGATCGGGATGGAAATAATATAATAACTGATGTTTCCTCTTACATAACTTGACGACTTTCGAAAGGTGAAATAACGTTAGACACTGAACGGAAGCCTTGAACGTCGAGATCCCTATGGATACTATAAGCTGGATATACAGGGTGATCCGCGCTCGTAGATGAAAAAAGTGTGTAAAACTACATCAAAAATTGAGTAAAATGCCGCCAACCGCATATTTTTATCTCAATCCGTTCTCGAGATATGATTTTTTAAAAGGTTTTTTCAGGAAAACCGTGTTTTTTCCTTTTAAACTCAAATTGAAATTGTTGAAAAAGCACGGGTCCTAGTCTGTCACATCCAGGCTGTGTGTGTGCATAAAAGCAGCAATACATATATTACGATATGCCGCTGATATATATATTGCGATACGCCGTAACATGCATATCGGCTTCATTTTCGGTCTAAAAAATTCGTTCATTCGCACACAGGCTCCATTTGGGCCCTAGTTGTGTACTTTGCAGCCCGATCGGAATATACCCAGGGGTGTTATGAGTGAAAGACGGGTGTAAAAATAGGGTTTTTTCGTGTTTTAGTAACATTAGCTTTAGAGGTATAATTCTCCATGGGTTTTAGGACAAGGAGACCGTTCTGATTCAGCCTTAATTTTACGTTAAATTTTGGTCTAAAATCGTCGTTCTTCCGTATACAGTTTGGGTCCCCAATTGGGAACACATTTGGCTCCTAGTTGTGCTCCGAAGCTTTGGCAGCCCGATCAAAATACACCGAGGAGTGTTATGGGGGGGGAAATGGGTCTAAAAAGGGGTTTTTGAGGTTGTTTTCAAGTTTTAGTGAACATGAGCTTGTGAGGTATTAATTCCCATGTTTTTAAGGGCAAGAAGACCGAATATGAAGTTGATCTTGAGCAGAGTGAAGAATTGAGGTTGTAACGCCCAAAATCTATTTCTATTTTTCAAAATCCGAAAATGTATTTTGTATGATTCAAAAATCTAGGAAATTGTCTGAATTCACTTTAAATTTGTATGATAACTCTAGAATTAGTATTAGCAGGTGAATCAAGACAATTAAATGACACTATCAATGATCAAAGATAATTTGTTACCTAATCCGTGTTTTGGGGGGCCAAAGTTGGTGGAAACCATCAAAAATAGCTATTTCAATTGTCGCACATGAAAGAAAAAATAAATGAACAGCCATAATTTCTGTAGGTATCTCCAATACCCATGTGACAAGGACTTGGCAGCGTTTTTTCCTTTAGTTTCCCTGAACGAAAATTAATGAAAGTTGCTTTTTGGGTCCCGTTTGGGGTCTGGTTGGTCCACGAAGTTCGGCGCTACTGTCGTCTCCAAAGGGTGAAAAATAGGGGATTTTGTCAGTCATCTCTTGGGGGTCCGGATGAGAGGATTTTTAAAAATAGGGGAAATTGAGGAGCGACATTCCTTGTAGTAACAATGTTTGAACAGTGATCTAGATATATGGAATACAATACAAGGTTGTTTGGACCATTTGTTTGTGGGTTACATTTTTCACGTTTTGCGCATGTGCTGATCCGAATGCGTCAAAATTCATGTGAAACCAACAAGGACCTAACCTCGAACTACCATCAAAATTTGAGCCTATTTGGACCATGGGTCATCATGAGTTATGGCGGTTCGCAGGAATGCGTAGACACAAGCGCATAGGTATACTCAACTACGTGAAGGAGTTGACCCCCCCCCCCCCCCCCCCCTCAAAATTATGAAAGGCCGAGCCTAACAGAACTACATCTCCTTTTGCACGCGCTGATGTTCGTCTTAACTGGACTACACGCGGGTTAGGCTCTAGATCAGTGGTTTTCGAATTGTTTTGGGTCGCGCCCCCCTTGCAAGTATCGCGGCATCTTGGCGCCCCCTTCCATCAGTCCTCCAAAATTCCCAAAACCAAGGTATTCGTGTTAACAAATAGGAGAAAATATCGTTGCCTAGCAATTCATATAGTTTTTACTGAATTTCATCTTATATGTACAAACAAAATTATTAATAAAAATAAACTTCTGAATATTTTACAAAATAAGAACGACGGACGTACGAAAACTAGTGTGGTGGGTTTTTCGTTGTACCGCTGGAACCTTCCGGTACTATTAAGCTTCATGTTATTCAAGCTGGTTTTTGAACGCTACGAAAAACGCCTTGAGCTTACCTACTAAAGCAGGGTGCACAGTGGTGAGGTGCCTCTTAAGCCGGACTGGTCACATCGCGTCATTACTAAGCACAGTATGGCATAGGACACACTGAGGCCTCTGAACACCATCCTTGAGGTTGAAAGAAAATCTATACTCGATGCACTCTTCTTTATATTGCCAGGTTTTTTGACCCGACGAATTTGACTTGGCCTCGAAAATCGAAATACTGACGAACTGAACAGGCAACGCGCAACGACCAACGAAGAGTGGCTCTGAGCTCTGACGCGATCCCGAACGTCTCGTGGCAACGAACTGGATACAACAATAACTAACTGCAGGATTGTTTCAGTTGGCGAGTCCGAAGGTCAAATATTAGAAAAACATCGATCGAAGGTCTGTCATATACACAGACTATTTAAAACACTAGATATGTGTTTAAATTCGAGTCTCAATAAATAAACTTCATCTGGACTGAGGTCTACACGCCCCCCCCTGAAAATCGCTCACGCCCCCCAATTTGAAAACCACCGCTCTAGATGATCCCCCTATGAATTTCACGCTCACGTGTCAGTGATAGCCCCTGCACATGAGCGAACGTAAAAAAAATTATCCTACGTTGATAAAAATGAGGCAATTTAGAGTTTTTTCCTCTCACTACAAACCCCCACCTACCGCCAACCCATCAATTCCTTTTTGTTATTTCATTTGTTGTTAATACATATACTTTCTGTTATTCCTGTTCGAAACGCTATCGCTTCCCAAGGGATAGCTACCTATTAACAGTGTTACCGACAATGTTGGAGACCAAAATAAAGTGTTATTGGAAATGTTACTAGCAATGTTTCAACACAAACATTTCGAAGAGCGTAATGTAATGTAGTGTAATTGTTACTGACATTGTTTGGTCTCTTAACAATTTTATTGACAATTCACTTACGGCTTTGTTGGGAACACAGTCGCTTACAGTGTTGTTTTGGTGTAAACGTACAGTATTCCGGTAAATGCTGATAGCATTGTTTCTAGCAACGTTATCGTCCGGTGTAAAACCACCTTAATATGTTTGCAAGTCGTACTTGGAAGTTTGGTATTGGCTGATGGAAAATTTTCATTAATTAAATATTGGGATTTGATGTAGGGGTGAAGTGAAGTGATGAGTGGTACCTGTACAGGTTATTGTGAGTGGTTTTGACATTTTTTGTTCGAAGCTACCCTCATTTGGTGAGAGAGAAAAGCAGGAAAAATTCTCATGATGATCTTGATTTGTATTTGGTGTTCCTTCCTTGTTTCTCAATCCCAATAATCATTTCAGTGACTCAACTCCCGCGGTTCGTGCGTATTGACACAGACAGCGTGACGATGAGGGAAGTCCACAAATATTTGAAGAACGCAGGGAAATTCGAGTTGGTGCAGACCACCAGTGCAAAAAATCTCCCTCCCAAAGGCTATTGTGTCGATGGCCACGTACCTGCGTTGTTGGTATTCAATCCTAAGGCTGCGCTTCATGAGCTGGATTGGGTGGTTTCGGGGAAGCTGATACTCCAAGATAAGGTTCGTTGTATAACTTTGTATCTACTCATAATATTATATTATGAAGCTCAGCCTGCACTTGTTGTTCCCATATCTGTAACACCGTCTCACGAACTTGGACTGGCAAGCGTTGCTCCAGTTCATATAAAATCATGTTATATCATGCACTGGTGTTACGTTGTAGGTATGAACGGTTTTCGGGTCCGACTAAAGAATTGATACATATACGCTGTGGCGGGTTTCAAATTTTTCTGTCCACGGTGTCACTATTAGATTTGCAAGATTGTGAACAGTTGATTGACTGCGCACGTTTACAGGATGTGCTTGTCACTGGGTGATAAACATCAGTGTTACGGATACGCGTGAATGACACAGCTTAACATTCACCCATAACACCACACATTTGAATGGGCAAGCGTTGCTTCTCATGTTGTGCTGTGTAGCAGTGTCACATTTCGGGCCTGAATGCTAAAAAGGCGGGTTTTCCCGCCACATCGAAGGTATTGCCCCAGTTTCGTACTTATGGTTACAGTTGGGTGTTACAAAGGTGGATTACGCACGGTTAATGCTGTATTTATGGGTTTGTGACGATATGCAACGGCGTTAACCCTAGTTACATTGCTGTCATTCTGTCTTCAACACCGTTACGTATCCCCTCTCTCAATTACAAATCCTGTGTAAATGTTACGCAGGATTTATCGAATTTTCGGAGAAAATACCTACACTATTGCACGGAGTCCAACAATTTTGGTACTTGAATTTTGTCGGTTGTTTTGATCCCTTTTCGTTCAAGAGTATATTGAATCCATTTAATAAAAATTGCCAAATATTTTTAGTGGCATACAAAATGATGGTTTCAAAGATGGGTAAATGTAAAGCGTAGGAGTCAAAAAATCAGTCATGCAGCATGACTTAATGAGCGAATTTTCAAAGAAATATTCGAATTAATGGCTATGGTTTTGAATAAAGGAAAACTTCGGTCTAAAATTTGGTTTTCTATGTATATTCTCTTCGTATTTATTTTAATTTGTACGTTTTGTCCATCCTGATTCTACCGTTTGTTTATTACGTAATTGTACTAAGTGCTTATTTATTTGATCGCTGTGGGTAAATTCAAGGAGTTGTACTAATCGTTTGCCTCCCCCTTTTTTGCTTCGAACTCTCGTCTTCAATTAATACTTCTCACATTTTTCAATCTGACCACTCTAAGGGGGTGGGGGTAAGAGTTTAAAGATTATCCTAGTTTTGGGTAATTTTTGCGCACTTTAAATGCTCTAATTTAAGAACGGGTTTAGATATCTAAAATCCGATTTCACTATCGTGTTCAGCGTGCAAAAACCTTTAAAATGAGGGGTCACTTGTTAGAAAATAACATTTTGGGGATTTTTGGGTAATTTTTGCGCACTTTAAATGCTCTAATTTGAGAACGGATCAAGATATCTAAAATCCGATTCCACCATCGTGTTCAGCGTGCAAAAACCTTTAAAATGAGGGGTCACTTGTTGGAAAATAACATTTTGGGGATTTTTGGGTAATTTTTGCGCACTTTAAATGCTCTAATTTGAGAACGTATCAAGATATCTAAAATCCGATTCCACCATCGTGTTCAGCGTGCAAAAACCTTTAAAATGAGGGGTCACTTGTTGGAAAATAACATTTTGGGGATTTTTGGGTAATTTTTGCGCACTTTAAATGCGCCAAAACCCTCCTTAGAGTAGGCCAATTTCGCCCATCTTCGAACTTAGCCTTTCGATTGCCAAGATAGATTTTTTGTGCAAATTTGAGCTGTTTATCTCAATTCTATCGAGAGTTATCGTCTGGAGTGACACATATATAAATAAATATATATATATATACATATAAAAAAGTGTTAAATTTCAGGAATCGTTTTAGAATGGTCTGAAACGGATTTCTATGAAGAAAATTTCCAAAAATTTATATTATTTAAATTTCGAAGCCATTGCAATAGCTTCATTTTCTTTGAAAATTCGCTAAAATCTGTAAAAATGGCAACAATTACGCGAACTAGCAGGAAGTGGTGACTGCAGAAAAAAAATTCATATTTCACAATGAAAAAATAGCGCAAAAATTTATCGAAAGTTGAATTAACATACCTTGCGGAGGAATCCGTCATCACTAGCAGGTCGAGTGCTGGAGGCGAACGCTTTTGATGTATGGATGTCAGGCCCTCGGAGAATACTCGACCAAAGATTCGTCGGATTCCTCCGGAAGGTGTGGTAATTTTACTTCTACTGGAAATAACCCTTTTGCTCCGGAGCCGAGAGTTCTGACTCCTGCCTGCCTCTCCCCAGCCAAAGCTTTCACTACCCCTCTTGCGTATTTTCCCCTGTTCCGTCACACTTCCGGTTACAATATTTCATGACTAATTTTATCAAGAGATGAGTTTCAGTGTAATGTTCAGTGTAAATTGGCGGAATGAAATTTCAATGTAAATGTAGAAATTTCAAAATCAAAACAAGGAATGATGGTTCGTTGTGAAAGTTCCTGAACAACATGCAAGTTTTAGGTCTTATGTGGGAACGAGGGACGTGCTGTCAACATGGTGTAAGAACTTAGAATGAAACCTTGGCGTCATTTTCCTCTCCAGACACCCGTCTTCAAAAGTAATCCCTTCTCATTTACCATTATGTCAATAGAATACCACAGAGAAGAATCGCATTTCTCTGAGCATTTAGCCTTCAACGAGTGAATGACTGTTATGCCATTTCCACGATCTCTCGGGAACCTGTAGAGCCAATAATGGTAATATGGATAATATAAAGAGTAATCAATCCATGGTAAACCTGTGTGTTAAGATGTGATAAGAATAGTTGCTTCAAGTAAAGACAGATGGTGTACGAATGCAGGAGTGGAATACACGAAAAGGCTGGCTTCAGCTCCAGAGGCCCCACTTGTATATAAGCAAAAAGAAGAGCTTCGGCTGCGGGTGACGTTCGTTTTTTACGCGAAAAGGCGGGCTTTGGTGTTTAAAGGTTAATACTCGGTCGAATGAGGGTCTTGTTTAAGTTATTGTTGTTCAAGGACCGCGCAAAATGTATAAAAGTGAGTCAAGCTGGAGTTTTTGTGGTTCAAAAGTCGTTTAAAATCTTGTTAATTTCTTGAACATCACCGAAATAATATAGGATGGTACGTACTTCTCTATTAATAACGAGGACGGGAGGCTGTACCTGTACGACTCCAACATGTCAGATGTCATATGGTGTCTGAAAGCTCGGGTTGGCCTTATCTACTTGAATTTTCAGCGATGGAGATCGTAGGCAGCTCGTTTATGCTCCCTCTGCAATAGGAGGGAGCACTTCATTGGGTCGTGTCCCATCTTGGGGGAGCTGTTGGCAAAGTGGTTGGGGAGGTGGTCGATGTTCCCATCAGGAAACCATCGACGTCTTCGCGGGGTCGAGATATGAGATGCTGGTGGTTTTCTTTAGAGAGGCATGCCGGTACACGTAGGAACTGATCAACCACTTTAGTTTCTAAATCAGAGTAAGATCAACAATAAGTAATTTTGGTTTATTGTTTTCAATAATGAACCATTGGAATCGAGCATGAAAAAAAAATGCTTACTCCCCCTCAAAATTTGATGGCTTACGTTTCAAAGTATGTATAATCCAAAACTGCAATAAAAATATTTCTGTCTGTCCGCCGTACGCCGTACTGGCCACTTTTCTTAGATAACATGAAACAAAATTGGTGAAATTCGGGTTATAGGTTCCGTTCGGGGTCTAGTTGGTCCTCGAAGCTCGGCGTTACTGTCAGTCATCTCTAAGGGGTTCAAAATAGGGGTTCAAATTTTCAGAACGCTGTAGCTCGAAAACTTCCGATAGAAGGGTATGGTTTTTTTTTACGTTATTAAATTTGTCTCGAGAAGTTGGTATTATTCATAATATTTCACTAGTGAATTTTCACTTGAAGTATTTCACTAGTTTCCGAAGTATTATTGATGGGTAAATTATTACACAACGGTAAATTATTACACCACGGTAAATTATTACACAACGGCTTATCTACCCATAAGGGGCTGGATTTTGTTGATAGGTACTTTTGCAACTTGAACAACCGTTGAAGTATTACTAATTGGTAAATTATTACACAATGGCAAATTATTACACAACGGTAAATTATTACACAACAGCTCATCTACCCAGAAGGGGCTGGATTTTGTTGATTGGTACTTCTGTAACTTGAACAACCGTTGAAGTATTATTGATGGGTAAATTATTACACAACGGCAAATTATTACACAACGGTAAATTATTACACAACTGCTCATCTACCCAGAAGGGGCAGGATTTTCTTGAGAGGTAATTTTGCAACTTGAACAACCGTTGAAGTATTATTGATGGGCAAATTATTGCACAATGGTTCATTCTCCGTAGAATAATGAACCATAATAATAATTTGAATAATCTACCTATACAGGTAAATTATTACACAACGGTTTAGGTAGGTACCTAGTAACGAGTGCGGGGTTAGGTACTAACCTACGGAGGGTCCGCGATCCACATAATATGTGTAGAATAGTACATAATGTTATATAGAAGGGTTATCTATACGCAGACCTGTGATCTGTAACAGGATGGTATTTTGTACAAAATAATAAACTGTTGTGCAGGGATTTGCAGCGTTTTTTCTTTTGACACAAGTAGCTTTCTCTAAGTTTGTTTCCTTTTTTCTGCATAGCACAATAACGTATTGCGGTTTTGCTTTAACACAATTATCCGTGAATCATTATATATATTTAATTCATGCGCACATAAATTATAAACAGGAAAATTCTCCCTACTTTCTATAATGCAGCCAATCCCAGCAGACGGTCCATAGACCATGCTGGAACTTGATTTTGTTACATATAAACTGTACTTATATTTATTCCTCACTAAAATAGATAGTGGAAAGAGATTATCTATTTTGAAAATCTCCCGCGAGAGATAGTCTCCTCGGGGAGACAGTCTCTTCCAATGTCTCCCGGGTTCATCTATTTTACTGAATAGCTCCAGAGACCTTGAGGAAGAGATATGGATCCTAATACACGAAAATGCCATAGTATCCATGAAGTGTGAGATGTTTGTGCCCCCGGGAGTTAAATTCCTTAATAATGAACGCATTTCTTAGTAATACCTATTCAATGGGTACCTACCTACCTCAACCCATACTTGGACGTTTTTACTCATGAATCAATAATTATGTATATATTTTTAATTAAAATTGAAATGAAAAATTTAATCTTTATGAAATGAAAAACTTTATGATGAAAAACTTTATGAAATGAAAAAAATACATGATCAAAATTACCGATGTGGTTGCAGATGAACGAGGATATTACACGATCACTGTGAAACAAACGAGAAATAGACTCTCTCTTTCGAGGAAAGACACCTAATTAGCTGTCTCTCTGAAAGAGATCGAGAATGCCAAGATGGCCGCCAACTCTCTCTTTTAAAAGTTACTGAATAACCCTGTCATGGATACTATAAAAATCTATTTTGCCAAAAGAGAGAGTCGGACCTGAAAGAGATGTCTCTTTGGCTTAGTGAATAGGCCCCCTGATTTCTTCTTCTTCTTCTTCTCCTACTTCTGTCACAATACGACCATGCTGCATGAGTTGTACTTTCTACGAGCTGTCCACTCGTGTAACATTGAACTGTAACGATATGAGTGTGGATGGATGAATGTTACACTCCATTCCAGTGTGTCCGTGTCAGTCCTTAAGATGTGTAAAGAAAACCTGCCTTATCGCATTCAGGTCTGTAAAGTAACACCGTTGCGTGGTGTAACGTGAATTTGGCACAGAGCAACACTTGCCGTGCCACAGCTGTGACATTCAGAAGGGGGTCAAGGGTCAGTTGTCATTAATCAATGCACTTGTTATGTTTGACAGTCGAGCTGCTTGGTAGCTCATTTGTTGTCCCCCCATCCAGGCTCTACGGTCCTTGATATGTGCGCCGCCCCTGGTTTCAAGACTCAACATGTTGCTACGTTGACTCATGGTCTTGGGTATGTTTAACTTTTACTTAGATATCGCAAATTGAAACCTCTCGAATTATCGTATTTTCAACATAAAACTGTGTGTATATTTCACTATGAATCGAGGAGCTACACGAAGATTATAACTTTCTTTATTTACAGAAAAATAGTTGCGGTTGACAAAAATACCGACCGCTACGACGCTCTTTGCCAGCTCAAGGAAAAGTTCAAGTTGTCAAATCTGATGTGCGTCAACCTTGACATTCTGAGCTTCCCTTCTTCGAAAGACTTCAAAAAGGTGGCTGATAATGTGCAATACATCCTCCTGGATCCCCCTTGCAGTGGCTCAGGTACACACACATAATATGAAGGGAAGCAAGCTTATGTTGATGACACCAGAAAATTCTTGTAGTCGCGCTTTGTAGCAGCAAATCTTTGAGTGATTTGCGGTGTATATGGCTGTGACTGCATCTCGTGGCCGGTTGCAGACCACACTTTCAATATAATTCACTTTGGCTGGGCGTGTGTGGCGGCTGTGGCTGGGCTTGGATCGCACGCTTCTGCGATGGTGCTGGGGGCGTCCAGCCGCATGCCTTACGCATGCAGCAGCAGCAGGTATGCAAACATTTGCACCAAGGGATTGAGAAACCTCGTGGGTTAGGTACAGCAACAAGGCTGTGATGTACGGAAGCTCACTCTCTTGTCGTACAAAGACAAACCTGTGAATCACGGTTTCAAGACTAACATTTAAAATGTATGACATTTCAAAATAGATAGGACTACGTGTTTTTTCCTGAAAGTTAGCCGGAATCTTTCAGTAGAGAATATCGTATTTTAGACTTTAGATTCAGCACCCTGTAAAGGTAGCACTTCGGGTACCTCCAGATACCAATTTTCTGCTTGGATTAACTTCAGCAGGAGGTTTCAGGTTTCTTGACCCCTTTTTTTCAAACTGTTACTGTGTTCTTGAGTTTCGATCGGGGGTAGAGAAATATTGCCGTAGGCCAAAGTTGCGGTATATTTGTGTACCACTTCAGGTATAACATACATTGACTACCAAAAATTGTTACGATTATTGCGGGTATATGAAATGATTGTGGGTAATGTATGGCATTAACAAACAACTATTAAGATTTTTGATATTGAATGTAATTGTGAATATGGTTGGCTAATAAAAACTATGATGATTATTGCGGGTAGGTTTGTGGAATGATTATGGATAACTTACATGACCAATTGATTAACATACAACTATGTGATAAGATTATTGATTTTTGGGTTTCCTGAAAGTCGAATGTAACCTTACCAGGAGGATACCATAGCTACATTTCGCCATTTTGTGATATATTATTGCTATTGTAGATAACTGAGGAGGGAGGGGTGACAAAACAGCAATGATAGAATGGCAGTTTTTCTGTGCATCAATACTGCAAGCCCTGTGTTAACAGTGTTAGCACCTGTGTTACCTGAAATGACGCTCATAGCTCAAAAATTCACGCATTGTAATATTTCAGGAATGGTTAAGAACTATGATTATGACCCAAATGCCAAAACTGGAGGGGGTCGGTACAGCAAGCTGAGGAACCTTCAGGCAAAGATGTTGCGCAGTGCTTTGACTGATTATCCGGCCGCTCGACGAGTCACTTACTCCACATGCTCCATTTCCGAAGAGGAAAACGAATCAGTCATCGACGAGTTCCTGGGAGATGTTCCTGGAGGCTTTTCATTGGTGGATTTGACTCCTTTCTATCCAGGGATGTCTAGAGGGCGCTCCAACTACAAATGTGGCAGGTAAAACAAAATATCTGCATAGAGATGGTGTGTTATGATGACTTTCTTTGCATCTGTTAAGTTCTACTTGTTGAATGTTTGTTCTATCGTACTATTCTTTGTGTTTTCAGCAAGTGTATACGCTTGTCGCCAGAAACCGACGGTACCAATGGCTTCTTCATCGCCATGTTTGAAAGGCTGAACCCTCCTGGGTTCCCTGTCCATCTAAACGAACCAGCTAAAGGCCAGAAAAGAACAGCCGAAGGAGCCACTTCCACTGTAAGCAAGAAAAAGAGACAAAGAACGGAATTAATGGTGAGCATCTCTGTTATTTCAAATCAATTTGTTTGTTGAGACAGAAGGAGAACGCCACTAAAGGTGTCACTATCCTATGTAGTTGATTATCATTTGCTTTAAAGGATGATTCGTCCAGTGACTTGGACAATGAAGATGGGGAAGACGCCAAAATTGATGACGGGGAAGACTCCGAAGTTGAGGATGGGGAGGACGCCGAAGTTGAGGAAGAAGGTTCGGAGGATGGGGAAGACGCCGAAGTCGAGGAAGAAGGTTCGGAGGATGGGGAAGACGCCGAAGTCGAGGAAGAAGGTTCGGAGGATGTCGACTCGGAAGAAGAGGATGAAGACGTGGGAGTTGCAGCGAATGGAGAAGCGTCGTCAGATGATGAGGAAGAAGAGGACGATGATGACGATGATGAAGTCATTGCTGATAAGAAAGATGTGGAGGAAGAAGGATCTTCAGATGGAGGATCCTCCACGGGTGAACCTGCCACCAAACCAGCAGTCCAAGAAAAAGATCGAGGATCTCCACAGAAATTCGGTGAATATTCATCTTTTCAGTGCCTAACATTTCAATATGTACATGGACCATGTCTATCCCAGACTAAGTTTTCCTAAATTTACCTGTTGAATAATTCAGGCTTTAAATTAACAAGGTGTGGTAAGTAGATGATTTTACTGGTAATTAGGTAATTTGCTGACATGTTGGACCAAAACAGTGAACTTGCAGGGAGAGATGGAGAACCCGCACTACCAAGTGGAGAACATGAAAGTAAACACTTGAAAAAAAAAACCTGTTATTTGGGGGGGGGGGGGGGGGTTAACGGAGAATGCATGAAAATTAAATCTGCGTGGTCAGCCAGAAAGAAGTAGGTACTGAAAGTCACGCAGGCATCTAATGTCTTAGTTCACCAAAAACTCACTAATTGTGATTAGGCTAATCAGTGTTAGTGTTAAATTTTTTTCCTCGCAACTCGATCGTTTTTAGTCGAACCAAAAATGACTACAGGGTTTTCAAAATACACGAAACTCATGTGACATTCAGGGATTCATACCAGCGTATTTCTCCTTCTCTTCTCTCATCTTCAACCCTAAAGCTGAATTGATTTCTTCCGTCTTGATTTTTGACAAAGGTTTTGTGATGATGTCCGCAGAGTTTTCTTTTGGCGTAATATAGTCGAGTTCAGTCAGTCTGTTTCTCACTATCTCTCTCGCGAAGTACGTACCTGATTTTAGTACGCCTTGAGTAAGAGCTGACATTATTGCCTTTTGCAAAACTTGAGGCTGCTTGGCTGCCACACATTGCTTTAGGAACCACATTCATTTTAACAGCGTTAATATCGTCTACAATTTGAGTAATCCTATTAATTTCCATGCAGCAAGTGTACATAGAAATGAATTCTGGTCCATAGTTGAAAGGGTGACACCAGTCTTCTTATTCGACTTCCATAGGACCAGAGTGGTTCGAAGTTCTATTATAAAGCCTCTCATCGACCTTCTATCGTCTTTACATCCAGCCCAATCTGAATACGAAAACCCGAGAATGTCCCCCTCCTTCGCCATCAATAATTAATTCATGGTCAGTCGTCCCTTTGAGGTACCGTAATACACCTTTAGCAGCTTCCCAAGGAGTTTTCAAATTGGCCTAACATTGACACTGTGAACCCCAAGTCCGGTCTTTTTGCCTGTGCTAGGTACACCAACTTTCCTACCAATTGTCGATGTGGGACGGATTCCATTTCACTCACCTCTAAAGATGTTTTCGGACAATTCAACTTGCTCAGCTGCTGACTGGGTTCCGTAGGAGTCCAAACGGGTTTACATTCTGCCACATTGGAATCAGTTATTCGACGTCATGGATCCATTCTTGAGCTTCAATTCCCAATACATAGAATATTTAAATTCATTTTTCCTATGTATTGCATTTATTTGGTTTTGGATGTTATTAGAATTAAAATATCCACGTACACCAATATAATGAACATAATGAACCACTTTTCCGGAAATGCATGCATGGATCAGCTTTACTTTTGGTACGAACTAAGGGTTCAAAGTAGGATATAAAACTAAAAATAATCTCAGATCTTCATTAAGTTCAGTTAAAGATAAAATTAATGTTCAAGATAAAAGTGGTGTTTATAAATTAAAGTGTTCTTGTGGACTTGACTATTGTGGTCAAACTGGTAGGAAGTTTAGAGAAAGAATAAAGGAACATGAAAAAGATTTCAGGGATAATAAGGGTGATTCGGCCTTTGCACGTCACTTGAATGAAACCAGTCATAGCTTCAATTTTGATCTTGCAGACAGCCAGTTCATTGAATATCTTCATTTTTGCCCAAAAGGGAGCATGTTGGATGTACTTGAAAAAATCGAAATTATTAAGAGTGATAGGTTGAGTAAATCTTGGAATGATGTAGTTCCTTTAAGTTGTTCTCCATTATTGCGTTTATTTCTGTAACAGCTTGGTTTCACCCCTTCCCCACCCCTCCGGATCACCTCGTTCCTTTCACTTTTTGGCATTCTCTTCCTGGGCCAATCAGAATCGACCCCCCTTCCTTTGTTCCCTTCACCATTCTTCTTCACAACCAATCAGATTCGACTCCCCTTCCTTGGTTCCCTTCACCATTCTTCTTCACAACCAATCAGATTCGACTCCCCTTCCTTGGTTCCCTTCACCATTCTTCTTCACAACCAATCCCAATCGGCCACATTTCACTTTTTGACTATTTATAAGGTCACCTCTCCAATGTGCCTTCAGTTATTGTGTGTTACTGACGATGGTTTGATCACCGAAACCGGTATAACAGTGTTTTTTTTTTGCGTTTTTCGTGTATTAGCGGAAATAGACTATTTTTCGATAACTCCGTTTTTCTTTAGTTTAGGTCTCTTAGGGCCGGTTTCACCAACGCGGATTATCCAGAGTTCAATCTCGGCTGAGGTTTAAGCCATCGATTCTGAGAAAAGACAGTTTCACGAACGCCTAATCTAGGAGTAAGTCGCGGCAACGGCGCATTAAGTTAATACCTCGTTTCAGGTGGTTTAAACCTCTGATCTACGGTTGATCTCCGATTCTCCTCCAGGCCATCGCCATCTTGAAATCTATTTTATCAGTGTTTTTCATACTTATCAACTTGCATCAACATTTAAGTCCGATGAATCGTTTCACTGAAGTGTTAGAGTCATCCTAGTATGAATATTTCAATGAACTTGTGGACGTGGCCGTGCCCAGACGGCGATAATTAGCGAAAGGGTCGAGCATTTCCACAAGTGGGATGACGGCGATTTTTTCGCGAGGTTCCGCCTTCCCAAGGAAGGGATGAGCTTCATGCTCGATGCAATAGAAGTCCTAGTTTTCGAAACAGAATGGTGAGTCCAACCAAAAATGTGTAATAAATATAATTTTACAACAAACCAGGTAGGCAACAACGTCGGACCCATCATTATTTATTTCTTTGAGTAGGTAAACAAACCTTCATAGTACGTGGTAAGTACTTGCAGACTGCGCTAATAAGTGCATGTATAACTGCTCCTGCATACAGCGAACTATTGTAAAAAAGTAGATACCTTTGATAAAAGAGCCTGTCTATAATTTATTACAAGAGCTGTCTCGAGTGGAAGTTCTCAGAATGACAGAGCCAAAAGAGAGAAAAAAATCGCGAAACTATCACACTGGTTACTATTATACAGTTTAAATGTCTCCACAACAGTGGATGGCGGACGAAACTTAAGTATCCATAGAAGAAATATCACAGATCCACCACTCATGGATGAGCATCTCTCCTCCATGTCATCTGTAATACGGGATTTGTGTTTCTGGGGATAGCAATGCTGATGCAAACTGAACAATCTCGGCTTAAACCCAAGTTCGGCTAAACCGCGGATCAAAAACGTTGGTGAAACTGTCGAAGCTCTGAACCACAGATCAAATTTGAATCCAGTTTTTATTGATACCAGGTTTAAGCTGCGTTGGTGAAACCGGCCCTTATAGCTTCGTGTCCACTGTTTTGTACCAAGCCCTGCCTTACTGTCAGAGACCATACAGACTTTCCAAAGGTTGTAGTTTCCCTTCTGAATCATTGTAAGAAACGCCTTCCGGAAACTTCATGTAGATGTCCTCTCTTAAATCTCTGTTCAAGTATGCGGTCCATCTGGTGAATCACCCATTTATGCCAGCAGAATACACCCAAGGCTGTAATTCATGGTTTCCGCTCATGTTACATTAACCACAGTCAATTCACTAAACAGGATTAACGCCAGCATAGGTGCTAAATGTTTTGCATCAACAAGGCAATGGTGTAACGAGGTTATAGCAAAACAAGGTTATCAGTACTGTTGTCAGCATATTAGTAATGTCAGTCTGTCTTTGGTCAGTCCCCTGTCAAGTGCCGTGTTTGTTTCCTTTGATTTTTCCATCGTGAGTAATTACGTATAATTATAGAATCAACCGACCTAACAGGAAGGTCGATTGAAATTATAATTAGGTAGTATGAGGGAGAGGTTAAGATCCCACCCTTACTTCGTTGTTCCCGGGGCCAGGCCTTCCACCAGCGAACTTTCAACTGGAATGTAGGTTGGGAAGGCAGCAGTGATGCAGCTGCGGAAAACACATTGAGGGCGATGCAGTACGTGGAATGAAGTATCCATACATATTTTGTCTTCTTAGTATCCACAAACTTTGAACTTCGTTACCAATCCAAGCACCAGAAGTGCTGCTGGCAGTAAATCTCTCCGGAAATACTACCGTAGTATAATAATAATATCGAAGCCACAAAAAAAAGGAAGAGGAATCCGGCTTTCGGATGAAAATTTACTTGGACAGTTCGTAAAGAAATACTGAAGTGTTGTTGAGTGGCGGTTGGGAATGTGCGACGAATTCAACTCTGCACTGTGCCGTTTGAGGACCTGGACGAATTAAAAAGCTGTCTGGGAAAACTTGAAAAGAAGGGCAGAGTTAGAGGTCGCTGCTCAAAACAACAGTATCAAAGGAACAGGTAGGCACATAATCATGTTTGCTTCTACACCTATTTTACCTTATCGTAATTCGTCAATAGGTACCCATTTGTTTGTACTGAATTTTAAGGGGCCACCTACTTCGTTTATAACTTTAGATTGATCTGTACAGGCGGAGGGAAACCGCCCATTTGTTGCGATCCTGTGACTGAACTTATTTTGGCACTCCTTCACATCCACCTGGAACTGGAAGCCTTGAATCCATTCAGAAACTCCGGGGATAAAGATGCCATTCAGTCTGCTGGTGCGTACCTACCGTTTAATTAACCCACACGAGTGATGTATCTGCCCACACCTTGAAACCCTAGTGCAACTCAATCTGTAACGAGTTCAGCCCAACAGGGTTGCTTGAAACGAACCTAAAGCATACGGGACGTATGCATTATGTTACTCCCACTCATGATGTATATCTGTTAGCACTACGATAGGTATATCTGTTATGTACGATATGTATATCTGTTAGTACTACGATAGGTACCTACCCAAGACTTTGCTACACAATGTTGTTATGTGCTTACATGTTATTACAGGTGGAAAACCTGAAATAGCAAATGCCAGCAGTGTAGAATTGATTGAATATCCACCTGACGCTGTAAAGACAAGGAAATTTTCGAATAGACGTACAGGTGAATATGTTCGTAGTTTTTTGTTGTAAATTTGTACATAGGTACTTACCCATTTTTTAATGATTTTTTTCTCATTACAATAATTATTTATTATAGTGCCGTAATATCGCGAGTTTTACTGTAAGGTGACTTGTGTACAGTGAGTTCCTAATAGTAGCTGTAATGAGAGTTGTAGGTAGGTAACTTCATAACGAAGTTCAGTGGAAAAAAAAAGAAAAAAAGCTTACTAAAGTTACAAGAAACTTGCCTCGATGAAAATGAAAAATGGTTGCATTTCAACCTGCCTGGTTTTTTTCTTTTTTTTTTCAGCTGAAATTTTTGGCCTGGATAATTTTGTCTTCTTTCTTGGTCAAATATCATTGGTCCCTCTAGAGTGGAAGCGTGTTACGTTTCCCTAGTCAGGCCTATGTAGTAATAGGGGTGCGCAGTCTTCAGTTCAGAATATGCTACTCAGATCCGGCGAATCCAGACCACAAAATCGAGCTGCTAGGTTGCTGACTGGGTGCCCGTTGTTTATCCGTACGTCAAAACAGCCTACACGACAATCTAGATTCTAGATCATCCATTGGTTGATGATGTGCTCCAGGCGTCATACAGTCAACTTGCCACACAGATCACTGACCACCATTGCCATCATTGGTCCGTGTAGAGTAGAAGCGACTGCTGTTGCGTTTCCCTAGTCAGACGTGTGCAATCCGCAGTTCAGAATATGCTACTCAGATGTGGCGAATCCAGACCGTTCAAAATCTAGCTGCTTGGTTACTGACAGGATGCTTGTGGATTATCCATAACAGCTACCCTACACGACGATCTAGATCTTCCATTGGTTGATGCTACGTCCAGGCTTCAAACGTTGAACTTGCCACAAAGATCACTGGCCACCCTGCCATCATCCCTGACCACCCTAGCCATCATTGGTCCCTCTAGAGTGGAAGCGTGTTGCGTTTCCCTAGTCAGACCTTTGTGGCAGTAGGGTTCCGCAGTCCGCAGTTCAAAATATACTACTCAGATCCGGCGAATCCAGGCTGCACAAAATCTAGCTGCTCGGTTACTAACAGGATGCTCATGGATTATCCATAACAGCTACACTACACGACGATCTAGATCTTCCATTGGTTGATGCTACGCTCCAGGCTTCATACTATCAACTTGCCACAGGGATCACTGACCATCCTAGCCCCTCGGTGATGGGAATCCTCGAAGACCCTCCTCCAGTGTGAGCTTTGCGACATCCTAAGAGAAAGGGCATTCTGACCTCCTATGATCTTTCAGTTACCTGTTGCATTCTACAGGAATACAGGGGCAGTACAAAAACCAAGATTAGTTGTCTGCATGAATCTGTATTAACGGAGTAATCAATCGCTAAAGATACTATACTAATGTGAATCAGACATTGGCTATGCACACCTAGCTTGTGCAATTGGAACTTGTGATATCCAAGTAATATTGCATGTGCTTATAGGGACTTGTTCGTCATTGTTAAAAATGTGCTCTACTACTGTTAACTTCTTGTTTCAGATACCCAATGGTAGTCTGATTTCCTCAAGTTTCATGTGTTGTATAATACTCATTTATATTTATTGTTATGTGCACAGTTGATAGTGGTACTCCACAAAAAGTTAGTAAATGTTGGGGGAAAAAAAAGTACAACCCATCAAGCTGAAAGAACGCATTTCCTCTCCCCTCCGTGTGCCAAGAACTGGAGTTGATGTTGCAGGCAGGAATGTTGTGATTCACTCACAGAGTCAATACTCATAAGTACAATTAATTATTGCTTAGTTTTGTTTACTGTTGACGTCACTCCAGGCCGATAGGCCCCACCTAGGAGAGAGGGCTTATGTGACGTCATCAGTAAAAAACTTGAAAAGTACCAAAGGAGAAAAACATCTGTGCAGTTCGTCGAAAAATCAAGTAATTTCATGTATTTAAAAAGTCATATTTCACATTAGGTACATGCTAACAAAACAATGCCCCTCCTTCTACTTGCAGGATTTAAAAACACCACGTCCCGTCCACGGCCTGTGCTCAGTAGACCAGAAGCTGAGGTGTTGATGGAAGCCAAACTTTCGACTTTAACTTCGGCGACAGCCTAAGCCAGCGAGAAGCATGTCATCCGAATGAGAATTTTGGAGCTCAAAATACTGCAGGAGAAGGAAAAATTGAAGCAGGCAAAGATGAAAATGGAGCTACTGAGGATTTAACAGAACTATTATTATGAAGTCAATTTACTATTATTTAGAAGTTAATTAAAAACCGTTTATATAATTGAACAATACAACGTAAAAATTCGAGTTCACCTTTCATTATACATCCTCTCCATTTCCACGTGGTTGTCTAGCCAATCTGAAAAAACAATAATAGGGAATGTAGCGCTGTTGTGGTGGCTATTTTCCCCCTTCTTAAATTTAAAAGCATTGATACTATACTCTGGATAGCTGGTCAGCTGCTGTCTTGCAACTGAAAAACGTGTTCTCGGACTCTGACAATTTTAACAGCTGACTGACTAGTGCTGATCAGTGACTAGTTATTTCATATTTGGAAATTCAACTGGGAACTTGATGAACCAGCCCTAAGAGAGGTATCAGAAGTTTAAAAAATGAACATAAACCTGTGTAAATGTATCATTTACTTGAACTGCTAGGGAGTGTACTGTACCATGGCTTTTGCACTTGTAGGAAACAAACGCGACGGAGACTGGACTTGCGCCAATGGTGACTGTGGCAACTCCAATTTCGCTTGGAGGATGCAGTGCTTCAGGTGTAATGAAGGGAAGCCAGAAGGAGCCGGTGGTGGGACTGCTGGAGGAGGAGGAGGAGGAGGTAAGTTTCCATTGTGCAAGTTAACGATAGGGACAGAGCATGCGTAGTTGTTATGGTAACGTCACACAAGAGCTTGTCTAATGCCCCGAGCGGTGAAAGTACCCCTCTAATCGGGGTGGGGGGTTGTGTGTGTGACAATCCTCAACCCATTTGCGTGGTCCTTCTTTTGTTAGATGCAGACATCTAGTTGTTCACTACATCGCCGAACACGATTTTAGAAATTTATTTCTAGAAGGGTTAATGCTAAAAAAAAAAAGGGTTTTCGGCTATAAATCTTATGTGCGCTGCCCAGGGCTTAATTCTCAACCGATTTGCGTGGTTCATTTTTTATTCGATGCAGAAATCTGTCTAGTTGAGCCCTGCATCGCCAGAATTCCGAAATTGATTTCTGTAGGAGTGGGGGGTGGGAGAGAACGCGGGATTAGGATTATCTATACACCACCATAAGAGACGTCCACTTTAAAGCTGCGGCGACATTGCCACCTCACTTGACTTGACTTGACCGGAGCCACCCGACTGGTGTCCGGAGGTGGGTGCGAAACTGCCACCGGACTTGGCCGGAGTAACCAGACTCCAACCAGACCAGTTTGTGATTTAGAATCAGAATCCGATTCTGATGAAGAAATAGAACTAGTGACATGTAATATGTTCAAATTCCTATTGATACCTTTGAGGATGGATGGTGAGTGATTAGAGGTGAACTTAAAACGGAATTTGAATATTACCTGAAGTTTTCGTAGGTGGGCAGATGGCCCTGTAAACGGCTTTGCACAGTACCGCTACAGGTTTAGGTGTCGCCGGGCTGGATAACTGCAGCTGACAGGCTAACAAAAGGTGGCGCCTGTTGGCTACCGGAATTTGTGACTACGCGTGTTGGCAAGAAGTTAAACAAAAGGAATTCAGTAACACAAAAGAATTTATTCAATGAAACAAGCATACAACTTGGGGGGTTCACGAGGTTGGATGAGTTGATATAAAGAGCAAGTGAAGTTGAGTTTAATTCGCGGATGGATGGGATTCTACTGTACAACGCAAAGGGGTAGTTATACTTGAAAATTTATACAGGTGGTGTGGTAAGATGTGAATGGACGTTGGGCACCAAAGTCGAGGTCGTTTTTGATGGGTTCAAGATGGGTCCTAAGGCTGGGTTCGCTGGGTCCAGTGGGAAGACTTGGGGTAAAATTCAGCAGGACTAAGGCTCGACTTTAGAGAAGTCGCCAGAGGCACTGAAACAAAACAGGAAACCGTCCTGGTTACTCTCAGAATACAGGTGTGCCTGGAGAACGCCTGAAGGGCGCTTTTACGCAACAAGTGCTGCCTAAGTGCCAAAAGTGAATTAAAGGGGCTTTGGGTCTTACCTCCTATTTTCGTCCTGGCTCGTCCAGGATGTTACTTCTCTAGGATCGTCCTGGGCTCCGGCGTCGTCTTCTCCTGTAACAGGAAGGGGATTACGGCAGCACCTTGAGGTGGGTTCCAAGGGTTCGCCGACTGCTTCGTGGCCGTGGTTGGTTTGGGTACGATCCACCTCTCTCTCGGTCTCTCTCTCTTCACGACAGTTATTAAGAATATTCCAAAGGTGCAGCCAAATTTCGAGTTCCAAGTCACACTACTAAAACTGGGTTCACAATGGCTCTACTACTACTCTACACTTGGGTACGTCTCTGGGTCGGCTCTCGGTTGTGGTCTCAGGTAAGGTCTCCGGGAAAGAGTAATGGCGGTAGGGAGCGGGGATATTTATGCCCGCCCTTCCTCTAGCTGCGCCGGGGAGAGGCGCAGAAGGCTCTCTTGCTCCTACCGCCCGAGTCAAATTCTGAGGAACCACCCGAGTCAGCGGCTCCTTTCCAATTTGCGCCTGAATTTGACTACAGACAGATTCGTCGGTGTCACATAATTATGTTGCCAGATGGGCACAATACGGTGAATTTCACAGCCTGTTCGCCAAATTGAACGATGTTCAATTTCAAAACTACTTTAGGATGAAAAGAGAGCAGTTTGTTTATATCCATGATGGAATTTGCAAGGACATCACCAAACAGAACTCGAACTTGAGAGAAGCAATCGGAACAGTTGGAAAACTGGGTGTGTGCTTGAGGTAAGTAAAGGACCATCTTTCTGCATAACGTCATAAGCTCGATAAGCATTCACGATCCATCGTTCACAGGTACATAGAAAAACTAACAGATGTTGTACCTGAGTTAATTCCACCACTAAGCACAAAAAATAGTTTCAGCCGGAGAGAATTCTGAACGTGCCTGGCGTTGAAAATCGTGGTAGAGGGGAAACCGGTAGTGTTGAAAATCGTGGTAGAGGGGAAACCGGTTACTCTACGGGATGTTTGTTATTATAATATTTTATGTAAGTCTAATAGCTTTCCCAGAGTACTTGTTAAAAGTTGGAATCTTGAACCAACAACAGTTTGAAGACACTGAAGAAATGTAGCCATCTGTTTTCAAACCAAAGGACAACTGCTGACAACCTGGGTTTCATATTTTTTTCTCAAAAATATTGGATTAGGGATTCTAAATTTATTTGTACTTCCGACGCGTGAAAGTACACCGTAAACGGGCGGTGGCTGAGGCCTTCATATGGAAGAATTCGTGGTCGCCCATGATCGTTCTATCATAGCCCATGATCAATCTAAATTGATATGGTGAAAAATTTGACTGGGAATTTAAAAACAATCATCTTTACTTAAACTAACAACAGAGGCAAAGCTACCGCCGACAATGACTGAGCTGTGCTGTATAACGCTGTTGGAAAGTTCCCTATAACTCACCACCAAGCGTCGTAGGGGCTCGAATTTGGTCTCAAATTGTTCGAATTTCAATAGTAAACACTTCTTGGTAATATAATGGTTTTTTAAAAATTATGCTTATTTTATTATTATGCTCGGGAAAACCTAGGGTTGTTGGGCAAAATGTTTTCTTGTCGACGAAAGTTAGTCATAAAACTTATCATCTTAATTATGAGTTAACTTCGTTTTACATTCATTAAAAAATGTTCTTGAAGTTCATACCTGTTTATGGAATACTTCGTACTCTGCTCTACCACGTATCTTATTATATTATAAATTCGAATCTCTGTCTGTCTGTCTTTCTATGCACGGCCAAACGGCTCGACGGATATCGACCAAATTTGGCACGAATATCCAGTAGGCTCCCAAGTTGTGCAACGTCGCATTTTTAATTCCCTCACCATAGTGGAACTATGGTCGACCATGGTCAACTTCGTTAATTGAAATGGTAACCCCTATTTTTTATCGCGTATTCGTAATCTACGTGAAATTCTATCTACGATCGACCCTTCGGACTACCCCCGCGGTCGACCATAGCGCATCCATGGGCCCCTCCATGGTCGAATCCCGAATTGCTCAACGGATATCGACCAAATTTGGCACCAATATCCGGTAGCCTCCCAAGTTGAACGTAGGCGCATTTTTAATTCCCTGACCATAGCGGAAATATGGTCGACCATGGTCAACTCCTGAATGGCTTGACGGATTTTGATAAAATTGGGGACAAATACCCGGTAGGCTTA
Organism: Leptopterna dolabrata; assembly: GCA_954871275.1. Classification (NCBI taxonomy): domain Eukaryota; kingdom Metazoa; phylum Arthropoda; class Insecta; order Hemiptera; family Miridae; genus Leptopterna; species Leptopterna dolabrata. The sequence continues at coordinate 59,713,057 of OX940978.1, read as the reverse complement.
TTATATTATAAATTCGAATCTCTGTGTGTCTGTCTTTCTATGCACGGCCAAACGGCTCGACGGATATCGACCAAATTTGGCACGAATATCCAGTAGGCTCCCAAGTTGTGCAACGTCGGAATTTTTCAGTCCCCGAGTGTGGCAGCACTGGTTCACCATAGCGGAAATATGGTCGACCATGGTCAACTCCTGAATGGCTTGACGGATTTTGATAAAATAGGGCACAAATACCCGGTAGGCTATGGGATTTTTCCGTCGTTTGTTGGTTCCACGATACTGCGTACAGCGAATCTCGGATAGCAAGCGAAGCGAGCGGTCAGGCTAGTTCAAGTATAAAACCATGATTTTTTGTTGTTGAAAGGGGCTATGTGACAGACTTTCAAATTGAAATTTGGTACACTTAGACGTGGTTTAAAATTTTGAAAAGTTGTCAGAAAATTTAGTACTTTGCTTCAGTGAAGTATGGAAGAGGTTTTGAGATATTGCCAGTATTCGGGAAATGGGAAAGTTTTTCATTTTCCCAAATGTTTGGAGAATGTCACATAGCCCCATGAAAGCCTATTCATATAGCCTCCATATTATGTATTATGATTAGTAGCCTACGCCTTTCCGCCCAGCTCCTCTATACCGCTCTTTCACTGTTGAATTCATGATCAACCCTGACCTCACAATCGATATCGGATTGCGGAGATACAACAATTCTGTGGTATTACACAACAATCCTAACGTGACTTTCACTTCCCATGCGACGAGTGGAGGCGTTAAGGCATACGCTCGAACAAGAATACTTAGTCAAATATTTGAGCTGCATTCTCATTGGCCCCCAGCCTTATCTTTCAGCTTCCTGCTTCAGGCGGTAAGTGATAATGAGAGAGGCGGTAAGTGATAAGTGATGATATATGAGATTAACATGCTGTAACGTTTGCACTCGTAGGAAACAGACGCGACGGAGACTGGACTTGCGCCAATGCGGACTGCAGCAACTCCAATTTCGCTTGGAGGACGCAGTGCTTCAGATGTAACGAAGATAAGCCAGAAGGAGCCGGTGGTGGGAGTACAGGAGACGGAAGTGGTAAGTTTCTTAATGCTTTCTCTTTCGTATTATCCATCCAGTCCTACTAACAACATGGATAATATCAGGATACTGTAACGCTTATATTAAATTCCCAGCAGTCAGGATGCAGTTACTCAGTTATTCTCTCTTCCTTTTTTCTTTCCGTTTTATAACAAACCGTCAGTGAAAGAACTTGAATTCAAATTCTTTGTCTCAATGAGGATTTGGAGTTTTTGGAAATTGCAAATGATTACACGACGGTTTATTATTCTCCTGTAGATACCCATCCCCTGTAACGCGCCATTTTGGTTCCACGAACTCCCCACCCGGTCATTTTAGAAATCCTGATGGTCACTGAATCCAAGTAGGACCCTCGACATGTTCCCAACCATTCACTTCACCTAATTTGGATGATTCGTTTTGCTCTGACCAACAAAATCCAAAATCGCCATCCTTTTTCAAATGAAATGATAACACGGAACAACAAAATCGATTAACATTACAAAACATACCGTTGTGTAGCCAAGCAGCTCAGTCTGAGTGCACCCCCGGGTAATAGTCGGCCAAGCTACTCCGGTGTAAACGCAGCTTGAGGTATATACTTGTATGTCTGTGGCCGCCCCTGGTTGGTGTTTTTCACTAGGTAATTAACTCCTTTTTTTTCAGGTCCAGGGCGGTCCAGGGAGTTCTGGAGTCAAGGGCACCGTAAGTTTGGCCCAGCTGGAAAAGACGGCAGAGGTGGCTTCCGAGGGCGGGGTGGCAACCGTGGTGGATTCGGAGACCGGGGAGGCCGAGGCGGCAACCGAGGTGGTTTCCGTGGTCGCGGTGGTAACCGTGGCGGTTCCAGTGACCGAAGGGAACGTGGTGGGTTCAGGGGACGAGGTGGTAACCGCGGAGGATTTGGTGGCCGAGGCGGTGGCAAACGCCAAAGTGGAGGCAGCAGCCCCTAAAATGTACATGGACATGAAGTGCATTGAGATGAGAGTATTTTCGACTGTATATGACTTATATAACCGTTTATTTACTGACATACATAACTCATATGTATATAACATGTGAATATGAAGAGCTAAATTACCTTCCAGTTGGTACATGATGGTAGGTATGAATTTATTAAAAGCAATACATCTAATTTCATTGGTTATTTGGTTTCAATCTCTGGTTGTATCGCACCATGCAATTTTTGTGACATGGAATGTAATTGAAATGTATAGTTCCCCAACAAAAACTGTGCCATAAGTGTGAACATACGAAACAGAATTACTCTCAATTATATCCCAGTTTTCTGTAGGCTTTATATTTTAGTTAGTAATGTTATTTCCACATTTTGTGCTGGCTTGAGCCCACTGTGTTCACTTACTCCATCTTTTTCGACGCTCCTTAAATTCTGGAGCGAGTTCCTTCATTTCTTATGTTAGTATCTATTTCAGTCATCTCGTTCTTGTACCCATAGGAAGGTACCTACCTCACCTAGGTACGTTTCCTCTCATCGCACGTATATATAATACTCTACTTTGGTATATAATTTAATATCATTCGCTATATCATGTTTTTAAGACAGTTATGTAGAAAAGAAAAATATAATGTAACTTTGAAATTCCAAGTTCTGTCATCTCCAGCCCTACGTTTACCCTCAAAAACCTGAAATTCCCAGGACGCATTGTTGCATCTGTCGGACAAACCAAAGGCACAAATCCGACACTTTGTTTGGCTCCTCCAGGAAGCCTGACAAAGGTCTATTTTGGATGTGTTTGTCATCTTTTCTTCGGAGTCCAAGAGCCCATGACGAAAATCATCAGTTATTTGACCCCAGATTCCAAGCTGCTTGATGAATAGTAAGGTAAGTTTACCTGTTGAGGAGTAAAAATCACCAACTCTGTAAACTCAAACACCTCTGATCTGCTTGAGGTGTTAAAAGTTGATTCAGAAACCTGTAAAATCGAGTTACTTGCCCCCGATTAGTTCTGGATCCTCATTAAACTAAAACAGGGGTCCGTTCCTAAAGACTCACTCTGCACTCTTCAAATCCACACTCTGCACTTTGCGAACGACTTTCCGTTCCTAAAGAAGGCTCTTGATTTGAAGAGGAAAAGTTAAATGCAACATGCAGAATTGCAGAGTTTCACCCTGTTTTGAACAGTTCCGTTCCTAAAGGTTATCTTTCGCAAAGTGGAAAGTGAAGACTGCGTTTCAAATGAAGAGATTAAAAAATTTTTGCAGAGTCCCAAATGACTGCGGTAGACCGACACTTTTCAAATTGGGTTTTAGGTTTTATTTCTTCGTTAAATTCAGTGTTTGGTAGTATCAAAAAAAGAAGAGAATTCAGTCTTTCGATTATGTCTAAAGGTGGTACAGTTAGTGTGAGGGCAAGCGTATATAACAGCATCGAAGTGAGCTCCACTGAGGCCATCAAAGTACTCTACATTTGGGAGGAAGGAAAGGTTAGGAAGCGACAGGTTGTTGTTTTTAGAGAATTAGGTTAGGTTGTACCTACCTAATTGTTTTTAATGGAAATTTTCGGATGGACGATTATGATGTTGAACATACTCGACCCTCTGTCGGCCGCATTCATCGAGCTTGAATTAATTTTGTCGTCAGTGGCAACTTTCATGGAGTCGTTTCGCCTAACCAAATCCCGAGTAAATTAGCTTATAGAAATACGGAAGACTTGATGAAATAGGATTCTGAATAAAACGGTCGGAACTTCCACCGATAAACTGTAACAGTTGTTGGTTACTCCACAAAACTAAGGTAACTCTTCAGAACACTCTTCGTTTCGAGTAGAACTGCAGAGTGGGAGTGCGAAGTCTTAAGGAACAGAAAGTTCTCCTACTTTTCATAATTCGCAAAGTGAAGAGTGCAAAAGAGCACAACACTTGCAAAGTGAGAAGTTGAGTCTAGGAACGGGTCCCAGGTGTTCCGGAGGCACAAGAAAACCTACTCTGCCGCCCACACCACCTCAGGTTTGCTGACCAGACAAAACTCAAGTTCACAATATTCAAGCAAGTGTTCCGATATTAAACTTTCGTTACATAACATTGTGATTACCTATTAATTTATATGATACAAGTAGGAAAACCCGTTGCACTACAATAACGGGTTTTGGAGCGATAGCTTCAAGAGGAGGTTCTCTTGTATGGTCAAGATACTAAATACTATGATAAACACCAGATTGGAATCTGTAGTAGAAACTCAAAGCTTATTACCACCTCACCAGAATGGATTCAGAAGGAAACACTACCTCCAACTGCTTAACTGAACTTCAGCTAAGGATTCTTTCAGGGAGAGACAAGGGGCTTTCAACCCTTTGCTGTTTCCTTGACGTAAAAGGAGCATTTAATGACGTGCAAATCCCCGTATTAACCAGCTTCTTGATGCACCTTAATCTACCTCCTCACATTGCCGCTTGGGCAAATATTTTCTTTGGACACAAATCATACTCAGATGGAACCAATGAAATCAGTGGATGTCAAGGTCTTGATCAGGGTAGTGTACTTAGCCCACTTTTATTTAACTTATACGTACACAGTGTATACACTACATGATGCTAGACCCCTTAGGCATCACGATATCTTATGCTGATGACTTTATGATTCTTCCCCAGAACCACCATCCTTACCTTAATCAAGAAACCATGAAACGATATCTATATCATGCGCTCAGCAAACTTAACTTGCTAGGATTTACAGTAAATTACAACAAAACCAAATTAATGTCATTCTTTGATTCACTTCCAACCCAACAAGAATGATCTAAATGTTAATTTGTCTTTCCCTCATATCAACTCTACTGTAGAAACAGTCCCCACCTACAAATATCTTGGGGTTGTTCTAGATGAAAAGCTGAATGGTGCTGCGCATGTCGCTTATGTTTCAGCAAGATGTTTGGCAGATATCAATGCAATGAAGGTACTGAGGGGCTCAACATGGGGTTGCCATCCCGATACTCTGGAGCAATTATTTAAACATGTACTACTACCAAAAATTGACTATTGTATGCATGTATGTGCTTGGGGCCTTGCCCGTAACATCAAAGCACTGCAAATCACTCAAAATGCTGCCCTCCGTCAAATTACTGGAGCTGTGAGAACTACACCAATCCCCTCTTTGCATGCAATAACTTCCTCTGTATACCTTTCAACGCGAGCTCAGTTTGAGCTTGAAAGAAGCATGACGCGACTTCTAATTTACAGTCCTACATTGCGACAGAGCGTACAAGAGTTTGTAGGTCCTCCCCATCGCTGCTCTAGCCAACCTTGGAATAAATATCGTGAGCAACTATTTGCAATTCTTCTGCAGTTGAATACGACAAACGTTCACCTGCTTACCGACTCTGAGCTTAATTTTCGAATTCCTCCATCCTATGAAATTGAAGTAAAGCCTACAATCCCAACAATAAATAAAAAATCCGATCTGAACCCTATGCAATTAAAATCAATTACCTACAGTTGAATATTTACAGTCACAATATCCATCCTTTCACACAAAAATATACTTACACAGACGGCTCAAAATTGGACAATGGGGATGTCGCTGCAGCCTACTTCTGCGACACACAGGCACCAAACTCAACGCGATCTGCTCGGTATTCCATGCTAAATTAACGGCAATCCTTCTCGCATTACAACACATTGTAGAGATACATCATGCTGATCCTACTGAAACTCTGATCTTGTCAGATTCAAAATCCGCTTTAGTTGCCCTCAGAAACTTGAAAGTGGGAGATAATCCTCCCTTCATCTGCCAAGAAATTCTCTCTACCTTCACAACTATCATGCAACCACCCAACAACATAAATATGCGCTTAATTTTACAGTGGATTCCTAGTCATTGCCAACTGACGGGAAATGATAAAGCAGATGCTGCTGCTAGAGACTACGCTCGCCATGGCCGAATTCTGGCGCACGACAATATAAATTTCGTGGACATTGTTAAGCATATAAAGTTAAAAAGAGACGAAGCCTGGAAAACCGAACACGAGCGCAATACCATTGAAAGGGGCCACTGGACAAAAGCAATAACATCGGACCCTACTGCGCAGCCATGGCCCATGGTACCGGAACATGGATGGGTCAGCCACACTCTTCACAATATCCAACAGGATTATCTTAGGGCATGGCAACACACCATTGTTTCGCGCCATGATGGACTCCACTTCCAGAACATCACCAAACTGCAGTGAATGTCAACAGCAAGGGGACGTCGACCATATCCTAACCTAAACAACTGCATTAAATTCCGCCCAATCCGTACTTGCTTTAGAAATAATAATCAAATTCCCGAAGACCAATCCGTGCAAGAATTCATCAAACTCAACTTCCAGTTCGACACATTTAAAAACGTATTTCATAATTTTATCCAGCCCTCCGACATATCTCTATAGCATCCCAATAATCCCCTAATCATATCCATAGCCGGGTGAGTCGACACTCGACAAATCATTACACCTTCAGAAGAAACAAATCATCCTACTAGAAGAAAAACATCATGACTACCTATGCCTACCGTGACTACCGTCGAAGGCAAAAAAAGAGAAACACACACACTTATCAGTATAACCACAGTTAATCGAGGGAAGGTGATAGGGATGGGATATCGAGGGATCGATATCGATATCAGTATCGATATTGACATCGGAAGAGTGGTATCGATACCAGGTAGATATCGGCTTCATAATATCGATATCAACCGATATAAATATCAATATCGGTTATAAAAACTCCTACTTCGTTTAATTTTACCTACTTATTTTAATTTTATTTCCAGTTCTCCGAACATTTTTGCTCTTGCAGTTCCTACCTAGATACCTACTGGTAAATAATTTACCGTGGACAAAGTAGGTGTAGGTGATTCCATGGTATAATAAATACGAAGGACTTGGAAATACGAAGTGGTTCAAAGTAGTGACCTCTAGTGTTGATACCTACCTAAAGCCTTTTTGTTCAAAATTCCTTTCTAAAAAAAAAAAATTCTTCTGATTATTTTTTTATTTTGATTAAGGCCGGGACACACATAACCGCACCGTGCCCGAGCCAACACACGGCCGTGTGTTGTCCGTGCTACGGCGAGTAGAAAAACAAGGCATTTTAACGTGTAAGGACACACATCACCGCACCGTGCCAGCACCGTCGTGGCGCTTGGAGACCGAGCCGTGCCCGCACCGTCACCGACTAGTTCAGTTTACTTTTTGACGGTGACGGTGCGGGCTCGTGCAACATGGAGGTCGAAAAACTGATAGAAGAAGTGCGGAAATTCCCTGTTCTTTATGATCAGACCGATGAAAAATATCGGAATGCCGAATATAAGGAAAGGGTGTGGAAAATCATTTCCGAGACACTGAAAGTACCAGGTATGTTACATTTTTATATTTTTTAATTTAGTTGTATAGTGCATCGTTGAAGTGTTTGTCAACTGAATTTACACAGAATTGATGCTATTTATGCTATTTATGCTATTTTGCTAAGACTTGGAGATTACTGACGGCCGTGGCATGGAGGGGTGTCGGGCAAGTGTGTTCTCCCACCACCGTCACCGACAGTCGTCCGTGTCGGTGCGGTTATGTGTGTCCCGGCCTTTATTAGGTTTTTTTTTTCAATTTCAACAGGGGCTCAACACAACACAAAAACGCGGATACTTTTTAGCCAACAACAGCACGGAAACGGAATGATGGCCACAAGAAGAACTTCGCGGTTCGATCGGCTGTCCGAATATCGATATATCGATATTATCGCCAGTGCTGATATCGATATCAGAATATCGGATATCGGACGCTAGTTATCGATATTTCGATAATATCGGATATCGATATCCCATCCCTAGAAGGTGAGACGTAACAACAAAAACCGAAATTGGCGAAATTCATGCGTTTTTCCTTTCAAATTCCAATAGCAATTTCACCCAGTGAATTCCAAGTGTGACGCAGATTAGCCGATCGATCTTCCTCTCTCTGAGATGTGATGAATTTCCACGATATTCTCCATCTGCACCATTGGCAACGCGAAACAGGTAAGATCGAGGATCCGGTAAAACTTCAGCCACTGTCCAGTGATTCCTGATAGGCTTGATCACAGTTTCCTTCTTTCCAGTGATCTTGCCTAGTAATAGTGTACCCAGATCGGCTGTCCAACAGGTGGGTCCTTCTTCTTCCTACGACAGAAGCTTTCTTTTGTGTTTTGGTTTATTATTCTGTGAATAATACACCTATGTATTCGCTCAGCAAAACATTTTTATAACCCCCCTCAAAATTTTTTCTTTTCCGTTTCAAGGTGCGTAGATTCCAAAAATGCAATATCCGTCCGCCATATCACGCAGAACTATATCATTTTCGGTCTAAAAAATTTGTTCTTTCGCACACATGCTCCATTTGGGCCCTAGTTGTGTCCCGAAACTTTTCAGCCCGCTCGGAATACACCCAGGGGTGTTATGGGTGAAAAATGGGTGTAAAAATAGGTATTTTTTGTGTTTTGTAAAATGAGCATTTGAGGTATCGGTTTATAACTGCACTGTCACTTCACGAGCGGCTGCAGAGGAACATCTACATCCCTGCAAGTTCAAGGCTGAAAACCCAGGTGAACTTTACGGCTAAAGTTAGGGAGATCTTTTCTGCCTCTGGCTTAAGCCTGGAGAACCGCCAGCCGCACGTCACTGATAGGCCACTGAAAACGGCAGCACTCTCTCTCTCCCTGACTGAATATACTGTAAAGGCGGACACCCCGCCAGCAATTATGAGAGCGTTGGCCCTTGATACCCTGGAGTCTCGGTATCCCTCCTCTGAGTGGTATCGGGTTTACACCGATGGCTCGGCAGTTGGCGCGAATGCAAATGCGGGAGCGGGTGTGCCCTCAAGGGATTTCGAGATGTGTGCCCCGGCTGGCATTTCCGCATCTAGTTTTGACGGGGAGGTTTACGCCCTACTATTGGCAATTACAGAGCTGCAGAGAAGGGAATACCCTAAAACCGTACTTGACTCCCAAGCGGCGATCCGGCGATTGCCTCCCTTGCTCCGACCGATTCTGCTGACGTCATGGAGTGCCGCCAGCTTATACACAACCAGCTGGCAGCGGGCAAGGAAATAGTGCTCCAGTGGGTTCCCTCACACTGCGCAATACCTGGGAACGAGCGAGCTGATGCTCTGTCGAAGCTGGGCTCCAAGATGCCCCAAATTGAAAAGCCTGTCTCCTACGGTGCCGCTCGGACCCAGATCAAGAGGACGGTGTTGGATGCTGTCAAGCGAGATCAGACAGAGCGCTATCGGGAAAAGCCGTGTCTTCCCTACACCTCCCTACCAATCACCCACCGCCAGACAAGCCCCGTGATGTCTACGTGGCAGCCTTCCGCCTTGTGACAGGCGACGATTATCTGCAGTCGCACCTGCACCGGATTGGACTTGCAGAGAGTCCTCTTTGCCCTCTCTGCCCGTTGGGCGTCGAGATGACGGCTTCTCACATTGACACGTGCCCTGCTTTGTACGCTTCCAGTGGACGACCCCACTGAAGGTAGCCTGGAAGGTTTGCCATTTCTAATGTTGGGTGGTTAGCACCATTGAGGAACTTCCCTGTGCCTCCTTGGGGCCAACAGCCTGTCAGATGTCAATTGACCTGATACGTCATTTCTTGCCTCATTTTGGTTTATTATTCTTTGGTTCGCTTAGCAAAAAATGTTAATAACACCACCACAAATTTTTTTTGTTTTACGTTTCAACATGCGTACATTCAGAAAATGCAATGTACGTCGGCCGTATCATTTATATCTAATTTCAGTCTGAAAAATTCGTTCTTTCGCACACGGGCTCCATTTGGGCCCTAGTTGTGTCCCGAAACTTTGCAGTCCGATGGGAATATGTATATACTCAAGGGTGTCATGGGTGAAAAACGCTGCAGTCCTTGTCACATGGGTTTATTATTCTATTGGACATACCTACAGAAATGTTGGCTGTTCATTTATTGTTTCTTCCGTGTGCAATAATTTAAATAGCTATTTGTGATGGTTTTCACAAATTTTGGCTGCCTAAAACACAAATTCCGCTCTTTTTTTCCACATTATCCTTGATCATTGAAAGTGCCATTTAATTGTCTTTATTCACCTGTTGACACTTTTTCTTGTGTTATTATACAAATTGATGGTCATTTCAGACAGTTTTCCGAGGTTTTTGACTAGTAAGAAAATGAATTTTGGAAGCCGAACCTTCGTTAGAACGTCAATTTTTCTCTCTCTGGTCAAAATCGACTTCATATTCGGTCTTCTCGTCCCAAAAAACATGGAAAACGATAACTCACAAGCTCATGTTACGAAAACACAAAGGGTATATTTCGATCGGGCTGAATGTTTCGGGACACAACGATGGCCCAAGTTGGAGCACTTGTGCGAAAGAACGACTTTTTTAGACGGAAAAGGAAAAGGATATGCGTGATACGGCATACAGTGGACGGACATTGCATTTTCGGAATCTGCACACCTTGAAACGTAATAGAAAAAATGTTGAGGGGGGGTATTGTACAAATTTTTTGCTGAGCGAATACATAGGTGTATTATTCACAGAATTATAAACCAAAAACAAGAATTATTCAAAACTGGAGCTAGATTTCCAATAGCCTAGCTCATAAAATTTTATACTCCTATCAGACATAGAAAGACAACGAATTTGAGCAGTTTGTTGTCTTGGATACTATACTCCGGATAGCGGGTCAGCTGCTACATTGCAATTGAAAAACGTGTTCTCGGGCTCCGACAATTCTAACAGCTGACTGACTAGTGCTGATCAGTGACTAGTTATTTCGTAATTGGAGGTTCGACTGAGAACTTGATAAACCAGCCCTAGAGAGGGGTATCAAAGTTTGACAAATGAACATCATCCAGTAAGTACTGGTGTATCATTTACCTAGAACTACTACGGATTGTATTGTAACATGGCTTTTGCACTTTTAGAAACCAAACGCGACGGAGACTGGACTTGCGCTGATGCTGACTGTGGCACCTTGAATTTCGCTTGGAGGACGCAGTGTTTCATATGTAACGAAGTCAAGCCAGAAGGAGCCGGTGGTGGGAGTACAGGAGACGGAAGTGGTAGGTTTTTCATTGTGCATGTTAAATATAGGGACAGAGCATACGTGGTTGTTGTGTTATGATAATGTCGAACAAGAATACTGAGTCAGATACTTCGAGCTGCATACTGGTCGGCTCCCAGCCTTATCTTTCAGCTTCCTGCTTCAGCCAGTAAGTGATAAGGGCTCTATGTATGAGATTAACATGCTGTAACGTTTGCACTTGTAGGAAACAAACGCGACGGAGACTGGACTTGCGCCAATGCTGACTGCAGCAACTCCAATTTCGCTTGGAGGACGCAGTGCTTCAGATGTAACGAAGACAAGCCAGGAGCCGGTGGTGGGACTGCTGGAGGAGAAGGAGGTGGTAAGTTTTCCATTGTGGGCGTTAAATATAGGGACTGAGCATACGTGATTGTTGTGTTATGATAATGTCGAACAACAATACTGAGTCAAATACTTCGAGCTGCATACTGGACGGCTCCCAGCCTTATCTTTCAGCTTCCTGCTTCAGCCAGTAAGTGATAAGGGCTCTGTGTATGAGATTAAACCATCGTCAGTATCAAACAATAACTAATATTGTTACTGTTGTTGTTATTAGTTATTACGAAGCCGGTATAGCTGGAAACCGGCGAATGTTTCGTATATTAGTACAAGACGGTGGATGTACAAGAATTTTAGTTCCCATTCCGCCGCTCGCATTGTCAAGCGATCTGGATGCTCGCTAGCGCTCGCATCTCAAACAAGATAAACAATCCCAGAAACTATCGCGTGAATGAGCAGGTTGTTTGGGACTTCTGAATAGATTAGTGGAATGCATTGTCAAGCGATCTGGAATACTAAGTAAATTATAGGCTTGACTGATAGGTTGATTCAGCGCTCCGAGCGGCGGAATGGGAACTAAAATTCTTGTACACCCACCGTCTTGTGTGTATTAGTGAAAACATACACACTTTCAATAACTCCGTTTTCATTCTTTGAAATGGTTTTCCACGATTCCACCGCGAGTGATTTAGTTCGTTCGAGTAGAACTATGAAACATGATGTGTACGAGCTCTTGCTCAGAATACCGATAATGCGACGATTCAAAGTTCGATGAGACGATAAAAGGTCAGTTGTGCCCAACTTCTAAACGACTGGACCTGTTTTGATGGAAATTTTTGCATCGTGTTCTAGGGGGTCCTAAATAGGAAGTCCTGATGTTAGAATCAATTTTTCCCATGCGCTTTTCCGGGAGTTGAAAGAAAATTTCACAACTGTACTGGTTGAAAGTTGTGACGGAACCTCCCTTCCACGACCCATTTTTATACCTCTTCGAAATTTCCACGGAATGTCTGGTACCAACGGAGCAACGACGGTGAAAAGGAAGAACGTCACAAGAGAAATTAGAAACTTTTTTTGGGTCGCTATTTCATGACGTGACGTTTTTTGGCCGGTAGGTCCATGCTAAAAGAAATCGACTCGACATCCAGTAAATGAGACTTGCGCCTTCATCTCACTGGGGAACACTGAACCTCATTTTAAGAAATGGGCTCTGAACCACAACAATCCCACACACAGCTGTGTGTATTACATTCATAACAAATACTATTATTTTTGTCAATTACGTTGTGTTTTAATGGTCCATTCAATTGCATTATTCCTTTAATTAGAATTTTACTATTTGGAACCGCCCATTTTCCATACCCAAACTTAAGGATTTTCACATTAGGTGAGCGTTGAAAAATATTCAACTCCTAAAGGGGGTGGCAGGTTTAAAAAGGTAGAGAACCACTGGTGTAGAGGGAAATGGAAGATCACAGTTTTTGACGTAGGGACTTCGTTTGGACTTCAGGAGGTAAACGTACTAAAATTCCCCTCTCCATGCGAGTTGAGCGGGGTACAGGGGGGCACGTAGATGGTGCCTTTTTTCGGATTTTCACTCTTATCTCGGAAACTATGCGTCCTAGCGGTAAGAACAATATGCAGAATTAATTTCGAAGAGAAAAACGCTGCAAATCCCTGCGCAACGGTTTATTATTTTGTACAGAATACCCTCCTGTAACAGATAACAGCTCTCTGTATAGATAACCCGCCTATATAATATAATATGTACTACTCTATACATATTATGTGAATCGCAGACCCTCCGTAGGTTAGTACCTAACCCCGTACTCGTTACTAGGTACCTACCTAAATCACGAGTTAACTGTTGCTAAAATAATACAGTCGATGACAAAAAGTAACTAAAACGGCAAAAAGAAACGCAAATAATGAAGTTCTGAAGGAAAATTGTTGATTTGGAGTGAAATAGATGCCCCTTCTGTGTAGATCACTGTTTTCTGTGGTCAATACCTACAATGAACCGTTGTGTAATAACTTGCCCATCAATAATACTTCAACAGTTGTTGAAGTTGCAAAAGTACCAATCAACAAAATCCAGCCCCTTCTTGGTAGATGAACCGAAGTGTAATAATTTACCCGTTGTGTAATAATTACCCATCAATCAACCCTTCAACGTTTGTTCAAGTTTCACAAGTACCTACCAACAAAATCCAATAGTCCATCACTTATCAAATGAAATAATATCGCAGAACAACCAACTCAACTTCATACAGCCATCCTTGATTATAATCAGGTGCTCCCTAGTGATGGTATCCCGGCCGGATTTATACCGTTCGATTCACGATCGTGTTGACGAAGCTTTTTGTTGCCCACAAACGGCTGGACGTATGATGCTCCGGATGGTCTCAAAAAATTGTTTAGCTCAAGACAAATTTAATAACGTAAAAAAACCATACCCTTCTATCGAAAGTTTTCGAGCTACGGCGTTCTGAAAATTGCAACCCCTATTTTGAACCCCTTAGAGATGACTGACAGTAACGTCGAGCTTCGAGGACCAACTAGACCCCGAACGGAACCTATAACCCGAATTTCATCAATTTTGTTTCATGGTAACTTAGAAAAGTGGCCAGTACGGCGTACGGACAGAAATATTTTTATTGCATTTTCGGATTCTACATACCTTGAAACGTAAACCATCAAATTTTGAGGGGGGTTAGCATTTTTTTTCATGGTCGATTCCAATGGTACATTATTGAAGATAATAAACCAAAAAACGCTGCAAAGTCCTTGTGACATGGGTTTATTATTCTATTGGAGTTCTAGAGATTCTCGTTGGCTGTTCATTTATGGTTTCTTTCATTCACAATAATTTAAATAGCTATTTTTGATGATTTCCACCAATTTTGGCCCCCAAAACATGAAATAGGTACGCTTTTTTTCTTTTTTTTCCCAGATCATATTTGATCATTGGTAGTGCCATTTAATGGTCTTGATTCACCTGTTTACATTTTTTTCTAATGTTATTATACACATTGATGGTGTTTTCAGACAATTTTCCAGGTTTTTGACTCATACAAAAAATGTTGGGAGCTGAACATTTGGTAGAACTCAATTTTCCACTCTTTGGCCATAATCGACTTCATATTCGGTTTTCTCGTCCCCAAAAACATGGAAAACGATACCTCAGAAGCTCATGTTACCAACATGTTGCTAAAACGCAAAAAGTACCTATTTTTACACACATTTTCACTCATAACACCCCTGGGTATATTCCGATCGGGCTGAAAAGTTTCGGGACATAACTAGGGCCCAAATGGAGCATGTGTGCGAAAGAACGATTTTTTTAGACCGAAAATGAAGCCGGTAGACGTGATACGGCGGACGGCGGACGGACATTGCATTTTTGGAATCTACGCACCTTGAAACGAAAAAGAAAAAAGTTTGAGGGGGTGTTATAAAAATTTTTTGCTGAGCGAATACATAGGTGTATTATTCACAGAATAATAAACCAAAATGAGGGTTTTTGCCTAATGACTAGCCAGCCCTGTGTCCTACTTAAGTCCTGAGGGAGAAGGTGGTGGAGAAGGGCATTTTAAAATTTTTTATTGTTTATTGGCTTTGAATCAACATACAGTTGTACATTGTTGAAGTAGATAGCAGAGTTGTATGTTATAAATTATTTCAACTGAGGTAAGGTGAGTCGGGGCAAGTGCGCACCAAAAAATTGAAAGTTTGACTTTGGGTGGCTCTAGAAATTCACCACTTGACGATAAAAATGTACCGATTTTTGCAATCGTTGACTATAACCTTCCTCTCTCACAGTGTATATTAAAAAATCACTAAAACTTGAAACCTGATTTCTCAGAAACATGAAACTTTTCGAAGTCTCACTTACGCACTTGCCTCGGTGGAATGGGGCAAGTGCGTACCTCGCCTCCCATCTTGACGTCGTGGACGAAATGGTTGTTTAGGGGCAAGTGCGTGAAGCTCCTGGTTCTGCAGAATTTACCGATTTATAGAATTTTTAACCCCCGAAACCTTGTGGGCTAGAAAATGAGAAAAAAAGTCAATGTGATAGTCATTTTTATTGTAAAATATTTTCAAAATGTGAAAAAAAACTTAATTTGACTGGCTAGTAGTCATTTGACTGACTGCAGAGTAGTCTGCACTAGCCCCACCTGTTCCATCCGCACTTGCCCCAAGCATGCATAAAAGCAGGGGGAAGTGCAGACCTGGGCTTAAATCCTGAAGTTTAGAACTTATCGGAATCCTCATGATTTACGTTTGAAGAATATCGGTCAGGGTTTGTACCGCAAAAAAATTCGCCAAAATCTTTTGGGGGAACTGATGTTTTCAGATGATCCTTGTTGTCTCAAACTTGGCTCCATGAGGAGATCTGAAATGTGGCAGGTTATACATGATCGTAGCGCACTCTATCAACTAGCATTCGAAAGAACAGGTTATTTTGCAAAGTTCTCAACCGGTGGCAGCTCTCTAAGTCCAATATGCAGGCTGCTATAGCTCCCCTACACACACTTACCCCCAAAACGCACTTGCCCCGACTCACCTTATCACAATTAATTATTTGCTCGTATTGTGAAAGCATATATAAGAGACAGTAAATTGTCTTGAGCATTCTTCAGCCAGTAGAGTTGAGGTTGAATGGGTTGGTAGTCTTCATGATTAGAGCCTCCAGGAGGGGCAATCTAGCTGATGAAAGGGACGCACATTCCTACATCAAGTGCAGGGGCTTTTCATCGCTTGTTAGGCAAACCTGGCACAGGGGTGATTCAGCTGATACATGACAAAATCAGGTGCTGCATTGGGTGTATAGGTATACCTACTCAGTCTGAGTGCTATTACTCGGCCGAGCTACTCCGGTGTAAACACAGTTTGAGGTGTGAACTAGTATCGTATGCCCGTGGCCCCTCGTGTCTGTGGCCGCTCCTGATTGGTGTTTTTCACAAGATAATTTACTCTTTTTTCAGGTCCAGGGCGGTCCAGGGAATTTCCGAGTCAACGGCTCTGTGAGTTTGGCCCAGCTGGAAAAGACGGCAGAGGTGGCTTCCGAGGGCGGGGTGGCAACCGTGGTGGATTCGGAGACCGGGGAAGCCGTGGTGGCAACCGTGGTGGTTTCTGTGGTGGGTTCAGCGGACGAGGGGGTAACCCTGGAGGATTTGGTGGCCAAGGGGGTGGCAGTGGCCGAAGTGAAGGTAGCAGCCCCTAGAATTTACATGGACATCAATGCATTGTATGCATGCAATGCATTAAGTTGAGATGAGAGTATTTTCGACTGTGTATTAACTATATAACCGTTTATGTACTGACATGCATAACTCATATTATATGTATACTAGCTGTGTTGCCCGTCGCTGACGGGTAGAACTCGGGGTGGGTCCATCTGACTTTGTTACCTCTCGCAGAAATAAACCTCCTTAGGTATGTCCTTCCCCGGTCATAGAAACATTTAAATACGCGAGATGGGTTCGATCCATTGAGCCGTTTTCGAGAATTTAATTTTTTTATGTTTCGGCTTCCCTATAAACCTCCACCCCTATTCATCAGATCCGGGAGTGAATCCCCCTATGTCCTTCCCCGGTCACTGAAACATCTAAATACGCGAGATGGGTTCGATCCATTGAGCCGTTTTCGAGAATTTAATTTTTTTATGTTTCGGCTTCCCTATAAACCCCCACCCCTATTCATCAGATCCGGAAGTAAATCCCCCTATGTCCTTCCCCGGTCACTGAAACATCTAAATACGCGAGATGGGTTCGATCCATTGAGCCGTTTTGGCGTGATTGAAAGACAAACAGACAGACACCACGAAAATCACCTGTAAATTTAGTTATATAGATAACCAAGAGAGTAAAACGAACTTCCAGTTGGTACATGATGATTGGAATGAATTATAAGTAGGGCTCAGATCGATAGGACCAATAAAACCTCTGAATAAGCGCGTTAAACCCATTAAATAAGATCGTAAAAAGGATCGAAAAATGGCTGAATAAGACTGTCATATAGGATCAATAAATGGATAAATAAGCTCATTCATGAGCTCAAAAAGCATAGCGCTCGATAGAAAACTTGAAAAAAGGGAAAGAAAGTGAAGGGGTTTAAAAATCATTCTTTTATTTTAAATTTATATACTAGGTAGGCACCTACTGTACATGTGAATTTTGAGATACTCGCTACACGCAACAAATAAAAATATGAATAGGTACATGTGTGCGAAAACGCGCTTTTTACAACTGGGAATTGTACTGAATCACCATGAATCACCAGCATCCTTTCAATGTTTTCAGTCTTCAGAGATTTTCTTAAATCAGTTACCAACAGCTTCAAGGCGGAAAATGATCTCTGGACGTCAGCTGAAACGAGAGGCAAATACTTCAGTTGAAGCCGAGCTGGGCCGGTTTCGAGCCTCAGAATGAGTTCAGGATGTGAACTTAGGTCTTCTTTAATAAAAATGAGAGATGAAATGCAGCCTCATCCATAAGGGCAGCCTTAGCTTTGGCGATGAACTTGAAACTGTTCGAGGATTCAAAATCCTTCAATTATTTTTCAATAATATATGCCGTCTTTTCGGATGGTAGGAAATACGCGATTTTCATGCGAAAATGAGCAAAATAGTAAACCAAACAAACCCCACATATAAGATTTTATAGGATTTTATTCAAAAAAAGGCCCCAATTGGATTTTATAAGATTTTATAACTTCTATTCTGTAAACTCTAGAGACCTCATTCTACTGCTAAAATGCTTGTTTCAATGAGTATAATCGCCCATTAAAATATGCAAATATGCCCGGGTCCGAGCCCTAATTATATGGCGGTAATTTTCGGAAGAGATTGTTTACTGGCAGCAGCGCTCCTGGTGCGGAAGTTCGGAATTTTTTTAAAGAAAAACTAAAAACTAAAGTTTTTCGCGTGGTTATGTTGGTTCTTCTGTGGCCCCCCGGTCCTCCACTCCCACTCTCCTTCATGACGCCATTGTTCGTTCCACGTGCGAAGTTTTCGGATGTCTGTTGTTGGTTCTCAAATTTCTGTTCTCAAAACCTTTTAAAACAGTGTTTAAAGTGGTAATTTTCGTTGTTAATTGGTTGTTCTTCGTTTTTTCGACGTTTTTCGTTCGTAAGCGAGTGTCGATGTCGGATTCCGAGCGTGTCTCGGCTCGCGTTAGTTCGCGCCCGGATCGACGTGTGTCCCCCGACCAACGGGTTGGGGCTTTGGTTTCCTCTCATAATCAGGGGAAACGACGACGCACAGGTTCCGGCCCATTGGCGGAATCAGGAAATCCCAATAGGGATAAATTTTCAGTCCCGGGTACTTCTAAAAAGAGTACTTCCGAAGCGGCCATCCCGCCTGTGTGGTGCCGACCGCGGTTGTCCGATTTCGCACCGGCTTTAGATTCGGTGTCGAGAGACAACCTACACCAACCGATCTCGGACGTTGATATTTCCGATGATGATGATGTATCATCAACCTCTTCCTTTGGGTTTGAGGGCTTTCCCGATGACGGGATGTCCGATTTTTCAGTCGGCATTGGTCCCAAAGAGGACGATGATGAGCCCGTCGAGCATGGCCGCTATGCGGTACCGCCATTGCCGGAGACGCTGCAACGCATTATGGATAAAGCCAAAAAGGCGGAACCTCAACTCGTAAGTATTCACCCGAGCATTGTCTCCACCTGGGAGTCCCAGATGAGGCAGGGTCTCGATCTTGAATTTTATAAACGGGTAAATGAACAATACGACCCGAATTTTCATTGCCCATCTCTGGCGCCCCCCAAATTGGATGAGGTTGTTGAGGACGTAATGACTAGCGTCACCAAAAATGCGGATAAGTCCATGGCGACGACGCAAAGTTTTTTCTCGAAGGCCTTAGTTGGCATTGGCGAAGCCATGACGTTACTCACTGAAAATCAAAATGTGGATCGCCCGAATTTACGAGACAAAATATTTGATGTTCTCTGGGATACGTCCTCCCTTTTGTGTGCGGGTTTTTTCAGAACCTCGATGACCAGGAGGTCGAGAGTCACGACCTGTTTCAAAGGTAAATACAAACAGTTGGCTTCTCGTTCTAAAGTGGGACCGCTATATTTATTTGATGGAAAGGCGGAGGGGTGGATCCGTCGGGCCCAGGATGCGTCGAAGGCGGCCCAAATGGTCTACAGACCGCGTCACAACACGTCCGCTGGACGTTTTGAGCCCACATCTACCGCTCAACCGACAGCTTCGGGTTATAAAAAACCAGTTCAGCCTTCGGGAAACGGGCAGCGGTCCGCAGCCGGGAAACCCCAGCCAAAGGCTGCATTTCGGGACCAGCCGCAGGGGAGACGAGGACACTACAATTACAACCGCAATCGCCCTCGCCGCAACAATTAACCCAGGTAAGACATGCGGGCCGTTTGGCTCTTTTTGCAGATAGGTGGTTGCCAACCCCAGCTTCACAGCCAGTTTTGGACTGGGTTAAAGGGTATAGAATTCCCTCTTCAGTCATCCCGCCACTTTGTGAGGGCATTACTGTTCGGCTTGCCAGTCCAATGTATGACATGGACGCCATGCATAAAAAAATTCAGGAGCTGTTGGGGCTGGGGGCAATTTCAGAAATCTCTGGGCATGATAACGTGTTTCTTTCGCCGATTTTTCTGGTTCCCAAACCTAATGGGTCATCACGTTTCATTTTAAATTTTAAAAAATTGAATGACTATGTGGTTGTTAACCATTTTAAGCTTGAAGACTACAGGTCGGTGTTACATCTGTTGGAACCCAATATGTATGGGGCTTCGGTGGATCTTAAGGATGCTTATTATTTAATCCCAATCGTGACAGAGGATAGAAAATTCCTAGCGTTTAGATTTCAAGATACGTTTTATTGCATGAACGCTCTCCCTATGGGGCTTGCGTCTGCTCCCTTTTGCTTTCATAAAGTTTTACGTCCTGTCATGGCTATGTTGAGGGAGCGTAATATAACAATTATCAACTACCTCGACGATTGTCTCCTGCTTGCACCCACCCATGACGAATGTGTGCGCGCTCTAACTTCAACTGCCAGTCTGTTGACAAGCCTAGGTTTTGTTATTAATGAAGAAAAAAGTGTCTTTGAACCGTCCCGCAATTTTGTTTTCCTTGGTTTTCTCTTTGATTCAGTAAACATGACTATAGGCCTTCCCGTCGACAGGAGGCGAAAAGTTCTCTCCATGATTAACTCAAAATTGCAGGCGCCTGAGGGGACTATTCGAAATTTAGCATCGTTGATAGGGACGTTGATAGCTTGTATGCCCGCCATCCCCTATAGTCAGTTGTATATTAGGTCGTTAGAAAGGGATAGGTATCTCGCATTATTGAATCATAACGATAATTATAACGGGCCTTGTTCTATATCCAATCAATCGCGCGACGATTTACTCTGGTGGACCGTTGCCTTTGGAAAACCTCCATCTAAAATTCGATCGGATACTTATGATTATGTAATTTTCTCGGATGCATCTGATACGGGATGGGGGGCGGCATGGGAGTCAGAACGTTCCTGTGGATGGTGGAAGGAACACGAAAAAGGTCTCCACATTAATGAAAAAGAGTTACTAGCAGTGAAATATGCTCTGGAGGTGTTTGCTAGGAACTGGCGAGGACGGTCCATTCTCCTTAGGGTTGACAATGGGACGGCGGTAGCGGTATTAAATAAATTTGGCAGTGTCCGATTTCCTCACCTTTATACCGCGGCTCGGGCCATATGGCTTTTTTGTGAATCTAGGGGGTTGTGGATAAAAGCCTCTTATATTAACACGAAAGATAATGTGGAGGCGGACGCTGAGTCACGCCGTAAACTTTCAAGTGGGGAGTGGGGGTTGTCACCTCAATATTTTCAAACGATTGTACGGACGTTTGGAATGGCTGAAGTCGACTTGTTTGCGTCGGATGACCTACATCAGTGTTCCAAATTTTTCTCTTGGCGGCCTCAGGCGGGAGCCGCAGGGGTGGATGCATTTACTTTTTGCTGGAAGCAATACTTCTTCTACGCTTTTCCCCCGTTTTCGCTGCTCTCCCGTGTACTTCAAAAAATCAGGGAGGACCAAGCTGCGGGAATCGTGGTGGCCCCACTGTGGCCGACACAACCATGGTTTTCAGTATTCATGAAGTTGGCTAGTTCACAAATATTATACCTTGGCCCTAATGAAACCTTGTTGTTTTCTCCTTACAGCTCCATGCGGCACCCCTCGTCGCATCACCTGCGGTTGATGGTGGCAATCTTATCCGGAGAAGTTTCATGAAAAAAGGTATCCCACTTGATGTTATTGGGACTCTTCATAGTTCTCTTGCTCAGACCACGCTTAAGCAATACGCGTCTTCCTACAATTTGTGGATCAACTTCTGTAATGGGGAGCATACAGACCCACTTACCTTTACGACCGCTGACGTTTTACGCTTCTTCCAACATCTGTTGGACGAGACACCTCAGTCATATAATTCTTTCAATACGCATCGGTCTGCCCTTGCGTTGGTAGCCGATTTTGATTTATCACAAGATTACTTGGTGAAGAGATTTCTTAAGGCAGTGTTTCGGCTGCGGCCACCAGCAGCCAAGTACACTTCCACTTGGGACCCCCAACTAGTATTACAGTATTTTATGTCGGCTTCGGATGACTCCTTGTCCTTTAGAGCTAAAAAATTGGTGGTACTTTTGTTACTGGCGTCTGGTCAACGGATGCAAACGATTTGGTCGATTGAACGGTCGCATATCGTATTCTCGGATTCTGACGTTCGGATTTATATACCGAGGTTGCTAAAAACGTCTAGGCGGGGGGCCACTGCCCCTTCCATAATCATCCCCTTTTTGCCCTCTCGTCCGGCCATTTGCGTAGCCTCCAATTTAAAACGATATCTGGCGGACACGGTTGATGTGCAGGGGTCGGCATTGTTTGTTACTCTTCGGCAGCCTTTTCGGCCTGTGACAGTACCTACACTAAGTCGGTGGGTGAAGGATATTATTGGTGCTGCGGGTATAGATTTAAGTATTTTCTCGGCACACTCTACGCGGCACGCCGCTGTTTCATCGGCGGCTCGCCATGGAGTGTCCATCAATGCGATTTTTCAAGCGGCAGGATGGTCGCAAAACTCTAATATGTTTCACGCAGTTACAATCGCCCATTGTGTTCACAGGTGGACTTTGCGACGGCGGTGTTGTCCTCCGTTTAATTCAGGACTGCAGCCCTTTGGTGACAATTTTGATGCCCATTGCATGGCCGACTTACCATTTATTTTGTTATTTTGATGCCTATCTTGATGCCTATTTTGATTTTGATGTCTAATTGATGGCCGAATTATCATTTATATTGCTTTTTATATTGACGTTTATATTGACATCTTCTTATGGGGATCTATGTTCACTTGGTGCTCTAACTTTGACACGTTGTCATACTTTAGATATGTTCGCCTATTGGCAATCTTATACCGTTTTCTCTTTGACCTTAATATATGTTTCTTGATAGCTGATAGTTGTTATCTAACATTGGTTATTTTCATACCATTAATTGCTCTTTCGCGGCTGTCCGTTCAACTGAACGGCTTTTTTCGTTCTTACATAAAATGCTACAAGATGTCTCCTGCCTGTTCTCGTTCCATGTTTTCCTAGCTGTCTTCCTATGTGGTCTCCGTTACTGGCGTTTGTTTAATCTTTTCATTCATGGAAAAGGGGAGGGGGCGTGCTCGACATGAGTCCGACGCCTAGGATGTGGCCATGAATGATACAACTGCCTACCAGTCCTCATGTCTTGATGGGTGCCTTTTTTTTCTTTTTCTCAGTGCCCTGGGGAGCTGGTGGAGGAATCTTTGAACAGCTGCCAGTAAACAATCTCTTCCGAAAATTACCGCCATATAATTGTACAATCAACTTACCTTCTGGGAAAGTCGATTGAAATTATATATAGGTAATTGGAGGAAGAGATTGTTACACTCCCACCCGTGAAGTCTGGTTGGGGGACTTCACCACCCTACCCATGCCTCCACCAGCATGTCTTCGAACTTCAATGGCGTCATGAAGGAGAGTGGGAGTGGAGGACCGGGGGGCCACAGAAGAACCAACATAACCACGCGAAAAACTTTAGTTTTTAGTTTTTCTTTAAAAAAATTCCGAACTTCCGCACCAGGAGCGCTGCTGCCGGTAAACAATCTCTTCCTCCAATTACCTATATATAATTTCAATCGACTTTCCCAGAAGGTAAGTTGATTGTACAATTATAAGCAATACATCTCATTTCATTGGATCCCTGGTTGTACCGCACCATTCATGAAATTTTTGTGTTATCTACACGGAATGTACTTGAAATCTATAGTTCTCCGACAACAACTTAAAATAGATTTTACGATCAAATTGTGCCGTATTTGTGTTCATACGAGGCAAAATTCATCTCAATCATGTACCAATTTTCTGTAAGCTTCATTTTTTTAGTTACATGTTATTTCCACATTTTGTGCTGGCTTGAGCCCACTGCGTTCACCTGCTCTTCATATTTTTCGACGCTCCTTCAGTTCTGGAGCGAGTTCCTTCATTTCTTATGTTAGTATTTGTGACAGTGTGGCTGTTCTCGAGTCGTTTTTTGGTCTAATGGAGACGGGGTCGTTTGGGGAAGCCTAATCGATATTGCTTCTTAACCTGTGATAATCTCGCTAGTCTAGGAGGGGGATTCTCGAGGATCCACTGTCACACGGTAGCAGAGCGGGGTTCTGTAGTATGCGCTGAGCAATTCACCATACTCCATCCACTTTTTGTGGGCTTACCAGAAGGATAAGCCCGAAGGTTTCCCAGAAGAATTCCTTTAGTAACAACCTGTCCCTTTGATAATACATACATCTATTGGCTTCCCCACCCCCTTTCCCCCGAGTGTCAATATAATTAAAATATACCGAGCTCATTAGAAGGCGATTGATGACCTGTCCCGATTGACAAGTCCCAATAGTTGTTCCATCCCAACGATGGAGGTTGATCACCTAGAGGTGGCCCAGATGAACACAATTCACTGGACAACAACCTCTGACAGCATTATCCGCCAATACTCGTATGTAGGAGCTTTGTTCTCCACCAGTAAAATATTATTGATGTAGTACATTAGGATGGAGGTTAGTCACCTTGAAGTAGTTCAGATGTCTTTTCCTGAACCAGAACTTCATACTACTTTTCCTTCCTTAATAATAATCCTTTATTGGTATATAGGACAGGATGTCCCACCTTGCATACCAAACATTAGAGCAAACTGTAGACCAGGTGACTTATTTGATTAAAAACATATGACAGCCGGAATGGCAAAAGAAATAGCCTGAAGTGCAACAATTGAAAAATGTAAAACTGAAAAGGGCATTAACAAAAAAGAAATATTAAAAAAGTAGCTCCACACCGCCACCGGGAGGGAGTTCCATAACCTCGCTCCCGCGATGGAGATGGAGCAGCCCATAGCCTTGCTGGAGTGCCGTGAGAGGGCGATTATTTGCTCGACTTGAGCCTCCAGGGGGAAATAGGGTGTTCACATAATCAGGCCGGCCACCTTTAGTAGATCAAAATATCACACATAGGCACTGTATATTCAGGAAAGTTACGAGGTCCATCCCAAGAAGCCGATCTGCATACAATGAAATATGATCTGAGGCAGAAAACATAACGGATGCAGCTACTGAATGTTGTGCGAAGACGTTTAAGGGAATAAAAAACCATTAAAGAGATAAAGGATGATTATTGTTATTATTATTACTTTTCATTCCCCCTTTTCCCTCTCATACTTCTGCTACCCAGAAGTATGTCATGTGGGGAGGAGTGTAACAGTGTGGGCTGTTCTCGATACATTTTTTCTTCCGGCGGAGACGGGATCGGTTTGGGGAAGCCTAATCGATGTCCCTTCTTAACCGGTGATAATCTCGCTGGTCTACGAGGGGGACTCTCGAGGGTCCACCCCTACTGTTACACTCTGCCACAGTTCAAAATAAAAGTAGATCCCAACCTCAGTACTTACCCATACATCTCAATTGGTTCTTAAATACCGACTATGTTGTAGGAAACAATCAGGGTAAGCATACAATAAGGTTTAAGTAGATTTAATAATAGATACATATATAAACTATGAGATATTTTAACAGCCTCATCGGTTAAAGGAATAATTTTAGAAGATTTTTGAAGATGTCAGCAATGACTATTCAGATGAGAATCATGATTTCGTATTCGGTGAATCGAAGCTCCTGCCCGCCGTATGGAATATAAAGACACCCGTGACTGGGGTGAACCTGAAAATTATCGATAAGATTACAAACACACGTCAGTGTGAGACAACGGTAACAGGTAGGGAAAGACACTAAAATCGGTCACTAGTGTGTTTATAGGTAGGTTATCTAAGTACTATTTTGGTAGGTTATCTAAGTACTATTTTGGTAATAGGTTTCTATGAGTTTACGATATTTATAGAATGTTATGTTAGGGAGGTACATATCAAACCAGTGTTTGTGGCACTCGATGTCTGAAAACTGGGAAAACTTTGTTGCTTCACATCAATAGGAAATTTCACGCCGATTCCGATTATTCATAGGTAGGAAGCTACACAAACAACCGTTCCTTAGAAACAACAAAATCGAAAAAAACAGTAAGTAATCAGAAACAGCTATCTCTAGCACTTAACATTTAGCTCAAAACCACCTAACTAGGTACCAAAACCTCTGACCAGGAGAATAACGTACATACCTAGGTATACCCAGAAAAAAGATAACAAATAATACTACGTCTTTTAACTGGCATCAATGGAAATGGTGAGAAGTTCCATGAACTGCTAGATACGTAACGTTATCGAATTCAACGAAACAATTGAGAATAGAGTTTTTGCAACACACTCACAACAAAACGAAAGCAGTGCTGCACATGCGCACTTAAGACACCGAAAGGTTTGACGAACCGTGACGAAATATACCGGGATCTCACGGTGTCAGCTTTCGTCGTGTTGAGATGACGAAACGTAATTTAACCTTACATCTTCTGTATAACGCTACCTACCTTCTGTTTTCCTTGGAAAATAAAAATGTCGAGCGTCGTATTCACAGCTGCTCTTGGTGTCTTCTATGTTAATGCAGACTTGACACCATGTGTGGACATAGATTTGTATTAACCACGGAGTAAAATGGATGAAAGAGAGGTTAACATAACGTTGGCATGAAATCACCAGCCGGTAGATGCCAAAGCTGAACGAAAACTGAACCGAAAAAGGTTAGCATCTGACTTCGGTCGCCCTATCCGCCATTTCCGTTTTGGTGTCGTTTTCCATTTTGTTTCGGTGCGAGGGTGTTGCAAAAACTCTCTTATGTAGAAATACAGAACTTATACCAAGCATGTGCTTATTCTTCCTGGTGGCACAAGTCAGACAATTAATAAGGTTGACAATAATTAATAAATAATAATAATCTCCTCCGTGGGGGTGTCAGGTCCCAGTAGGCGGAATCGGCGTTGTGATAAGGGCTTTGCAGTCAAATATGATGGTGGCCTGCAGTTTTCTCTTTCTTCATCTTTGTCACATGACTGTTTGGGCCCCAATTTAGCACATGTTTGTGAATGTGATAGTGACCTGTGATAAGGCGGCATATCACCTTTCTAATTACTTCTTTATTTATATATGAATTATGAATGAGCTTCATATACCTATGAGTTAAAAGTGGTGGCTCTGGAAACACTGCAGACTTGTTTTCCAGCACCAAAATGGCTCAGAGTCTACACTGATGGCTCTGCGGTTGGGGCAACACGCAATGAGGGAGCGGGAGTTTACTCGGGTCATTATCAGCTCTAGTTGGAAGGCTTGCGATGAGCGCTGACGGCCAAGTGCGAGCAGTGGTTCTGGCTCTGGGCCTTATTGCTTAGATATGTTGTCCTCGTGCTGTCATTTTGATTGACTCACAAGTGGCATTCTGACCTCCAACACAAAGACTCAATCCAGGGATGTGGTGCTTGGAAGGTAGACCCTTGACGAGCTCAGAAGAAGAGCGATTACCACGGTTTTACAGTGGATTCCCTCTCACTGCGGCATTTGGGGTAATGAACGTGCCAACGCGTTAGCCAAAGAAGGATCCCTGATGCCTATGCCTAGTATGCCGGTTGCATTTCAGGCTGCAAAAGGGCGTATAAGGAGTGCTGTCAAAGAAAAAAAATGGCTGAGTTTCAGCAGTAAGCGGCCAGTGGAAAAAGACGGGCCAGCCTGCTGCAGCCAAAAGACCATGTCCCTACTATCCTAACAAGATTGGAATCAGTGGCATGCTTCAGACACATTAAACGATTATCTGAACACCCACCTGTACAGGATACGGGTGAAAGATAGCCCAGGTTTTTCACTATGCCACTCAAAAATACCAATGACTAGAGACCATCTATTTTACTGCCGTCAACTTGTCATGTGGAGATCATTCTCACCAGACGAGACCCAATGGTCAAGGACCTCCAAATTATATTGGGCTGCGAGAGGCCGCATGGCAGAAGAGCTGTAGGCCTAACCACTAACGGCATTGAGGGGAAAAAAATCTTTATTGATGTTGAGTACTTACTTCTTGAGTGAGGTGTGTGATTATCTTTAGTAGGTGCCTACCATGCGCTTCAGGCCAGTCCTCCACTGGAAGCGATACCGAGTGACCAGGCGATGAGAGGCGACTTGTTTTAGGAAGCCAGTAGAGGTAACTCAGGTCCTCCATTAGAAGCGACTAAACGCGTAGTCTGGCAGTGCAGTTCCATGGAAATGAAGTGTGGGGTTGTGATGTAGGAGAAGGGACGAGGGGATGGGGAGCTGAGGTCGTTTTAAAACACAACCAATCCCATTTGAATGGGATCTATCACTCGTCGCTTGGTATCGCCCGAAGTTCATAGCTTAAATACACATGTAATGGAGGCCCCCTAATGTGCTTCACCACAGTGGGATCAGTCGATCATGTACAGACGAATACACATAGTCGCTTGGTCGCTCGGTATTGCTTCCAGTGGAGGGCCTCCCTCATAGTATGGTGTGTCCTTCTAGTTGGTTTCAGCGATGATCCGTCTCTTGTGACACCCATTTTGGGATTATCCCATCTATTTCGGTCTTAGATGCCTTGCACTGGCTCATGGCCTGTTGAGGGGGTGTTGACCCCCCATTTTGGCCATGACGTCAGCTTGTTCTCATTGTCCTCTATTCCCCCGTGTCCTGGTACCCACACCAGACGCACTTTGTTGTGCTCTGCAAGGTTACAGAGTGTGTAGAAGCATTCCAGGACGAGTTGTGAGCTCATCACTGGATTTGCCAGGGCTTTCAAAGCTGTCTGGCTGTTCGAGAGGATGTGGATCTTAGCATCTTTGATGTGTCTCCTCAATCCTTCTCTTGCGCCTTTGATGATTGCGAAACTTTCAGCTTGGAAAACAGTGGCGTTTCTTCCGAGTGCTAGTGATATCTCCCTCCTGGTTGCACAATACAATATATGTACTCCTGCTCCAATGCCAACATCAGTACGTGAGCAATCTGGATACCATACATCTAACCCCTGGGGTGATGAATTCAGGACCAAAGATCCTTTCATCACCCGTTCCATTAAAATCTACTAAACCCCAACATCATCACAACTTTTAGTGTTTTTACAGATCAGTACAATACCTTGCCAGGAGTGAAGGTTCCTTCGTGCATTACCCTTCCTGCGTACAGAGGTTCCCCTTCGGAAGTCTGCCCCAACCTGATGGCCTCAGGAGGGATGTGTCCTTCTCTTGATGGCTGCCAGGCGATATGCTGGCTCACCAGTACCTGATAAATATACGCATAACATGTTTACTGACATGAATTAATAGCAACTCATTACAGTACCTAGGGAGAATTGATTCTACGTGCTAGTGTGGAAGAATCCCACAGTACGGATCGAGCCAACCCTGTCAGCTGACACAGAGCCGAGGTTTACTTCCTTCTTTCTTCAACCGTTCGATGTTAAAATTTGAGGTGGAATCTGTGTGGGGCTCAGAGGGGAGTCGGGACCTAGGACCCGACGACCATCTCCTGAGCACCCATGGTTGTCAAGGTATAGTAACGTTCAAAGTGTTTAAAGGCCATATCACACAGCAGTTTTTCTGCATTTTCGAACTCGAAACTAGCAATAAAAGAAGAATAAAAACGCTGCTAAGTCCTTGTCATACCGGTTTATTATTCTCTTGGACATAACTACAGAAATGCTGGAAATATATTTACTGTTTCTGTCATTTGCATTATCGAAACAGCTATTTTTGATGGTTTCCACCAATTTTAGCCCCCAAAAACACGATTATGAGCTCCTGTTTTTGACAAATTATCTTTGATCATTGATATTGCCATTTACCTGCTTAATTCACCTGCTGAAACCACTTCTAGTGTTATTATATATACAAATTTATGGTGATTTCAGACAATTTCCCAGGTTTTTGATTAATAAAAAATGAATTTTGGGAGCTGAACCTTCGTTACAACCTCAATTCTTCAGCCTTTGGTCAGAATCAACTTCATATTCGTTCTTCTCGCCCTAAAAACTTATAAAACGATACCTCACAAGCTCATGGTCACTAATATCTTTAGAAAAAACCACATTTTTACACTCATTTTTCACCCGTAACACCCCTGGGTGAATTTTGATTGGGCTGCTGAGCTTCGGAGCACAACTGGGACCCAAATGGGGACCCACACTGTGCGGAAGAACTATTTTTTAGACCGAAATTTCAGTAGATATGCATGATACGGCGGACGGACATTGCATTTTTTGGAATCTACGCACCGTGAAACATAAAAGTAAAAATTTTGAGGGGCATTATTAAAACTGTTTACTGAGCAAATACATAGGCGCATTATTCACAGAATAATAAACCAAAAACGTGTATGTTGAAGAGGAATAAGTGCTGCTTATCTCAAATACAACGCATTCTAGCAGAATGCATTTTTATTAACATTGAAACTTAACATCACTGGTGTCAGCGT
Source organism: Leptopterna dolabrata (assembly GCA_954871275.1). Classification (NCBI taxonomy): domain Eukaryota; kingdom Metazoa; phylum Arthropoda; class Insecta; order Hemiptera; family Miridae; genus Leptopterna; species Leptopterna dolabrata. Next base: position 59,682,675 of record OX940978.1, on the reverse strand, counting down.
TAGCGTGTTACATTATCACAGAGTAACAAAAGGAAGAATAAACGGAATAATTACTCATTGAGTTCCACTGAATAACAGAAGGATATCTATTAATTCTCAAAGCTGGGAAGTGGAAAAGGTGACCAAAAGAGTTGTGAATATCTAGGTACCTTCCCAAGGGTTTCATTGTAGCAGTTTTCTTGCAGAAAATGGTGTGGAGGAAAAAATTAAAATGTCCTAAATATCTCAGTGAGCTTAATATTGCTCCGCCACAACGTGCTGGGTGGAAGGAGGGGGATTTAACCTTGAGAAAATGCTGAAAAGTGTAGTTCTTCCGCTTCACGCTCTGGAACAAGAAAATGCAGGAAAGCTGCGTAAAAACTGCTAGTGTGATTTGGCCTTAAAAAATGCAATAATAGCTGCATCGTGCACTTGTGCGAACAAGAAAATCATTGTAACGTTTCTATGCCTGGCAAATTCGAGTAACATTTTCAGAGGCTGTATGATGAGGTCTCAGATTGTCGAAGTGAATTCCACAGGGATCTGAAGATTAGGCCTTGTTGTGTGTTGAATAGGACCTTGTTGAGGAGTGCTTTAATGTAGATGCTTGAAATCCATCATAAATCCTGCTGTAGTGAAGGAGTTTGATATATTACCTAGTTCATACTACAGATGTGCAACGGTTTTAATGCATATTCCTGGCGTAGGTACCTCGTAGTTAGGCGTAGAAACCTCCTCCCCACCGTAAGCGACGTAGGCGCATCCGTGTGCTGGCGAGATCTTGCAGGGGATGACGTCCCCGCGATGGAAGGCCCGCCCGACGTAGAGAGGACTCCCGTCCTGGTCCTGACCCCCATGAGTGGCACCAGGAGGGACGTTGCCATCACTCGAAGGCACCCAGTGGAAAGTGCCGCTGCAGTGACTTGGTGGAACCCATCCGTAACCTAGCTCCAAACAACAGACAAACACCCCTTGATACAGTTTACCCAGTAGGAATTTTAATTATTTTAAACCCCCAGCCTGCTCATCTCATTCATTTGTACTCCCACCATTTTGAATACCTATGAGGTTACAAGCCTGAGAAATTATTTTTAGAATCAGAAAAAATTGAAAGTTCCTCCAAAACAATGGGGTATTCCAGTCATTTAATTTTTTTCTCTTCAATGTACCTATATTGCTAGGGGTTAACGAAAATTGGGTCTGTTATTCGAGAAAATACATGAAATCAGAGAAGCAAATCGAAATTGGGAGTTCGAAAAAAGGCGGGCATGACACAGATAATTTGTGGCCTCCTCAAGCTTCACAATAACGCAGTATGGGGGACAAATCAAAACGGAATAAACAAGATCAAGATGGAAATAATATAACAGCTGAAGTTTCCTCTAACGTAACTAAGTAATGTTAGCCTGAATGAGCGGAGACCTTGACCACCGAGATCTCTATGGATAATATAATGCATTACCCTTTTACACATGTAGATGTAGGACCCACGCTTTTTCAACATCCTGTATATTTCGCATTTTCTTCCTTATATTAGACAATTTAAGGCCTTCTCCCAAACTCTACGTCCTTTTCACAATCACTTACTTACTTGAACCAGGATATTTCAAAAATCATCTTATTTCTAGACTCACTGGATAGCCCATTCATTGCTGAACGTTACCGATTCGGTCTCATAACTTGAGATTTCATTGTCCCTGTAGAATGCTGTAATATATTTCTGGTGCCATTTATTGCTTTAGGGGACTGTCAGACATTGATGGGTCAGCCTGATACCACAAAAACGATGTCACTGTTAAATTCCTGAAGCCGGCTTTTTATAAATGCATTGCCATAGATGATTTTTCGGATGAAGCCGTGAGGAAAATATTGTAGCTTGATGGTTTGGAGCAGAGAAGAATGCAGCGCTCTCTCAAAGATTCTTCGGAATGTATTTGACGCCCCAATCTGTACACCTGAATCTGCATCAAAGTACCTGCCAGGACAACTGGAGGCCCCCTTTCCATCCAGAGTTCCATTATACCAGCTACCCTGCATATTCATAGCTTGTATGGATGCATAATGTCAATTAATTCCCTCGCCCCCCTGGTTGATGTCTGGTGCAACTCAGCGGATTCAATCAAGAGGATCCTAAAGCTAGGTTCACATGGATGCAGAAAGTGCGGAGCGGAAAGTGCGGAACGCCACCTGATTGGCTGGAGCAAAGGATCGAGTGAGGGGACTCCTTCCGCAGGTTGACTTTTGGAGCGGATTGTTCGCGTACTGGAGATTTTGATATTTTCCGCACCGCACGAGTGCGCAATACCTACCCCGGGGAGCTGGGCGGTATAAGGCCGATTTGCTTATCATTGTTGTCAAGGCTGTGGAAGTTTCCACATCCATGTGAACACATTCCGCAGTTCCCCCCACTACTTTTCCACACTTTCTACACTACGCATTTCCGCATCCATGTGAACGGAGCTTTAGACAGTTGTTTGGAAACTTTGTTGTGCACAACGACTGGTGATTATAGTTATTGGTTTCATTTTTTGTGTACAGTACTCCCTCTGCAATCCGGCATCTTAGCTCTCCGGCACTCCCAGTAATCCGGCGTTTTGTTCGAGTATGAGCTCAACAATTGATTTGACTTTGGACTGGTGTCTGAGTAGTCACGATTGCGCTGAGTTTAGTGCTCAATCTGTTCCACGTACACAAGCACATAATATGCACCTACTGTATTTTGACAGTACAATGTATGTAGGTAATTAAAACTGATTTTTCAATGATAACTGCGTTTTTCTCGATATTTTCCAGTAATCCGGCATTTTCAGTAATCCGGCAGTGCTCTGGTCCGATATCTGCCGGATTACAGAGGGAGTACTGTATTTCGTTTTGTTAGGTGGCTACCGTAAAATGGCTCGCCTTCGCCCCAAGCGGCATAACTTTTCCCCACCCTATTAAAAAAAACTTCCTTGTAAGGAAAATGGTATTTATCCGTTGATGAGAAGGGCATTTCTATTTTTCCTGTACTCTCCGGTAACACTGCAACACATTGTGAGGTTTTGCCGCTTTTTTGCACATGCTGATAAGGAGTACAGGTAAAATGTTATGGTGATTTTTGAGGTTTAAAAAACTGTCTGCAAAAAGTTGCTCCAAATTCGGTCTCCAATGATCTTCCAAAATGTGAGTCGGATTTTTTTCTCTTATTTTTTACTGTAGGTGAGCTGCATGATTCACATTTTCGACTAAATCTACCTCAAGGAATGATATTAGCCAATTTCTGGGACAACTCATGTTTCGAGTTCGGAATGACTTTTCCACAGAAATTATCTCAGGTAAAAGTAGCCTACTTTCGTTCATTTTATGATTTTACTCATTGTTCTACTGAAAGCTGACCACCTACCATGTTGGAGTATTTTTATACAGATTTTTCCCCGGGCTGGCTCCAGTACTCGTTTTTAGACTTCCCCGGAGGGAGCACGAGGGTAGGTATTGACCACAGAAAACAGTGATCTACGCAGAAGGGGCATCTATAATGTGAATAATAAAACGTTGTGTAATAATTAGCAGCGTTTGTAACGAGCACACGTTATGCTTCATGAATAACAACAAATAATAATTAATGATTGAATTATTGAATCCCGCGCTTTTTTTATGAAACTGTAATTCCCGGGCCGACTCCAGTACTCGATTTACCTATAAGTCAATATTTTGTGATGTTACGGCACTGAAATAAGTTTTGAATTGCTCAATTGAACCGTTACAACGCCAGAATTAAATTATATGGCACTTCCAAGTCAAACTCAACAGTCCAAACCAAAGTCAACCGCTTCCAAACCAAATTCAACTTTTTCCATTTCGAATTCAACTTTTTCCAAGTCAAATTCAACTTTTTCCAAGTCTAATTCAACTTTTTCCATTTCAAATTCAACCTTCCCCATCTTCAGCAAAAAATATAAATTTTAATAAACTGAATCGTGAACCCCATTACTAACTTTTTGGTGCATATTGAACAACACCTTAGGTAGTGGTTCAGCGCAGGTACTAGGTATGTGTGTTTTTATTTTTTTCATTACAATTCAAAATATTCCTTTTGTGAACCTTCAACTGAAGTGAGGAACATAACTTTGGCGTTCGTAAATTCTTCGCATTGTACAAAGAAATTTTTTTTTTTTTTTTTTCATTTGAAAAATAACATTTACTTACCTATTCATTTTTGAAAACATTAAAAAATATTCCGAGGATCGAGGTATATGTAGTGCAGTGGCTGCTTCCGTACTCATTTTTTTTTCCCTTGTTTTCTTCCTGGCAGGTTCGAGTTCATTCAATCCCGGAGGAGGGGAAGAGGTGCCCCATCCTCCAAGCCTATCCCCACACACCTGAGGCTCCGCCTAGACCCTCTTAGGCGGAGAGACACAGCCCGGATTATTGCGATTTGAGTCTTGATCCTCACCCAGCCGGCCACGATCGATTTCGGCTTGCCCCATTTTTCGGCCAGAGCTGTTATGAGGCGGCGTTGAAAGGCCTTGAACTCTCCATGCAGCACTCCTTCACACGAGCATATGAGCGGGGTGAACGATGCCCGGTGATCCTCGGCGGCCGCGTCATACTTGACATGTTTTTCTTGTGCAGCCCGCTCCGATATTGCTGACCACGGTTGGGATAGGTAAGAGGGGGCGTCAGCATTTATGATGCGGTTGTCCAAAAACGCCGCCCTCTCCCTATCCCAGAGACCGTGCACGCGGATGTCTGCTACCAGGGCCGGGGAACCATCTGCTGCCTCTTGGAGGATAGGCTCTATTCTTACTCCCCTCCACGCCATGCCCGCCATTTTTGCTCAGGAGTCTCGTACCTGGTCGTGCCCGTGCAATTTTAGGGCATGGGTTGTACTCATTGGGGCACCGCAACCGTCGCAGGACGCCGGGAGACCGTTTATTTCGCTGCCATATCTGAGGGCTAGTACATCCAAGAACTGGGCCCGGGACAGGTCTAGGTCGTCTGCGGTAAGTGGCAATACGGTCAGCCACTGCGATGCATTCCCGTCCACTATCCGCTGAAGTGTGCGCCGTTGCCTTCCTGGGAGTGCTCGTATGAGCCCAGTGCTTTGCTGTTTTTCCCTTACCTTCCGAGCTTCCCGTACCTCCTGCAGGACGTTGTGGCATTCCTGATCGTGTTCAACGCTGTCTAGTGGAGTCCCCTGTCGTATTGCTTGTGACAGTATCATTGTAGCGCGTTTTGACATATGGTACGCTTCATCGGCGGTTCTCACTGGGTCCTCTATTGCCAGCCCTCCCCACTTTGCCGGCAGCACAAATAGCTGATGCTCCTGTTCCGTCACTGAGCCTGTGTCGCGTCCCAGGATTGCTGGAGTCAGTTCTTGTCGAATGGTTTCCCTTAGTGGCACGAATTCATCCCCGCAATCTCTTATCACCCTTTGGAGGAACCCCCATTGTTTTTGCAGGGACTTGGTGTATGCGGTGTATCCTGCTTGGGGACTGTGCTTTACACGCGCTGCCAGACTGCTGACCTGGGTGCTCCACTCTCGCACTTCCTCCCTGATGTATGAGGCCTTGTCTTCTGCTGACCCTAGGAAACCCCCTAAAAACCTTTGTGAATGAACAATTTTGAGGCCTGTGCCTTCGAACACCTCCCGGGCTCTGGCTCCCACTTCTGGCCGGACCACCAAGAAACTCTTTTCTGGTTTGGGGAAGTATCCACACTTGGGGCCTTCTACCTGAAGTTTTTCCAACCACACTTTCACTTCTGCCAGCCGTCCCGCGCACGTTGCGTCATCAGCAAACCAATTTTGGACACATCTGTGGCTTTTGAGGCTTCGAATCAAGGGAAGGGTGCCAACCGCGTACATCAGCATTCCCAGGGGGTCGCCTTGTGTGGTACCTTCCTGACTCAATGACCTCCCCACTCTCTGGAAAGAGGATTGCAGGGTGTCCTTTGTACGTGTTAAAGATGAATCTAGCACATCTTGGCCAGTATTTTCGGGCATTCCACATGGCTATTTGACGGCTCAGACGGTTGAAGGCGTTGTCTGCATCAATCAGCAAAACACATTCCCCTTCCTCTTCTTCTTCGAACAGCTGGCTTATTGCATGGACCCCTCCTTCCACTCCTGCCTTTGTCCCCGCACACAGCTGATCCGCTGCGCATTCCCCTTTGAGGTCCTCACCCGTCAGTATTGCCATGGTTTTCGCGCATAGCCTCTGCAATACCTCCCCTACTCCGATTGGGCGTACACCCGGTCGTTTATCCAGGGCCACTCCTCGCCGTGCCAGTAAGGCCCGAATCCCCTTCCACTCCACTATTCCGTTTGCAAGAGCGCGAGTTAGGCTTGCCACTGCTTGTCGAAGCCTTTCACTGTGTGCCCCGTACCTGAGGAGCATGCTTCTCCACTGGTCGGCATCGGTTCCACTTGGCCCAGCGCTGCCTCTCAGTCTATGTGCCGCACTCTCAATGTGGTTAGCCGTTACCTGTACATCCACCATCAGGGGGAGCGTATCTAACAAAAAGAAACGCACATCATTTTTGCTTGACAATTGAAACTTGGTCCTCAGAAATTTGTTGATTTAGGCGGTTTTTTGGGCCCGACGGGTTGTGAATTTTGGCAAGGACGTTAAACAGTGACTGCTCTAACGACTTCAAAAATCGGTTTCATCGCGTCCAAATTTTTCTGGCGAAAAATTCGAAGTTTACGTTGCAATTTGAACTTTTCAGGAATTCGGTTTTTGCAGTATTTGCTGTGTAAACAGGGGTGTCGTAACAACACGGAACAACAACAAACAGTAACGCAGTAGACCAGTAGAACAGTAAAAGTTCAAGTGAGTGAAGGGACAGTAATGCAACCAGGGGGATGAGTGAATCGTCGTCAAGCAGCCAAGGGGGCGGGACGGTACAGTGCTTATATTGTCCGCGGAGGTTTACGAAGAGAGGGTTGACGCTGCATACTCGCCACACACATCCAGCTGCCATAGAGATGACCACATCTCGGGAAAGTACAGGGCCCGTGGTCGACGACAGACAAGAGGACCCGACTCAGGAGTATTTCATTAGGGGTTTCGGTACGGGGCTGTTGAACTCGTCAGGAGGAGACCCAGCGTCCGCATGGTACAAATGGTGGGAGAGATCGACGCGCTTCCATTGAAGACAGTACGAGCTACCCTAGGGAGCCGTGGGGCGTAGGTTTGTAGCACAGCTGACAGAGGAAGTGAAGGGTATTGCCGAAGGAACCCGGGAATCCGAGAGGTTTGTGGTTCTGTGCAGCACGATCCTCCAACGAGAGAAAGGAGTATCAGCATCGGAGAATTCTCTGGCTGTGGATATTCAATATTCTAGTAAAGCATCCATGGTGTTTCTTAAAGACCAAGCATGTAAAGTAACAGTAATCGATGTCCTGCAATCGAAATCGAAACATAGGCTCCTGAAACTGGAAGGTAGGTTCTGGGTCCTGGGACCTAGTGTCACCATGGCAACCGAGAGCTCAGTGGAGTAAAAATGTTGTTCGCCACGCCCACTTTGGGGTCCGGCCCCATAATCTGATTTCAACCCCAAAATTTCACATTTCACAATCGACTGATCCCTTCGATTCAATTTGTCGTCTAAGATGACAAATCTTCTTCTTCTGATTTGTTTTTGTTGTCTCTGAATCACATGTCCAACATCTACAGATGAAAACTAAGCCGTGAACTTCACTGAATCACATTTGCTTTCTCTGTCCGTTTTCAGTTTTTTGACATTTTCATGTCTTTACTTTGGCACACAAGCTCGAAAAGCGTTACCGATATGCGACAGGAAAACGCGTAATGCACCATTTCTGATGATTTTCGCTTACAACCAATTCGTTTCTACGGAACTTCATGTTTGCCATTTTTCATCGTACAAAAATCGTTAACCACTCGTTAGAATCGTGTGATTTTATTGAATATTTTCTTGTTAACGGTAGATACCTTGTGCGGTAGCTGAGCTGAGCATGATGAAAAAAAGGTGGGTAAACAGGGTAGTCAGCATCATGGGTAATGAAGAAAGACATTGTTTACTAGCATTGAATGTGGTAACCTTGCAACACTGTGTAACCTGGATCGTGGTAACCTAGCAACCCTTAAGTGATTCCGTAAATTATCCCTAAATTGTTGTATTTCCTTTCAACTTTCAAGTCCTGAATCAAGAAAGAAGAGGTTCCTTTGTTAATTGCGATTACCTACCCGTTTTGTGTGTGAACAGGCTCCTTTGTAAAGAGAACCTGCGTTTCCGAAGTAAAGTTTCCGTTACAATTTCTTTTCTGATGACGAAGAAAGAACAAGCGAGAATGATTCTTTCTAGGTTCACATGGAGACGCAATTCCGGACGGCAATCCGGCAGGGCATCGTATTTGCCGGAATTTTTGCCGCAAGGGCGTTCACATGGCAGCGGAGTCATAACAAAATGCAATCGCAAAAAACAAACAATTGCTCGAACCCGAAAACGCAAAATCAACCACAAATGTCGAATTTCAATATGGCTGAACAACCAAACAAGAAAGGTGTGCGCAGTAACCTCTGCGCAGATCCTGCAACTGATCCGACAGCGGAATATATCTGGGGATTTTGATATAGTATCCAAGGCACTGCGTTGCAATAATCCATTTTGCGGTGGCCAATAGAATTGCAGGACGCACAGCCCTGCAGGACTGCCGTCCGGAATTGCGTCTCCATGTGAACCTAGCTATACCTACAACATGAAAATGTCTCACTGTGTTGTGAACTTGTACGCAAGCATTTTGTGTAAGATGTCTTTACAAAAGTTCTGTTATTGGTTTATTATTCTGTGAATAATACACCTATGTATTCGCTCAGCAAAAAATTTTTATAACACCACCTCAAAATTTTTTCTTTTACGTTTCAAGGTGCGTAGGTTCCAAAAATGCAATGTCCGTCCCCCATACGCCGTCCGCCGTATCATGTGTACCGGCCTCATTTTCCGTCTAAAAAATTCGTTCTTTCGCACACATGCTCCATTTGGGCCCTAGTTGTGTCCCGAAACTTTTCAGCCCGATCGGAATACACCCAGGGGTGTTATGAGTGAAAACGTGTATAAAAATAGGTACTTTTTGTGTTTTAGTAACATGTTAGTAAAATGAGCTTTTGAGGTATCGTTTTCCATGTTTTTGTGGACGAGAAGACCGAATATGAAGTCGATTTTGACCAAGGAGTGGAAAATTGAGGTTGTACCAGATGTTCAGCTCCCAAAATTGATTTTTTATGAGTCAAAAACCTGCGAAATCGTCTGAAATCACCATCAATTTGTAGAATAACACTAGGAAAAGTGTCAGCACGTGGATCAAGACGATTAAATGACACAACCAATAATCAAAGATAATTTGAAAAAAAAAAGGAGCGCACCTAATTCAAGTTTTGGGGCCAAAATTGGTGTAAACCACTAGAAAAACAACATAAAAGCAACAATAAAAATGAACAGCCAGCATTTCTGTAGGTATGTCCAATAGAATAATAAACCCATGTGACAAGGACTTTGCAGCGTTTTTTTTACTGTAGACGAGCTGCATGATTCACATTTTCGACTAAATCTACCTCAAGGAATGATATTAGCCAATTTCTGGGACAACTCATGTTTCGAGTTCGGAATGACTTTTCCCCAGAAATTATCTCAGGTAAAAGTAGCCTACTTTCGTTCATTTTATGATTTTACTCATTGTTCTACTGAAAGCTGACCACCTACCATGTTGGAGTTTTGCGTCAAATTTTGCGCGTTTTGCGTTCGGTCCGGTTCCGATGACAGATTTGTATTTGTGGTACCTACGTGCGTTTTGTACTGTTTGCTGTTTGCGGATTCATCGCCGCCAACACACAGATAACGATTTAGCTTCTAGTCAGTAGCTTCCCCATTCAAATAGGTACCAGTCATTATTTTGCTTGTATTTTAGTTTACTATATTTTTGTAACACATGAATTCGGTGGCTAATTTGCAGTAGAAATTATCGACGTTGTCGTACGGCGATAAAAGTGTTGATTAAAAGAGGTAAGCTTTGCTGAATATCACTCAATCAGTAAATAAGCGAAGGGTGCTGTTGCCTTGGGGTATTTTGTAGACAAATCTGTTGGTTTTGTGTTCTGGTCCGGTGCCCCACCGTTTTCAGACCCCAAGCACCTCTACTGTTTCCATGACAGTATTATTATTTTTTAAATTGTTGTCTTGTTTCAGTTTTGATAATTTTCTATTAGAGGAATAAACAGTAAGTTGAATGTGGTTTGGAGAACCTTGGATGTCACCTGGAAATACGTAATGGAAAATTGAAACTCACTTATTTTATTTCCTATGTAGGACATACGTATATTTCAGCTAAGTTTTATTTATGTGCCTTCCTACCGCATTTTCTGTGGATGATTATTGGCACAAACGACTGTTTGCCAAATGAATTGGCATAAATGTGGTTGTGATTGATTTTTGATTGGATATTCAAGTAGGTTTATACTCTCCAATCTGTCTTCCACTGATACGAGTGTGTCACACCTTTTGTGAGTCAAAAATTTATTAATTCAAGTAATCAAAACGGGACATCCATCCGACGAAAACGTAAATTATTCGATTTTGAGTAATGCATTACGTGTACCTGTGTATTATTCGATTTCTAAATTTAGAGGACAGTCATTCAGTGACTCACCGGTTGACTAAACAAGATAAATGTAACGGCGGCTATAAAGATTTTTATATCCGCAACAGCGAGTGGTGGGAGATGATTGTGGGGAGCGGAAGTTGGTGGGTGCTAACGCGAGTTTTCAGCGTGGTTTGTTATTAAAATAAGCACATAGATAAGCCTTTCTTTCTAGTTCTATGTTTCATAAGCTGTAGCCTTGAAATGGCAACTAAAAAAACGAACGATATTACTGCGTTGAAGAGTTCCCCGTCTTACCTACCGTTTGATTGACAATGCCGATGATGGGATTTCAGTTTAAAATAGGGTTACCAGATTCTTTTTGTCCATATATAGTATATTCTTGCCAAAACCAAGAAAAAATATAGTATTCCCATGAAAATTATAGTATAGCTACCTACACCAATAATGAATTCTTCATTTCAAGTTGTTCTCCTTCTACGCCAAGGTTTTTAGAACCCAAGAGCTAATTAAAATAGATATGTACCTACCTTAGTCGTGGGCACAATGATATTTACTTGACAGAAGTCTCATTTCAAAATACAAAATAGAAAATACAAAAATGAATTACTCTACTCTTCAAAGAAACATTTGCTAAACTCCTAATGAAGTGAAAACAATTGTTTCGATCACAGAATGACGACGTCACGTGTATCAAGGAACTTGGAAAGGAGAAGCCTTATTTTTCCCCTTTAAGATTGGACTAGCTAATTACAGACTTGTGAATGTATATTATGCACTACATACCTACAGCACTCTTACATCCACCGGATGGTGTTGTCTTCTATGCTTTTGCCCTGCCCTATAAAACTATAAAGCAACACTGCGCACAGCATCAAGGTAGAGGTTCTACTACTTGCGAAAGGTTCTTACTAGCGACCCTAAAATACCCGTTTTAGGGTCGCTAGTTACCCACGGATTTCTCTCACCAGTGAATTTTCAAAATGTTGATTGTGGTCACTCAAAGTTCCGCTTATTCAAAAATATAGTAGGTATTTGAGGCTATGGACTATATGTTTTAAAATATAGTACCTATAGTATTAAATAATATAGTAATAGTGTAGCACCTAGTATGTTTAGTATAATACTTAATATAGTACCTATATACTTAGTGTAGTATGTAGTATAGTTTATAAATACACCAGTATATATATACTTCTGTATATAGTATAGTATAATATTTAGTATAGTAAGTATAGTTTTTTAGTATATCATTTTGTACGAAAATGTGGTAGGATACTATAAATTATAAGCTTTGTTCGTGTAGTCCCTCAGAGCTTGTTCACAGCAACCCAGGCATGCGCAGTAAGGGTGAGGCAAAAGCTTTGTTTGTGCAGTCCCTCAGAGCAACCCAGGCATGCACAGTAAGGGTGAGGCAAAAGCTTTGTTCGTGCAGTCCCTCAGAGCTTGTACAGAGCAACCCAGGCATGCGCAGTAAGGGTGAGGCAAAAGCTTTGTTTGTGCAGTCCCTCAGAGCAACCCGGGCATGCGCAGTAAGGGTGAGGCAAAAGCTTTATTTGTGCAGTCCCTCAGAGCAACCTAGGCATGCTCAGTAAGGGTGAGGCAAAGATCTACTGTTCGTTCAGTCCCAGGGCGAGCTCCGATCCAAGTGGTCCGGTGTTCGTGCTGTCCCAGGGCAGATGATTCGGTGCTTGTTCTGGCCACAGGGCTTCCTCTGAGCTGCTCTGAGCAAGCCCTCCCGTGCCCCACGAGCAGACCCGTCAGATTCTTTGTTGAGCCCCCATACCTATGCCTTACGGCATTAATGGGGAGGGGTTGCTGCTCGTTACTCTGGTTCTGACGGTCTTCGCACCTGCTCCCACTGCGCTATTAGTCACCCCCTAGGGGGCGTCCAGGATGGGCCACATGGAGGCTGCGCAGGCAGGAACTGGGAGAGGGCGGACGCTGGGCTCTTACTTTTGGATTTCGGCAGCGAATTAAGCCTAGCCCATGCACGTTTTTATTGTGCTTGCTATTTGCATCTTGCTAGCTACTCATTGATTGTGCCACATGGCACGTTGTCACACTAATCGCTCTGATCGCGTTCCGCTCAGCCTCATTACTCCCCGCCTCTTCTATAGCGTGCGGTTCTTCCATCATTGGCGAGCTTGCTCTCAGTTAGCTTTGCTATTACTGCTCCGGTTCAAAAGCGGTCGTTCATACATGGGCTTCACACATACTAAGTACATCTTAACATAAACAGTCTCTCAGTAAATTACATTCATTCAATAAATTACATGCATCCGTCAACAACATTAAAGCTCTACATTCAACCATTCAACATTCCAGACCGATAGGATGGGGAGAGCCTACCGGCCCCGAGCCCACCCTACCTAATATGGCCTCCTGGCACCTGTCTGCTACGGCTTTCTTAGGCCAGGAGGCCGACAGCCCTATGAAAATAAACAAAATGAAATAAATAAAATGCAGGAAATGAAAAAACCAACAAAATGAAACAAAGGTTGCCTGCTGCCTCCCCGAGGCCAGCAGGCTCCATCGGTCCCCTCATTCACACGCGCATGCTCACAAACTAACACAACACAAAACGCTGCAAAGTCCTTGTCACATGGGTTTATTATTCTATTGGACATACCTACAGAAATGCTGGCTGTTTATTTATTGTTTCTTTCATGTGCAACAATTGAAATAGCTATTTCTGATGGTTTCCACCAATTTTGGCCCCCAAAACTTAAATTAGGTAGGGACGCTCCCTTTTTTTTTTTTCAAATTATCGTTGATCATTGGTAGTGCCATTTAATCGTATTGATCCACGTGTTGAAACTTTTGCTAGTGTTATTCTACAAATTGATGGTGATTTCAGACGATTTCGCAGGTTTTTGACTCATAAAAAATCAATTTTGGGGGCTGAACATCTGGTACAACCTCAATTTTCCACTCTTTGGTCAAAATCGACTTCATATTCGGTCTTCTCGTCCAAAAAAAAACATGGAAACCGATACCTCAAAAGCTCATGTTACCAACATGTTGCTAAAACGCAAAAAGTACCTATTTTTACACACATTTTCACTCATAACACCCCTGGGTATATTCCGATCGGGCTGAAAAGTTTCGGGACACAACTAGGGCCCAAATGGAGCATGCATGCGAAAGAACGAATTTTTTAGAGCGAAAATGAAGCCTGTACGCGTGATACGGCGGACGGACATTGCATTTTGGTTTATTATTCTGTGAATAATACACCTATGTATTCGCTCAGCAAAAAATTTTTATAACACCCCCTCAAACTTTTTTCTTTTACGTTTCAAGGTGCATAGATTCCAAAAATGCAATGTCCGTCCGCCGTACGCCGTCCGCCGTCCGCCTTATCACGTGTACAGGCTTCATTTTCGGTCTAAAAAAATCGTTCTTTCGCACACATGCTCCATTTGGGCCCTAGTTGTGTCCCGAAACTTTTCAGCCCGATCGGAATATACCCAGGGGTGTTATGAGTGAAAATGTGTGTAAAAATAGGTACTTTTTACGTTTTAGCAACATATTGGTAACATGAGCTTCTGAGATATCGTTTTCTATGTTTTTGGGGACGAGAAGACCGAATATGAAGTCGATTTTGAGCAAAGAGTGGAAAATAGAGTTCTACCAAGTGTTCAGCTCCCAGAATTGATTTTTTATGAGTGAAAAACCTGGGAAATCGTCTGAAATCACCATCAGTTTGTATAATAACACTAGAAAAAGTGTCAACAGATGGATCAAGACGATTAAATGGTACTATCAATGATCAAAGATGATTTGAAAAAAAAGAAAAAAAAGCGTACCTTCCTAATTCGCGTTTTGGGGGCCAAAATTGGTGGAAACCACCAGAGATGGCTATTTCAATTATTTTTTTATGAAAGAAACAATTAATGAACAGCCAAAATTTCTGTAGGTATGTCCAATAGAATAATAAACCCATGTGACAAGGACTTTGCAGCGTTTTGGAATCTACGCACCTTGAAACGTAAAAGAAAAAAGTTTGAGGGAGTGTTATAAAAATTTTTTGCTGAGCGATTACAAAGGTGTATTATTCACAGAATAATAAACCAAAACACACAACACAGAGCACAACACTCACACATACACACATATTCCTAACCTAATATCACAGAGCTTGCTAGGGGGGTACTTTTATAAATACCCCCCCCCCCCCCCCCAGCCTGAAAATAAATGCCGACGACTACTATCACAGGTGGGTGCTGGTGAGTACTTTTATAATTCCTCCCATTGCAGGTGCTTATACTATGGCCACGCCGTGTGGGTATTTGAGATCTCTTATCTCGTGGGCCACCCTTTCATATGCATTATCTTGTGGACCATTTTCTTTGTGGCCTGGAAATTTTTACTGTCCTTTGACTGCCACGAGGAGACCAGGGCAGATGAGCACTGCTCTTCCGCGCATGCACCCTCGACCCGTTCGAGCTGCCCGTGCTCCGAACAAGCTCCAGGCTCACCCTGCTCCGAGCGAGCGTGTTCAGGCAGAGCTCACCCTACACCAAGCCAGTTCGGTTCAAGCGAAAACTGAACTTGCTCGGAACTAGCCCCAAGGGGACAGCACGAACAAAGCTATAGTACATCTCATAGGTAACCCTAATTCAAACCTTCCTGTTGACCTTCGATTATGAAAAATTTCGTAGGATCATTGCCCACACAAATGAAGTCATTATGCAAAAATTCTAAATTGGGACAGAAAGTAGGTGTAATTATAACAATAAGGTTTATCATGAAAAGCACGAAACAGTCGTAGTCATGTATGGGGTCGTATGAATTTCATGTAGGTACATATGGGGCCCTATCGCATTTAACCTCCACCTCAACTCGCCTTTAGTTGTTTTCTAGAACTGTTTATGGGCATATCAAGGGTGACGGTGACAGAATGGTATTATGCGGTTTTTATAATCGGATTTACGTTCAGGCTACCGAATCAAAATCGGAAGAAAAACCTACGTTTATTTCATCGGCCAAATTTGATGTTTGTGCAGTGAGTGCTGTCGAAAATACAAGGCTTCAGCCGCTTCCCAGGCAGAACAGTGTCATTATTTACATTGACATTTTGTTTGTGAATGAAAAGTAAACATGGGGCCGCCACTACTCGTACGATCTGATTTTCCAAGCCAGTATTAGCTCGTCTAACAACAGTATTTGTGACAATACCATAATCCTTCTGTGATGGATCCCTGCATGTGCTGTAAGTTGAATAGGTAATTTAGAATAGTTACAACGTAATATCTATATTATTGGTACTTCTGAGCTAATTCTACGATACATGTTTTAGTTCGGTATATTGTTGGCTTCAAATTTAGGCAGGCGATTGATGAACTAATAAAATGATTTTTCACTATTTTTGTTTAATACTACCTAGGTACTTTTTGTAAAAACTTGGTTGCTTATATTACAGTTAATTTACATCTATTTAACTAGGTACCAACCTAATTCAACTTTGAACGCTTTAGTGACACCTACCTACTGAAAAGTGAACACGAAAAAAACTACTCATTTTTACTAATGAACGAAGTTATTGGTACCTACAGGACACTCCTCATTGAGAGGCTTCCCTGAAAAACACCTAGCTAAGTACATAACTACCTAAAATCCAATGTTTCTCGACCTACAATCCGAGTGATAGAATTGGCTTTACCAAAAATGATTTATACTTACCTACTACAATCAGTAACGAAATTCCTAAAACAATCCAACTAAAAAATGCTCAACGCTTGGTCCTGACACAACTGTAACATTAGGATGAATAAAGTACTAAAGTGAACAAAGGTGAAAAATGTATGAATGAATGAGTGTACTAGAAAAGCTTTCAAAGTTAGGTTAGGGAAGACATGAGAAAACATTTTCCATTTAAATAAAGTGTTTTTTAACCGTGAGTACAGCCAATTGTACTTCATTGTATTTTGAGCATTTCGCATGGGAAGGTACCTACATAGTATCTACATTATTTTACGATTACTACACGAAGAAGTTATTGCGCAGGTAGGTACCTACTTAGTCGAACACATTTCGGTTAGCGCAGTGAGATTCATGATTCAGCCATGTGTTTAATTTAACAATTTCCAGTCAACTGATAACAACTTTAATTTTGCGTTTCGTCGACAGCTTGTAGGGTAGCATTATCCTTACGAGTGCCTACATTACGAAGTTATTTTGTTATCGGCCTTATCTCCCGATTGTAAATATCAGTTGATAAGTAGGTTCGTTACAAGAACAACTCACTCCGATGGATGGAAACATTGGAACACACAACAGTTAGTAGTTGTGGGTGTGTATTGTCTCTATGACAGGGGTTTTCAGTCCTGCTATAGATTATCTCAATAAATGGACTGAAGTAAATTTTGAACGCGGTTAAAGAAAAAACGCTGCAAATCCCTGCACAACGGTTTATTATTTTGTACAGAATACCATTCTGTTACAGATCACAGCTCTCTGCATAGATAACCCGTCTATATAATATAATATGTACTAGTCTATACATATTATGTAGATCGCAGACCCTCCGTACGTTACTAGGTACCTACCTAAATCACGAGTTAAATGTTGCTAAAATATTTCTGTCGATGGCAAACAGTAACTAAAACGGCGAAAAGAAACGCAAATAATGAAGAAGTTCTGAAGGAAAATTGTTGATGTGGAGTGAAATAGATACCCCTTCTGCGTAGATCACTGTTTTCTGTGGTCAATACCTACCCTCGTGGTCAAGTATAATGAACCGTTGTGTAATAACTTGCCCATCAATAATACTTCAACGGTTGGTCAAGTTGCAAAGTACCGGTCAACAAAATCCAGCCCCTTCTTGGTAGATGAACCGCTGTGTAATAATTCGCCGTTGTGTAATAATTTACTGTTATAAAAAATTTACCGTTGTGTAATAATTTGCCCATCAATAATACTTCAACGTTTGTTCAAGTTTCACAAGTACCTACCAACAAAATCCAATAGTCCATCACTTATCAAATGAAATAATATCGCAGAACAACCAACTCGACTTCCTACAGCCATCCTTGATTATAATCAGGTGCTCCCTAGTGATGATATCTGGGCCGGATTTATACCGTTTGATTCACGATCGTGTTGACGAAGCTTTTTGGTGCACACGAACGGTTGGACGTACAATGCTCCGGGTGGTCTCAAAAAATTGTTTAGCTCAAGACAAATTTAATATCGTTAAAAAAAACCATACCCTTCTATCGAAAGTTTTCGAGCTATGGCGTTCTGAAAATTTCAACCCATATTTTGAACCCCTTAGATATGACTGACAGTAACGCCGAGCTTCGAGGACCAACTAGACCCCGAACGGAACCTATAACCCAAATTTCATCAATTTTGTTTCATGGTAACTAAGAAAAGTGGCCAGTACGGCGTACGGCGGACAGACAGAAATATTTTTATTGCAGTTTTGGATTCTACGTACCTTGAAACGTAAACCATCAAATTTTGAGGGGGGGTTAGAATTTTTTTATTCATGCTCGATTCCAATGGTTCATTATTGAAAATAATAAACCAAAAGTGCTGTATACGGTATACCTCTGTATTTGGTAGTAAAACTGGAATCATACCAGGAGGTTAGTGTCGTGATTCCCTCTCAGAAACCACTCCTGTAATATTCCGAGAGATTGAGCTGGTCAACACCAAAGGTTTTCCCCAAACGGTCGTAACGGCCGATTGCGGACTGGGGACGGGTGAGAAAGTCCCTATAAAAACTCGTCCTTCTGGCCCAGCTCAGCGTTCGACGATCAGACCCTCGACTAGCGACTTCCCTCTCGAACCTCTCTCTCTCTCTTACCCTTCCTGGTATCTGCTGTTGACGAAAACCGGGGGAGACCTCCCTCTCCTCTAACACCTGCTGTTGGTGAAAACCGCGGGGTGTTAGCCACATCTTTCCAGTGTCGCCTGTTGGTAAAAACCGCGGGACACATCCTTCTCACCTAGTATCTGCTGTTGGTGAAAACTGTGGGGTACTAGCCGCCCTTCCAACTAACTCTTGCTGTTGGCGAAAACCGGGGGATACCTCCCTCTCCTCTAACACCTGCTGTTGGTGAAAACCGCGGGGTGTTAGCCACATCTTTCCAGTGTGGCCTGTTGGTGAAAACTGCGGGACACATCCTTCTCACCTAGTATCTGCTGTTGGTGAAAACCGTGGGGTACTAGCCGCCCTTCCAACTAACTCTTGCTGTTGGCGAAAACCGGGGGATACCTCCCTCTCCTCTAACACCTGCTGTTGGTGAAAACCGCGGGGTGTTAGCCACATCTTTCCAGTGTCGCCTGTTGGTGAAAACCGCGGGACACATCCTTCTCACCTAGTATCTGCTGTTGGTGAAATCCGCGGGGTACTAGCCACCCTTCCAACTAACTCTTGCTGTTGGTGAAAACCGCGGGGTGTTAGCCACATCTTTCCAGTGTCGTCTGTTGGTGAAAACCGCGGGATCTGCTGTTGGTGAAAACCGCGGGATCTGCTGCTGGTGAAAACCTCGGGGTACTAGCCACCCTTCCAACTAACTCTTGCTGTTGGTGAAAACCGCGGGGTGTTTGCCACATCTTTCCAGTTTCGCCTGTTGGTGAAAACCGCGAGACACATCCTTCTCACCTAGTATCTGCTGTTGGTGAAATCCGCGGGGTACTAGCCACCCTTCCAACTAACTCTTGCTGTTGGTGAAAACCGCGGGGTGTTAGCCACATCTTTCCAGTTTCGCCTGTTGGTGAAAACCTCGAGACACATCCTTCTCACCTAGTATCTGCTGTTGGTGAAATCCGCGGGGTACTAGCCACCCTTCCAACTAACTCTTGCTGTTGGTGAAAACCGCGGGGTGTTAGCCACATCTTTCCAGTTTCGCCTGTTGGTGAAAACCGCGAGACACATCCTTCTCACCTAGTATCTGCTGTTGGTGAAATCCGCGGGGGACTAGCCGCCCTTCCAACTAACTCTTGCTGTTGGTGAAAACCGCAGGGTGTTAGCCACATCTTTCCAGTTTCGCCTGTTGGTGAAAACCGCGAGACACATCCTTCTCACCTAGTATCTGCTGTTGGTGAAATCCGCGGGGTACTAGCCACCCTTCCAACTAACTCTTGCTGTTGGTGAAAACCGCGGGGTGTTAGCCACATCTTTCCAGTTTTGCCTGTTGGTGAAAACCGCGAGACACATCCTTCTCACCTAGTATCTGCTGTTGGTGAAATCCGCGGGGTACTAGCCACCCTTCCAACTAACTCTTGCTGTTGGTGAAAACTGCGGGGTGTTAGCCACATCTTTCCAGTTTCGCCTGTTGGTGAAAACCTCGAGACACATCCTTCTCACCTAGTATCTGCTGTTGGTGAAATCCGCGGGGGACTAGCCACCCTTCCAACTAACTCTTGCTGTTGGTGAAAACCGCAGGGTGTTAGCCACATCTTTCCAGTTTCGCCTGTTGGTGAAAACCGCGAGACACATCCTTCTCACCTAGTATCTGCTGTTGGTGAAATCCGCGGGGTACTAGCCACCCTTCCAACTAACTCTTGCTGTTGGTGAAAACCGCGGGGTGTTAGCCACATCTTTCCAGTTTCGCCTGTTGGTGAAAACCGTGAGACACATCCTTCTCACCTAGTATCTGCTGTTGGTGAAATCCGCGGGGTACTAGCCACCCTTCCAACTAACTCTTGCTGTTGGTGAAAACCGCGGGGTGTTAGCCACATCTTTCCAGTTTCGCCTGTTGGTGAAAACCTCGAGACACATCCTTCTCACCTAGTATCTGCTGTTGGTGAAATCCGCGGGGGACTAGCCACCCTTCCAACTAACTCTTGCTGTTGGTGAAAACCGCAGGGTGTTAGCCACATCTTTCCAGTTTCGCCTGTTGGTGAAAACCGCGAGACACATCCTTCTCACCTAGTATCTGCTGTTGGTGAAATCCGCGGGGTACTAGCCGCCCTTCCAACTAACTCTTGCTGTTGGTGAAAACCGCGCGGGGTGTTAGCCACATCTTTCCAGTGTTGTCTGTTGGTGAAAACCGCGGGATCTGCTGATGGTGAAAACCTCGGGGTACTAGCCGCCCTTCCAACTAACTCTTGCTGTCGGTGAAAACCGCGGGGTGTCAGCCTCATCTTTCCAGTGTCATCTGTTGGTGAAAACCGCGGGATCTGCTGTTGGTGAAAACCTCGGGGTACTAGCCACCCTTCCAACTAACTCTTGCTGATGGTGAAAACCGCGGGGTGTTAGCCACATCTTTCCAGTTTCGCCTGTTGGTGAAAACCGCGAGACACATCCTTCTCACCTAGTATCTATCTGCTGTTGGTGAAATCCGCGGGGTACTAGCCACCCTTCCAACTAACTCTTGCTGTTGGTGAAAACCGCGGGGTGTTAGCCACATCTTTCCAGTGTCGTCTGTTGGTGAAAACCGCGGGATCTGCTGTTGGTGAAAACCTCGGGGTACTAGCCGCCCTTCCAACTAACTCTTGCTGTCGGTGAAAACCGCGGGGTGTCAGCCTCATCTTTCCAGTGTCATCTGTTGGTGAAAACCGCGGGACACATCCCTTTCACCTAGTGCCTGCTGTTGGTGAAAACCGCGGGGTACTAGCCGCCCTTCCAACTAACTCTTGCTGTCGGTGAAAACCGCGGGGTGTCAGCCTCATCTTTCCAGTGTCATCTGTTGGTGAAAACCGCGGGACACATCCCTTTCACCTAGTGCCTGCTGTTGGTGAAAACCGCGGGGTACTAGCCACCCTTCCCACCAACTGTTACTGTTGTTGAAAACCGCTGGGAGTCAGTTAAAAGACTCCATAGGAGCGCAACCTACCACATCCATTCTCTCACTCTTCTTACTTCCATCTCTCTTCTGCTCCTGTCCAAAATTTCGTGACTAACACAACTTTTGGTGACCCCTTCTCTCCAACCTACTGTCCTGAAAATCTGTTCACGACAAATGGTGAACACATAACCATCCACCACAGTGACCCCCGACCTCTGAACACGTAAACCTCACGTACCCGTTCACCACAGTTGAGGCGGGTTTAGACGGCGCGCACCCACTCGCGCACCAGCCTCACTTCCGACTCGACTTCAACTCGCCCGGCAATAAACTCATCCTCGCCTCACTGTTTAGACGACACGCATTCACTCGCACGGCGCGAGGTTAGAGACAGAGTGTCCTTTGATGCGCGACCAAAAACCGACAGACGACGGCTCACCCCGGGTTGGCCTCACTGTGAGTGGCCTCGAGGAAAGGGAGGTGTTTACATTGCGCGAGGGACCGGAAGTGAGGCTGGTGCGCGAGTGGGTGCGCGCTGTCTAAACGCGCCTTTAGGTATATTGTTTCCGAGTCTGCGAAGCAGCGGAAGCCTTGTGTTCACTTTCGTGAGCCAAAAAATTTTTGTCTTCAGAAATCAAAATTTCCACTTGCATTTTGCGTTTCAAAGCCTACTAAACAAATTTGGTTCCGTGTCTGTCGGTCTGTGAGTCTGTGAGTCTGTGAATCTGTGAGTCTGTCCGCATTTCCTTGTTACAGCCATAACTTCCACGATTTTGAATTGATTCAGCTCAAATTTTGAGGGATGGTGCGGATAAGGCCCCTTGAGGTCCCATACAAATTTCAACATGATTGATCCAGCGGTACGCCCTGCGCATGCGCTAACGTTAAATTCAACAAACACGCATAACTTTCACAATTTTGATTCAATTTCGCTCAAATTTTCAAGGGTTGTTTGGACAAGGCCTAGTGAGTTCCAGTATGAATTTCAGCATGATCGGACCCTCGGTGCGCTCTGCGCATGCGCTGGCGTGAAATAGATTCAATTTCCTTGTTACAGCCGTAGTAACCAAAGATTTCACCCAATTTCAATGTAATTCTCAGGGATTAAGCGGGTAGGGCCCATTGAGGTCCCATATAAATTTCAACATGATAGAGCCAGCGGTTCGCCCTGCGCATGCGCTCTGTCTGTCTGTCTGTCCTTCTATGCACGGCCAAACGGCTCGACGGATATCGACCAAATTTGGCACGAATATCCAGTAGGCTCCCAAGTTGTGCAACGTCGCATTTTCAATTCCCTGACCATAGCGGAACTATGGTCGACCATGGTCAACTCCTGAATGGCTTGATGGATATCGACCAAATTTGGCACGAATATCCAGTAGGCTCCCAAGTTGTGCAACGTCGCATTTTTAATTCCCTGACCATAGCGGAATTATGGTCGACCATGGTCAACTTCGTTAATTGAAATGGTAACCCCTATTTTTTATCGCGTATTCGTAATCTACGTGAAATTCTATCTACGATCGACCCTTCGGACTACCCCCGCGGTCGACCTTAGCGCATCCATGGGCCTCTCCATGGTCGAATCCCGAATTGCTCAACGGATATCGACCAAATTTGGCACCAATATCCGGTAGCCTCCCAAGTTGAACGTAGGCGCATTTTTAATTCCCTGACCATAGCGGAAATATGGTCGACCATGGTCAACTCCTGAATGGCTTGACGGATTTTGATAAAATTGGGCACAAATACCCGGTAGGCTATGGGATTTTTCCGTCGTTTGTTGGTTCCACGATACTGCGTACAGCGAATCTCGGATAGCGAGCGAAGCGAGCGGTCAGGCTAGTTATGTATAATGGACGTAATGTATTATGGAAGTCATGTTATGTATAATATGTATATTTCATGTAATGTTATGTAATGTTATGTAATGTTATGTTATGTAATGTAATGTTATGTAATATGTATATTTAACGTTATGTAATGTAATGTAATGTTATGTTATTTTGCTTCCGAGTCTGTTCTATTTTATAATGGGTCACTCTGATTGTGACGAGGAAGCTCCTGTGCCATCACCTTGGCAGTGTATTTTTAGTTATACCCATAAAGAAATAGGTAGGTATTTAACATAACAGATGTGAAAAATAAGTTGTTCTTGGTTCTTGTTCGAAATTTTACTTTTCCGCACAACAAATCTTATCTTGAACGACATGACATACCACCCGGTTCCTCAAAATTCGACTGATTTCAGTTATTGTAGTTTACTTAAGCTGGTAAATCGTTCTCATAAAAAATGTACGTTTTTGAATGAAATTTTCGAGGCCTGAAAGTCAGCCAGATGTTGATAATTTTTATCAAATTATGTTCTGCCAAGTGAAATTCTGAATGAAGTCCTGAAAGCAGCAGCTCTACAATGCTATACATGTAGCATCTATAAGTAGCCTACTCTTCGTTTGCTAGATCTGATTTTTAAAAAACCACAGTCATGCAGCATGGCTATAAGAGCGAATTTTCGAAGAAATAACTGATTTTATGTAAAACTGTTTTATCTCAAGAAATAACCACGTTCCTTCATCTTCAAAGTGCTAGAGTTTGAGAACAATGAGATATCGCAATTCTGATTTCACCATCGTGTTCAGCGTACAAAAACCTTTAAAATGAGGTGTCACTTGTCAGACTGCTTCATTTTGGGAATTTATGGGTAATTTTCCCCCCCTAAAACTCCCCAAAACTCCCCCTTAGAGTGACCCGATTCTGCCCATCTACGAACTTGGCCTGTCGATTGCCAAGACAGATTTTTCGTGCAAATTTGAACTTTTTATCTCAATTCTTTCGAGAGTTATCGTCTGGAATGACACATACATATATATATATATAAATATATATATATATATACATATAATTTTTGGTGTCTTTCGGTAGTGAATTCAGGATGGTCTGAAACGGATTTTGGTATAAAAATCTTTCGGAAATTCGAGTTTTAAAAATTTTGGACCGAGAACAATAGCTTCCTTTTCTTCGAAAATTCGCTAAAAGGAACCTAGGTAGTAGGGGAAATAACTAGTGACACCTCATTTTATTAGTTCATCAATCTCCTGTCTAAATTTGACGCCAACATCATACCCAACTAAAACAATTTATCGTAGAATTAGTTCATAGGTACCTACTAGCAATATAGATAATTATTATGTTGTGTCTGTTCTAAATTACCTTTTTTATCTATTGTTCGCGATTTTCGCCGTTTTTACAGGTTTTTTTAACCCTAGAAACTCAAATTTTATTACCCCCTTGGACATTTTGAAAACTGCTCATCTTCGAACGCATCCTTTTAGCGAATTTTCAAAGAAAATGAAGCTATTGCAATGGCTTCGAAATTTAAATAATATAAATTTTTGGAAATTTTCTTCATAGAAATCCGTTTCAGGCCATTCTAAAACGATTCCTGAAATTTAACACTTTTTTATATGTATATATATATTTATATATATATATATGTGTCACTCCAGACGATAACTCTCGATAGAATTGAGATAAACAGCTCAAATTTGCACAAAAAATCTATCTTGGCAATCGAAAGGCTAAGTTCGAAGATGGGCGAAATTGGCCTACTCTAAGGAGGGTTTTGGCGCATTTAAAGTGCGCAAAAATTACCCAAAAATCCCCAAAATGTTATTTTCCAACAAGTGACCCCTCATTTTAAAGGTTTTTGCACGCTGAACACGATGGTGGAATCGGATTTTAGATATCTTGATCCGTTCTCAAATTAGAGCATTTAAAGTGCGCAAAAATTACCCAAAAATCCCCAAAATGTTATTTTCTAACAAGTGACCCATAATTTTAAAGGTTTTTGCACGCTGAACACGATGGTGAAATCGGATTTTAGATATCTAAATCCGTTCTTAAATTAGAGCATTTAAAGTGCGCAAAAATTACCCAAAACTAGGATAATCTTTAAACTCCGTATCCGTACAGGCAACTTTCGATTCCAATAATTCTCAAGCAGTTTCAGGTCCACTCAATGTTGAATACTAGAATAGAACAATATTTCAACGTAGCACCCACATGTTCTTCCAAGTGATCCTTCCAGAAACCACATCCTTCCTTCATAGTTTATTTCAAGATTGAGCCTGCATGAAAAACAACCTGCACTTGAAGCACTCATGATTTTCTATAACAACTCCTTTACCTACTGCACTCTCTTGAGTAGGTAAGTCAAAAGTCCTAACTACCCTATCCTACCTAATATGAACCCACAGCGATCAAATAAATAAGCACTTAGTACAATTACGTAATAAACAAACGGTAGAATCAGGATGGACAAAACGTACAAATTAAAATAAATACGAAGAGAATATACATAGAAAACCAAATTTTAGACCGAAGTTTTCCTTTATTCAAAACCATAGCCATTAATTCGAATATTTCTTTGAAAATTCGCTCATTAAGTCATGCTGCATGACTGGTTTGTTTTTGTTTAGCAATACGGATATTTTGGCAAAAATTTGGAATTTTATAATTATTTACCCAAGGTCAGATATCGTCTGGAATGACGCATATATATATATACATTTTGTTGAAATCTAAGGATGAATTCAGGACGCTCTGAAATGGGTTTGCGTGTAAAAAAATTTCAAAAATTCATATGCTGAAAGTTTTTGACCCATTGCAATAGCTTCGTTTTCTTGGAAAACTCGCTAAAACGAATCAGAAGCCTATTGCGATTCTCTCCTGATTTATCTCCAGGATAAAACACAAAGTACACTTTCTGTGAGAATGTCCCAGGTACCCACCTGTTTGTTCAAGGAAGGATTATAACAGACCACGTTCACGCTGTTTAGTGTTAATTATCAACTCGTTATATAAACATGTAACTTGAAAGTCGAACGTATGCACGTCAACTGACCGTACGATTCCCAAAATATTCGTTACCTTCTCAAGAAAGCGTAAATTAGGTTTTGGGCCTTTTCAAGCCGTCCATTGTAACAGCCAGTTCATTTTTTTTTTTTTTTTTTTTTCAAGGTTTCCCGTTTATTTCAACTGGTAACACATTTTGAGCGATGTGTTGACACGTCCGCCCAAGATAGTTGACTTGCAAATTTGAACAGTTCGGTCTGCACTGAGTCGGCCCCGGTCTTCCCCGAAGTGAGACTCAACGTTAGTGTAAAATGCCTACTTACGTAATCGAGCATGAAAAAAAAAACCGCTGCAAATCCCTGCACAACGGTTCATTATTTTGTACAGAATACCATTCTGTTACAGATCACAGGTCTCTGTATAGATAACCCGTCTATATAATATAATATGTACTATTCTATACATATTATGTAGATCGCAGACCCTCCGTACGTTACTAGGTACCTACCTAAATCACGAGTTAAATGTTGCTAAAATAATACAGCCGATGACAAACAGTAACTAAAACGGCAAAAAGAAACGCAAATAATGAAGAAGTTCTGAAGGAAAATTGTTGATGTGGAGTGAAATAGATGCCCCTTGTGCGTAGATCACTGTTTTCTGTGGTCACTACCTACCCTCTGGTCAAGTATAATGAACCGTTGTGTAATAACTTGCCCATCAATAATACTTCAACGGTTGGTCAAGTTGCAAAGTACCGGTCAACAAAATCCAGCCCCTTCTTGGTTGATGAACCGTTGTGTAATAATTTACCGTTGTGAAATAATTTACCGTTGTGTAATAATTTACCCATCAACAATACTTGAACTTGTTCAAATTTCACAAGTACCTGCCAACAAAATCCAACAGATCCATCATTTTTCAAATGAAATAATAACAATGAATAACCGACTCGACTTCATACAGCCATCCTTGATTATAATCAGGTGCTCCCTAGTGATGATATCCGGGCTGGATTTATACCGTTTGATTCACGATCGTGTTGACGAAGCTTTTTGGTGCACACGAACGGCTGGACGTACAATGCTCCGGGTGGTCTCAACAAATTGTTTAGCTCAAGACAAATTTAATAACTTTAAAAAAACCATACCCTTCTATCTGAAGTTTTTGAGCTACGGCGTTCTGAAAATTTCAACCCCTATTTTGAACCCCTTAGAGATGACTGACTGTAACGTCGACCTTCGAGGACGAACTAGACCCCGAACGGAACCTATAACCCGAATTTCATCAATTTTGGTTCATGGTAACTAAAAAGTAACTAAGTGGCCAGTACGGCGTACAGAAAGAATTTTTTTTATTGCACTTTCGGATTCTACATACCTTGAAACGTAAACCATCAAAATTTGCGGGGGGGGGGGGGGGGGGTGGGGGTTAGCTTTTTTTTCATGCTCGATTCTAATAGTTCATTATTGAAAATAATAAACCAAAATTCTAACTCCCCCTCAAAATTTGTTGGTTTACGTTTCAAGGTATGTAGAATCCGAAAATGCAATAAAAATATTTCTGTCTGTCCGCCGTACGCCGTACTGGCCACTTTTCTTAGTTACCATGAACCAAAATTGATGGAATTCGGGTTATAGGTTCCGTTCGGGGTCTAGTTGGTCCTCAAAGCTCGGCGTTACAGTCATCTCTAAGGGGTTCAAAATAGGGGTTGAAATTTTCAGAACGCCGTAGCTCGAAAACTTTTGATAGAAGGGTATGGTTTTTTAAGTTATTAAATTTGTCTTGAGCTAAACAATTTGCTGAGACCACCCGGAGCATTGTACGTCCAGCCGTTCGTGTGCACCAAAAAGCTTCGTCAACACGATCGTGAATCAAACGGTATAAATCCGGCCCGGATATCATCACTAGGGAGCACCTGATTATAATCAAGGATGGCTGTATGAAGTCGAGTTGGTTGTTCTGCGATATTATTTCATTTGATAAGTGATGGACTACTGGATTTTGTTGGTAGGTACTTGTGAAACTTGAGCAAACGTTGAAGTATTATTGATGGGCAAGTTATTACACAACGGTAAATTATTACACAACGGTAAATTATTACACAACGGTAAATTATTACACAACGGTAAATTATTACACAACGGTAAATTATTACACAACGGAAAATTATTACACAACGGTAAATTATTACACAACGGAAAATTATTACACAACGGTTCATCAACCAAGAAGGGGCTGGATTTTGTTGATTGGTACTTTTGCAACTTGAACAACCATTGAAGTATTATTGATGGGCAAGTTATTACACAACGGTTCATTATACTTGACCAGAGGGTAGGTAGTGACCACAGAAAACAGTGATCTACGCAGAACCATTTCACTCCACATCAACAATTTTCCTTCAGAACTTCTTCATTATTTGCGTTTCTTTTTGCCATTTTAGTTACTGTTTGTCATCCACTGTATTATTTTAGCAACATTTAACTCGTGATTTAGGTGAGTACCTAGTAACGAGTATGGGGTTAGGTACTAACCTACGGAGGGTCTGCGATCTACATAGTATGTATAGAATAGTACATATAATTATATAAAGGGTTATCTATACAGAGAGCTGTGATCTGTAACAGAAGGGTATTCTGTACAAAATAATAATCTTTGTGCAGGGATTTGCAGCATTTTAGGTAATGAGGAAAGTCGGATTTCCGCTCTTTTTGCTCTCAAAATCGACTCTGGCGCCTTGAAACGCTGACAAGCCAATCATCTACTCGCATTTCCACCTGGGTAAAGGCCACATCACACTGAGCAGTTCTTCTGCATTTTTTCAACCCCGCATTTTCGAAGTCGAAACTAGCAACAGAACAAGAATAAAACGCTGCAAAGTCCTCGTCACATGGGTTTATTTATTATTCTATTGGACATACCTACAGAAATGTTGGCTGTTCATTTATTGTTTCTTTCATGTGAAATAATTGAAATAGCCATCTCTGATGGTTTCCATAAATTTTGGCCCCCAAAAACACGACGAAAACACGAATTAGGTACGCTCTTTTATTCAATTTATCTTCGATCATTGGTAGTGCCATTTAATCGTCTTAATCCAAGTGTTGATACTACTTCCAGTGTTATTATACAAATTGATGGTGATTTCAGACGATTTCCCAGGTTTTGGCTCATAAAAAATCAATTTTTTGGAGCTGAACATTTGGGAGAACCTCGATTTTCCATTCTTTGGTCAAAATCGACTTCATATTCGGTCTTCTCGTCCCCAAAAACATGGAAAACGATACTTCAAAAGCTCATGTTACTAAAACGCAAAAAGTACCTATTTATTGTGCACATTTTCACTCATAACACCCCTGGGTATATTCCGATCGGGCTGCAAAGTTTCGGGACACAACTAGGGCCCAAATGGAGCATGTGTGCGAAAGACCGACTTTTTTTAGACCGAAAATGAAGCCGGCACACGTGATACGGCGGACGGACTTTTGGAATCTATTTATCTATCTATCTATTTTTGGAATCTACGCACCTTGAAACGGAAAAGAAAAAACGCTGCAAAGCCCTTGTCACATGGGTTTATTATTCTATTGGACATACCTACAGAAAGGTTGGCTGTTCATTAATTGTTTCTTTCATGCGTAATAATCGAAATAGCTATTTCTGATGGTTTCCATTAATTTTGGCCCCCAAAACACAAATTAGGTACGCTCTTTTTTTTCTTTTTTTTAAACTATCTTTGATCATTGGTAGTGCCATTTAATCGTCCTGAACCACGTCTTGACACTTTTTCCAGTGTTATTATACAAACTGATGGTGATTTCAGATGATTTCCCAGGTTTTTCACTCATAAAAAATCAATTCTGGGAGCTGAACATTTGGTAGAACTCAATTTTCCACTCTTTGGTCAAAATCGACTTCATATTCGGTCTTCTCGTCCCCAAAAACATAGAAAACGATATCTCAGAAGCTCATGTTACCAATATGTTGCTAAAACGTAAAAAGTACCTATTTTTACACACATTTTCACTCATAACACCCCTGGGTATATTCCGATCGGGCTGAAAAGTTTCGGGACACAACTAGGGCCCAAATGGAGCATGTGTGCGAAAGAACGATTTTTTTAGACCGAAAATGAAGCCTGTACACGTGATACGGCGGACGGCGGACGGCGGACGGCGTACGGACATTGCATTTTTGGAATCTATGCACCTTGAAACGTAAAAGAAAAAAGTTTGAGGGGGTGTTATAAAAATTTTTTGCTGAGCGAATACATAGGTGTATTATTCACAGAATAATAAACCAAAAGACCCGCGCAAATCGGTTGAGGCCTGGGCAGCGCACACAAGATTCTGTCACACAAACACACGCACGCGCGCGTGCACACACTATGGGTTTTTTTCACGGATTTAGATTCAGGATGGTTTGAAACGGATTTGAATGCGGTTCTTTTCATTCTCGGCTGAGTGTTGTCCTCTTCTCACCAGATCAAACACATAAGTACGTCTCTTACTATTGAGGGATAAACCGGTGTGTAATAATTTGCAGCGTTTGTATTGTGTTTTTGGATTCTATGTACCTTGAAACGGAAAACATCAAATTTCAAATGTTGTGGGGGGGGGGGGGGGTATTTTTTCCATGCTTGATTCCAAAGGTTCATTACACATCTCTATCTCTATATATAAAAATGAATGTCTGTCTGTATGTATGTTCCCTATAGACTCCTAAACTACTCGACCGATCGGGATGAAACTTTGGGAATATGTTTTGGGAACACCGGGGATGGTTTCTGACTAGGTTGCATTCTCGGTGGAGACTTCCTTCAACGGTTTTCAGGCTATTCCTGGCAACCCCGATCTTGAAAAGTTGTTGTCGAGAATGTCGTTGTCAAGAAAAATGGGAAAAGCAGTTTCGTCGAGTTTTTCATATCGGGTCGTGAGTGGTGTCCTCGGCTAGGGCAAATTCCCCTCTTTCCGAAAAGTGGCGAACGATTTTTCTAGGACCACAACTTGCCGAGTTATTTACATATTTACAATGTTCGCAGCAACTCGCCGAGTTATTTATTGGTACCTATCAACACGGCGTCAAATCTTTTTTCAAAGTTGTTTTCACAAGGAAAGTTCACTCCATTTTAGGACAACACGATTTAAATCAGATGTTCTACTGTGTACATGTTCGTAGATGGGCAGAATCGGGTCACTCTAAGGGGGAGTTTTGGGGAGTTTTAGGGGGGGGGAAATTACCCATAAATTCCCAAAATGAAGCAGTCTGACAAGTGACACCTCATTTTAAAGGTTTTTGTACGCTGAACACGATGGTGAAATCATAATTGCGATATCTCATTCCGTTCTCAAACTGGAGCACTTTGAAGATGAAGGAACGTGGTTATTTTACATAAAATCAGTTATTTCTTCGAAAATTCGCTCTTATAGCCATGCTGCATGACTGTGGTTTTTAAACTTGCATCAACACAACCCACCACGAGTACACAGTCGGTAATGGTGCGGGGGAGGGGGAACTTTACGTCCAGTTATTTAC
The DNA here is from genome assembly GCA_954871275.1 of Leptopterna dolabrata. NCBI lineage: Eukaryota > Metazoa > Arthropoda > Insecta > Hemiptera > Miridae > Leptopterna > Leptopterna dolabrata. The sequence continues at coordinate 59,650,956 of OX940978.1, read as the reverse complement.
GCACCCCGACCGGGGCAACGCCCGGGTAATCTGCTAGTTTAAAATAATAATAAACCAAAAGGTCAGAAATAGAAACCAGTCGTAAATCCCCAAGCGTTTCCCCATATGACTGGATTTTGTGTATTTTATCATTGACCTCAAGTACTAAGTATTTACTAAGCAAGCGGTGATTAGACCGACGCGAACAAATGCCAACTATGTCCTCCAGATACCACAGGCACATAATGATTTCTACACTCCACAATTTCCATGGCTAGCTCCAGCCCTATTTGAACAGTTACCGCTCCTAACCAAGACTTCAACATCAACAGGAAAATTTAAAAAACTACTTCTAGAATATTTTGAGCTTGAAAATAACGAAAGTGTTGTTATAAATAAGTTTAAATTAGGATAAAAATACAAATCAGCCTTCGTAGCATTAAGTGTATTTACTAACTACTTAGGAATAACCTGTAAATACTGTTGGTTCTTGATCAATGTAACTCATTCTCCAAACACTTATGGTGTGTTTTTTCAAGGAAACTGCTGGTACATACATACGCAGTAATAAATAGTGGTGGAATTGACCTTAGGCTCATAAACCAACATAAGTTTAGATCTTGTATTATGTATTATAGACTCTCTAAAAATCATTATATTTGTTGTATAAAGTATTTGCTGAATAAAAAAATTGAATTGAATTGAATTGAAAGTAGCAGGTGGCAGTAATAGTAGGCAGATAGTAGTTGCACTGTATATATATATATTATGTTGTGTATCTAAATGCACCTCGCGTCGCACAGGTTTTAGTTGAAGTATGTATGTACCCACTGCAGAGCTGAGCTCAAATATAATAATTCGAACTAAATCACTCGCGAAGAAATCGTGGAAACCCATTTCAAAGAAAAATGGAGTTATTGAAAAAAATAGTCTATTTTCCACTAATACACGATAAAGGCAAAAAAAAAAACACTGTTATACCGGTTTCGGTGATCACACCTACGTCAGTAACACACAATAACTCGTCATTGCTACTGACGATGGTTTGATCACCGAAACGAAGTGGAAATAGACTATTTTTTCACTAACTCCGTTTTTCTTTATAAAACGCTGCAAATCCCTGCACAAAGATTATTATTTTGTACATAATACCCTTCTGTTACAGATCACAGCTCTATGTGTAGATAATCCGTCTATATATTATAATATAATATGTACTACTCTGTACATATTATGTAGATCGCAGACCCTCCGTAGGTTAGTACCTAACCCCGTACTCGTTACTAGGTACCTACCTAAATCACGAGTTAAATGTTGCTAAAATAATACAGTCGATGACAAACAGTAACTAAAACGGCAAAAAGAAACGCAAATAATGAAGAAGTTCTGAAGGAAAATTGTTGATGTGGAGTGAAATGGATGCCTTTCTGCGTAGATCACTGTTTTCTGTGGTCACTACCTACCCTCGTGGTCAAGTATAATGAACCGTTGTGTAATAACTTGCCCATCAATAATACTTCAAAGTTTGTTCAAGTTTCACAAGTACCTACCAACAAAATCCAGCCCCTTCTTGGTTGATGAACCGTTGTGTAATAATTTTCCGTTGTGTAATAATTTACCGTTGTGTAATAATTTACCCATCAATAATACTTCAACGATTGTTGAAGTTTCACAAGTACCTACCAACAAAATCCAGTAGTCCATCACTTATCAAATGAAATAATATCGCAGAACAACCAACTCGACATCATACAGCCATCCTTGATTATAATCAGGTGCTCCCTAGTGATGATGTCCGGGCCGGATTTATACCTTTTGATTCACGATCGTGTTGACGAAGCTTTTTGGTGCACTCGAACGGCTGGACGTACAGTGCTCCGGGTGGTCTCAAAAAATGGTTTAGCTCAAGACAAATTTAATAACGTAAAAAAAAACCCCTTCAATCGAAAGATTTCGAGCTACGGCGTTCTGAAAATTGCAACCCCTATTTTGAACCCCTTAGAGATGACTGACAGTAACGCCGAGCTTCGAGGAGCAACTAGACCCCGAGCGGAACCTATAAACCGAATTTCATCAATTTTTACGGCGGACAGACAGAAATATTTTTATTGCAGTTTTGGACTCTACATACCTTGAAACGTAAGCCATCAAATTTTGAGGGGGGGGTTAGAATTTTTTTTTTTCATGCTCGATTCCAATGGTTCATTATTGAAAATAATAAACCAATAATTCGCTGGACGTACCCTCGTGAAATTTCGGATCCCACGTACCTGCCATAGCGATGTGACGTTGTCGCGACCGAAGATGTTCGGAGACTGCGGCCCGCTGTAAATGAAATTGTCCAACAACTACACCTACCAACTACCGCCTTTGTTCTCTTCCAGCCCCTAATCGGAGGAACACCTCAGCCGACAACGCTGGCAAACATTGTTTTTGTTTGACTTTTATTTCTCTCGACTAACTTCCAGACGGTCCGATACGGTTTATGATGCGTTTCAAATCGCTTTCGGAACAATTATCAGTGGGTACAGCGCTCGCTCGACGGAGTTCCCACAAAATTATTGTTGAACGTTCATTCTGTTCCGACATTTTCGAAGAAAAATAGTTATTCATTTTTCTTCAGAATTTTATATTTTTGTGAATCATCGGTTTTGGCGGCTTCACAATCTTATGTTTGTAGGGCACGTATTTACACAATATTACCTAATGTATATACAGAACGTATGTTTGACCATGTAGAGACCAGACGATATCGAGCATAGCTTCCACAATCATATAAAACGCTGCAAAGTCCTTGTCACATGGGTTTATTATTCTATTGGACTTACCTGCAGAAATGTTGGCAGTTCATTTATTTATTGTTGCTTTCATGTAGAATAATTGAAATAGCTATTTCTGGTGGTTTCCACCAATTTTGGCCCCCAAAACTTGAATTAGGTAGGTACGCTCCTTTTTAGCGAATTCTCGAAGAAAAGGAAGCTATTGTTCTCGGTCCAAAATTTTTAAAACTCGAATTTCCGAAAGATTTTTATACCAAAATCCGTTTCAGACCATCCTGAATTCACTGCCGAAAGACACCAAAAATTTTATATATATATATATATATATATATATATATATATATATATATATATATATATATATACATTTATATATATATTTATATATATATTTATATATTTATATATGTATGTGTCATTCCAGACGATAACTCTCGAAAGAATTGAGATAAAAAGTTCAAATTTGCACGAAAAATCTGTCTTGGCAATCGACAGGCTAAGTTCGAAGATGGGCAGAATCGGGTCACTCTAAGGGGGAGTTTTGGAGAGTTTTAGGGGGGGGGGGGAAATTACCCATAAATTCCCAAAATGAAAAAGTCTGACAAGTGACACCTCTTTTTAAAGGTTTTTGTACGCTGAACACGATGGTGAAATCAGAATTGCGATATCTCATTCCATTCTCAAATTGGAGCACTTTGAAGATGAAGGAACGTGGTTATTTCTTGAGATGTTCTTCCTGGTTCGTCTGCTCTAATCTGATAACGGAATGGGATATCGCAATTCTGACTTCACCATCGTGTTCAGCGTTGGAAAATCTACAAACCGAGGTGTTACTCGGCAAAAAATGGAACAAAAAATAAATTTGTTACGTACCTATCCAAAACCTACTCTTCTGGTATTCAAAACATTTTTGATTTCCCCCTCCCCCTCCTTCCACCCCAAATTTTACTTTGCGTAAAACTACTCCTGTTTTAATTTTGTATGGTATCAAGTTGGGAAAACATTGGCCGAAAATTAATTTTCAGAAAATTTTAGGAGGAGGAAGATGCCGAAAACGTCGAAAATTTGCTCTTATAGCCATGCTGCATGACTGTTTTTTCTTCAAATTATCTTTGATCATTGGTGGTTTAGTGGTTGGTGGTCAGACGATTTCCCAGGTTTTTCACTCATAAAAAATCAATTTTGGGTGCTGAACATTTGGTAGAACTCAATTTTCCACTCTGGTCAAAATCGACTTCATATTCGGTCTTCTCGTCCCCAAAAACATGGAAAACGATACCTCAAAAGCTCATGTTACTGAAACACAAAAAGTACATATTTTTATACACATTTTCACTCATAACACCCCTGGGTATATTCCGAACGGGCTGAAAAGTTTCGGGACACAACTAGGGCCCAAATGGAGCATGTGTGCGAAAGAACGAATTTTTTAGACCGAAAATGAAGCCTGTACACGTGATACGGCGTACGTCGGACGGACATTGCATTTTTGGAATCTACGTGCCTTGAAACGCAAAAGAAAAAATTTTGAAGGGGTTATACACATTTTTTGCTGAGCGAATACATAGGTGTATTATTCACAGAATAATTAACAAAAATGGCAAATTTAGCCGCATATCAGGGATTACATAGGTAAGGAATAGGTATTGGAAGCATATGATTTTGAGCCGAAATTCGTGAAAACATGTCTGTCAAGGCGCAGTATGGCATCGGTCCTATGCAATTCATAGATTTACTTGTGTACAAAATATTTTTACTACAGCACGATCTATGATAGGTACATACTTGTGTGCATTTATTAAGAAATATATTTGCATTACACAATAAACAGAACTTACCTATGCTAAGAAAAGAGGGAAGAAGTCAAAGGACAAAATTGCCAACTTTTCTGTCCTGTCTTACTCCCTAATTTTGGTTTATTATTTTCAATAATGAACCATTGGAATCGAGCATGAAAAAAAAATTCTAACCCCCCCTCAAAATTTGATGGTTTACGTTTCAAGGTATGTAGAATCCAAAACTGCAATAAAAAAATTTCTGTCTGTCCGCCGTACGCCGTACTGGCCACTTTTCTTAGTTACCATGAGACAAAATTGATGAAATTCGGTTTATAGGTTCCGTTCGGGGTCTAGTTGGTCCTCGAAGCTCGACGTTACTGTCAGTCATCTCTAAGGGGTTCAAAATAGGGGTTGAAATTTTCAGAACGCCGTAGCTCGAAACCTTTCGATAGAAGGGTATGGTTTTTTTAGTTAATAAATTCGTCTTGAGCTAAACAATTTTTTGAGACCACCCGGAGCATCGTACGTCCAGCCGTTCGTGTGCACCAAAAAGCTTCGTCAACACGATCGTGAATCAAACGGTATAAATCCGGCCCGGATATCATCACTAGGGAGCACCTGATTATAATCAAGGACGGCTGTATGAAGTCGAGTTGGTTGTTCTGCTTTATCATTTCATTTGATAAGTGATGGGCTATTGAATTTTGTTGGTAGGTACTTGTGAAACTTGAACAAACGTTGAAGTATTATTGATGGGTAAATTATTACAAAACGGCAAATTATTACACAACGATTATTAACAATTATTATCACTGATACTACTAGTGTTGTTGATACTACAAGTATTGTTACAAATTTTTTATGATTACAGCCATTTCCAGAGGTTTTTGAGCCATAAATATTGAACTTTGAGTGTTACTAATCCTGAAGTCAGTGGTCAAAATCAACTTCACATTTGTTGTCCTCACCCTTTAAAAAAACAAGGAAAACTCAAGCCCAAGTTGCTGTTTCTTTCAATTTATTTTCCATCAGTTGAATCGTCTTGATTCACCTGTTGATACTACTAGTGTTATTACAAATTTTTGATGATTACAGCCATTTCCAGAGGTTTTTGAGTCATAAATATTGAATTCCGAGTGTTATTAATCCTGAAGTCAGTGGTCAAAGTCAACTTCACATTTGTTGTCCTTACCCTTTAAAAAAACAAGGAAAATACAAGCCCAAGTTCAGTGAAACCTCAAAAATACCTAATTTTTCACTTATAACACCTGTAACAGTGTGGGCTGTTCACGATACATTTTTTCCTCTGGTGGAGACGGGGTCGCTTGGGGAAGCCTAATCGATATCCATTCTTAACCGGTGATCATCTCGCTGGTCTGGGAGGAGGACTCTCGAGGGTCCACCCCCACTGTTACTCTCTGTCATATGGTAGCAGAGTGTGGTTCGGAGCACTTCACCATACTCCATCCACTTTTTGTGGGCTTCCCAGAAGGATAAACCCGAAGGTTTCCCAGAAGAATTCCTTTAGTAACAACCTGTCCCTTTGATAATACATACATCTATTGGCTTCACCACCCCCTTTCCCCCTCTTTAGAGGTCAGTATGATTAAAATAAAAACCAATATACTGATCTCATTAGAAGGCGATTGATGCCATGTCCCAATTGACAAGTCCCAATAGTTGTTACATCCCAACGATGGAGGTTGATCACCTAGAGGTGGCCCAGATGAGCACAATTCACTGGACAACAACCTCTGACAACATTATCCGCCAATACTCGTATGTAGGAGCTTTGTTCTCCATGTAGTACATTAGGAAGGAAGTAGTTCAGATGTCTTTTCCTGAACCAGAACTTCATACTACTTTTCATTTCCCCTTCTTCCCTCTCATACTTCTGCTACCCAGAAGTATGTCATGTGGGGAGGAGTGTAACAGTGTGGGCTGTTCTCGATACATTTTTCCTTCCGGTGGAGACGGGGTCGCTTGGGGAAGCCTAATCGATATCCATTCTTAACCGGTGATCATCTCGCTGGTCTAGGAGGGGGATTCTCGAGGGTCCACCCCCACTGTTACACTCTGTCACACACCCCTGGGTGTTTTCCGGTCGGGCTGCCGAGATAGGGGACACAGCTAGGGCCCAAATGGAGCCTGTGTGCGAAAGAACGACTTTTTTTTTTTTTAGACCGAAAATTAAGGTAGATGATGTCGATGACCAGAGGGACGGCGGAAGGAAATTTGGATATTGAATTTTTGGAATCTACACATCTTGAAACGTAAAAGAAATATTTTGAGGGGTTGTTCCAAAAACATTTTCCGAAGCGAATACGTAAGTGTATTATTCAGAGAATAATAACCAAAATTAAAGATTTGTGAAGAAAAAAAATCATAATAACAAATTAATATTATGCGTTACTGTTTCGGGTAATGCAAGTGATAACTAGAGCTAAAAAACCATTAACGGGTGAACTAACATGAGAGATAATAGTTTTTCAGTCCTAGTTTGAAAGCATTCAAAGTACCTATACATCCATACATAAGAAACTTGGGCAGGCCGTTAAACAGAACAGTGCCGCGATAACCAAAACATCTTTGACCAAACGTGGTTAAACGAAAAGGTACCCCAAGTACAGTTCGAGCACGTGACGTCGTAGTTGTGCCCATAACAATTATTAGTTCACCAGACAGAACGTCTCAACGAATCTTAACAAGATCAGCTCCTGTATTTTTAGTACATTAAAGTCCACAAGCAGGGCTGCAGTAGGGCATCAGGAATTTTTCCGAAGAATGATTTTTACTCATGTAAAGCCCTCTCGAATTAGTTGCCTAATTTGGTCAAAATCGGAGGAGCTGTACTCGAAAAGTCAGGTTGGTAAATAGGAGGTCATGTTTGGAAACTAGTGCTCCAACCACTGTGGAATACACAGGGCTACCTGACCATTCGAAAAGGTGACAGTATGTAAAATAGACGGTTTTCGTCGTTTGCGCATGCGCAGACGCTGCTACAATTTTGGTTGCTTTGAAGTTTATAACGAATAGAAACGGAGTGTGGGGGATTCGAGTGAGTGTGTGCAGTCGAGTCAAGATCAGGTTTTGATGAAATTCATATTACGGTCCCTCGAGTTTTCTGCACGTCTGGATTTTTTGCATAAATATGACATTGTTACTGTCCTGGTACCCTCAACCGTGATATCACTCACTTGTATGATAGATTTAACCAATAAATACGGAGAACAACGAGCTGAGTGACGCCTCAGGAAAATGACCAGGAGGGTCCCCTCCATCGAAATCCCAACGACTCTCAATGGTCGTTGACAGACGGGGGACGAGGTGTAGGCACCTTTATAAACCACCCGGCTCGCCCAGCTCTTCATTCGACCGACCGCTCTCTTACCTATGACTTCTCTCTCTCGCTCACCTTACACCCTCTCCCTCTCTCTCGTACCCTTCCTCGCATCTGCTGTGGACGCAACCGCTGGATGCTCCCTCCCCTAATACTCGCGATGGTGATAACCGCGGTATTCGCATCCTCATCCTTACACGTTTGCTGTGTTGATAACAAACTGCAGGACGCCTTTTCCTCTAGCACCCGCTGTGGTGATAACTGCGGGGCGTTAGTTCTCCTAAACCTCACCCTCAACTACCTACTGCTCACCTCAGTTACAAAGAGATACGGAAGGAGTTTTTTTTTGTTCCTCAATGTCCGAACACTAAGTGTGAATGGAAAAGTTAATTTTGGAAAACGTGAACTGTATTCGATATTTGCGTGGGGAATTTCGGTCTAATTTTTTTGTTGGGGGAAAAAAAATCAGGACTCTTGGAAAAATGGTTGTTTGAAGCCTGTTTAAAAAAAATAAGCGGAATTTTTTAAATGAGGGAGACTGAAAGATAAAATACGGCAAGAAGTTAGGTAGGTAGCAAGACTATTTAAATCTGACCGGCTGTTGGCCCAAGGAGGCAAGGGTTTTCAATGCTGCCAACAACCCAACATTAGAAATAGCAAGGACCTTTTGTGAACCAACACTCGGTTTGCTTTCGAGGATTTCGTTTTTAAATTTATTTATAGATTTGTGGTTCCATCCATCCACATGGTTCTGTACATTGGTTAAAGCGATTTAACCAATGCCCTAAGCGGGATTTGAGTTGAACTAATCAGCGATTTACTTGATGCGTCATTTCCAGCTGGAACTCAGAAATTCAAATTTCACGCTCGTTTTCTACCCTGAACACCTTTATACTTTCCTAAATCCCTTCATACTTTCTGACCTAAACACCTGGTCAGTAAGCGTTAATTTTCGTTATTGAACAGAATTTGGCAAAAAAAATGAGAATTTGTAAACCACGAAAACTGCCCATCATAGTGCGGTAATCCAAGTATTGTTATTTGTGTGTGTGTAAGATCCGGGTGGTACCAGTGGCAGTGGTTAATGACACATTTCCCTTCTTCCAAGCATTTCCTGTCACGAGTATTCGTCCGGGAAAAGCATCCAACACTTATCTTTTTTCCCCAACGATCACTAATGTGGAAATTCCTGTGGGGAAAAAGATAAAATTATAAAAATACAAGGTTAATCATAATTTTAGTGTACTTAGACTAAATAAATAATCTGCTGAAATGAGAAATCGGAAGTTTAAATCGGTGACTATCAAGAAACAGCCAGGCGCGGATCCAAGGGGGGGGGGGGGGGGTCACAGGGGCCATGACCCCCCCCCCCCCCCCCCCCCCCCAGAATCAGCCTGCATTTCAAAAAGCAGAGCTGAACGAATTGTTCACAAACCCGAAAACAAAAAAAACCAAACGAAAACGAACCCAGTTTTTGTGAAATCAAAAACCAGAAACAAACCAAACACAAACGGTAGACAGTGCTAAAAAAAACTGAAAACAAAAAACTATAAAAAATCTAAAAAGATTCGATCAAAAATGTCAAAATTAGTCGAATATAATCGTACACTTGGTCCTACCAATGTTACTTTATATACAATTATGTCAATAAATTTACCTTGGTGTATCCGTCAAATTACACCTTGTTTATTTCTTCTTATTTTTGTTAATTATTATCTTGTTTTTGTATCGTTCTCGTTTTCTTTCCTGCCAAATTCAGTAAAAACGATACTGAATTCACTGAGATCAACAATAGATTGTTGTGGTTTCAATGTTTTGATTTGCAAACTCTGAAGTTAGCTACGCTGCCATAAAATGCGCCAATTTGTTTGAAAACACATTAGGACACTTTTTTAGAAGAAAATTGAAAATAAATGCATTTATCAGTTAAATAATTAATAGATATTGAAAATATTTTTTACATAAACAATGAATTTTATAAATAAATACAATTAATTTTGTAAGTAGACAAATTGGACGAGTTTAGGCATAAGGTTGAAAATTCGGTTTGTATTGTTCGTTTAGTTATTTTGTTATTTTTTGTTATTTTTTAAATTGTTCTACCCTGTGACCCCCTCCGGAAAAAAATTCTGGATCCGCCCCTGGAAACAGCCTACTCATACAGATTTACGATTTCAGCTGAAATAAATGACCATGAAAAAGTTTAAACATACCTAACATAACATAACCAACCTAACATAAAAGGAAAACTTACGATTTTATAAGCCGTTACACGAGAAAAACGCTGCAAATTATTACACAAGGGTTTAAACATAGCTACCTCAAAATTTAAATATACCTACTACCTAATATAAAAGGAAAACATAAACAACCTAACATAAAAAGAAAACTTACGATTTTATAAGTCGTTACACGAGAAAAACGCTGCAAATTATTACACAAGGGTTTAAACATAGCTACCTCAAAATTTAAATATACCTACTACCTAATATAAAAGGAAAACATAAACAACTTAACATAAAAGGAAAACTTACGATTTTATAAGTCGTTACACGAGAAAAACGCTGCAAATTATTACACAAGGGTTTAAACATAGCTACCTCAAACGCTTAAATATACCTACTACCTAATATAAAAGGAAAACATATGGTTTTTATAAGTCGTTTCACGAGAAAAGCGCTGCAAATTATTACACAAGGGTTTATTATTTACCTGTACAGATTCCCCTTCTGCGTAGATCACTGTTTTCTGTGTTCAATGACCCTCCATAAATATGCGGTGCATTTATTTGATGTTGTGCATGTTATTTTGTCCAAGTTACAAAAGTAGCTCCCTGCCTATCAATAAAATCCAAAATAACCGTCTTATCAACCGTATAATAAGCTGATCCCTAGCAATGATGTCTGGGCTGGATGTGTACCGTTTCATTCACGCTCATGTTCACGAAGCTTTTTTTTCTGATCTTCAAGGGCCTTACTGTGAACGAACGGCTGAACGTACAATGCTCCGAGTGGTGTCAAAACATCCACAATTTCGAGGTCTACCTACTTAAAAACGTTTAAAAGAAAATCGAGATAACTGCGTACTTAAAATGTCAACCCCTATTTTTCACCCCTTAGAGATGACTGAGAGTAACGCCGAGCTTCGCGGACCAACTTCACCCCAAACGGGACTTAAAAACCAAATTTCATTAATTATTATGGTTCATGATCACTAACGCGGCGGGCGTACAGAAATTGTTTTATTCAATTTTCGGATTCTACATACCTTTAAACAGAAACCATCAAATTTTGAGGTGGTGGTGGGGGGGTTAAAATTTTATTTGCATGCTCGATTCCAGACGTTCATTATTGAAAATAATAAACCAAAGACGGGGTTCCTATTTGAAAAACAAAGTTAGTGCGCATCGCGCCCGTTTTGCGCATGTGCAAGCGCGCATAAAAGTCATCTTTGATGTCTACACCAGAAATTAAGGGGAGTTACGGTTTGAAATTTTTGTCTAAATCGCTTTTTAAGAAAGTTTTGGAGGGGGGGGGGGGGGGGCATTAGTTGGGACACCATGTATAGGGTATATAAAAAATGTAGTAACCTAAAATACTATATTTTTGAATAAGAGGAACTTTGATTTATTAATTTCGGAAATTTACTGGTGCGAGGATGTCATGGATAGGTAAGAAATAGCGACCTTTAAAAGGGTATTTGTTGAATCTTGGAGAAGGGAGAAATTAATGACTTCCTCTTCACGTGACGTCGTTTAGGCACTGAAACTGTTATTTATATTCTTGTTTTCACTTCTTGTCATTGAGTTTTGAAAAATTTACGCTTTTTATTTGTAATTTGTATTCGCTGTATTCTGAAATAAGATTTCTGTCAAGTAATTATTAATGTTCCCATGATTACCTATTTTAATTAATTCTTAAATTCTAAAAACCTTGGTGTTGAAGTGGGATAACTGAACTCAAAATCACGAGTATTCGTTATTGATGGATACTGTAATTTTCATGGGAATACTTTTTCCTCGGTTTGTGCTCAGGGCCACCCAGAGATGAGAAGGGCCCCGGGGATAAATTCTCATCGGACCCCCCTCCCCACACCAATTTTATAATTTATAAACAGGAGTGCTGGACGTACTGTTCTAACCTTATTCATCATCTCATTTATAAAGGGAAATTTTTAGTTTGCACAATAACCGTACAAATTACAAATAGGGCCCCGGAGATTTGGCCCCGCCCTCTGGTCGGCCCTGTTTGTGCTAGAACATATATAATATTATATGGACCAAGAGAAGAGGTTCTTTGAATACCCAGAAACCACTTATTCTTGCTTTGTTTCTCCTGACCTGCGATGCACGGAAAGAAAAGAAGAGTACCTACGTTGCGGCGGGCAGACAGAAATTGTTTCATTCCATTTTCGGATTATGCGTACACCTCGAAACGGAAACCATCAAATTTTGAATGGGGAGGGTTACTTTTTCATGGTCGATTCCAAAGGTTCATCACCAGAGACGTTCAAATGCCACGGCGCCACACTGAAATGCCACATTTTGTTGATTTCTGGGAAAATGCCACATTTTGCCTCTTTTGAGCCAAGTTTTAAGGAATTTTGAGATTTTGTTGTTGCAACGCCCGACAATCCCAAGAAAAAAAACGCTGCAAAGTCCTTGTCACATGGGTTTATTATTCTACTGGACATACGTAAAGAAATGTTGGCTGTTCATTTATTGTATATTTCATGTAAAATAATTGAAATAGCTATTTCTAGTGGTTTCCACCAATTTTGGCCCCCAAAACTTGAATTAGGTACGCTCCTTTTTTTTTTCAAATTATCTTTGATCATTGATAGTGCCAATTAATCGTCTTGATCCACGTTTTGACACTTTTCCTAGCGTTATTCTACAAATTGATGGTGATCTCAGACGATTTCCCAGGTTTTTGACTCATAAAAAATCAATTTTGGGAGCTGAACATCTGGTACAACCTCAAATTTCCACTCCTTCACATACACATTTTCACTCATAACACCCCTGGGTATATTCCGATCGGGCTGAAAAGTTTCGGAACACAACTAGGGCCCAAATGGAGCATGTGCGCGAAAGAACGACTTTTTTAGACCGAAAATGAAGCCTGTACACGTGATACGGCGGACGGACATTGCATTTTTGGAATCTACGCACCTTGAAACGGAAAAGAAAAAATCTTGAGGGGGTGTTATGTTACTGTCAACATCGCGCTCATTTTAGATTTTCTTCAATCTTCAATATGCCTAGAGATTCTAGTTGAAACGTGAACCTGTATAGGAAGTGGATTCTTGGTGGTAGCAATCTTTCCGTTGAAGATGGGAAGATATTCTGCAAGCAGTGCACGAAAGTGGTAAGTTTTCTATCAAGTTTCCCTTAAGAAACTCTTCTTCTATGTAGTTTACCTATAGGTAACTGTATACAGTTAACTTTTCTCAAATTCATTGCATTGAAGCTAGAGCAAAATTTTTGTTTCAAAGTCATTTCTTCACGTTGATTACAAGCCATAAATCCCCCACTGTAAATCGACATAATTTCGTAATTTTCTTTCCTCTCCATCCCAAAGTACTGGTACTGATTGATCGTTTTCCTTGTATTTATTTTATCGTATGATTTTAAGAAGAAGTGCCAATTCGACGTTAACAAGAAAAGCGAGGTGCACCAGGCAAGAGCGAGGGCTCCGAGTACTGATCGGAAACAGCAGCAGCTCCTTAAAGACGTGGTGCCAATGGAAAAGCCTGAGGTCCAGGAATTTTCGAAAGATGTCATCCTGGCTTTTCTTAAAGAAGGAATTCCCTTACACAAACTGGAGAACGGTGCCCTGCGTGACGTTTTCGACAAATATCGTAGCGTCAAATTGCCAAGCGTGAGCACTCTACGACGAATCGTACCTCAGCTGTGTGAAAAGGTACCTAACCAACGTTTAATTTTGATATTTTCTAATTATTGGTACCTATTTGAATTTATAAAGAATGCATCTAATAATTATTCCAATTTTTTTCTAGAACTTGGAGGATATTCGCAAGGGAAGAGTGGGACTCTAAAGACGTCCTTTCGATGAAGTACACAACCGCGACTTCCGCCGATGTTGAGAGATCCTTCTCTAAATTGGAATATATCCTGAGCGATCGTCGAATGAATTTCACCATAGAAAACTTAGGCGCCCACTTAAAGCTGTTTTATAATTCAATTTAAACTTTGAAAATACATGTAAAATATATATTGTGATTAGTTTACCTACATAATACAGTCGTTTGTAAGCTTTAAATTGCATGATTTAATGGCTTAACATCCCTTTTTACGGTTGGAAGGGGTGGAAAGTTGAAAAAATAAATGCCACATTGGCTGAAAAAAATGACACATTTTGAAGGTCTGAAATGATGAACAAACAGGAAGGAAACTGATTAGGAGAGCGCTTGCCCTGCTCACATGTGATGTGACGTCACTTTTGTTCAATAACATCCTGCAATGATTCGGGTACTTATATTCACCGCCGTGCTATCTTTGCGTTCACACGTAGCTTGACCATCAACACAACAACAACCATGCGTAAGTACTCGGTCTCTACTAATAAAGTCTCCTGTTATAGTGAAACTTCGTTCCAGCATTGTACGATTTTCATTTCGTGATCATGTATGTTGGAGTCAAAACCCCTGACGATATTTCCGCCTCCTCTAGTCCTCTTTCTGGCTTGGAGAACTCATAGTCAAATTATGATTCACACATAAAAAGAACACAGATTCGTGGGCACACTCCCAGCAATAAAACCCTTTTCCTCAACCACGTGGTACTCTCAGTTGTGCTCCCTAGCTCGACGTCACCATCTTGTGCGTCAAACCCCTCATTCCCCGCATCAGCGCTAGGGTCGCTCGCTGGTTGGTTGGTTGAGGTTCGGTTTTGTCTGGGTGCAGCTCCGATCTGCTGTCACAGTCCTCTCATTGCTTTGTGAAGTAATTTAGCACTCAATATAAGTTATCCTCATCAAAATAGCCACGTCGATATATATTATTATTAACAGTTTGCTTCCTCACTACCGAAGGCAGGGAAGCTTTGTATTCGCGCAGAGCCGAAGAAAATGTGTGTCCTCCAAAATGAAAATTTCCACTCGCATTTTACGTTTCAGACATCAAGGAACGTTTTTGGTTCCATGTCCGTCTGTGGTCCCGAGCAAAACTATAACAAATAGGTAATGGTTGTAATGAGCTAAAATTCGGGTGGTAGGCGCGGGTTTGGCCACTGATGGCCACTGGTACTGTAACTCTCGTCTGCGAATGCGCAAACGTGATAGCCTTGTGAATCTCGTAACTACCCTAGAAATCGTCGCGAAGAGCTGAAAGTCGGAGGGTAGGTGCAGAATGGTACCCACCCTGATGATTCCATATCGATTTCATAAAATTCTGACAGTAACAACACGAAATGTTTGCCAATTCCTTTCAACGCCCCATAACTACCCAAAAAAATAGGTGAGTTGAAATTCGGAGGATAGGCACGGGTTGGTGCACAGATGGTCCCACATCAAATTCATTGAAATTTTAATAATAGTACTGAAATTCAATAGATTTCAATAATAATGTTTGGAATTGAGCATGAAAAAAAAAAGTTTAACCCCCCCTCTCGCCAAATTTGGTGGATTCCATTTCAAGTAAAAGTACGTTGAACCCGAAATAATGGAATGCAAAAATTTCTTTCCTTACTCCATATTTTTTCACACTTTTCTTAGTCACCATGTACCAAAATATATTAATGAAATTCATTGTGTTATTTGGTTCACGAAGTTCAGCTGTCAAGTCATCAAGTGTAAAATTTTGAAATTTTACGTAGGACCTTGAAACGAAAATCGTCAAATAGGGGTGGGTTTTTTTTTCTTTTTTCTTCATTACTGAAAATAATAAACTGCAAATAAGTCTTCCGGAATTAACAGTTTATAATGGTGTTCCTTAATAATATCACGTAATGTCCATACAGTGCACAAGCGTTCAGCATTAGTAAGAAGTGACTCGCACAAACTTATTCATTGTTCAGCAAACTCTGTTTAGCAGATTATTGTTTCACGCAAAAATCTCTGCACTTCGTACTTCACCGTTTTTTTTTTCCGCTTCGTGTAGAATTCGAAGCCCAAAAACATGTACCGTATGTGTACGAATTTAACCAAGAAATTGGGCTGTACAACAACTGAGCGGGCGGCCGTGTACTGACGAGTAGTTAGATTTTTTTTTTTTTAGATTTTAAAACGTACCTATATTTGAAAAAAATGTGTTCATCACATAGGGCATGAGAGACAATAATTGAATAAGTATTTAATTGAATTTTTTAAAAACCTACATTTCGGACCACTTGATATTACACTTCAAGTGTTTTGTTTTATATATTTATTCTCTATATGCCTTATTTAATTTTTCCCTTATGTTGGAACATCCATATTGCCATTACATTATTTTTCATAAATAATGGGCCACTGATGAGTAGGTTCCCGCCTTAAGATCACAAACTAAAAAAAAAACCACAGTCATGCAGCATGGCTATAAGAGCGAATTTTCGAAGTTTTCGGCATCTAGAGTAGGTATTGGATACGTAACAAATTTTTTGTTCCATTTTTTGCCGAGTAACACCTCGGTTTGTAGATTTTCCAACGCTGAACACGATGGTGAAGTCAGAATTGCGATATCCCATTCCGTTATCAGATTAGAGCAGACGAACCAGGAAGAACATCTCAAGAAATAACCACGTTCCTTCATCTTCAAAGTGCTCCAGTTTGAGAATGGAATGAGATATCGCAATTCTGATTTCACCATCGTGTTCAGCGTACAAAAACCTTTAAAATGAGGTGTCACTTGTCAGACTTTTTCATTTTGGGAATTTATGGGTAATTTCCCCCCCCCTAAAACTCCCCAAAACTCCCCCTTAGAGTGACCCGATTCTGCCCATCTTCGAACTTAGCCTGTCGATTGCCAAGACAGATTTTTCGTGCAAATTTGAACTTATTATCTCAATTCTTTCGAGAGTTATCGTCTGGAATGACACATACATATATAAATATATAAATATATATATAAATATATATATATATATATACATATAATTTTTGGTGTCTTTCGGCAGTGAATTCAGGATGGTCTGAAACGGATTTTGGTATAAAAATCTTTCGGAAATTCGAGTTTTAAAATTTTTGGACCGAGAACAATAGCTTCCTTTTCTTCGAAAATTCGCTAAAACGAGAGGAGTACCTACTGCAAGGGTTTGAATTTAGTGTTTGGGCATCTAAAAATTGATTCAAGAATATATTATGTATCATTTTCTAAGCCCACTTCAAGTGCTTCAAAATCGTGTTTTCGTTTGGTCGTTCCCCACTAAAAACCTCCATTCGTGTTGGATGAACATTTGAGTGAATTTTCTTTGTAAACCTCCACTATTCTATTTACCTTCTACTACTTTATCTACCTTCCTATTTACTGCATTTTCGTAATAACCGCCCTACTCTATTCACCTTCTACTTATATACCTACTCTACGTTTCTGTTTACAACATTTTCCACCGTTTTATCTCATCTACGAATTAATCCTTCAGTTGGAACAAATTTTACTGTGCGATGAAAAAATGTGTATTTATTTCTAATAAGTGCACGTTTAAGACGCTTCCCAAAAAAACTTTTCAAAAAAAAAAATCGTTTCTCAGCCGAGAGTCGAACCCAGGGCCCCCAGAGCTGAGCAAATCTCAAACAATCAGAATGACAGCTTGGCTACTGGGGAAGCGTTAGCTATAAATAATTACGTCCTTATTATTTATTACATTACATAATTTGCGTTAATTATTATTATTTTTTTTTTAACCTTCCTACCCATAATTATGTGATAACGTTACAGCTTGGAGAAATCCTTCCTGGACCTGGGCCCCCCCATCAGACAGCGTTGGCACCTTCGAATGGGTCGAAGAACGTGACGGTCGCGTACCCCGTGGAGCAGTGAAGGCCGGAATCGACAAAGACGGTGGGGACATTTACGTAGGCCGCGCCTGGGAACAGGACGATCTCCTCCCTGTCAAAGTCACTCCCAACCACGGATGCGCCTTCGCCTCCTACAGCGGCAGGCAGATCGAGAAGGACTACTACCAGGTAAATAACGTCAGAGACCCCTGCAAACTCATGTGTGAGAAATTCGTGAGAATTAAGGCCGGGACACACATTATCCGCACCGCATCATGGCCGTGTGTTGGAAAACACACGGATGGAAAGTTACACAAAGGAAGTTTACCAGTTAGTCCCACCTTTCGTACCGACACCTCCTTTCCGTGCCCGCGCCACATCCGACTAGTTCAGTTTAGTTTTCTGCGGACACAGTGCCGATTTGGATGTCCTTTCCTCATTTTCTCTAGTAATTTCAGTTCCAGCTGGTTGAATGTGTACATCGACATCCTAAAATATTCGTAAAACTTCGTCTAATTTGCGCATCAAATGAGGCAGCAGCGAGACAAATTCCCCTTCAACCCATATTTTCTTCCAAGCACTGAACACACATTCTTCTTTGGGGACGAGTTTGCCTCCAGGCCTCGTCTTCTTCTCTATGCGAGTGTCAAAATACCCAAATCACTGAAGAATTCCTGAACATTGCGTCTTGGAGGGCAAATGAATACTGAGCTGGAACCATATGTGCGGCCAACACTCGGAACTGTGTGGCACCCCACCTCCATCACCGACACTCGGCCGTGATGCGGAGAGGGCTCGGTACGGATATGTGTGTGTTTATGAGTGTAGGAACTGAACTGGCGTCCAGGCAGTCCTTGCAGTGGCCAGTCAGGGAGATGGTCATATGGGGGGCACTGTTGTTTTGGAGGATTTCAGAGAAGGGGGGGACACATGAAACAACAGCCTGAGTATACCAGTTAGCCTGGAAAAAGCCGCAGAGAGAACCTAGGTGAATTAGGAAACTTACCTAGAGATTTTCGTTGAACCTGATTTAGGTGTCATAGGTCCTTGTCTCATCCACCTACATACAGAATTAGGTGTCAGTGTAGTTTGCGAATTTGTGGGTTGCTACGTGGTTTGTTCGGATAGACAGTCCTGGACCAGTCCAGAACGGAACTACGTTCTGAAAACTAGGGGAGAGAACCATACAGGATGGGGGCATGTACGAGCGCTCCCGTCCACGGCGCTCTCTTATTTTCCAAGTTGTATGAGCGCTCCCGGTCTCGATTTTGAGGGATGTTCGAGCGCTTCCATGCCAGGGAAGTAGAGGGGCAGCAGTAAAGGAGATCTTAAGGGCATAGGCACTATATTCTGGTGAAGCGGTAATAGGTATATTATCACAGGTCAAGAGTAACTCAAATAATTCTTACGCAATTTGGTAATCGTCAAATTTTTAGTCGGGAAATTCATGTCTGATCTTTGTGCTGGTATTTTTTGGAGACCAGATGAATGTATTTGCACAGGGTAATTTCTTTGTTTTCAAGTTTGACAATAAGTCCCTTCACTAATCGATTTTTCTCCACAGTCCTGACACGCCTATGGTTCCCTCCAGTCGTGTTTATTTTGACGTACACGTCGCACTGTACGCCAACCAACGTCATCATATTCAAGACGGGAGCGCTGGTACAATTTTGTTTACTTCCTTTCACCCGAGACCGGAGCGCTCGTACATGTTTCGAACTCGGCCTGATCTCTCTTCACTGCCCACGGGAGCGCTCATGCCGTCCACCTACAGGATTGAGTCCTGGGGCCCGTTCCTAAAGACTTTCACTTTGCGAACGAATTTCCATTCCTAAAGAACGCTCTTGATATGAAGAGGAAGAGTGAAATGCAAAGTGTAGAACTGCAGAGTTTTATCCTGTTTTGAACAGTTCCGTTCCTAAAGGTTATCTTTCGCCAAGTGCAAAGTGAAGAGTCTGCGTTGCAAACGGAGATTTTACAACATTTTTGCTGAGTCCCAAATGACTCTGCGGTGGAATGACATACTTTTCAAATCGGTTTTTATGTTTGGTAGTATCAGTCAAAAGAAGAGAATTCAGTCTCTCGTTTAGGTCTAACTGTGGTCCGATTAGTGAGGACAATCATATACCTATAATATCACCGAAGTTAGCTTCACTAAGGCCATCAAAATACTCCACATTTGGGAGGAAGGAAAGGCGAGGAAGCGACAGGTTGTTGTTGTTGTTAGTGGATAAAAAGTGAAAACCTACCTAATTGTTTTTAATGGAAATTTTCCGATACTTCTCATCAGAGGATGATGATGAGGATGTTGAACATGTTTGACCCTCCGTAGGCCGCATTAATCGAGTGCGAATTAATGTCCTCGTCAGCGACACAACTTTCAGTGAGTCGTGTCTTGGTTAGGCGAAACCAAATCCCAAGTTAACTTATAGAAAGACGGAAGACTTGAAATCGGATTCGGAATAAAACGATCGGAACATCCAATGATAAACTGTAACAGTTAGTGGAGGTTGCTCCACAAAACGAAGGTTACTCTACAGAACACTCTTCGTTTCGAGTAGAACTGCAGAGTGGGAGCGCGAATCTTTAGGAACAGAAAGTTCTCCAACTTTTCATAATTCGCAAAGTGGAGAGTAAAAATGAAGACTTGCAAAGTGAAAAGTCTTTAGGAATGGGCCCCAGAACTGTGTCTGTCCAAATGCGCACTGAGGATTGGTACTGATAACCTGAAAGCATTGTAACCTTCCACACAAGCTGAAGGTAGAAGTATCGAGTGCGTATGTGCAGGATCAACAGTCCTCAGAAAAATCCAGGACTACTGGAACTAGTCCTGAATGGTCCCGGACTGTCTGCTCGAACACACGAAAAGGACTGGAGGACTGCCTGTCCAAACGGACCTACTATAACTTATTGAGAATTGGCAGTTCATGTGCCTTCTTGGGAAGTAACTTTAGACACCTCTCGCAAAATGCAACTTGTTGATTAACTCAGTTCCTCAAGTGAAGAAGTTATTTAGTTATCTCTCACGTCTTCCCTGCTCTAAAATATGAATTATTCTAGAATAACTATCGGTGGAGCATATGTATGGTAATCCCAGAGGGTAACCCAATTTTATTCGAACAGATGTCTCAGTGTATATTCGACCAGTGAAAAAATTATTCAAACCATAGTTTTCATTCAGGGGTCATCTGGAGCAGGTTCAACTACTTTGCAGACTCAGTGATTCAACCTTCTTCATACTTGTTACCTTCAAATTGCAGGTCCTGATTTCTGACTACGTTGGTTGGAAATCAACGAGTGGCGACCAAATCCCAGATGCTGCCATCCGCGTTGGGCACACCGCCGACGGTGAGCCTCTCTACGTTGGTAGGGTGTACCACGAAGGAACCATGACTGTGGGAAAGGTAAATGATTATGATGATTCTGTTTATAACCTAGCAAGACCTGGACGTTGCACAGGGTACTTTTCTATGGGGTTCCCTGAAAAGCAAATTCAAGATGCAAAAAATACACATTAAATCACCAACATTTCAAGTTGTATGACCCAAAATTAATTGTTACCACATTTTGAGGGGCTGCTGCTGTGGCGTTGCATCCTGGTGTCGCCATAACATAAGGAATAACGATAGAGCAAATTAATTCTATTGGCCCAACTAGTACGTAACCCTTGAAATTTCCAATCATAATACCCATTCAGAAGATCGCTTTTTGCTGAAAAACAAGAGTAGACGAAAAGATGAAGCCAAGTAACAGCCTCTCCAAGATTTTGCAATTTTGTCTCCACACGTGCTTCTGCTGTCAAGAGTACCGCGTTAACCCGTACTTCCCTGCTTATCTCCACAGAATATAACCAGCCAATCATGTTCGTATGCAATACCTCTATGAACGCAAAAGAGCATTGTGGTCCCATAATTTTTCAGTCCTAACCTGGGTGTGTGCAATATTTTTACCTCTATGCAGTCATGAATTTCGTTTTCGCCCTGCCCCCACTGTAGCCAACATGAGAGAAGTAGACAAATTTTGTTCCATTGGATTCAGTTAGGTGGAGTAAACTTTTTCATACGCCTTAGGGTATAAAGGGACCCATACACCCTTAACACTAGGAACCTGATCATTCCACGATAGCCGCATATCAAGAAAAAAATATTCCCAGATCCCGAACAATTGGCGCAGGTGTTGTGGAATGGCCATCAATATTAAGAGCCTATTATATCTTCCTTGGAGAGGACAATAAACCGTGTTTTATTTGGATTAATAACGGCACTGCCACGGGCCCTGTTTACAACACAGCATGCCCTCATTCAACAACTCAACAGCTGCAGACGAATCAGGAACTGAAGACTGATCGAAAGACTGCCCGTCATCCGGAAATAAATGGCAGTTTGAGTTGTACTACCTACTTCTACAATAATCAATCTTGACTTCCTTCTAAATTCCAGTCTAGTAATAATCAGTCTAATAATTAGGTACCTGCTAACATCAAAAAATTAGTCCAGTACTCAGTCCAACTGTAAGGAGTCATCTGAACCATCATCACTGTGGTACCCTGGAAGGGTACGATATGCTATGAAGCAATTCGTTTTACAGTTTAGGCATTTGGGAAATTACATCAGGTACCAGTTTGCAACCTCCTCAATTATAACGTCTAACTAATGAGGAATGGACGTGGGTCGTAATTTGCTCCTTTTGAACTCAGAATAACCCCTGCATCCCTAATTTCAGCTCCGAAATCTGAGCAGTTCACCAGGAAAATGCTAAATAAAAAACACATGACGTAATCTGTTATGTATCTCCTTCTCACTTGGTTCCCATGTGCGAGAGTGAGAGGGCAATACATAACAGATGACGTCGCACGCTTTTTCCTTCCCATTTTTCACCCACTTCCGTTGTTTTCTTCCTACCCATCATACAGCGATACAGCACATTTACGGAAAGCTCTCAGTTAGACCTACAACGAGGAAAGAACAAACAAAAATGGACGTCATTCCTCACTGTTACACAAATGTACAGTTTGTGCAACTGTTATAATGTTACCTCGTTTTCTTGTTACAGGTGCACCCAAGCCACGGCTGTTGTTACATCGCGTGGGCCGGTGATGAACTCAGGAAAAACGATTACGAAATCATGATCCTCTCCTAGGCCGTCTTTTTGGTCCGCTTTGTGTCTTACGGCAAATCTGCAATACACTTCTGGCTTCTGCAAATTTCTATTGACACTTCATTTATTTACGTTGTCCTCAGTTTCATCCACCCCGAACCTGATATCCCAGTATTTACTCCTGTAGACGCGCTATCGAAATGTGACATCAGAGAGTTTTCGAAAAAGTTTGGCCGCTAGGTCGTTGACGGACTAAGGATCTCCAGGCTAACGATCTAAGGGGAAAAAACCCGGATCCTAACCTCTTAGATCGTGAAACGATCTAAGGTCGTGAAAGTTAGGTCATTGAACGACCTAAGCTGATTCGATGGGTGACACTAACGTTAACGTTGAACTGTTCTCATCATATTCTCATCACTTGAAGATTTCTGTTTAAAAAGCCGTTTTTAGTTTTCATCTTCGCTAGTACAATTATACGGTTGTTCATAGACTAGCCAGGTACAATTAATTAAGATTATCCAGTCTTAAAGGATCACAGAAACATTTCCTATTACTATTTTCAAATGGAAAATAATGTAAGGTTGTCCATAGACATAGAGAAATTAGCCAGGTACAATTTATTGACACTTTCCAGTCTTCAAGGGTCACAGAAATATTTCCTAAAACTGTTTTTTTTAAATATAGAAATGTAGGGTTTTTATACAGCAGAAAAACCGAAAATTGAGAGAAAAAAGACGCACGCTATCAGGTAAACCTACACAACACAAACAAATAATCACAAATGCCATGGAAGAAGGCAATCCATGCGATGAGGTTTCCTTGGTGGAAGGTTAGTACGGGAATCGGCCCATACGACCTAGTGCTAGGTCGTTTACGTAGACTGGTGGCATCCAGCGGACGAGCTAAGTTAGGTCATTCCCACCAAAAAGTGCGCATGCGCAGTTCACACATTCCTTCGTACGTAGGCCTTAGCCCGTCAATGACCTAGTGGCCAAACTTTTGCAAAAACTCTATTGACGCGGTTGAGGGCAGATTTCCTGTTCTTCGTTTCACTACCCAAAATTTATCATGTCATATTGATGATCTGAGGTACCTATTGCATTGGAGATATTGTTGTGTAGGCGGTGGTTATATCTGAAACGTGGCTCAAAGTCTGTTGGATTGTAGCTCTTCCTGTTTCCAACTCCTTCGCCTGTTTCTTAAAACAGCAGGAGTCACTTAGTAGAAAGGCGGTTAAAAGAATAAGTCGGATGTAAGGATAGAAACAGCCAGGCCCGATCGGCTGTATGTAAACACACAGGGAATTGGCCTGTTATACTGGTCAAAAGGTCGGTTATAGTGAACAGTTTTTGGGGGTCAAAAGTCCAAAAAATAGGTTAAAATGCTGCAAATCCCTACACAACGGTTTATTATTTTGTATATAACACCCTTCTGTTACTGATCACAGCTCTGTATAGATAACCCGTCTATATAGATCACAGACAGTAGCTTAATATCTAACCCTAATCCAATAGATTGCTGCACCAGCTCCCTCTCGTGTAGGCATTTTTGGGCTGGTGGCAAAAAGGAAAATGGGATCTCGAGACTGTACAGTTCCACTAACAGGCGTGCAAACCAAGTTACGCTCTCCACGCTCCCTGGTGAGCCTCCAGCTGGTGGTTCCCGTGCGTTGCGGGTTCCCTTTCAACTCCATCCTGACAACACACTTATAGTTACAACTATAATTGTTATAGTCTGAATGCTTCTATTATAACGAACATACCTAAGATATGGAAATAGATTTAGGTAGGTACCTATGTAGTTACCATTCTACTAAACCTATTATTATAGCTATTCATGAAAGCCAGTAGCGATGCGTGGGGTCTGATAATGGTGGGGCACCAGACCAGAACACAAAATCAACAGATATGTCTACAAAACACCCTTCCCTTATTTAATGATATTACTGATATTCCCTTATTTACTGCTAGCAGTGATATTCAGCAAAGCTTATCTCTTTTATCAACACTCTATCGTCGTACAAAAACGTCGGCAATTTCTACTGCAAATCAGCCACCGAATTCATGTGTTACAAAAACACAGTAAACTAAAATACAGCAAAAAATGACCAGTCGGCCGTTGGTACCTACCTGAATCTTGAATGGAGAAGCTACTGACTAGACGCTAGGTAGTTGTCTGTGTGTTGACGCCGACCAATCCACAAACAGCAAACAGGACAAAACGCACGCACGTAGGTACCGCAAATACAAAGCTGCCATCGCAACAGGACTGAACGCAAAACGCGCAACATTTGACGCAAAAAAATTGAAAAAATGACAGAGAAAGCGAATGTGATAACAAATCAGAAAACAGATAACTGACAGAGAGAAACAAATCAGAAGAAGCATCTCGTATCGAGATAACAAATTGAATCGAAGGGATCGAATCGATTGAGAAATGAACGATTTTGGAGTTGAAATCAGATTCTGGGGCAGTGGCCCAAAGTAGGCGTGGCAAACAACATTTTTACTCGACTGAGCTTACGCGGACGGGCCAGTTTTCTCGGTTGCCATGGCGACACCAGGTCCCAGGACCTGCCAGTTTCAGGAGCCTAGATTACGATTGCACATCATCGATTACTGTCACTAGATTCTGATAACATGCTCCGTCTGAGGAGCTACAGGGGAGCCAACATGATGGAACCACATATTGAATATCCATAGCCAGAGAACTCTGTCGAGTTGCTGTTGAACTTTGTGAAAAATGCTAGGTAAAGTTTATGGAGGGAAATTCAAATGCCAACTGAACACATGGTTGAGTTTTTTTTTAACTCTTAGTGTTTCTGGGTGCCGGGGCAGTGGCCCAAGTGGCCTTATGTACGCAATGCCCTCGATGAAAGCATAGTAAGTCGGAATGACCCTCCGCGGTAGACTGCGCAAAAGCCCCTGCTCAAAGATGAGAAGTAATAACAGATTTTGATGCTTAAGAGTTTTTGGTTTATTATTTTCAATAATGAACCATTGGAATCGAGCAAGAAAAAAAAATTCTTACCCCCCCCCCCCCCCCTCCCCCTCAAAATTTGATGGTTTACGTTTCAAGGTATGTAGAATCCAAAACTGCAATAAAAATATTTCTGTCTGTCCGCCGTACGGCGTACGGGCCACTTTTCTTAGTTACCATGAAACAAAATTGATGAAATTCGGTTTATAAGTTCCGTTCGGGGTCTAGTTGGTCCTCGAAGCTCCGCGTTACTGTCAGTCATCTCTAAGGGGCGGTTGCTGAGCTCGAGGTTAGGGCGTAGTCCTGGACTAAATGGTGATAGTCCGGGTTTATCAAAAAAATAGGTTGCCGAGACTCAGATTATATTTGGTCCTGGACTATGCCTAGATCCAGGGTCAATTTTTAGACCTCGACTAATTTTAAACCCGGACTTCGTGAAATGACTTGCTGAGTTCGAATTCGACATAAACCATGACTAATTTTTAATTCTTGTGCCTTGCTGAGCTCCAAATAGTACTTAGTCCAGAATTAGAAGTTGGTCCTAGGCTCACTTTAGCCCTGATTTTTAATCCCTCCCTTCTGCAGAATTATCTCTTTGATCCCAGAGTTTATCTGCTGTGTCGAGAGGTTTTTTTTTGAGGTTTGCGTTCTTGTTTGGCAGTTTGTGTTTTTTATAGTTTGTTTTAACTTTAATGGACTACCATACATACCAGATGACATTCGGAGGCCGAGGTATGATAGGGAATCCAATCAATCCATTTGATGATCTCTCGGACGTAGAGTTCAAAGACAGATAGGTACAGACTCTCAAAAGAAAGCGTTAGAGATTTTATAGAAGTGGTGGCAGAATTGATGGATATGCCAGACTCTCGAGCCCCTCATACCACACCTGTGTGGAACAAGGATTTGGTAGCGGTAAGGTTTTTTGCCGAAGGAACCCTCCACCGAGAAACTGGTGATCAACAGATGGGAGGAATGGGAGGACTCAGATGATTATACTCAAAATGAAGAGGATGTCACTGACCGTGAGTGGGACGAATGAATGTTTTCCGAGAAGAATATACAACAAGGGATGATTTAATTCGTCGCTTTTTCCAATGACTTTGCCATACATAATTTTAGTAAATTGATGTTTTGATATTTCAAATCTAACACGAGAAGTGATTGTAACTACTATAAATTCTTTCTACCCAAAAGCACCGGGAAAGCGAGGGGCACCTAGCAAGTTGAAATACCAACCAGTGCAATAGCTCTTCTAAAATTCGCTAAACCCCGGTTTTGCTAAATAGTCGACTTGAAACTCGCATTTTGATAAGAGTAACTCGAACTTTTGATAATCATGCATAAAACTTCTTGCTTCATGATAACAACTCTATAAATATATTTTAAAACATATTTATCATTAAAACACATAGAATGATGCAAAGGCTTTAGAAATATGAGCAGGTGCAGTCAGTCGAAACCTTTAGGAATTACAACGTAGTATAAGGAACAACGAGTCAACAGACCGACGAAAGGAAACAACTCTAGGTTTGCAACAAAAAACAGGCGAAAAACACGGGCATGAGTGAGGTAACCTTGGAGATAACCTGGAAGAAGGTGAAATTCAGATGGAAATGATGGTACTACCAACATAATAACAGCAATTCCCGTACGTTTCCCTCTGTTGATCTAGTACTTTCTCGGAAAGTCTAGAACTAATTTTTAGTCCCGGGCTGAGATGATCCCAGAATTAAAGAGCGTAGTCCGGGACTCAGCAAGCCATTTTTTCCCATTTTTAACTCCAGTATCATGAAGTCATGGACTAACAGTTAGTCCGAGATTTCCAAACCCCCAGCTCAGCAACCGCCCCTAAGGGGTTCAAAATAGGGGTTGAAATTTTCAGAACGCCGTAGCTCGAAAACTTTCGATAGAAGGGTATGTTTTTTTAACGTTATTAAATATGTCTTGAGCTAAAAAAATTTTTGAGGCCACCCGGAGCACTGTACGTCCAGCCGTTCGTGTGCACCAAAAAGCTTCGTCAACACGATCGTGAATCAAACGGTATAACTCCGGCCCGGATATCATAACTACGGAGCATCTGATTATAATCAAGAATGGCTGTATGAAGTCGAGTTGTTTGTTCTGCGATATTATTTCATTTGATAAGTGATGGACTATTGGATTTTGTTGGTAGGTACTTGTGAAACTTGAACAAACGTTGAAGTATTATTGATGGGTAAATTATTACAAAACGGCAAATTATTATACGATGAATTATTACACAACGGTAAATTATGACACCACGGTAAATTATTACACAACGGCTCATCTACCCAGAAGGGGCTGGATTTTGTTGATAGGTACTTTTGCAACTTGAACAACCGTTGAAGTATTATTGATGGGTAAATTATTACACAATGGCAAATTATTACACAACGGCAAATTATTACACAACGGTAAATCATTACACAACGGTAAATTATTACACCACGGCAAATTATTACACAACGGTAAATCATTACACAACGGCTCATCTACCAAGAAGGGGCTGGATTTTGTTGATAGGTACCTACTTTTGCAACCTGAACAACCGTTGAAGTATTATTGATGGGCAAATTATTACACAACGGTTCATTATTCTATCTCCGTAGAAGGGGAACCTATGCAGGTAAATTATTACACAACGGTTTAGGTAGGTACCTAGTAACGAGTACGGGGTTAGGTACTAACCTACGGAGGGTGTAAATAGTACATATTATGTTATATAGAAGGGTTATCTATACAGAGAGCTGTGATCTGTAACAGGAGGGTATTCTGTACAAAATAATAAACCGTTGAGCAGGGATTTGCAGCGTTTTTTTTGGGACCACTTGAGCATTGTATGACCAGCCGTTTATTCATCTTGAACTTTCAGCCATGAAACTTCAGGAACTAATTCTCCAACTAATTTGTAACAAGAAGTTCCTCCAAGAAATACTTCGAAAACTCCTTGGTTTCCGTGTTTTTGACGATTTATGAGTTTTGGTTTATTATTCTGTGAATGATACACCTATGTATTCGTTCAGCAAAAACATTTTATAACACCCCCTCAAACGTTTTTCTTTTACGTTTCAAGGTGCGCAGAAAGAAAATGCAATGTCCGTACCCCGTATCATGCATACCGGCATCATTTTCGGTCTAAAAATTTTTTCCTTTCGCGCACATGCTTAATTTGGGCCAAGTTGTGTCCCGAAACTTTGCACCCCGATCGGAATACACCCAGGGGTGTTATGAGTGAAAAATGGGTATAAAAATTAGTATTTTTTTATTTTAGTATCATGAGCTTTTGAGGTATCGTTTTCCATGTTTTTAGGGACGAGAAGACCGAATATGAAGTCGATTTTGACCAGAGTGGAAAATCGAGGTTCTAACGAAGTTTCAGCATTAAATTTACGTTAAATTTTGGTCTAAAACCGTCGTTCTTCCGCACACAGTTTGGAGTCACCATTTGGGAACACGTTTGGGTCTTAGCTGTGCTCTGAGGCTCGGAAGACCGATTGGAATACACCAAGGGGTGTTATGAGAGTAAAATGGGTGTGAAAACAGGGGTTTTCAAGGGATTTTTGAGGTTTTAGTGAGCATGAGCTTGTGAGGTATAATTTTCCATGTTTTTTGGGGCTTGAAGACCGAATATTAAGTCGATTCTAACCGAAGAGTGAAGAATTGAGGTTGTAACGAAGGTTAAGCTTCCAAAATCCAATTTTTATGAGTCAAAAACCTGGGAAATTGTCTGAAATCACCATAAATTTGTATGAAAACACTAGAAGTACTATTAGCAGGTGAATCAAGACAATTAAATGGCACTATCAATGATCAGATAATCTGGGGAAAAACCCCGAGCCTAATTTGCGTTTTTGGGGGCCAAAGTTGGTGGAAACCATTAGAAAAACCTATTTCAATTTTTGCGCATGAAAGAAACAAGAAATGAACAGCCAACATTTCTTTAGGTACGTCCAGTAGAATAATAAACCCATGTGACAAGGACTTTGCAGCGTTTTTTCCTCATTTTTAGGGACGCCCGCGCACCGTAGAAAGCTTGGCGGAATCTTCAAAGGTCAGAAGCGACCCTACTGATTTCTACTTTGGTTGGAAGATGTCAAAATTCCGTCTAGTTGTGCACTACGCCGACGTAATTTCAAAAGCCGCTTCAGGAGGTGGTGTGGGGGGGGGGGGGGGGTAGATTTACACACATTACTTAATATTATGTTTAAACCTTATATCACAAAAATTGCCAAAGGTACAATGCACAGTTAAAATTGACTATACCGTTGGAAAGTCAGTTAAATTTCCTAAAGCATAAATAATGTTATTACACCGAATTTCTTTGGGTGAAAGATGAGAATAAGAAAAGTATATATTTTTTCCAAATATGTGCAATCACTATTTTCCCAAATGGATTTTTTCACCCCAATCCCGATGAAATAGGGCCTGAATTTGAAATGCTTACCGATTGGCAATTTTTACGGTAAAGTAGACAAATAAGAAGGAAAAATGTGATAATAGTAGAAGTACGTAAAATAACTGCCCATAGTAGAAGTACGTAAAATAACTGTCCTTAGTAGAAGTACGTAAAATAACTGCCCTTAGTAGAAGTACGTAAAATAACTACCCCTAGTAGAAGTACGTAAAATAACTGCCCCTAGTAGAAGTACGTAAAATAACTGCCCCTAGTAGAAGTACGTAAAATAACTGCCCTTAGTAGAAGTACGTAAAATAACTGCCCTTAGTAGAAGTACGTAAATAACTGCCCTTAGTAGAAGTACGTAAAATAACTGCCCTTATAGAAGTACATAAAATAACTGCCCTTAGTAGAAGTACGTAAAATAAATGCCCTTAGTAGAAGTACGTAAAATAACTGCCCTTAGTAGAAGTACGTAAAATAACTGCCCTTAGTAGAAGTACGTAAAATAACTGCCCTTAGTTTTTAAGAGAAATTCGGTTAGAGGTCGATCGAGGAGCAGGTACGAGGAGGTATGAATACTTACAAGGAAAAATGTTGTTGAGAAGAAAAAAAAAGGTTCGGGAGATCTAAAAATCTCTTGTTCATCTACCGAAATGACTCATTTTGGTATGTGGAAAACCATAAACTCCTCATGACAGGTCAAGTGGAGTAGCACTCGTATTAACACTCGATTTCTTTGAAAAACATCCACGTGTTTTTACATTGAAATGTCATTTTCTCTCCCAATTATATAAATGTAGTAATTGTAGGATCAACTCGGCTGTCAACTCGGGGGAATGGACTGTATCTTAGAGAATTATTATTAGTTTTATGACGAAACACAAAAAAAGGGTTTATCTGCTTCGAGAAACGACAGGCGGAGGGTACCCATGAAGGGTTGCATCCGCAAGCCGGCCGGCATAAGACGAGGTGGAGTGCGGGTTCGTCGACGAGAAAGAGAGGGGTTCTATATTATGGTAAATTAGTCGCACCAGCAAACTATGGTTGATTGATGAATGAACGGAAAAAAACTATAAACTGCCCTCAACCGCGTCAATAGAGTTTTCGCAAAGGTTTGGCTACTTTGACGGGCTAACGCCAGCGCACGAAGGAATGTGCGAACTGCGCACGCACACGTTTGGGTGGGAACGACCTAACTTAGCTCGTCAACGTTGGATGCCACCATTCTACATAAACGACCTAGCACTAGGTCGCATGGGCCGATTCCCGTACTAACCTTCCACCAAGGAAACCTCATCACATGGATTGCCTTCTTCCATGGCATTTGTGATTATTTGTGTTGTATAGGTTAAAAACCCTACATTTCTATATTTTTTTGAAAACAGTATTAGGAAATATTTCTGTGATCCTTGAAGACTGGAAAATGTCAATAAATTGTATCTGGCTAATTTCTCTATGTCTATTGACAACCTTACAGTTTTTTGGCTAAAATGTCTACCTATTAGCTACTAATTTTTGCCAAATAACTTTAATTAGCCAAACCTTGAGTTTTTTGGCTAATTTGTCTCGTTTCTATGGGCAACCCTACATTATTTTCCATTTGAAAATAGTAATAGGAAATGTTTCTGTGATCCTTTAAGACTGTCAAATCTTAATTAATTGTACCTGGCTAGTCTATGAATAACCATGGAAGAAGTAGAGTCTCTACTTCTTCCATGTGAATAACCGTATAATTGTACTAGCGAAGATGAAAACTAAAAACGGCTTTTTAAACTAAAATCTTCAAGTGATGAGAATATGATGAGAACAGTCCAACGTTAACGTTAGTGTCACCCATCAAATCAGCTTACATCGTTCAACAACCTAACTTTCACGACCTTAGATCGATTCACGATCTAAGAGGTTAACATCCGGTTTTTTCCCCAAAAGATCGTTAGCCCGGAGATCCTTAGTCCGACAACGACCTAGTGGCCAAACTTTTGCGAAAACTCTCTAATGTGACACGTGGGGGGGGGGGGGGGTCCGATAGCGGAGAGATAGCACACCTAAGTGAAGTACAGGCGAGGACAATTGAGTGCACCCCACGCGAGCATTTCACGCCAGCGCACCTTAGTGCCATATGCAAAGGCGCAGACAGTAATACTGAAAATGACCATACCTACCTTTGGAAAGCTGATGGTTTGTTCGGACACAGTCCTGGACCAGGATGGAACTACGTTATATAAAGGGGGTATAGAACCACCCAGGATTGAGTCCAGAACTGTACCTGTCCGAAGACGGGCTGATGATTCAGAACAGATAACCTGAAGCACTAGGTTCGTTGCAGCATGCGTGGTCATGAACTAATTTGGCGTACCTAATCGATCTGTGCAGGCCTTCGCGGTCTTTGAAGCGTTCCAGCGAGGTTAAGTTCACATATTGTTTTACCCGCCCCGAGTTCCAGCGCCCTGAGTTCTTGACCTGATAACTTCTAAACGGAGGGCAGGGTTGTGAACTGAAAACTCGAAGATAACCTTGCTGATGTGTATAAACTCCCTGAAAGTTTCACGTATCTGGTCTTCTCATGCAAATAAAATTTATTGTTGCTTGCATTTTGTTAAAGTCGTTTATAGGAAGCTTTCTAGTTCAACCGTTCCAGCGATTCAGATCACAAACCAAAAAATTCATGAACTCACCTCCACAACTTCGGTTCTCGCACAGAACTATTACATGTTCTATTCATGGCGCTGGAACAAAGCTACTGTAACCTTCCACATAAGCTGAAGGTAGAAGTATCGAGTGCGCAAGTGCAGGCTCAACAGTCCTCGAAAAAATCCAAGACTGATATAACTAGTCCCGAACGGTCCTGGACTGTCTGTCCGAACAGCCAACTTGATCCACGACCAGTTCTGGCGTCGTCCGAATGCATGAAAAGGGGCGTGATTTGGACAGAACCATAGAATATCCATTACTAACCATGGATACTAACCATAGAATACTGATTACTAACCTGGATAGAACGGTTCAGGTCCAGGACTGCGTCCTAACGAATCTTGAGATTCTGTGTTAGTTTTTCCTTCAACGTGTTTGATAAAACACCTATTATTTTTTAGTCAGGGCCATTTGAAAAAAAATAATCTCACAAATTTGAAAAAATGTACTTTTCAGCCCAATTTTTCACCCCCTGAATGCGGAAAATGGTGTACACATTTACGTTGCATCAGGAAGATAAGAAATTTAACCATCTTTCCAACAGTACCTATAATCAATTTTAATTTTACACTGCAAATAGAGGGTGTTATGGCCATTTTGGTTAAAGAAGCCGAAAGCACGACAAATACATTATTATTCGCAGAATAATAAACCAAAATCTTAAATCGCCAAATACTCGGAAACTAAGAGGTTTTTGAAAAATGTCTAGAAATAATTTTTTGTTGCAAATTGTTTGTAGGACAAACACCTTGAAGTTGGGTACCTACATGAAACTTGATTGTGGTGTCCAAACCAAGAGTGTCTTGGGTGTTATCATACTGAAGTGCCACACTGGCTGTTGGGTTTTGGGCGATGCTTGGTAGGACTGCATTGGAACGAAATTATGTGAACTGTGACATTGACATACCTACCTAGTGTGTACAGAAAGGTTATTTTGTTATGCAGTATTTACGTAGCTACTACCCCTACTTTTAACATGGAACATGTTTTTACGGGGAAAACCGGGCTGGAGAGCATCCGCATCCACGTAACACTCGGCTCCCCTCCCCGTCGCCCACACAGTTCTCTCTCAACCCCACTACTGTCACCCAACCCACCTCCTCTCCTACGACACGTGTTGCTTCCCTAGGAGAGTCTGGCCAGAGGGGGATCGGCCGTTTCGGGCTGTAGCAGCTGTCAGCTACTATCTCACGGAAGTCCGTCGAAGTTTTAGGTAGTTTGGTGGCACAGTGGTAACGACGTTTAATACATTGCATTAGATCGCTGGTTCGAGACTTGGAAATTGCAAGTTTTTGCTACATGTCTATGTATCCTCTATTATGTACCTATTCGAAAAACATGTTCCATGTTTCCTTGCTTTGATCCTTGATCTAAACTGTTAAATCCAGGGGTCTGGGGTGTCCCCCAGATTTCATTTGACAATAAAAAATGTACCATCATGAACAAAACCACTGGCGGCTAGACACCCCCTGCAGCAATGCTTTTTTAAATAGAATTGATGCTTCAACGAGTAGGCGAGTATTTTGGCGTCGAGTACCATGAAAAACCTCTCGGTCTACTGTAATTTATGATGATCTAGGGACAGATCAGTGGGACAGTTCCCAGCTACCACCTATGCAGCAGCGGTGCGTGGGCTCTGAAATCGGTGGGACACCAAATCATAACGCATAACCAACATATTTGTCTACAAAACACCCCAAGGCAACAACACCCTTCCCTTTATTTACTGATTGATACTCAAGAAAGGCTTCTCTTCTTAAACTTTTAATCAACACTAAGGTCTACAAAAACGTCGAAATTTCTACTGTTCATTAGCGATCGAATTCATGGGGTACAAAAATATAGCAAACTACTCGTAAAATACAACGAAACAGTGACCCCTCGGACTTGAGAAGCTACTGACTAGAAGCTAGCCTACTTATCTGTGTGTTACGATGCCGATCAATTCACAAGACAACAAACAGTGAACAGGACAAAACCGCACGTAGGTACCACAAATCAGTCATCGGAACCGAATGGAACACACAAAATTTGACACAAAACATGGAAAACTGACAACAGACGCAACGGAGAGAGCTAATATGATTCACAAGATCAGAAGACTATAAAAACAAATCGAAAGACGTAAGCATCTCGTATGGAGATGGCAAGTTGAATCAAAGGGATCGATCGAATCGATTGTGAACAGGAACGGTTTTTGGGTGGAAATCACATTCTGGGGACAGGGCTCAAAGTGGGTGTGGCGAACTACAATTTTACTCGAATGAACATGCGCGGACAGGCCACTTTTCTCAGTTGCCATGGGAACACTAGGTCCCGGGGCCGAGGTTTCGATTTCGCTTGCAGGACATCAATCAATATCAAACATTCTCGGTCTAGGAGCTAACATGAAGGAACCATCATGGATACTCTACTGGAATATTGAATATCCATAGCCAGGGAAATCTGGCGAGTCACTGTTGAACTTCATGAAAAATGCTAGGTACAAGGTATGTTCCTGCCACAGTCAGTTCTTAAACCAGTTGTGCGCAGTGGCCCAGTGCGCACGATTGTCGCGTTCCTGCCGTTTTCAGTTACAGAACTTTTCACTCGCTTCACCGTTCCAGCCGCAACGAGTTACAAAACTTTTTTTTCGAGTTATTAAACTTTCTTCACTGGATGAGAAGTGGGTTAAGCCAGTTTTTTACGGTAACCTAACCATTACCTTCCCGAAAATTCATTTCTCTCCGACTTCCCATGGAGGTTGGTTCTCGACGTAGGTCTGTGTTTTGTTTACTCTCCTTCAAGTGCCGGCTTTTCCGTATCTAAAAACATCAGTTCACCACCGTCAAGAATGCAGGTAAGGCTTTCAAGTGTAACCTAGTACTCATCCTTTTTACGTAAGTATTAAACAGTTCAACTTCGAAAACAGTGGTAGTTGAACTTGAAGACAAAAAGTTGAAGTTGAACCTACTTTGAGAAGTAGAACGTGTGAAGACCATGGTGTAGAGAATTAGTTCATGATGTAATAAAGAAATAGACCATGGTATATGGTAAATGAATCGTGGTGAATGGAGCACGAAGGTAATTTGGTGATAATATTCTCCTGTTTTTATTCATATAGTCATATAGTTGACGGGCGGAAAGTTTCGATTTCACGTTACTGCTATTTCACGTCACTGCTGAAGCCCCAGCGCTCTCTGCTGGAGTAGTTCTGCGCGTTCCAACCACCCAGTTGAAAAACTGAAAAGTTCCTTCACTCATCCCCACCACTTGAGTTGCGAACTAAATCACTCGCGACGAAATCGTGGAAACCCATTTCAAAGAAAAACAGAGTTATTGAAAAATAGTCTATTTCCACTAATACACGAAAAACGCAAAAAACACTGTTATACCGGATGGTTTGATCACCGAAACCGGTATAACAGTGTTTTCGTGTATTAGTGGAAATAGACTATTTTTCAATAACTCTGTTTTTCTTTACCACTTGAGTTATCTAAATTAACTGGTTAAAGAACTTCCTGGTAGGCAGGAACAGACCTATAGTGTACAAAGGGAAATTCAAATGCCAGCTGAACACATGGTTGGGGTTTTTGCTTCCACACTACCGAACGTAGGGAAGCGTTGGATTCGTGATTGAGTAAAAAAATTCGTGTCATCCAAAATGAAAATTTCCACTATCATTTTGTGTTTCAGAGGCTGAAATGTCGAGGGTGGGTGTGGGTTCGGTCACTGACTGTCCCATACCAAAATCATTGAAAAATTACCGTAACTTTCGTCTGCACATGCGCAAACATGAAATACTTGGAACTCCCATAACTACCTTAATTATCGTTGAAATGAGTTCACATTTGGAGGGCCGATCAGTAGGTATAATACTTAGATGATTCCGTATGAACTTCATTGGAATCTTACTGTAATTTCCCTCTCCGCATGCGCAAACATGAAATGTTGACCGTTTCCTTATAACGCTTCTAACTACGCGAAAAATAGTCGTAGAGAGCTGAAATTTTGAGGGTACACATGGGTTGGATTGCCGATGATCCCGTATCATAACGAACCTACCCAACTAGTCTATACATTCATGTGATTCAAGTGAGGAAGCTATAGTGCCTACTCGAATTGGCAGACGTTTTTTCACATTGGAGGGGTGGCCCTATAAATAGTCCCAAAATGAAAGGTGGTCCATTGGGGTTGGTGGTGAAGATGAACAGTGAAGGGAGCAAAGTGAAGGGGAGTGGATTCTGACTGGCCAAAAAGTGAAAGGAAGGTAAGGATGAAAGGGGGGAGGGGAGGAACCACGGTGTTACAGAAATGAACGCAATAATGAACTTAAAGGAATTATATCATTCAAAGATTTATCCAACCTATCATTCTTAATAATTTTGAATTGTTCAAGTACATCCAACATGCTCCCTTTTGGGCAGAAATGAAGGTATTCAATAAACGTTCATTTCTGTAACACCTTGGTTCCTCCCCTCCCCTCCACCCTGCCTTACATTCCTTTCACTTTTTGGCATTCACTTCCATGGCCAGTAAGAAACTACTCCCCTTCACTTTGCTCCCTTCACCATTCATCTTCACAACCAACCCCAATCGACCACCTTTTACTTTTGAGGCTATTTATAAGGCCACCTCCCCAATGCGCCTTCCGTTATTGTTACTGACACGTGGTTTGATCACCCAAACCGCTATAAAAGTGTATTTTACGCGTTTTTTTTCGAGAATTAGTGGAAATGGACAACTTTTCAATAACTCCGTTTTTCTTTGAAATGAGTTTCCACGATTTTTCGTCAAGTGATTTAAGCCCCATTTACACAAGCGGACCGGGCCGGACACTCCGATGCTCCTAGCTAGGAGCCTCCTGACTCGCTCCGAGGGGGCGGGGTTTCCTTCTCCTCGGGAAGCCATTTACACGACCGAACCGCCGTATGCCGTATCATGCATACCGGCTTCAATTTCTGTCTAAAAAGTCGTATATGCATATTTATAGGGATGTAGGTACCTAGTCCTGGAGAAGATCCTGAGCGGATATGCGTTTACATCACAGGGTGACAGGGCAAACGGGTGGGGAGAGCAGGATCGTCGGGTGGGGGGACCCTAGATCCGAAGGAATTTCCATCGGGCCTCCCTAGCAAGTGGGAACGCCCATAACCGGTCCAGATGAGCGTTTACACGGCAGGGCAAGTACGCACTTACTTTACTCCTCGGATTTATCCGGCCCGGTCTGCTCGCGTAAACGGGGCTTTAGTTCGTACTATAATTGGTGTTTTATACTGCGCCAATTTCGACCCGATTTCTATTTTCCAATACTGCCCATTCGAACTCCTCGTTCCGTTCTCCATTACAATCATTTTGGCTTAATGGAAGGATTCACAACGCTGTGAAATAGAAATGTACATCGAAACATTTTCAAAGATTCCTGCATTGACAAATTTCTGACCCATTACAACGCAAACCAATGACTCATAATGCTTTCTCTATTTCCAACTAGTCTTTGCCGAACGCTAGAAATGCAGTATCTCTATATCTCTACTATATTATAAAAACGAATCTCTGTCTGTGTGTCTGTGTGTCCTTCTATGCACGGCCAAACGGCTCGACGGATATCGACCAAATTTGGCACGAATATCCAGTAGGCTCCCAAGTTGTGCAACGTCGCATTTTTAATTCCCTGACCATAGCGGAACTATGGTCGACCATGGTCAACTTCGTTAATTGAAATGGTAACCCCTATTTTTTATCGCGTATTCGTAATCTACGTGAAATTCTATCTACGATCGACCCTTCGGACTACCCCCGCGGTCGACCATAGCGCATCCATGGGCCCCTCCATGGTCGAATCCCGAATTGCTTTTCACGGCCAAACGGCTCGACGGATATCGACCAAATTTGGCACCAATATCCGGTAGCCTCCCAAGTCGAACGTAGGCGCATTTTCGATTCCCTGACCATAGCGGAACTATGGTCGACCATGGTCAACTCCTGAATGGCTTGACGGATATCGACCAAATTTGGCACGAATATCCAGTAGGCTCCCAAGTTGTGCAACGTCGCATTTTTAATTCCCTGACCATAGCGGAACTATGGTCAACCATGGTCAACTCCTGAATGGCTTGACGGATATCGACCAAATTTGGCACGAATATCCAGTAGGCTCCCAAGTTGTGCAACGTCGTATTTTTAATTCCCTGACCATAGCGGAACTATGGTCGACCATGGTCAACTCCCGAATGGCTTGACGGATATCGACCAAATTTGGCACGAATATCCAGTAGGCTCCCAAGTTGTGCAACGTCGCATTTTTAATTCCCTGACCATAGCGGAACTATGGTCGACCATGGTCAACTCCTGAATGGCTTGACGGATATCGACCAAATTTGGCACGAATATCCAGTAGGCTCCCAAGTTGTGCAACGTCGCATTTTTAATTCCCTCACCATAGCGGAACTATGGTCGACCATGGTCAACTTCGTTAATTGAAATGGTAACCCCTATTTTTTATCGCGTATTCGTAATCTACGTGAAATTCTATCTACGATCGACCCTTCGGACTACCCCCGCGGTCGCCCATAGCGCATCCATGGGCCCCTCCATGGTCGAATCCCGAATTGCTCAACGGATATCGACCAAATTTGGCACGAATATCCAGTAGGCTCCCAAGTTGTGCAACGTCGCATTTTTAATTCCCTCACCATAGCGGAACTATGGTCGACCATGGTCAACTTCGTTAATTGAAATGGTAACCCCTATTTTTTATCGCGTATTCGTAATCTACGTGAAATTCTATCTACGATCGACCCTTCGGACTACCCCCGCGGTCGACCATAGCGCATCCATGGGCCCCTCCATGGTCGAATCCCGAATTGCTCAACGGATATCGACCAAATTTGGCACGAATATCCAGTAGGCTCCCAAGTTGTGCAACGTCGCATTTTTAATTCCCTGACCATAGCGGAAATATGGTCGACCATGGTCAACTCCTGAATGGCTTGACGGATTTTGATAAAATTGGGCACAAATACCCGGTAGGCTATGGGATTTTTCCGTCGTTTGCTGGTTCCACGATACTGCGTACAGCGAATCTCGGATAGCGAGCGAAGCGAGCGGTCAGGCTAGTTAGTTAGGAGATAAGACCTATATCGAGACCTCAGAGGAGATAAGACCTTCAACCCAACTGGATCTACTTGACAAATGTACTGGGGACATCCGCTATTCGTGGATTTGTCAAAAGGCACACGAATTTCGTTGTTTCCAATTGTCTTTCCAATAATATTGTTTGCGCTCCTAATCTCCGCGAGTACCTAACATCCGGAATAATTGACAGGATAAGAAGGTGACATGTTCGGTGTTACTTACTAAAAAATTTAAAAAAAAAAGACTGATTAGCAAAGTGCTTGTCCCGCCCAAGTGACGTCACTTTGGTTCAATAATCCCCCATTGATTCGGGTAGGTACACTACCTACTTATATTCACCGTCGTGTTATCTGCGTTCAGTCGTAGTCGTAGCTTGTCCATCAACACAACAACAACCATGTGTAAGTACTCGGTCTCCACTAAAGTCTGCTGCCATAACAAAGTACCATAACAAAACTTGTCACAGCACTGCACCATACTCATTTCGTGATGATACTATTCCTGTACTACCCACCTATCGAGTCTTTGGATTAGTCTAGAACAGTGGTTCCCAACCTTTTTCGGCCCATCGCCCCCCTCTACAGATTGACCGATACCTATCCATCCCCACCGCCCCGGTTTATTATTCTGTGAATAATACACCTATGTATTCGCTCAGCAAAAAATTTTCATAGCACCCCCTCAAAATTTTTTCTTTTCCGTTTCAAGGTGCGTCAATTCCAAAAACTCTGCAAAGTCCTTGTCACATGGGTTTATTATTCTATTGGACATACCTACAACAATGTTGGCTGTTCATTTATTGTTTATTTCATGTGAAATAATTGAAAAAGCTATTTATGATGGTTTCCACCAATTTTGCCCCCCAAAAACACGAAATAAGCTCCTATTTTTGACAAATAAGTTAATTTGTCAAGTGTGTCGTTCAAGTGTCTTGATTCACCTGTGGAAACTACTTCTAGTGTTATTATACTAATTGATGGTGATTTCAGACAATTTCCCAGGCAAAATCAATTTTGGGAGCTGAACATTTGGTAGAACCTCAATAAATTTTCCACTCTTTGGTCAAAATAGACTTCATATTCGATCTTCTCGTCCCCGAAAACATGAAAAACGATGCATAAACGATGGAAAAGCTCATGTTACTAACATGTTACTAAAACACAAAACGCTGCAAAGTCCTTGTCACATGGGTTTATTACTCTTTTGGACTTTTGGACATACCTACAGAAATTTTGGCTATTCATTTATTGTTTCTTTCATGCGCAATAATCGAAATAGCTATTTCTGATGGTTTCCATTAATTTTGGCCCCTAAAACACAAATTAGGTATGCTCCTTTTTTTTTTAACTATCTTTGATCATCGGTAGTGCCATTTAATCGTCTTGATCCACGTGTTGACACTTTTTCCAGTGTTGTTACACAAACTGATGGTGATTTCAGACGATTTCCCAGGTTTTTCACTCATATAAAATCAATTTCTGGAGCTGAACATATGGTAGAACTCAATTTTCCACTCTTTGGTCAAAATCGACTTCATATTCGGTCTTCTCGTCCCCAAAAACTTTATCTCAGAAGCTCATGTTACTGACATGTTGCTAAAACGCAAAAAGTACCTATTTGTACACACATTTTCACTCATAACACCCCTGGGTATATTCCGATCGGGCTGAAAAGTTTCGGGACACAACTAGGGCCCAAATGGAGCATGTGTGCGAAGAACGAATTTTTTAGACCGAAAATGAAGCCGGAACACGTGATACGGCGTACGGCGGACGGACAATGCATTTTTGGAATCTACGCATCTTGAAACGAACAAGAAAAAAGTTTGAGGGGGTGTTATGAAAATTTTTTGCTGAGCGAATACATAGGTGTATTATTCACAGAATAATAAACCAAAATGGGTATAAAATGAGGTATTTTTTGTATTTTAGTAACATGAGCTTTTGAGATATCGTTTTCCATGTTTTTGGGGGCAAGAAGACCGAATATGAAGTCGATTTTGAACCAGAGTTAAAAATTGAGGTTCTACCAAATGTTCAGCTCCCAAAATTGATTTTTGACGAGTCAAAAACCAGGGAAATCGTCTGAAATCACCATCAATTTGTAGAATAACACTGGAAAAACGCTGCAAAGTCCTTGTCACATGGGTTTATTATTCTATTGGACATACCTACAGAAATGTTGGCTGTTCATTTATTGTTCATTTCATGTGAAATAATTGAAAAAGCTATTTATGATGGTTTCCACCATTTTCGGCCCCTAAAACACGAATTAGGTACGCTCCTGTTTTTTTTTTTTCAATTTATCTTTGAAAATTGCTAGTGTCATTTAACCGTCATGATCCACGTGTTGATACTACTTCCAGTGTTATTTTACAAACTGATGGTGATTTCAGACGATTTCGCAGGTTTTTGACTCATAAAAAATCAATTTTGGCAGCTGAACATTTGGTATAACCTCGATTTTCCACTCTTTGGTCAAAATTGACTTCATATTCGGTCTTCTCGTCCCCAAAAACATGGAAAGCGATACCTCAAAAGCTCATTTTACTAAAACTCAAAAAGTACCTATTTTTGTGCACATTTTCACTCAGCCCCTGGGTATGTTCCGATCGGGCTGAAAAGTTTCGGGACACAACTAGGGCCCAAATGGAGCATGTGTGCGAAAGAACGAATTTTTTAGACCGAAAATGAAGCCGGTACACGTGATACGGCGCACGGCGGACGGACATTGCATTTTTGGAATCAAACCTTGAAACCTTGAAACGGAAAAGAAAAAATTTTGAGGGGGTGTTGTAAAAATTTTTTGCTGACCGAATACATAGGTGTATTATTCACAGAATAATAAACCAAAAGTGTCGGATCAAGACGATTAAATGGCACTACCAATGATCAACGATAATTTGAAAAAAAAGGAGCGACCTTATTTGTGTTCTGGGGCCAAAATTGGTGGAAACCACTAGAAATAGCTATTTCAATTATTTCACATGAAATAAACAATAAATGAACAGCCAACATTTCTGTAGGTATGTCCAGTAGAATAGCAAACCCATGTGACAAGGATTTTGCAGCGTTTTTTTTTTGCTTGAAAAACCGTAGGTTGGCGCTAGTAACATATTGCTGGGAAATATAGATGCCTAATTTTAATTTTAAGTAAAATGTAAATAATAAAGGTGTTTTGTCCAGTCCCTCTTAGACAAAGAAAAAAGTCCACCTTTT
This sequence comes from Leptopterna dolabrata, assembly GCA_954871275.1. Taxonomy (NCBI): domain Eukaryota; kingdom Metazoa; phylum Arthropoda; class Insecta; order Hemiptera; family Miridae; genus Leptopterna; species Leptopterna dolabrata. The sequence continues at coordinate 59,607,620 of OX940978.1, read as the reverse complement.
TTTTATTTTTTTTCTCTCTCAAAAACTGATATTTGAAGGGAAACAGGAGTGCATTTTCTATTAATTTATTTTCTTTTATTAATTGGAATGTGGAAGAATTTAAAACGCTGACAAAATGTGGAAAATCGAGGTTATACCAAATGTTCAGCTCCCAAAATTGATTTTTATGAGTCAAAAATCGTCTGAAATCACCATCAGTTTGTATAATAACACTGGAAAAAGTGTCAACACGTGGATCAAGACGATTAAATGGCACTACCAATGATCAACGATAATTTGAAAAAAAAACGCTGCAAAGTCCTTGTCACATGGGGTTTATTATTCTACAGAAATGTTGGCTGTACATTTATTGTTTGTTTCATGTGAAATAATTGAAATAGCTATTTCTGATGGTTTCCACCAATTTTGGCCCCCAAAACACAAATTAGGTAGGTACGATCTTTTTTTTTTTTCAAATTATCGTTGATCATTGGTAGTGCCATTTAATCGTCTTGATCCACGTGTTGACAGTTTTTCTAGTGTTATTCTACAAATTGATGGTGATTTCGCAGGTATTTGACTCATAAAAAATCAATTTTGGGAGCTGAACATCTGGTACAACCTCAATTTTCCACTCCTTGACCAAAATCGACTTCATATTCGATCTTCTCGTCCCCAAAAACATGGAAAACGATACCTCAAAAGCTCATGTTACCGAAATGTTGCTAAAACGCAAAAAGTACCTATTTTCACACACATTTTCACTCATAACACCCCTGGGTATGTTCCGATCGGGCTGAAAAGTTTCGGGACACAACTAGGGCCCAAATGGAGCATGTGAGCGAAAGAACGACTTTTTTAGATCGAAAATGAAGCCTGTACACGTGATACGGCGGACGGACATTGCATTTTTTGAATCTACACACCTTGAAACGGAAAAGAAAAAAGTTTGAGGGGGTGTTATAAAAATTTTTTGCTGAGCGATTACATAGGTGTATTATTCACAGAATAATAAACCAAAAGGAGCGTACCTAATTCGTGTTTTAGGGGCCAAAAATTGTGGAAACCATCATAAATAGCTATTTCACATGAAAGAAACAATAAATGAACAGCCAACCTTTCTGTAGGTATGTCCAATAGAATAATAAACCCATGTGACAAGGACTTTGCAGCGTTTTTGCTATGACAGTACTAGTTGCTTTTTCAACAACAAAAATTGAAAATGAGTAAAATAATTTTGGGAACTCCATGACAAAAAATTTTAAAATTCAAAACTGAATGTCGCCACTTGAGGTTCTTATAACAATAATTAAATAACACTTTGCAGACTGAAAATCGGTTGACTCGTTCGTGAAATAAATCCAATATTGGGATTGCCTCCGACGGTGCAGCCATCTATTGAAAATACTTCTTAATAAAATCCGTGACATTTACCCTTAAGAAGGGATAGCGATTAGATTTCAGCTTGGCCGCCCCCATCTTCACCGGAAGCACTAACAACTCGGGAACTACCCACCATCACACTTTTGAAATACTTATTCTTCAAGTTGTATGATACCACAAATATTCAAAACACTTATTCCTATGAATTCCTATAATTTTATCCTATTACGCTTATCATTAATCCCATTTTGTCATTTTTGGATCTCTCAATTTCAAAGCCGTACGCTTCAATTCTCCATCTATCCACTGAATGGGCCCACCAACTAATTATATACGTCCATGTGACACAGGCGAGGAATCTATACTGCCCACCCAACTTGGCAGACTTTTTTTTTTGCGTGGACAAAATCGCACGACGCTTTCTCCGGCATTTTGATCTCTGATGGTTTTTACTTATCTGTACCAATCCGTAAAGCTAGGTTCACATGGAGATGCAATTCCAGACGGCAATCCGGTACGGCAACGTGTTCACCATAATTTTTGCCGCAGAGGCCTTCACATGGCAGCGGAATCATAACCGGAAATCTAACCTGCAAACTCAACCAGGCATGTCCAATTCCAATATGGCTGAACAACCAAACAGGAGAGGTGTGGGCAGTAACCTCTGTGCAGATACGGCAACGGATCCGACAGCAAAAAAATATCTGGAGATTTTGATATAGTATTCATCATGACATTGCGTTACAATAATCCATTTTAGTTGGCCAATAGTATACGATCTTTGGTATAGCATTGCAGAACGACTTGCTGTACCGGATTGCCGTCCGGAATTGTATCTCCATGTGAACCTACCGTTACTGTAACCCCGTTAGTTTTCCTCTCACGAAAATCGTTAACCACTCCCCACCACATAAATCAAATCAACATTCCAAAGATCATGCATCGAAAATAACAATGATGTCAAGGTGTTCTCCTATTGCAACAAAAAAAGTTGTCTGAATGATAATAGTTTATAATGATGATGATCCTATAACCTACTTAATAGTATCACATAATCTCGTTCCACTTCACAAGCGTTTTTTTCTCTCGTTTATTTGTGTCAACCCATTTTCAGGTGTCACAAGTGGCTAGAAGGTTATTAATTAATTTGAGGCATCAAATTTTATTTTTTGTTTATACATTTTTGTTTTGAGCTTCCCTCTATCTTTTTTGATTGGATCAGTGGTGAAGAGCTAAGCTACCAGGATATTAGAGAGTTTTTGCAACACACTCGTGACGAAACGAAACGGAAAACGACACCGAAACGGAAATGGCAGATAGGGCGACCGAAGTCAGATGCTAACCTTTTTCGGTTCAGTTTTCGTTCAGCTTTGGCGTCTACCGGCTGGTGGAGTCACGCTAACGTTATGTCAACCTCTCTTTCATCCATTTTACTCCATGGTTAATACAAATCTATGTCCACACAAGGCGTCAAGTCTGCCAAGACGCCAAGAAGCAGCTGTGAATACGACGCTCAACATTTTTATTTTCCAAGGAAAACAGAAGAAGGTAGGTAGCGTTATACAGATGTAAGGTTAAATTACATTTCGTCATATCAACACGACGAAAGCTGACACCGCGAGATCCCGGTATTTTTCGTCGTCACGGTTCGTCAAACTATTCGGTGTCTTAAGTGCGCATGCGCAGAACTGCTTTCGTTTCGTTCGTTTCGTCGTGAATAGAGAGTTTTTGCAACACACTCACGATGAAACGAACAAAACGAAAGCAGTGCTGCGGATGCGCACTTATTACTCCTTCCACTGGAAAAATTTTTGCAGTACTTTGAAAAAATATTAGTCCTTTCGCCCTCCACATTACGTGTCCACCATGTGAACGGGACCCTCCGGAATGGCGGGCTCTCCACACCCCATTTCACTCAATCCGCATTACGCATTTCCACTCCGCCATGTGAGCCTTGTTTAGTTTAAGATGCAGCTTTGCTTGAACTTCTTCCCAAGAAAAAATTGTTTCTCAGCCAAAAAAAAGCGTTGCCGTAGTCTAGCCGCCAGTGGATTGTGTTCATGACGGTACGTTTATTGTCCAGTGAAATCTGGGGGACACCCCCAGACCCTCGGATTATAACAGTTTAGATCAAGGATCAAAGCAAGGAAACATGGAACATGTTTTTTGAAAAGGTACATGATAAAAGAGGATATATGGAGATATGTAGAAAAACGTCTGCCAATTCGAGTAGGCAGTATAGCTTCCTCACTTGAATCACATGAACGTATAGACTAGTTGGGTAGGTTCGTTATGATACGGGACCATCTGCGAACCAACCCGCGTGTACCCTCAGAATTTCAGCTCTCTACGACTATTTATCGTGCAGTTAGAAGCGTTACAAGGAAATGGTCAACATTTCATGTTCGCGCATGCGTAGATCAAAGTTACATTACGATTCCAATGAAATTGATTTGGAACTACCAAAGTATTATTCCTGAGCGACCCTCCAAGTTTGAATTGATTTCAACGATATTTAGGGTAGTTATGGGTGTTCCAATTATTTCACGTTTGCCCATGCGCAGACAAAAGCTATGGTAGTTTTTCAAGGATTTTGGTATGGGACCATCTGTGACTCAACCCTTACCTACCCTCGAAATTTCAGCCCACTTCGACAATTATTTCGGGTAGTTATGGGTGTTGCAAGGAATTGCCACAGACAGACAGACACGGAACCAAATATGTTCCTGGATGTCTGAAACGGAAAATGGTAGTGGAAATTTTCATTTTGGAGGACATGAACTTTTTTTACTCAGTCACGAATCCAAGGCTACCCTACCTTCGGTAGTGAGGAAGAAAAAAACTTCTTGGGATTTCCAAGCCTCGGACCAGCGACTTAACGCAATGTAATGTAATACACGTCCTCAGCTGCTTTTTGGCGGAGTGGGGTCTGGCCTATCCAACGTGTGGTAGGGGAGGAGGTGAGTTGGTGGACAGGAGTGGGGTAGAGGGAGAACTGTGTGGGCGACGGGGAGGGGAGCAGAGTTCATCTGGACGGGACGCGGATGCTTTCCAGCCCGGTTTACTCCTGTAAAAACATGTTCCACGTTAAAAATTGTTGTGCCGAGTCGAACCCTCACACAACAAGAATTACAGGTAGGCCACTGAGGAAGCGCAATTATTTGTTAACATAATTTATACATTAATTTTTTTTTCCAACATTCTTTTCCATACTTGTGTGATAACGTTACAGCTTGGAGACATCCTTCCTGGAGCTGGGTCCCCCCATCACACTGTGGCGGCACCTTTGAATGGGTCGAAGAACGTGACGGTCGCGTACCCCACAGAGCCGTCCTGGCCGGAGTCGACAAAGACGGTGGGAACATTTACGTAGGCCGCGCCTGGGAGCACGACGATCTCCTCCCTGTCAAAGTCACTCCCAACCACAGATGCGCCTTCGGCTCCTACAGTGGCAGGCAGGTCGAGAAGGACTACTACCAGGTAAATAACGTCATACACGTACAAACTCATGTGAAATTATTGTAGGTATATTTCTCACTTCATAAGTGTTACCTTCAAATTGCAGGTCCTGATCTCTGACCACGTTGGTTGGAAATCAACGAGTGGCAGTAACATCCCACCAGATGCCATCCGCGTTGGGCACACCGCCGACGGTGAGCCCCTCTACGTTGGTAGGGTGTACCACGAAGGGACCATGACTGTTGGAAAGGTAAATTGCTATGATGAATCTATTTATAACCCAGCCAGACCCGGACATATAACACAGGGTACTTTTCTCTGTGAATTTACTTTCCTGGAAAAGCAAATTCAAAGTCACTGGCGACGTCATGGTACCAAATCTACACAGCAAAAAATGCTGATGATTTAAACATTAAACCTCCAACATTGCATTTTCAGGTGCACTTTGGAGCGCCATGTCGTTGCTTCCTGGTGTCATTGTAACATTAAACAAATAGGTAGGATAGAGCAAATTAATTCTGCTGGCCAAAAGAGTAACCCTTGAAATGTCCATTCATAAGATCGTTTTTCGGTGAAAAACGAAGAAGGCCTTGAAAATGGTTTTTGAAGTTCGCATTATGGGGGAGCGATTAAAGCAGTCTCCGCAAAAAGGGTGGATGTGATGCCCTTTTTCAGTAGGTAACCTCCCCAATGAGGAATTTCCGTCTCTTTAAAGAAAAAAAAATGATAGTGTGAAGCCCGTTTTCAAAAATAAGCGGTAGTTTTTAAAAGGGGTGGGAGGGGAGGGTTAAAAGCAAAAAATGCAACAAGAAATGACGTGTATCAGGTCTATTGATATCTGATTGGCTGTTGCCTAAGGAGGTGGAGCGAAGCTTTGGAGGCGAAGGTTCTCAATGCTGCCAACAATCCAACATAAGAAATGTCAACCCTTCCTGGCATTTCAAGAACCTCTGCTGTGGACTTCAATGAACCTCCCTTGGTTTAATTTTGAGGACTTTTTTTAACTTATTTATAAATTTACAGTTCTATCCATCCACCCACTGGGGTTCTGCAACATCGTTAACGTGACGCACTAGCGCTCTAGTGCACTCAACATGTCCCTTAACCTTTACAAGTTTGTAATAATGAGATTTTCTCATTCTAAAAATCCAATAACTTTTTATTATAATTTAGCTGGCCACGCTTCACAATCACTCGACAATTAAAAAGATCTTGGCATCATATTTTCATCCAACCTTCAAAGACCACAAAGAAAAAAAATTTTCTAAAATCTGGCTTCAAAATGCTTGGCTGCATATCTAGAAATTCAAAGCCTCTTAGTGTGACTACCCTCAAAATTTTATATTTTTCACTGGTCCGTCCATAGTTGGAATATTGCTCACAAATTTTGAATCCCTACCATTTAAATTTGACATCACACCTCGAAAAAATACAAAACAAATTCCTTCGTCCAGTACATTTTAAACTTGGTGGTAATTATGAATCATTAGATCACGATGTCTTGGCAGCTGACTTCCATTTAAGCTCGCTAGAGTGTAGCAGAGTTAGATCCGATTTAATTTTGGTTTATTATTTTCAATAATGAACCATTGGAATCGAGCATGAAAAAAAAAATTCTTACCCCCCCTCAAAATTTGATGGTTTCAAGGTATGTAGAATCCAAAACTGCAATAAAAAAATTTCTGTCTGTCCGCCGTACGGGCCACTTTTCTTAGTTACCATGAAAGAAATTGATGAAATTCGGGTTATAGGTTCCGTTCGGGGTCTAGTTGGTCCTCGAAGCTCGACGTTACTGTGAGTCATCTGTAAGGGGTTCAAAATAGGGGTTGAAATTTTCAAAACGCCTATACCATTTTTTTACGTGAATATTTTTACGGTTTTAAATAGTTCTTGAACTTGCGAGTTTTTTAAGACCATCCGGAGCGTCGTACGTCCAGCCGTTCGTTCACAGTAAGGCCCCGAAGTTTGCACCGACAGGCATTTTCGACTCCAGTGTGAATGAAATTGTATACAATTCAAACCAAATCTCGTAACCAGAGACGCGCCGACGATAGGAAATTTGGCGGAGATGAAAAATCATTGCTAGGGATCACCTGATTATATTGGCGGAGTATGAAGTCGAGTTAGTTGTTCTGTGATATTATTTCATTTGAAAATGATGGCTCTTTTGGAGTTTGTTGGTAGGTAGTGAAACTTGAACAAACGTTGAAGTATTATTGATGGGTAAATTATTACTACGGTAAATCATTACTCAACGGTAAATTATTACACAACGGTTCATTATACCATCTACGTAGAAGGGGCTGGAGTTTGTTGGTAGGTACTTTCGCAACTTTTTTCACTACTCATCAACAATTATTTCTTTTCAGAACTTCATTAGGTATGTGTGTTTCTTTTTGTTAGGTACTGTTTGTCATCGGCAGAATTATTTTAGCAACATTTAACTCGTGATTTAGGTAGGTACCTAGTAACGTGTACGGGGTTAGGTACTAACCTACGGAGGGTCTGCGATCTACATTATATGTATAGAATAGTACATATCATAAATTATATAGACGGGTTATCTATACATAGACCTGTGATCTGTAACGGAAGGGTATTCTATACAAAATAATAAACCGTTGTGCAGGGATTTGCAGCGTTTTCTATTCAAAGTCATTAAAAACCATACTGATTCTCCATCTCGAACTGAACAAATCAACTTCCATGTCCCCTCTAAATTCACCAGATTAAAACAGCTTTTTTTCATTTCTTATCACAAAACTAACTATGGGAAAAATCACCCACTCACCGTCAGATGTCCTCTGCCAATAAATTTCCATCCTTAAGATTTTTTTAAAATTCATCCTTGATGTCCTTTGCTCACAATGTAGACAGACTGTTGACGAATCTTATATAATAACTTTAATGGCAACATTTTTTCCGTTTCGTCTTATATTTCTTTTGTGTATTGATATAATTTCCTTTATTCTTCACATTTGTTTGCTAACATTATTCCATTGTTTCCTCATTTAAAAAACGCTGCAAAGTCCTTGTCACATGGGTTTATTATTCTACTGGACATACCTATAGAAATGCTGGCTGTTCATTAATTGTTGCTTTCATGTAAAATAATTGAAACAGGTATTTCTGGTGGTTTCCACCAATTTTGGCCCCCAAAACTTGAATTAGGTACGATCCTTTTTTTTTCAAATTATCTTCGATAATTGGTAGTGCCGTTTAATCGTCTTGATCCACGTGTTGACACTTTTCCTAGTGTTATTCTACAAATTGATGGTGATTTCAGACGATTTCGTAGGTTTTTGACTCATAAAAAAATCAAATTTGGGAGCTGAACCTCTGGTGCAACCTCAATTTTCCACTCCTTGGTCAAAATCGACTTCATATTCGGTTTTCTCGTCCCCAAAAACATGGAAAACGATACCTCAAAAGCTAATTTTACTAACATGTTACTAAATCACAAAAAGTACCTACCTATTTTTATGCACATTTTCACTCATAAAACTCATACCACTCGTTTTCTGCCAAGACTTTCCGACAAAACATCTCGCTATGTGGTCAATAAGTTTAATTTCCGTTATTGAACAGATTTTGGCCAAAAAAAAGGAGAATTTTTGAGCCACAAAAATTGTGGAAATTTAATAAGGTCAGTAGTAAAACTGTTTGTACAGTTTGTGTAACTGTTATAACGTTACCTTGTTTTCTTGTTGCAGGTGCACCCAAGCCACGGCTGTTGTTACATCGCGTGGTCTGGTGACGAACTCAAGAAATACGATTACGAAATCATGGTCCTCTGCTAGGCCGCCTTTTCGGTCCGCTTTGTTTCTTATTACTGAAAATTTACAATACACCGTTTTTTATAAAAGCTACAACCGTTGTGTACTGGTATTGTAATAAAACTCCCTTCCTACCCTTTATAATGGGATTAAGGATGTTTTTCATACCGACATGTTTGTAAGGTCAAAATTGAAGCCATGTCTGGATTAATTCAAGTGACGTGCAAAGGCCGAATCACCCTTATTATCCCTGAAATCTTTTTCATGTTCCTTTATTCTTTCCCTAAACTTCCTAACAGTTTGACCACAGCAGTCAAGTCCACAAGAACACTTTTATTTATAAACACCACTTTTATCTTGAACATTATTTTTATCTTTAACTGAACTTAATGAAGATCTGATATTATTTTTAGTTTTATATCCTACTTTGAATCCTTTAGAAGTTAATATTTTACGAATTTTGTCCGAAATTTTTCCGTAATACGGTAAACTGATCCAAATCTTCTCCCCAGTCGTAGGTTCCCTAACTAGGTTTGAAACTCCTTCCCTAAGAACCCTATTCCATACTGTATCAATGAGATCTCCCTCATAGCCATTACTCGCCAATATACTTCTGATAGTTAACTTTTCTTTAGCCATCTCGTGGTAACCCTATAGAATACCACTCGATGTACATTCTAGACTGTTCCAAATAAAGACAAGGGGAAGGTGGGCCTATGTGAGGTATGAGGTGGCTCGTTCCTCCACCGGCTCCAAAGGCCGTTGAAGGACCGGGAGAGGGTGGAAAGATGCCTACAAAATGTGCTCCCCCTACCCGGTCTTCCTTTCTACCTACTGCACTAGTGATGGGCTAAAGCGTTATTAGCTAACAGTTATCGGTCAGTAACCAGTTCCAATAACCGGTTATTTTGATAACTGGTTACCAGTTTACGGATGGGGGTAGAGAGACAAACATGAATGTTAACATGAGAGCGATTACGAAAAGTTCGTCGTACGATACCTAGCTATTTCTTCATCTTGTGAATCTGTCACTTACACTGATGGGGCTTACATACAAATGCTGATCATAAATATAATAGAAATAAATTGTTGATAGAGGAATAAAAATAGTAGAATTTCCTAATCTCAAAAAAAAAAGTGTCCTCCCTGGGATCCCATAAAACTGAGTTTAGTAAGTCGGTAATTATGGGTATACATGTACCTACCTACAGTTTAATGTGATAGGTAGATAAAATCTTGAATTAATTAGGCATCGGATATCGGCAATGTTTTTGAACTTCCTACACCACAACAAACTGGAACGCGAAACGTTATGGGACTAGTTTTTATACCCTTCAACATTTTTAACATTATCACTCGATAACTTGAACTGAGGGAATGAGGAATAACTCTTAATTTTTTGAAGGGCACTAAGCTGAAGAGTACCATCCTGAAATCCTGTTATGTAGGGAGTAAAGGGTAAAGAGTGATCGCTACAGGTACGCTGTGTACTATAGCGTACAATACCACCTCACGTCAAAGGGAAGCGAAAGGTCCTAAGCTGATGGATAACCGTCAGGAAGTTGGTAACCGGTTACGAGGTAAAGCGTTATCGGCGGAAGGTAGTTACTCAGTACCAACCCAACATCAAAGGGTGCGAGAACGAGACGGTTACCTGTATGCAGTCATTCACACAGTAGGTATTGGGTAGTGGAGGCAACCACCTCCCTTACAAGGAGAAGCGAAGTAGTTATTCCAATAACCTAGGTTTCTTGTAACCGGTTACCGCAATAACTGGTTCTTGGTCGATAACCGGTTATTCTAAGCAGTTCCGTTACTCAACGCCCATCACTATACTGCAATCAAGTCGATGACTTCTCTCTCTCACCTTACCTTCCTCCTCAAAACTCTCTCCTAAAAGATCCTGAATAGGTGGCACTCTTCCCGGCTCAGCCGATGTGGTGGAACCTTTCGGGCACAACCTCCCAGCTTTCCAAGTGGTGGTAACCTTCCTTTCGGGATGCTAGTCACCTCATACCTCAAGCTCTCCATCTCACACGCCTAGCAATCAATGTAGTGGTAACCTTCCTGGCCTGGCCATAGGTCTTAACCTTCCTGCTTGCTAGTTGCTTCCATTCACAACTCACCTACCTAGGCCTACCTTCAAACCTTCAATCACCACAAGCTATATTCTGTTCACTCATCGGTCTAGATAAAGCTCTGTTAATCACACTATGGAAAGCAGCATGTTTGTGTACTGGATGATTTGAAGTAGGTACTATGAATGGTAATATCGCTATAAGTATCTTTCCTATATTATGGAAAACTCAAGTTTTCCATTATTAAAAGAAATGGAAAGATCAAGAAAATTTGGGTGATTACATCCGAATTCTAAGGTGAAGTTAATGAATGGATATCTACGTTATTAATTTTTGTATGATATAAACCAAATATTGTCTTTCAGTCCCTTTCCAAAGAATGATGACATCGTCTACGCATCTATACCAATAATAAAGGAGACTATCTGATTTACATTTTCGGAAAATTTGTTTTTCAAGAAAATCCATATAAGTAACTGCAAGCAATGGAGATAATGGAGATCCCATTCCAACCCCTGGTTAAGTACAGTATTTCGCATCGAACAAGAAATAATTCTTCCAAACAGGTAAATAATGAACCGTTGTGTAATAATTTGCAGCGTTTTTCAAATGAAATAATATCACGGAACAACCAACTCTACTTCATACAGCCATCACTAATTATAATCAGGTGCTCTCTAGCGATGATATCTGGGCCGGATTTATACCGTTTGATTCACGATCATGTTGGCGAAGCCTTTCGGTGCAAATGAACGACTGGTCGTACAATGCTCCGGGTGGTCTCAAAAAATTGTTTAGCTCAAGACAAATTTATTAATGTCAAAAAAACCATACCCTTCTATCGAAAGTTTTCGAGCTACGGCGTTCTGAAAATTTCAACCCCTATTTTGAACCCCTCAGAGATGATAGGAAGTAACGCAGAGCTTCGCAGACCAACTAGACCCCAAATGGGACCTACAAACCAGATTTCATCAATTTTGGTTCATGGTAACTAAGGAAAGGGCGAAGTACGGTGTACGTCGGACAGACAGAAATATTTTTATTGCATTTTCGGATTCTACATACCTTGAAATGGAAACCATCAAATTTTGAGGGGGAGTTAACAATTTTTTTTCATGCTCAATTCCAAAGGTTCATTATTGAAAATAATAAACCAAAATTATGGATCTTTTAGATTTTGTTGGTCGGTACTTTTGCAACTTGAACAAACGTTATACTTGATGAATAACAACAAATAATAATTAAGTATTAAATATTATTGAATGCCACGCATTTGTAGGAAACTTTAATTCCGGAACCGGCTCCATACTCCATTTAGGGCTTTCCTGGGGGGAGCTCGGGGGAATTGACCACAGAAAACAGTGATCTAAGCAGAAGGGGCATACATTGAAAAGTCGGTGAGGCGAATTGCTTCGGGGTGAGGGCGAATTGCCTTGTGCTGAAATTCATGCCTAATTGAATTATCAATATAAAAAACTGTTATGGAAAAAGGAATCTGAAAGGAAACTTCAGAATTAAAGTTTGCTGGCTGTTTCTCGTGCATGCGGATTTTATTGTGAGATTTAGATGCCCTTTTACATGAAATTCTTTATTGAGACGTTGGGTATTAGCGAGGGACAGGGACTAACAATAGTTACACCCATAACCCATCCAAGTCCTTGTCTGGGTTTATTATTCTATTGGACATAACTACAGAAATGATGGCTGTTCATTTATTGTTACCATTATCATTTGTTGTTCCATTATTGAAATAGTTATTTTTGATGGTTTCCACCAATTTTGGCCCCCAAAAACACGAATTAGGCTCGGCTTTTTTTTTTTTTTTTTAGAGATTATCTTTGATCACTGGTAGTGCCATTTAATTGTCTTGATTCACCTGCTGATACTACTTCTAAGGTTATTATACAAATATTATGGTTATTATGGTGAATTCAGACAATTTCCGAGGTTTTTGGCTCATAAAAAAGAATTTCGGGAGCTTAACCTTCGTTACAACCTCAATTCTTCACTCTTCGGTCAAAATCAACATATTATTCGGTCTTCTCGACCTAAAAAACATGGAAAACGATACCTCACAAGCTCATGTACACTAAAACACCAAAAACCCCTATTTTTACACCCCTGGGTGTATTCCGAACGGGCTGCCGAGACGAAGCACAACTAGGACCAAATATACTTCGTGGTGGTTTTAGCCATTTTTAACCATATTGGCGAATTGTAAGCCACCCAGAATTGACCTAATTTTCATTAATTATTTTTTGAGGAAATCTATTAAAACCTGTAGGTAGGTAGGTCCTAGTTATCTTCTGTTTCGGATCATCATTCAATATATTCACTTCTGGTGAATATATACCAATTTTGTGCCATTTTTACCTATTTTGCCAACTTTTGACACCCAGAAACTCAAAAACTGATCACTATAACAGGCCATTCTCTGCCTGTTTACATACACCCGATCGGAACCTGTTTCTATCCTTATGTCCGATTTATTCCTTTAACCGCCTTTCTACTAAGCGACTTCTACTGCATTTAAAATTTAGATAATGATAAAATGTAACTTACATTAGGGTCTTGTCGGAGACTGTTCACAAGATTCCAAATTAGTATCTATCATTGCACAAACGATTACACGTAGTATCATCATTCTATGCTGGGAACGATGAACGAAGGTCAAAAACAATCACAAGAAAATGGCGGAATATAGGGAACAACCAGAATACAAGATACAACTGCTACAGTTTACGCACTTTTAGCATAATCTCGCAGATCTGGTGCTTAATTACAGAAAAAAATTATTCTTAATTTCGATAATTATATATTTAAATTACTTAATTCGAAGTTATTATATTTATGAATAAACAATATTGTTGACATTATTGCTCCCATGCGGAGAGTTTGCCCAACTACAAAGTAGGCTTGAGCTATGAACGTTATAGAGCTTTCTTTCCCCACTGGCGTTAGTATCACTATTCTATGGTGCGGCCTCTTCTTCTTCTTCTTCTTACTTCCTCTTTCAGTGTCCTGGCCAGAGCAATGTTGGACATATAAAATATTGGTGGTTGCATGCCTTTCCTCCTTTTCTTCTTAAAAAAAAAATTATTACTATTACTTATCATTGGTTCGTTATTGTTTTCTTATAATTCGTTGATGCGTGTTGAATTTTTGTTCCTTTTAAAGGGGAATGTTGTTTTCTGTAGTGTAGGCGGAAATCTTCTTCAAGGCGTCAGTGTCGAAATTGGTTTCAGTCAATATGTACCTTCAATTTTAATGAGTCATATTAGAGCTGAGTCTGAGCTACCCTAAATATGAAGCAAGAGTTGAGAACATGGTCGACATCGGCAATTTGGTGTTCATCGTGATCCTGGATTTCGTTGCACCTTGCACCACAGTGTGTATCAATAGCGCATCATGTGCCTGAAGAGCAGTGAATTACCGTGCCCAAAGATGACGCGCGACACAGATTGGTGAAGAATCTCCCATTTCCATCAATACCACGGTACCACGGGAACCCTATGGTTGGATTGATGATGATTCTCTTGGTCCATCTTCCCACAGACAGAGTATGGTATTCGTGTTCGGTGAGGCAGGCATCGTCTCTTCTTGATTTCAATGGAACTGCGAGCTCCCTGAGCGAGACATTCTTGGGGGGAAAAGAGCCTGGATGCCGAGAGAGAGCCCCCCCAGCAGCCATATCCGAAACTTCATTGCCCTCGAGCCCAACGCACGGCAACAGATCCGACAGCGGAAAATATCTGGAGATTTTGATATAGTATCCAAGACATTGCGTTGAAATAATCCATTTTGCGTTGGCCAATAGCATTGCAGAACTTGTAGCCGTGTGTGTCGGACTGCCATCCGGAATTGCGTCACCATGTGAACCTAGCTTGAAGGGTGGTCGTTGGTTGGACAGTGAAAAGTGTGGTGAGTATTTATGTTCTTAATATTGAGTGGATGGTTTGGAAAAACAAAATGAGGATTAACTTTTGAAAATGGTGGGGGGTGATGAATGGGAGATTGTCGTTTTGTTTATTTTAGGAGTCTGTGGTAGCTTGTTGATTTAAACCTTTCAAATATCTTAAATTTGTTATTGTTATGTTATTGTTATGAACCTTGTGATTCGCGAGAACATTTATATGCAGGGTCCATACCCCCTATTTCTCCTTCTTCCAATTCATCCATGGTTGTGGGCAAAAATAATCAGCAACAATCACTTGGATGACGTAATCAAGTTTATTACAATACTGTTAGATACAGAATCAGGCAAGTAGTAATGGAAGACAGTTTTTTTTAGTCACAATCAGTTAAGAATTTAATAGAGCTTTATGGCAAATGGACAATATGGCGCAACTCCCGCTATGGGCACACTACTGACTCTCAGTAGTTAACAAGCAAGGCTCGAGATAAAACTGCTGGGAACGCTCGGTGCCCCCGAGTATTTTGGAAAAGCTCCGCTAGAGCTCACTGTCAGTCACATGAGACCCGTGGGTGAGGGCTCCGTCATATATAATATACTATAATACTGGTCTAGAATGAATGGATCGCCCTTTCTTTCACGTTATTCTGAGGGTTTATAAAATAAATGCAAATACACGCATTTCCTATTTTTACTCTGCGTCCAACCACGCTATTTGCAATTTTTGTGGACCGCACCACACATCGTGCTGTTCACATCAACTTTGTTTTTTCGAATGGGAACCCCCCTCTTTTTAATTGCAGATTGGGATTCTTCGCAAAATTTTATGAAAATGTAACCCTTTACCCGATTTTTTTTTAATTGGGCCCACACCGTTCAGCAAGTGCGCAACCCAGAGATTACGCAAAAAATGGAATGTAGGGAAACCCCAAGTGGGGCACATGAAATTTCATTATTTTTCAACGCTGATTCACGTGATGCTATCCGTTGCTTCATTTGACTGATGATTTTGCTGATAAATAAATTTTCTTTTTAAAAAATCACCATTTTTTCGGGCATTTTGGCTCTATGTCGTGTGATTTATTTTCCCTCGCCCTTTCGCAACATGGGCTTGGGACCGGCTAAGGCGGGCTTAAAAATAAATCCTACTCCTCAAAATAAAATTCTTTTCTAAAAAAATTAAAAAATGTTCTTCTGAAATAAAAAATTCGCCCTTCCAATTACAATGTTTGTTGAATTTAAAGGAAAACAGAAGAAAAAGATAAGAATCTTCATTACAGAAGTCGCTCATACTGTCCGGTGAACCATGTGGATGAAAACAACACCGATTTCTTGAAATCTCAGGCCGCAGATCTTATCTGCTTCACTTGAGTCAAGTGGGTTGAACTTGACTCAACATGACTCGCTTTAGTCCAACATCCGCTCCCATTATGTCATCAGTCCTGAAAAGCACTTGATGTGTTTTTCTTTCCGTAAATGTCCTTGAGTGCGTACAACATGCCGCGTTTCACTCAAACTGAAATTACGGATATTGTGAAGGTTTTCTACGAACAGCGTCAAAATGCTCGTAGAACTGCGTCCCTTATGGACAGTTGAATCAGGATCGTCGGTGAGTTGATCAGCGTGTGATTCTACGGACAGTTCGGCGTTTCAATCGAACGGGTAGTGTTGCAGTTCGTCCTCCAGCCGGAACATCTGCGACTGTCCGCTCGTACGACTTCGATTTCCAGTTCCTCCTATTATGTTTGTTTGGTTTTAATGTATGTCCCCTAATCATCATATTTCACTTAAATTGTTTGAAAGACCATGAACAATTAGAAATGATCGATAAAACAATTTATATATTTTTTAACCAAGGATATTGTATATCTTTTTTAGAAGGGGGAATCTGGTAACCCTACGCAACGCCCCTGAGTTTCACTCTCGTTTTCTGCCGATAGTTTCCTACACAAACGCCTCTTTTTTTCAAAGGCTAAAGCCTTTTTACAATATATACACCATGCTTAATCGAACAGGTACAATAAACTGTTCACAATGAAATGAGTGCAATAGTAAAAATATAATAAAATAGATAGTTAGGGAACTGAGGTAAAAGGAAATGAAGGCAGAATAATTAATCAGTTCCTACTGGGTGTTGAATTTTTAAACGTTCTTATGTTTTTCAAATGATGAATAGAAGTATTGAAAATGTCAATATCTTGATTATTATTGTCAATGCGTTGAAGACGGTCTAAGGGGGGGGGGGGGGAGCGTATGCATTATAACGGGAAGCTGGAGAAAATGTTGATTGATATCGGGTATTTAATTGGGGAACAAGAAAACTATTTGGGAGAGAAGTTCGGGGGCATTTATCCGTCCATTTACGATTTTAAACAAAAACATATATTCAAAACGCACTCTACGATCCTCAAGCATGTCCAGTTATAACAGAAGCATTAAGGAATTGTAACCGATGTGGTAGTTTACGGATTTCAGATCACCGCCCATTTTAAAGAATATAGTTTTTAAGAATTTTTTTTGGTATTCGTTCAATTGATTCTGTATCTAGTTTTTGTAAGGAGACCAAGCGGGGGTTGAGAATTCTAAAAGAGGGCGAACTAAAGATTTGGATAGAGTAATGAAAATATCAGTTGATTGGAACGGTTTTGAAAAACGGGTAATGAAACCAGGCTGAAGCCAAGTTTGATAGCTTTATCAGTAATCAGGTCAATGTGTTCAGAAAATGAGAGTGAAGAGACAAATGTAACACCCAGCTCTCGAATGGAGAGTTATATTGTTAAGAAAATAGTCAAAATAAATAGTATTTTTTAGTTTAGACAAAGTTATTATGCTGCATTTAGAGACGTTAAGGGAGAGGGCGTTCGTATCACACCATTTGGAGAATGAGGTGAGTGAATGTTGTAATGCTTGACAGTCCTCGTTTACCTTAGTGAACATTTTTAGATCGTCTGCTAGGAGGAGGAAACGAATGGAGCTAGTACGCAATACCTGGAAAATATCATTCATAAATAAGACAAAGAATAAAGGACCTAAGTGGGAGCCTTGAGGGACACCACTTAGTGCAATGAAAGGATTTGAGCAGTTGTTAACCTTAACTATTTGTTCCCTGTTCGTGAGATATTGTTCTATCCTTGTGAGAAAGGATCCATGAAAGCCAATGACTTGTAATTTGTGAACTAAGAGTTTGATGTGGACGGAATCAAAGGCCGTTGATAGGTCTGTGTGGTAGTTTGCCGTTACGCACCCTGGCCCGAAAAACTCTGGCAATACGCACCCGTAGGAAAACCACCTTACCCACCGGGCGCCTCGATACACACCCCTAGAAAATTAACGTTACGCACACGACA
This sequence comes from Leptopterna dolabrata, assembly GCA_954871275.1. Taxonomy (NCBI): domain Eukaryota; kingdom Metazoa; phylum Arthropoda; class Insecta; order Hemiptera; family Miridae; genus Leptopterna; species Leptopterna dolabrata. The sequence goes on along the minus strand of OX940978.1, from coordinate 59,589,685 downwards.
CAAACCGCAAAAGTTCCTTCCCACTTACAGACTTAGGACTGACTACATGTGTATGCAGGTGTGGTTAAAAATTTGTGGTTTTTCATCAGATGAAGTTGATCATCAGCTCGTCATTTGTCAGTAGTCAATTGTCAGAGTGGTTAGTCAGCATTGTTAGTATTAGAATTTTGGGGTCGTAACTTGAACGATAAAATTTTTACTAATTTATACATGGAGATTTCGTCCGGATTTCTTTCTTGCCTCCGTAGCCACTTCCCAAAGAGTGCAATTTCGGGTAGATGTCCCCTTGAATTTGAACAAGTTCGGCGAAAAATAGAAAAATGTCTGGATGGGGAGAGTTGAAGTCCTTGTTAAACGACGATTGGTAGGATTCACAACAGTTGGTCGTTCTGGTGACCGCACTGGATTTGAATGCCCACAAAGATGGTGGGAATGGAGCATTGTCGGCTGTATAATTGTCGTGTGTGTACATATTCCAAGAACTCCTGAGCTCCGGGCAAATCTGGCTTATCCAGTATCCATGAGCAAAATACGTCTCCAACGTCGTCCGGATTACGGGTGCGTATTGATGGATGCCCGAGTGGGCTTTCTCTTTTTTCCGGCTCGTGAGGTGCGTAAAGATGGACCCCCGTCTGTGTAAATACAGTCTACCTGTTTTTTGTCTTATAAATTATTAGCTATGTAGGATTGTCAATAAGATTAGAGTTGATTGACCTAGCTGGTACAAATCCCTGCTGTTCATTAATGACATAATTTATAAATAATTAATGACAATTTATAATTAGGTAACTTTCAAGTGATTTTGGAATGACTGATAATTTGGCTATACCTCTGTAGTTTCCATTATTATTTTATTACCTTTTTTGTGTATGGGTATTATGTAGGTTTTCTTTCATAATGATGGAAAAAACCCAGTAGTTAAGGAGAGGTTAAAAAGATATGACGAGGGATGACAAGAGAGAAATTGCACACCGGTGTAATATACAGGATGGCATTCCCTCTGGCCGGGGTCGTTGTTTATTTTGAGTGATGTTATGTACCACTAAGTGGTGATTTCCGTTATTAAACAGAATTCGGAGAGAAAAAAAATTGTTACTCATACCCTTCATAAATCAAATCTTGTGGTTTCTGCCTTAAGTCTTTCCTCATAACAGATTACTATCTGACGTCACCTCCTTCATCGGTTTGTTCCCTGTTTTTAGTTGCGATCGGCACTTACCGATCGTTCGACAGAAAATTCCGAAGAAAATTCATATTGCTTTTATCCTAAATCAACAACGAGCGAAAGGGGCGGAGACCTTACGCCATTCGTAACGACAGTTTCAGATAAGACTGTTGTTTAGGCACCCGTGTGCTCGACCATCCACTCCGTCACAAGGTTCCCACTTCTCATCTCCTCACAGCGAGTTGGTGCCTCGAGTGCTAAGCTAACAGACAGCATGGCAGGTAGGTCACTCTATGATTGACTTCTGGCTTATTCACCAAATTAACTAAATAGCGGTGCATTCGCTGTTTGTACGGTTCCCTTTCTGATTAAGCTCTCTGTGTATAATTCCTTAAATTCTTTCTTCTTAATTTTCATCTGTTTTTTAATTTAGCCTACCTACTTGCGTTATTTATCTTAGGTAGGTAGTACAAAAAGTCTTGCAAGTTGAACTTACATGTTATTTGATGTACATTACGAGAGACACGTACATTACGAGTGTGACGCATATCGAGTCGTATTGTGCAATAAAGATGAAATTAAAACTAGGGAGAACCCTACATTTCGTCAAATACCTCACAAATAAATAAGTACCTAATCACACAGATAACACGTACACATCACATGAAATCACCATCTTCATTTTCATATAGAAATTATTCGATGCCTCACTCAGCATCGGGAAGGATTATGTGGTACCCTACAGGTGGATATAGGTGGTTGAGTTGATGATTTTACAGTTGAGTTTTATGATTATTACCTTTTCCCAACTAAATTCTTCAACAGATTTGCCTATAAAAATATTTCAAAAATTAATGTTCTGAAAATGTTACCCATTGCAGTAGTTTCATTTTCTTTGAAAATTCGGTAATATGGTTTGACATTACAAACAAAGCTGAATTTAAATTAAATTTAACGGAGCACTAAATGTTACAGGTAACGTTAGGTAAGATAAACTGATGTAATAAAACATTTATTTTTCAAAAATGTTCGCAAATTTTCAAAGAAAATGAAGCTGTTGCAATGGGTCCAAATTTTTCAGAACATACCCAAGTGTTTGAAATTATTTTATAGGTAAATCCGTTTCAGATCATCCTGCTTTGAATTGATAGGTACTACCTACTCACTTTATAACGTCAGTATAGTTTTAGTTGTTGTTCATTAAAAACAACGTTACATATAATTTTTTCTTGTATCATGATGGGTTTCTCCACCCTTCCATTTACAGTAAAATAGCTCATTTGCATCCTGTGCGCCTAAGGTCTTCTGCCTAAGGTTCTGTCGTCGTGTGCTATAGGTCCTTGGGTTCCACCTTCCTGGTCGTGGGCGCCTCCTCCTCACTGCTACGGTTCCTTTCAATGGGTGCAGACGTGGGGCGGCAACGTCCCCCCGGGAGCAGCCATCGCAGGGAGAGACCTCGACGGTGGACCCATCTTTGTCGGAAGGGCCTACCACCACGGCGACCTCCTGCCAGCCAAGGTCTGCCCCTCCCATAGGTGCGCCTACGTTGCCTATGCCGGACACGAAGTTCAGGAGTCCACATACGAGGTGTCTATCAAATAATAATAATAAATCATCCACGTAACAGCAACCCAACCACTTGTTTGGATGTTGAAAACACGACTCTGTGTTTTGCCACTGTCACTCTGTTTGCTTATTCCTGATCGTTCTCGCATTTATATCTCAGGAAGTAGTCGTAATGTCGTGATCCTCCCAGAATATCACCTCTTGTATATTAACACGTTCAGCGCGGATGATGTTATATAACATCATGCCACCCTTTCACCGGTACGAGTGATGGCATAAGCCATCAAGGGTCGTTAGCGAGCGCTCCCTACTCTTTCCTCTCTAAAAAGGGGTAGGAAGGTGTAAAACGAGCTGTGAGTGTTACGAGTGATGTCTTATAACATCATGTCCTTCAAATGATCAAAATGGCTTCCTTGCCACTTCAAACACTTCGAACTACCTTTCTTATCGAAAACCAAGGTGCTAATGTCAAATTTCCGGGAAAATCATGTCCCGTCACTGACGTTGTCAGCTGTTTTCCTTCCCGCGCTGAACGTGTTAAGATTGTGCAACTAATAAACGCAACGAGTGAGGTGGCGTACGTGACCAGGTTCAGAGAGGCCTGCAGCTCCCCCATCAGTCCCCAACGGTAGTTGATGGACTGGGGGAGAGTAGACAGGTAGATACAAAAACTCGCCGGCTGCATCGGTCACCTCATTCTACACTCTCCTCAAGTCGATGACTTATCTCTCTCTCTCTCTCGTCTCATGCCTCCTTACCTTATCTCACAAAAGAACCCAGATTGGTGGAACCGGCCTTGGTGATAACCGGCCTCGAGTGGCAACCACTGGGCATATCCCTCTAGCGTCTTTAGTAGTGGTAACCTTCCTGGCTTTGCCATAGGTGTTAACCGTTTAGACGCTAGATCCAGCAACCTTCTTCTCCATCAGACTCACACACCTTACCTCACCTACCACTACCACTCTTTCGGCATCACCAAAACCAGAACCACACATCCTAGCCACCACATGTACTATTGCTTAATAAGTCGTGTTGTAGAGAGGACGAAAAAAATTTCATTTCATTTTATTTTCCCAGTTTTAGTGTTTTCTCAGAGATAAAATTTCTAAGGGTGAAAAATAAAGGAATGTGAGGTTTATCCGGATCAGACGTCCGTCTTTTAGAAGGATGATAGGTACTACTTTTCTATCCATGGTCCTGCTGTCCTTCAGACCCCTCGGAAGGACGCCTAAAGGTTCTCACACACTATGCGGGAACAGGACAGGAAACAGCCGTGGGAGGCAGTTCGTATTTTTTCACTTCTGTGTATTTGATTTGAGATAAGCACACCAGGTGGGACGCGGCGGTCACGACATGGGGTAGGCATAGGACATGGCCGCGATTGCTCTCAAAGCGAAAAACAGCGGTGGCTGGCATGATGTCTTCCCCCTCCACCTTCCAACGGCCCTGGTCTTCTTGCGGGGCACGGGAGGGCTTGCTCAGAGCAGCTCGGAGGAAACCCCGTGGCCGGCACGAACACCGAATCATCTGCCCCGGGACAGCACAAACACCGGACCACTTGGCTCGGAGCTCACCCTGGGTCTGCACAAACACCGAATCTTTGCCTCACCCTTGCTGCGCATGCCTGGGTTGCTCTGAACAAGTTCTGAGGGACTGCACGAACAAAGCTATTTCTTAAGATACCTGCATACCTATGAGTCAGACTGAAAAGTTTTTCACCATTCATCCGATATTATTATCACAATCCCTGTTTTTTAAAAGGTAGGTACAAAGGTATGTATCTGTCTTTCAAGTATATCCCAAAACGACAGAAATTTATTAACCTGTTGAATCAGAAGTACGTGTGCGCCAAAGAACCATATGAATCGTAGGTAGGTATCATTCATGTGATCCCAGAATTTCTTTTCTATATTTTGAACTCTCTGGCATGGAGGAACCACTAGTGGATGCTCGTAGAAAGAAATTTTTCCACAATTAGGAACGGGTATGGGTCGGATTTTGACCTCAGAATCGGATTCAGGACACACGAAAACCCCTGTCACCCAATTTCAGCTACAAAATCCGAGTAGTTTGGCGGGACTAAGCTGAAGAAAAACGTGTGACGTCATGTGGTATGTATCTCCCTCTCACTCGGTTCCCACGTGTGGTAGCGAGAAGGCTCCAGGGCGACAGGCCTACATACCAGATGACGTCTCACACTTTTCCCTTCCCCTTTTTCACCCTCTTCCGTTCATTTCCGACCCTTCATACAGCAAATTTTTGGAAAGACCTACAATTTGAAATTTTAAAAAATGACCGTCCCTTCCTCATTGTTGTGCGGTTTTTTGACATTTTTGATGTTCACTATTCAGGGTACTAACAACGTTAATTACATTGAACCAAACATTGTTTGTTTTTCAGGTCCTAGTAAGCGACCACGTGGCGTGGAAATGGGCCAGGATGGGCGAAATACCGCCGGAAGCCATCAGAGTGGGACACACCTGCGACGGCGAACCTCTGTTTATGGGACGGACTATGTTCGAAGGCACCATGACCCCCGGCAAGGTATCTGTCACTAAAAGACCAGAGAGGAAGAGAGCGATCGCAGCTTTTCCTAACTGTCCACAATATTTTAGTTTTAAAAAAAAGAAGATTTTCTGACACAAGAAACTTGAGATTCTGATTGCTCAAAATAGTACATACCTAGTTCAAACGTAAGGGTATGCGTTAATAAAAACAAAATTAACTCGAATTTTTGTTTTACTACAAAATTTTTTTAAACTATACTACAGTTACACGGAGAAAACTATTCAAATTTGTGTTTTAAATTTCACTCCAAACCATCACGTAGGTACTGTCAAAAAGACAGCATTTTTGAAATATAAAATCGAATCATTTCTCCTCTGTAGTTTTAATTTCTAGTAGTGTTGTTACTGTAATCTTATAGGTATATGCTGTAGACGTTCACACCACCACACCCATTTCACTTCGTATCTTACTGTGATTATCGTATTGTGGGCCGCCCATCTTCACTAACATACACCAACAGTACACTCCTTCACCATACCGCGATGCAGACAGCAGTAGACGGAATGTAGGTTCTCATTTTTTCGTCCAAATGCTGTTCAATAACGGAAATTAACGCTTACTGACCACATAATAGAGAGTTTTAGCAGCACCCTCGCGCCGAAACGAAAACAGTGCTGCGCATGCGCACTTAAGACACCGAAAAGTTTGACGAACCGTGACGATAAAAAATACCGGGATCTCACGGTGTCATCTTTCGTCGTGTTGAGATGACGAAACGTAATTTAACCTTACATCTGTATAACCTACCTTCTTCTGTTTTCCTTGGAAAAATAAATGTCGAGCGTCATATTCACAGCTGCTTCTTCACGTCTTTCTATGTTAATGCAGACTTGACGCCATGTGTGGACATAGATTTTTATTCACCATAGAGTAAAATGGATGAAAGAGAGGTTAACATAACATTAGTGTGACTTCACCAGCCAGTAGATGCCAAGGGTGAACAAAAACTGAACCGAAAAAGGTTAGCATCTGAATTTGGTCGCCCTATCCGCCATTTCCGTTTCGGTGTCGTTTTCCATTTCGTTTTGGCGTGAGGGTGCTGCAAAAACTCTCTAATGAGGTGTTTATGTCAAATAGTCTAGGCAAAAAACGAGTGTGAAATTTGAATTTCTGAGTTCCCGATAGAAATGGTGTATCAGGTGTCGCCGAGTAGTTCAGCTCAAATCCCGCTTAGAGTGCTAGTGCTTCACTTTAAGCGATATTCCAAACCAGAATGAATGGAACCGCATATGTATAAATAGATTTTAAAAAAGTCCTCAAAATTAAACCAAGGGGAGGTTCAGGAAAGGTCACAGCAAAGGTTCTTGAAGATTGCCAGAAAGGTTCGCCATTTTTCATGTTGTTGGCAGAACCGAAGCAGGATTCACATGGATGCTGAAACGCGTAATGGGAACTGTGTAAAAGATGGAGGGGGTTGCGGAGAGTCCGCCACTCCGGACGGTCCCGTTCACATGGCGAAGTGGAAATGCGTGGGCGAAAGAACGATAGGCAGACGAGAAAACATGCTGGAAGGTTACAGACAGTAGAGGTGCGTGGGGTCTGAAAACGGTGGGGCACCAGACCAGAATAAAACCAACAGATGTGTCTACAAAATACCCCAAGGCAACAATACCCTTCCCTTATTTACTGGTAGCAGTGATATTCAGCAAAGCTTATCTCTTTTAATCAACACTCTATCGTCATACGAAAACGTCAGCAATTTCTACTGCAAATTAGCCACCGAATTCATGTGTTACAAAAATACAGTAAACTAAAATACAACAAAACAATGACCAGTCGGCGGCTGGTACCTATCTGAATCTTGAATGGAAAAGCTATTGACGAGAAGCTAGGTAGTTATCTGTGTGTTGACGCCGATCAATCCATAAACAGCAAACAGGACAAAACGCACATAGGTACCACAAATACAAATCTGTCACGGAACCGGACTGAACGCAATGCGCGCAAAATTTGACACAAAAAAATTGGAAACTGACAGAGAAAGCGAATGTGATAACAAATCAGATAACAGATAACTGACAGAGAAAAACAAATCAGAAGAAGCATCTCGTATCGAGATGACAAACTGAATCGATTGTGAAATGAACGATTTTGGGGTTGAAATCAGATTCTGGGGCAGTGGCCCAAAGTAGGTGTGGCAAACAACATTTTTACTCGACTGAGCTTACCCGGACGGGCATGGCAACACCAGGTCCCAGGACCTGCCAGTTTCAGGAGCCTAGGTTTCGATTTTGAATGCACGACATCGATTACTGTCACTATATTCTGATAACATGCTCCGTCTGTGGAGCCACAGGGAGCCAACATGACGGAACCACGTATTGAATATCCATAGCCAGAGAACTCTGTCCAGTCGCTGTTGAACTTAGTGAAAAATGCTAGGTACAGTTTGCGGAGGGAAATTCAAATGCCAACTGAACACATGGTTGAGTTTTTTTTACTCTTAGTGTTTCTGCGTGCCGGGGGAGTTGCCCATGTGGCCTTATGGCCGCAGCGCCCCTAGTTAGGCTGCACGGTGGCCCATTGCACAGATGCCGACTTGCGTAATTGCAGAAAGATATTTCTCGAGAGTATTCATCAGTGCAATCTGTGTCAAAAGCCAACCTGTGGAAAGAAACCTCCCTCTTTACCAACAGCCAATCAGGTTGCTTTACTCAGTCCACATTACGCGTTTCCGCATCCACTTGAATCCTGCTTGGGAACCTTCGCCTTCAAAGCTTTGCCCCACCTTCTTGGGCCAACAGCCAATCAGATGTCAATTTCTTCCTGATACGTAATTTCTTCCACATTTTTACTTTCAATCACCCTCATTTAAAAAATACCACTCATTTTTGAAAAAGGGCTTCAAACTGCCTTTTTTCCAAAAACTCTTGAATATTTTTAAAAAAATTGACAAAGACTCCTTGTTACATCCTCGACCAACCCACCCATTAACACTAAATTAAGATCGAGCATAACGATTAATTTTTCTTTATTTCCAGGTACATCCCAGCCATGGATGCTTGTACATCCCATGGGCTGGTGACGAACTCAAGTTCCACGAGTACGAAATCATGGTGCTGGATTAATTGAGTTTCCCACCCACTCAACATTTTGTTATACTCTTACCATCACTACGCATACCTAACTACAAGCAGAAGTTGTACCTCTGTAAGCAAGATTATTTTTGTTACTTCAGTGAACAACTTATAAAATCGATTTCTTACGTTTGTTCAACATGATTTCAAGTTTTCTTCCTTCAAAATGCTAAGATGTTTTCTTCTTTTATAGCAAAACATGTGAATTAATGCGGTAGCTGTGGCACCCAGCTAAATTAGTTAAGTAACCATTTTTTTATGGCAGGTAAATACTAATTGGAAATCTGCAATGAATAATAGCAGCAGACACAAAAACGCTGCAGATTAGTACAGAGCAGTTTATTATTCAACTGTACAGATGCAGGCTTTCTGTGGTCAGTAGCTACCCACTCTGGTGCTTCCTCTGGGAAAGCAGGAGCGAGCATCAGTAAGCAGGGTCGTTTTTTGGCGGTGGATAACCTACCTATTACCTACCCAGGCAGGCACTCGCAAACACAACCTACCTATTGTCAACAAAATCCAAAACAACCATCTTTCTTCAAATGAAATGAACGGAACAACAAACTCAGTTTCATACAGCAATGTGTAATTATAGTCAGGTGTTCCCTAGCAATGACAATTATTATCTGGGCTGGATGTATATTATTCACAGTCATGTTGACAAAGCTGTTCAGTTCGAAGTCAAACTCCAAGGTCCTACTGTTAACCCTTATTGTTTAGGCGTGTTAAACCAATCTGATTTAATAACAGTGGATAACAATATTGAATACGAAATGCGAGAAGGAAGTCGAAATAAAACCAGTGTATGCTGTTGAGGTACATATGACTGTATATACTACCAATCGATATAATTTGAATGTAATAAATACAAAAGAAAGGAAAAAGAAGGAGCTCGTATTAAATTAAGTAAGATACCTTGATTCGATAAAAATAACCAACTTGTTCTTCGGCCGAAATATTAAATAAAATTCAAGTTCAATAATAGTTCGCAAATTGTTCCCCCGAATGTTAGTGTGAAATACAAGATGTGGATAAATCCGACCGTTCGTGGTTGTTCGGCAGGCAATCCAGACCGGAATCCGTTCGGAATATCACACAGGTTGACGAAATCTCCTTGTCCAAGGAGATGAAGCCGATGATCGAAATCCTTTCCGTTCAATGCTGTCACTATAAAGTGAGCAACTGGACCCAAAATTCAGTGATGAATTTAGCTTCTGAACTGGGTGGTAGGACTTGGCTTCAGAGTTGAGAATTGCGTTGCAACTTTTACCAAGCTCAAACGACTACTGGCTTCTTACATGAAGCCACTGGATCCAGTCCCTTCGGAATCACATCATATGGACCGGAAAAGGAAAAACAGCCACGGACAACACACAGACAACAAGTAGACAGTAAGGTCGCTGGAACACGGCGATGGAGAAAGGTCACCACTCACTTGACACCCAGGGGCCAACACGGAACTTGTAAAACTTGTGTGTGAGAACTATTCATAATAATAACCTCACAAATGGCGCAAATTAAATTTGTAGACAAAATAACTTGTTCTGCATTTTTTTCATTTAATTATGGCTTAAACAAAGGGCATTTGAGGTTTTTAAATTTTATGTATCATTTATTATTCATTTTCCAGTATCGGGACATAATGTTCCTTTGCCAAGATACTGTGTCAGTAGGGCGGGGTACATTTGCCTTGATCCCTGCATTCAGCTCATGGATAGGTTACCTATAAAAACAAACTGCGTTTACGAGCTCCTCTGCCGACATTGCAAAGCATTTTATGTTGGAAAGGCTACAACCCCGTTGAGCGTCCGTGTGAACAATCACTGAGCCTCGGTGGTTGTTAACTCTGACCAGCCAGTGGGTCGTCACGCTTATGACAGTCATCAGACCCCCTTCGACGACTGTTTCCGACAGAGTCCTTAAACATCTGCCTCCTGGGACGCCTGCTCCAAAGGTCGAGCAATGTGAAGATGCCCATATTTGGGTCCTGGGTGCCCTCCGTCCTCCAGACTGAACACCTACACCTAGGGCCCATAATTTAATTTTTAAAAGTTTTTTCCCATCTTTTTTTCCTCTTTCATTTAATTCCCTTTTATGAATCCTCCCCCCCCCCTTTCCCTCCTTTAGAAGTTCCCTCTCTTTGTCCCCCACGTCTCATCCTTCCTGTCTCCTGCTTGGATCTTCAGTCTGACGAGGACACTAAAGGTCCTCACACACTAGGCGGGAACAGGACGGGAAACAGCCGAGGGACACGGGTCTTATTTTTTTGCTTCTGTGTATTTGAATGGAAATAAGCACAGTAGGTGGGACGTGGCCACGGCATGCGGCAGGAACAGGACGGGTTCCGCCGCAAGCGCTCTCAAAGCAAAAAAAAGGCGTTTCATGGCACGGGACGTTCTCCCTCCACCGTCCATTGTTTACCTTCCCCAAGTTCACACATGCCTTTCCCGCGTTCACCCTCACACCCCCTTGCTTGTGACGAGGGGAGCATGGCGAGCGGTGGGGGAAAGCCCTGCCTAATGTGGGTATAGGCGCAGGATGGGACAGCGGCGGCCGGCCGACATCCCCCATCCTACCCACGGCGTTTCCTGTCCTGTTCCCGCATGGTATGAGAACCTTAAGAGCGAAACGTACAGATTGATGTGTTTTCTTTTTCGTGTTTCGTCCTCCCTTTTGTTTTGAACCCTTTGAGAGTGAACAGTGAACACGTACGTTGAAACTCAAAACCACCGCATTTGATTTTTTAGCATGGAACATGCTTTAGCCTTGAACTAACTAGCCGAAAAATGTCACAAAAAAGTGTCACAAAATTTTAACCTTGAGGGTTCCCTCGAGGGTCCCCTTGAGGGTTCCCTCGAGGGTTGCCTTGTGGGTTCCCTTGAGGGTTGTCTTGTGAGTTCCCTTGAGGGTTCCATTGAGGGTTCCCTTGAGGGTCCCCTAGCCATGGTATCTCGGCTGGGATTATTTACGCCTACCTACCGTATGATGCACGCACAATCATGCTGGCAAAGCTTTTCTGTTCAATCTTCAGCTGCCTCTGTGACTGAAGCTCTACAGGCCTTGTAGGTACTCATCAAAAATCATAGAGTTCGGAATAAATTATAAAACGTCACAAAAACCCTTCTAATGAAAGTTTTTACTATTTCAACTATTTCACCTCCTATTTTTCACCCCTTATAGATTACTGACAGACACGTCAAGCTTCGAGGACCATCTAGACGACCCCAAATCTAATTTCATTGATTTTGGTTTGTAATTATTTTAGCAAATCGTTTTCCGTTCGTTGGAAAGCTCTTGATTTATCATGAATTTATTTCGTATTTGTTCTTAGTATTTATTTTGTAGTTTCATACTATAACTATATAAATTGATGTTATAAATGGTTTCATTTTCATCGAACAAAAATCGTTTTCCATTCGTTGGGTTATCACTTGCACAGAGAATAAGAAAGCGCGGCTAAAGCATGTTCCATGTTTCTTGAATTTTAGCCGTAGGCTCTAAGCGAAAACCAACCGGGGGTCCAGGGGGCTTGCCCCCTGGCGAGGCGCGCAGCGCCGAGTTTTTTTCCCATGCTCATTTCGGAAGTTTACTACTATATTGAGAACAATAAACTAGAAGTAACTGGAAGTTAGTGCTGGTAGTTATGAGAATGCCATCAGTAGTTAACCTCTACACCTGGCACCTGAGTAGCTACCAGATATGTTGAGTTTCAAGAATACTCATTCTCAATCCAGGACGTTATCATTTCAAGTGTAGAGTTGTTACTCATCGTTTGATTAGGCACATCCGTGTTCCACTGAAAAACGAAATTTTCCATACACCGAAATAACCTAATCCTTTCTTCCTGATAAGATAAATTGAACTGAGGGACTCTGCACTCGATCCGCTCTGCTTCAAGCGGTTCCACCCATATTATTATTCTATATTTCTACGTGAACAAACTGATTGCACTAGAATTCAGTCAGTTAATTTTTTTTGGCCTTCGAATTTTCGAGCGGACATTGCACTTCACCGCGTTTCCTCTTTTTGGAAATCAGTGATGGGAAAAAACTAGCTATAGCTAACGGCTAAAAGCTACAGCTAAATTAGCTGAAATTTAGCTTAACTAACAGCTAAATTTTTAGCTGTTGAGGGACAACTAAATTAGCTGTTAGTTGAAATGAACAGCTAATAGCTTTAGCTATAAAAAATCAATTGTTGGTAGCAGCTAATAGATAAATTTTTCTTAAAAAATTTTATTTGCCCTCACAAACAGGTAGAAAGTAGCTAACATTTTTCGTTTTAGCTAATAAGTAGACATTTTTTGAACGAATTTAATAGTTTTGACAATTTCACCATTTTGAATAATTTCTGGCCTTTTTTTTACCAAGTCCAGTGAATTTTCTCGGGTAATCCCTATGAGAAATACTTCCGTTATTTGTTGTTATTATTTTTCATTGATATATGAACAATAATAATAGCATCTTTTTGGAAGAAGAAAATTGTTGGTAAAGTGTGAAAAAAGTAGGTACTTAACAGTAATGCATCATATCTGGGAGAGATAATTTTCCAATAAATTATAACAACAAATTAAAATTTTGTGTTGGTCAAATAATTTCTCGTTTTGAAAGATACGGTAATCCGAAAATCTGCCAAGAGACGTTCAGGGAGCCCCAGGAACTCAGGGGTGGCCAACAGTACTGCGCATATATTTATGTCAAATTCACTTTTTACCAGAGAAAATTTAATGGACTTGGTCAAAAAAGTCAGAAATCGTTCAAAATGGTAAAATAGTCGAAACTATTAAATTCGTTCAAAAAAGTTTTAAAGCTAATTTACTTATTAGCTAAAACTACAACTGTTAGCTGTTTATGAGGAGGAATACGATTTTTTAAGAAAAGGTTAGCTATTAGCTGCTACAAACAGCTAATTTTTTAATAGTTAAAGCTATTAGCTGTACATTTCAACTAACAGCTAATTTAGCTGTCCCTCTACAACTAATACCTAGCTAATTTAGTTGCAGCTAAAAAAATAGCTACTATCTAATTTAGCTATTCGTTAACATTTTAGCTAGCTAATAAATTAGTTAGCTGATTCCCAACACTGTTGGAAATTACTGAGTAGGTACTACTTAGGTATGTATGTATACCTACCTATTACGTTGTTGTCACACATTGATTGATGCGAAATGAAATAGGATTATTCCCGGTGATTTGAAAAAAAAACCAACATCGAAAAACGCATTAAAAAGTTATAATTATTCATAAACACCTTTTGGAAACTAAACTTATAAAAAATCGGTTAGGTAAGCCAAAAAAAAAATTAAATTAAATAAATAAAAACGACTTCCAAAAAGGTGTATAAAACTAAAAGTAAAAAATAATAATAATTCTTATGCTGAACTAACGTAGTTGATTCAAAGCTGATACAACAAATTTTTGAAGTCTGCACCAAATTTTGAATGAAGACTTCACACACAGCCTTCATATTATTTATGTACCTTTATTTATTTATTTATTTATTTATCAATGTACAGGAGACTAGTGTCTCAACGAGGTACACGGTAGAAAAGTCAATAAGATGAAAACAAATGACATCGAAACATGACATAAAGCAATATACAAGAACAAGAAAAAAAAAGTATATATTCACATATACTTATATAAGCAGAGGAAGAGCATAAAATTAAGTGGGGATAAAATAAAAATCTTAAGGAAGAGCAAAGCGGTACCAGCAAGGTAACAAAATCATAGGAAATGATCAGGTCAAAAAGACCAGATCTAAAAGAAGTTGAGGATTTGGCAGATCTAAGGGAGAAAGGAAGAGACGTCCAAAACCTTGCCCCCTCCACAGAAAGGGACCGGCTCATGAATCTAGTTCTATGCTCGGGCACGGAAAAGGTGTTGGCTCTGGAGGATCGGCCAGATTCAAACAAATCAAGGATGTAAGCCGGCACTGTCCCGTTCGAAATCTTCGACAGGAAGCAGCCCAGTCTAAACTTAGTAAAACTGAAAAACTCCATTCCAAGGAGAGAGGCTGCATAGGACGAGGTGTGACTCCTTGGTTTGAGACCATGAACGTATCTTATGCAGCAATTGAAGAGAACCTCGAGGCGCCTTCTAGCAAAAGAATCAAGGTCGTGCATAAACACTGAATCACAGTAACAGAAGACGGGAAGGAGAAGACTCTTGAATAAAATTAACCTAGTGCGAAAAGGGGTAATGAACCTAAGTTGTTTTAGAAGATGGAGAGAATGATGAACGGTTGAGGAAATTTTGGAAATCTGGGAGCGCCAAGAGAGATCTGATGAAATGATGACCCCTAGGTCCCTAACTTGGGAAGTAAAAGGGATAACATCACTATTCAAAAAAAAACTGGGGATGATTCAAAGGTGGGAATAAGATGTTTAAAAATTATTAAGGCTTGGGATTTTTTAGGGTTCAGAGAGAGTCCGTTGTGTAATGCCCATTCACAGATGTGGTCCAAATCAGAGTTAATCATATTAATGGCCCTAAAAAGATCTGAGGGTGAAGCTTGACAATAAATCTGGACGTCGTTCGCAAACAGGTGATGGCTGGAAAAAATCAGACAATCAGGCAAGTCATTAATAAACAAGGAGAACAACAGGGGTCCAAGAACAGACCCCTGTGGGACTCCAGGAATGGTAGGGAGAACGGAGGAAGTTAAATCATTGACTCTAGTGAATTGAAATCGATGGCTAAGATAAGAGTGAAGCAGATCACATGCAGAAGGGGAGAACCCAAAAAGGCAAGAGAGTTTCTGGATAAGTCGGTCGTGGGGAACTCTACCGAAAGCATTACTGAAGTCGAGAAGTATGAGTAACGTACATTTACCAAGATCAATCCCACGGCGAACATCCTCGACAATCTTTATCAAGGCAGTCTCACAGGAGTGGAACCTACGAAATCCAGATTGCAGGCTATTGAGCAGACTAAGGGTGTTGATAAACTCATTCATTTGATTGTTCAAGCAACGTTCAAGTCCCTTGGACATGGCAGGTAGCACGCTTACGGGGCGAAGTTCAGACAAGAGTGTGGCATTAGGGCACTTGGGGATCGGTGTGACAGCCACGATTTTCCATAAATACCAAAAAATCAAAATCTGACCCCTACTGTGTGTGAAAAACAAATGAAATGATATTTTTCTGTCTTCACTCAACCTTCCATACCACTTCCAGTGATTTTATAGCAATTGTTTGCAATTTTAGCAGTTTTTACCGACTTTTAACCCCTATAAACTCCAATTTTACCCCCTTGGAATTTGAAAATTGCTCATCTTCGAACTCATCCTTTCGTTTGGCAATACAAACGTTTTGGAGAAATCTGGAATTTTTACCATGTGCCTACCCAAGGACAGATATCATCTGGAGTGGCACATAAATCTACATAATATATAAATGTTTGCTAAAATCTAGGGATGAACTGGTGATGCTCTGAAACGGATTTGCCTATTAAAATATTTCAAAAATTCATGTTCTGAAAATGTTACCCATTGCAATAGCTTTATTTTCTTTGAAAATTCGGTAATAAGGTTTGACATTACAAAGAAAGCTGAATTTAAATTAAATTTAACAACACTAAATGTTACAGATAACGTTAGGTAAGATAAACTGAAAAAATACAACGTTTATTTGGCAACAAAGTTCGCGAATTTTCAAGGAAAATGAAGGTATTGCAATGGGTCCAAAATTTTCAGAACATAAGTTTTTGAAATTATTTTATGCGCAAATCCGTTTCAGATCCTCCTGATTTCATCCTTAGATTTTAACAAAAATGTATAGGTACGTATATTATATAGGTACATATATATTTATTTATGTGTCACTCCAGACGATACCTGACC
This sequence comes from Leptopterna dolabrata, assembly GCA_954871275.1. Lineage (NCBI taxonomy): Eukaryota > Metazoa > Arthropoda > Insecta > Hemiptera > Miridae > Leptopterna > Leptopterna dolabrata. Next base: position 59,573,467 of record OX940978.1, on the reverse strand, counting down.
TTGGTTACGTGATAAAAATTCCAAACTTCGGCAAAATGTGCTTATTGCCTAACAAAAGGGTAAGCAATTTTAAAAAATTTGAAGGGGTCAAATTTGAATTTTTAAGGGATTAAAAATTTGTAAAACTGCTAAAATTGATATATATATATAAAATCACTGAAAGTTGCATGGAAGGTTGAGTGAAGACAGAAAAATACCATTTCAGTTGCTTTTCACACGGAATGGGGGTCTAATTAGGATTTTTGGGGATTTTCAGTATTATTCACCTGAAGTGTGGGATGGTGACGGTGAGGGACTATTTCGGTAAGCATTTTTGTCAGAAAGAGCGGGTCAAATTTTTGGGACAGATCGTTCGTAATCAAATAAGCGTAATATTATTTAACTGTTTATTCATGTTTGATATACCGTTTAACCTGTTATTGTTGTATAATATATGTTTGTTACTTTCGTGATTGTTCATTCTTAAGATTTAATTTTAATTTGTGATGAACTTTTCGAGCCAACGGGGGGGGGGGGGGATTATGACCCCCACTAACCTCCCCCATCACACCTGACTACGCCACTGCTGCCCTGCCAAACTATTTCAGTTTTGTTTGCACAGCTATGTGGTTCGAGTGTGTGTTTTATGGACACAAATATGTCTATTGCACAATAAGTTACTATTATTATTATTATTATTACAAGAACCCTGGAAGACCTCGACACCATCACAACCCAAGACTCGAACCTCAACATTTACCATAGAACACTGCCTACATATGTCCGACATGGAAGGTGGACAGTTGAGCTGGGAATTTCCATATTCAAATCAATAAAAAAAGTCATATTAAAAATATCACTACTGCTCTGTCAGATCCTGGATCCAAGGTAATAGCATAAAGTCATTGCTTTCAACTTAACAATTAGGTAAATGATAACCTGTAATTTCTGTTACCTACCGTCAACCACCATTTCAAGTACCATTTGTTATAATTTGTTATAAGTACCTACTTTGATTTTGTAATAAATTAATCATTAACTGCAACATGCACTAACAATAATAAAAATAGTTTTTGCCCGCCGTCTGGCCTAGCCATTGCGGGATTCTCCCTTACCTTATCCCATTTCTGCCCACAAATCGATTTTTTGAAAATTTCTTCAAAATTCTCTCTGGAATGATACGTCACCGTTCCTAGGTATGAGAAATGACAATATTATGTGGTACAATATTATATGGTACAAGTATGTTATAGCCCCGCCAATATCGATTGTATCGATTATCTCAAATACATCGATCCTTGTGGTATCGATGACGTGTATCAGACAAGACGGTGGGTGTACAAGAAGTTTAGTTCCCATTCCGCCGCTCGCATTGTCAAGCGATCTGGATGCTCGCTAGCGCTCGCATCTCAAAAAAGATAAACAATCCCAGAAACTATCGTATCCCGTGAATGAGCAGGTTGTTTGGGACTTCTGAATAGATGGTACAAGTATGTTATAGTCACTCTTATTTTTTGGTGTCCTTACAATGGTCTTCCCGTATTCATTTTGAAAGTTGATATCGGCACCCGGGATGTAGGCATCGGGACGCCATATTGAGCCGTCATCGATACCACAAGGATCGATGTATTTGAGATAATCGATACAATCGATATTGGCGGGGCTATAACATACTTGTACCTTACATGTACCAGAGGCGTCTGGAAGACCTGTTACATAAATGTAACGCTGGGCAGTAGTGGGTCTCAACAAAATTTAATGAAAAAGAGTTTTTATTGACTGAATAAAACCTAATTTTGATTACAAGTTTTAAGAAAATGAAGCATACAACCATAGTCTGAATCACAATATGAAATCAAAATGGTAGCAACTAAAGAAAGGATCTGTTTGACTCGGTTGTGATCAATTCAATCATATCTGAACCAATGAATAATTCAAAAAGTTCGACAGGATTCAAATTATTATAAGAATCGTATTCACGCTCTTTAGCAGGAAAATATGGGGGATTATAACAGAAATCCCCATTCACCCAAGTAGGACGAGTATCTTTTGCTTTATCGTTCTTCTCATTTTTATTGCTCAATGTTTTCCTCTTTTTAGCAATATTTTGTTTTGAATTTCCTGTTTTCTATATTTTTGGTGGTGTGGCCTTGACTAGTTGAAGGGGTAGGATCATGCACACTAACCTGTGGGTTTATAGGAACATTATCTTCTTCATAACAAATTCTAACTATTTCAGCTTCAGCAAGAAGCTGGTTCCCGTTCAAATTGTCCGCAGTCCCCCCTTCATCTTCGTCACCGGAATCTTCATCGGACAGTACATTTGCTGCCAGGCGCGGATCCAAGGGGGGGGGGGTCACAGGGGTCATGACCCCCCCAGAATCAGCCTGCATTTCAAAAAGCAGAGCTGAACGAATTGTTCACAAACCCGAAAACAAAAAAAAAACCAAACGAAAACGAACCCAGTTTTTGTGAAATCAAAAACCAGAAACAAACCAAACGACCAAAGTCAACTTACCATATTGTTAACTTGAAACATTGGAAACAAAATATAACAATAATTAGGTACGATTAAACTTTTTATAGAATACTGATTTTTTTCTGTATTTGGTTTGTAGCAACACTGTTTGTGATTTGTTTACATTTGTATAAGTTCCAACTGGGACGATCATTTATAACACAAAATCTAATTTTCTATTTTGTTTCGCAAATCTTTTGATTATCGCATCGATGTCCAATTCGATGTCGCGATGGATGTGTAACAATGCAAGCCCAGTGAGTCTGTCTTCTTTTATAGTTGATCTCAGCCAAGTTTTGAGGCGACGGAGAGTTGAAAAACTCCTTTCTGTAGGGGCTGCGGTCACAGGAAGCGTATGTAAAGTATCAAGTAGTTTCCAAATGGATGGGTAAATTTCTTCATCACATGCAACACAAACGAGAGGAAGCGAATCGGGGAGTTCACCGACGTTTTCAACAATCTGGCGTTTGCCAATTTTGGACTTACCTATTCGGTTCTTGTGGGGAACTCCTCAAATAAAAGTGATCAATATTTACGAGAAATTCTATAAACAAAACATTATTGCAATTTGAATTTTAAATTAAAAACTGATTTGGCCACATGGTCTTCTCAATTTTGCTTCATATACAACTTTGTAAATATTTACCATAAAACATCCGTCAAATTGAAATTCCAATGTCCTCGCCACTAATTACAGTAATTTCTAATTACACAAACGGTAGACAGTGTTAAAAAAACTGAAAACAAAAAAGAACTATAAAAAATCTAAAAAGATTCGATCAAAAATGTCAAAATTAGTCGAATATAATCGTACACTTGGTCCTGGTCCTACCAATGTTACTTTATATACAATTATGTCAATAAATTTACCTTGGTGTATCCGTCAAATTACACCTTGTTTATTTCTTCTTATTTTTGTTAATTATTATCTTGTTTTTGTTTCGTTCTCGTTTTCTTTCCTGCCAAATTCAGTAAAAACGACACTGAATTCACTGAGATCAACAATAGATTGTTGTGGTTTCAATGTTTTGATTTGCAAACTCTGAAGTTAGCTACACTGCCATAAAATGCGCCAATTTGTTTGAAAACACATTAGCATTAGGACACTTTTTTAGAAGAAAATTGAAAATAAATGCATTTATCAGTTAAATAATTAATAGATATTGAAAATATTTTTTACATAAACAATGAATTTTATAAATAAATACAATTAATTTTGTAAGTAGACAAATTGGACGAGTTTAGGCATAAGGTTGAAAATTCGGTTTGTATTGTTCGTATGGTTATTTAGTTATTTTTTGTTATTTTTTATATTGTTCTACCCTGTGACCCCCCCCCCCCCCCGGAAAAAAATTCTGGATCCGCCCCTGTTTGCTGCAGGTGGAGTTATATAAATATGGTCGGTTCATACCTTCCATCATCATCAGCCAACAGGATATCCAAGGCTTCTTGAACCGTTATTCCTGGAGCCAAAAGATCAGCAAGAGCTCTGCAATAATACAAAAAACAATGCCGTAGGAGTTTCGATGGGTGACTGCCCAGCCTTACAAATATGTAACGCAACCATTCAGGAGGAGCTGAGAAACACACAAATCGATAAATTGGTGAAAATACGTATCATACTGCTAGGGCAGGTCTCTGAGAACATAATTTGGTTGAACTGAATAAGGTACACCGGGGTAAGTGGAGCCTAGAATTTCATTATCTCCACTTTGAACCCTCACGAAATCCACAATTTTCTACCGATATCTCTCTAATTTTTATCACGTGTTCTCCAAACTATCCTCAATCGTTGGCCTAAATTTGAAAACAATTGCTTCAATCAATCTTCTGCAAGATCAGTTTTAAAATTTCCCGTCGGGTTTCCACTTGCCCCGGTTTATACGGGGCAAGTGGAAACACGGCCTAATTCTGTGCTGAATTGATAGGAAAATGAACGGGGCAAGTGGCAATGAAAAAGCGCAAGAAAAATACACCAGAAAAAATTATCTTTATTTTAAAATGTCTTGTTGTTTGAGCAAAATTGAATTTTTAAAAGCCCACATCAACATTCTCTCTACTCCAAGGCTCTCCAACAACCAATAAACTATTAATAACATTGAAAAACTTATGAAATATATAAGCTTAGGGCCAGAATGGAGAAAAATAGAACAGTTTTGAGATTTTTAGCAGTCCTCAAGAAAAATAGGGACTTCGAAGTAACTTTCAAGTAGGTAGGAACGAACTTGGCTAATAATACCCAATATTCGACAATAGGTAAACTGCACAAAGCAGTAAATTTATACATAAAACAAAGAACAGTAAAAGTAGGCTTAGATAATAAGTATAAACAACAATAATTTAACAGTCCGGACAAAACACACAACCTAAATATCAGAATTTTAGACAACAGCCAGGAACTTGATAATAAAAATAGAAATATTGTTAAGTACCTACTAAAAACATAGTGACTAATTATTAAAACTTTTCCTAGCAACTTCAACGCTCTGAGGTTTTGGTTTATTATTTTCAATAATGAACCTTTGGAATCGAGCATGAAAAAAAAAATTTTAACCCCCCCTCAGAATATCATGGTTTACGTTTCAAGGTACCTATGCAGAATTCGAAAATGCAATAAAAAGATTTCTGTCCGTCCGCCGTTAGTGCTTTCTTAGTTACCAAGAACCAGAATAGATTAAATTTGGATTATATGTTCCGTTCGGGGTCTAGTTGGTCCTCGAAGCTCGACGTTACTGTCAGTCATCTCTAAGGGGTTCAAAATAGGGGTTGAAATTTTCAGAACGCTGTAGCTCGAAAACTTTCAATATAAGGAGGTACCTATGGTTTTTTTACGTTTTTAAATTGATCTTGAACTAAAGAATTTTTTGAAAATAATCATATTCAGGTGTACCATCCTTGAATGGAGTTTCAATTTTATTTTCGATAACGAATCGTCCATTCACGTGCAGCGCTTCCTTTGTGGAAAGGCGAAATCCTCACTTCTCCATTATTTTCACAAAAATTAGCAATTCTTAGTTCATCCTCATATTTCAGAGTTGTTGGTCTTCCCATAGAATTGCTCTTCACCCCTCTAACACCATGCACATGTTTGCTGATCGTAGATTTATGGATGCCATGAATTTTACCCGTCCTGTAAGTAGTCAACTCACCACTGTATACAAAGGAGTAGTTTTTCTCTTTGTAAAGTTGCTTACCATGTTAAGGTTACTCCTAATCTGAAAAACAAAGGAATAAACAATATCAAAAGGTACCAAAGTGCCTCAGTTATCCTAAAAATACCTAGGCCAAGTAATTATTTCAAGTGTTTGATAAAGTATCTAGGTACTTAGGCAGGTAGGTACTTCAAGTGCTCAAGCTCAAGTTATCAGTTAAGGTTAATTAATATTTTGTAAGTAATTATAAGTTACTAAGTATACCTCTTTGTATGAGTCTACAAGTGAAATTCAAATGGTGGGGGGGAAGTGGTTACCAAATCAGGGAAAGTGGAGCCTAGGACCCACTTCCCCCAATTTTGTAGGTCCCACTTGCCCCGGGTTCAGGAAAAACTGGGGAAAGAGGAAACACACAATTTATCAATTCCCACATGTAAATAATGCAACCAAACTTCTACATCACTTCAAGCATTTACTAAGGAAGGACTTACCATAAAATGTTCAGCAATATCTTGCAAATCATCTCCTCACAGGTGAAAAAAGTGAAAAATGGTATAGATCGATCACCAAGCTGAATGGACCCTGAACCACTCTAACTTTTCCCACATCCAACCACGTGAACTGGCAGGGCTGCCAACACACCTGCAAGGATGTTTAGGTTACTGGCGAAGTTTTTCTGCCAGAGAAGTTCAGTTATCCTCCTTTTGAAGCGCTAATGTCGCCCTAGGCTCCACTTGCCCCGAATTGACACTTACCCCGGTGTACCTTAATATAAAAAGCATATTATACAAAATCAAACACTTACTTTTCATCCATTGGGTCTGAAGTCTTGGAAACGATGGAGACAGAGCACTGTTTGATTGCCTACTGAAAACTGAAAACGACATGAACTATCACGACAACGCTGTCAAACTGACTGGCAGGGCCTCCTCTACGAGATCCAACACCAACACAAACGGTATCATGTACGAAAATGTCGTAGGAAGCGCCAAGACGGAAGCTGGGGGCCTATTCACTAAGCCAAAGAGACATCTCTTTCAGGTCCGACTCTCTCTTTGGGCCAAATAGATTTTTATAGTATCCATGACAGGGTTATTCAGTAACTTTTCAAAGAGAGAGTTGGCGGCCATCTTGGCATTCTCGATCTCTTTCAGAGAGACACCTAATTAGGTGTCTTCCCTCGAAAGAGAGAGTCTATTTCTCGTTTGTTTCACAGTGATCGTGTAATATCCTCCCTCCTTCATCCGTGTAATATCCTCCTTCATCCGCAACCACATCGGTACTTTTGATCGTGTATTCTTTCATTTCATAAAGGTAAGTCAATTTAAATTAAAAATATATAGGTACATAATTATTGATTCATGAGTAAAAACGTCCAAGTACGGGTTGAGGTAGGTACCTACCTACCTAAGAGGTTCATTAGGTGTAGATATAACACAAGCATTAAAAGCCCCCTAATTCGACTTTTTCTGTTTATAATTGAGACTTTTTTCAATTTCATTTAAACTTTTATCCGATTCGTGAGTAAAAACGTCCAAGTATGGATTGAGGTAGGTAGGTACCCATTGAATAGGTATTAAGAAATGCGTTCATTATTAAGGAATTGAACTCCCGGGGGCAGGAACATCTCTCACTTCATGGATACTATGGCATTTTCGTGTATTAGGATCCATATCTCTTTCTCAAGGTCTCTGGAGCTATTCTGTAAAATAGACGAACCCGGAGACATTGGAAGAGACTGTCTTCCCGGGGGAGACTATCTCTCGCGGGAGATTTTCAAAATAGATAATCTCTTTCCACTGTCTATTTTAGTGAATAGGCCCCCTGTTATGCGTAACATAAATGTAACGCTGGGCAGAAATGGGTTGCTACAAGCATGTTTCCTATGTATATTTTGTACTATGAACATGTTTTCAACAATGTAATTGGCTCCTTGACTGAGAATTAGGGATGAAAATAGATTATCGATTAAATCGAAAAATCGATTATTCACCACCGATTTTCGATTATTTTGAAATCGATTAAATGCGTCGATTAAAATCGAAAAATCGATTATTGGACCCCGAAAATCGATTTTCCGTCCTTTTGTTTTCAGCCAGTAGTTTTGTAAAATTTCATCAACAATTACCTACCTTACAGAGGTGGACATTTAATAAATTGCAGTTTTATCAAGTCCCATCAGTTTTATTTCATCCGTCTCACCAACTCATCCTACGACCCCACCTACAGCATTCGTCTAGACAGAATATCTATGTCCGACATTGAAGAAAATAGCTATTGAGCTCTCAAATAGCTATTGAGTAGGTACTTTGCCTCAGTCGCAACTTCTGTTCAAAGTGAGAGGCTTTTCTCAAAGGAAGGTCTCATACTCACTCAAAAGAGAAACCGCTTGAAGGGCGACATCTTGACCAAATTATTATTTTTGCAGAGTGTGCCTGAAAAGTACTTTTTTAAAATTTTTGAATTTTCTATGTATAATAACAATATTATGTATACCTATTTTTGTATTGTAGTATATTATACCTTTTTTGTAATTTGCAGTACTTTTAACCTACTTTGCTAAACTTTTTTATTAAACGGTTTTATTTTTTGTCTCGTATACTTGTACTTACCTACTTGAGTGATTGAACCTAGCTACTTATCTTTTTTACTATTATCATTTTTTATCATTTACAAAAAAGCTACAATCAATTTTTCCGATTTAAGCACTAAAAATACAAATTCCTATGGATTTTTTAATGTTAAAATTTAAATAATCGATTATCGCTGAAAATCGATGTTTTAGAACCAATTATTCGATTTAATCGATTATGGATTGTCGATTGTGAAATCGATGTCACAACCGATTATTGGCCTTCGATTTTTCATCCCTACTGAGAATAAACAATTCGTTCATTCACTGCTGAAGACAGTTGAAGCTGAGAACCCCAATCCACAGTATACAGTATCCATGATAACCTTTTGAGCAGTGGATACCTATTTTGGTTTATTATTCTGTGAATAATACACCTATGTATTCGGTCAGCAAAAAATTTTTATAACACCCCCTCAAAATTTTTTGTTTTCCGTTTCAAGGTGCGTAGATTCCAAAAATGCAATGTCCGTCCGCCGTATCACGTGTACAGGCTTCATTTTCGGTCTAAAAAAGTCGTTCTTTCGCACACATGCTCCACTTGGGCCCTAGTTGTGTCCCGAAACTTTTCAGCCCGATCGGAATATACCCAGGGGTGTTATGAGTGAAAATGTGTGTAAAAATAGGTACTTTTTGCGTTTTAGCAACATGTTGGTAACATGAGCTTTTAAGGTATCGTTTTTCATGTTTTTGGGGACGAGATGACCGAATATGAGGTCGATTTTGACCAAAGAATAGAAAATTGAGGTTCTACCAGATGTTCAGCTCCCGAAATTGATTTTTTATGGGTGAAAAACCTGGGAAATCGTCTGAAATCACCATCTGTTTGTATAATAACCCTGGAAAAAGTGTCAACACGTGGATCAAGACGATTAAATGGCACTACCAATGATCAAAGTTAGTTAAAAAAAAAAAAAAAAAGAGCGTACCTAATTTGTGTTTTAGGGGCCAAAATTAATGGATACCATCAGAAATAGCTATTTCGATTATTACGCATGAAAGAAGCAATAAATGAACAGTCAACATTTCTGCAGGTAAGTCCAATAGAATAATAAACCCATGTGACAAGGACTTTGCAGCGTTTTTTTTTTTAATAGTCATGTGAACATATCCGGCAATGAAATTGCAGACATGATGGCCAAATTCCACAGCAGATATGGCGGCAATGTATTTCTTCGAAAATTACAGTATTCTGACCTTGTTGGAATTCTAAAAAAAAGGAGGGACCTGGAATGGGCTGCAGAACATGCTTCACAATGAGAATGAACCAGAAGCATCATTCCACTTCCCACCTCAACTCCGTGGTACAGAGGGATTAACGAGCCCCTTAAATTTATTACAACACTCAACAGAACCATCTTGGGTCACGGAAACACTCCATACTTCCGCTGGCACATGAAAAAAATCGACTCGCCCCTCTGCACATCTTGTGATCGACAGGAAATTGCTGACCTGGACCACATCCTCAACAGGTGTACCAGATTCGCAACCCAGCGGAGAAACCTATTCAATGATCAGCATACGAGTATCACCAACATCATCAAAACTGACTTCACCATTACTATTATGAGGGAAGTTTACAATTTCATTGATGACTGTGGCATTAATTTTTAATTTTTAAACTCCACAACCATTAAACACCTTTACCTATACAGCCCATCATCCCACAACCCATCCCCCCCCCCCCCCTTAATGCACAAATATCAACCGATAGCCGTACAACCCACAAATTATATTATACCGATGCCAACCTATGAACTACAACATCAACCGATAGCCGTACAACCAACCTATGTCTGGCATGGCTGCGGCCAAGACAAGAACTGAGAAGAAGAAGAAGAAGAAGAGCTCCCCATTTCGGTTTTGGCGTTTTGGGAATGAAATTCGATTGGTCAAATGGTCATACGTGTCATCAATAGTGAAAGTCAGTCATAAGTCATTAGTATCAGTATTCTATTCGTGTCATTTCAGATAAGATATTATTAGAAAGTCTCAGAGGAATTACTTATTTCAACAGTTGTGTTCACACAATGGCTGATGAGGTAAGTGCAGAAGGGTTTTCCACTTGAGACTGATTGTTATTCCATCAGGAAATAAGACATCTCATCCATCCAACTCCTGCACTCCCACCATCCTGTCCCATTTCCGTGTATTTTCAGTTGTAAAATAATTCCGCCTGTGATTTCACAACCCTGTGCAATAGTTGTAAGAAAAACTACAAGTTCAGAACTCGCGGAAGAGTATCTGCCGAGCTTCAGAGCACAACTGGGACCCAAATGTGTTCCCAAATGGGGCCCTAAACTGTGTGCGGAAGGACGACGATAGCAGACCGAAATTTAAGGTCAATTTAAGGCTGAAACTTCGGTAGAACCTCAGTTTTCCACCCTTTGGTCAAAATCGACTTCATATTCGGTCTTTTCGTCTTAAATAACATGCAAAACAATACCTCACAAGCTCGTGTGAATAGAACACCGAAAACCCTATTTTGTCATCCATTTTGGTTTATTTTTTCTGTGAATAACACAAATGTATTCGCTGAGCAAAAAATTGGTACTTAGGTATTATACGGAGGCCACTAGTTTTGAGGGGGTATATACCTAAGTATAGGTATACAATGTAGGTACACCTAATATCCCTAAGTAGGTATTACTAGACCTACCGGTGGCTCACCAGAAATCAATAATATTTTTGCTAGTATTGGTTAGTAAATATGGTTCTTTTCGGTTATACCCCCCCCCCCAGTCAAGAGCCCACCGTCCCAGCTCTACTTGTCTTGTTTTCTGGTATTTTATACCTAACATTACATTCCACTAATCTATTCAGAAGTCCCAAACAACCTGCTCATTCACGGGATAGTTTCTGGGATTGTTTATCTTTTTTGAGATGCGAGCGCTAGCGAGCATCCAGATCGCTTGACAATGCGAGCGGCAGCGAGCAGTAGGTACTTTTCGGTAGATACTTTTCGGTTAGTGGAATGTAATGGAACGCTCGACTCACAACAATACTAGAATAGTTCTACTACAACATCTATAACAATTTAACCTTCTGTAAGTGCCGCGGCGCGTTTCGTAATGGTGGCCTCCGTTTAATACTCAAGTACCAAAAAATTTATATAACACCCCCCACAAAATTTTTTCTTTTCCGTTTCAAGGTGCGCTAATTCCAAAAATGCAATGACCGTACGCCGTATCACGTGTACCGGCTTCATTTTCGGTCCAAAAAATTCTTTCGCACACATGCTCCATTTGGGCCCTAGTTGTGTCCCGAAACTTTTCAGCCCGATCGGAATATACCCATGGGTGTTATGAGCGAAAATGTGTATAAAAATAGGTACTTCTTGTGTGTTAGTAACATGAGTTTTTGAGGTATCGTTTTCCATGTTTTTGGGGCGTGAAGACCGAATATGAAGTCGATTTTGAACAAGGAGGCGAAAATAGAGGTTCTACCGAAGGTTCAGCTCCCGAAATTGATTTTTTATGAGTCAAAAACCTGGGAAATTGTCTGAAATCACCATTAATTAGTACCTATAATAACACTAGAAGTGGTGTTATTAGGTGAATCAAGACAATTAAATGGCACTACCAATGATCAAATGTAGGTAATTAGAAAAAAAACGCTGCAAAGTCCTTGTCACATGGGTTTATTATTCTATTGGACATATACGTACAGAAATTTTGGCCGTTCATTTATCGTTTCGGTCTTCTCGCTGTAAAAAACATTGAAAACGATACCTCACAAGCTCATGTTCACTAAAACCTTAAAAATCCCTCGAAAACCCCTATTTTTACACCCATTTTCCTCCCATAATGCCTCTGGGTGTATTCCGATCGGGCTGCCGAGCTTTGGAGCACAACTAGGACCCAAACGTGTTCCCAAATGGGTACCTGAACTGTGTGCGGAAGAACGACGATTTTAGATCAAAATTTAACGTAAATTTAAGGCTGAAACTTCGTTAGTACCTCAATTTTCTACTCTGGTCAAAATCGACTCCATATTTGGTCTTCACGTCCCAAAAACACGGAAAAATTTCATGTCACCCACAAGGTCACTTAAAAATGAAACCAAAAAGTATTTTTCAACAAAATGAGCAATTTTCGTGGGCTAAAATGCCCATTTTTTGGCAAAATTCTGTTCAGTAACAGAAATTAACACCTATTTACCACATAATGAGTGTTTTATGACGGAAAATGTAGGCAGAAAACGAGTGTGAAGTATCAATTTCTGGGTTCCCGTCACCATAGAAATGATGTGATAAATTGCTGAGTATTTCAACTCCAGTCCCGCCTAGAGCGCTAGTGCATCACTTAAAACGATGTGCAGAACTTCAATGGATGGATGGAACAGCAAATTTATAAATACATATAAAAAACAGGTCCTGAAAATCAAATCGAGGGGATGCTCACGAAACGTCACAGCAAAGGTTCTTGAAGGTTCCCAAGAAGGTCTGCCATTTCTGATGTTGGGTTGTTGGCAGCATTGAGAACCTTCGCCTTCCAAGATTCGCTCTGCCTCCTTGGGCCAACAGCCAGTCAGATGTCAATAGACGTGATACGGCATTCTTTGCCGTATTTTTACTTTTAATCACCCGCATTATTTAAAAAATATCGCTTATTTTTTAAAACGGGCTTCAAACTACAATTTTTCCAGTACTCCTGAGTGATTTTTTTTCCAACAAAAATTTTTGACGAAAATTCCCCATTAAATTAAATTCTCCTAGAAAAAACTTGAAAGAAATTTAATGTAATTCTCCTTGAAATACATGCGAGTATTGGCGGAGAAAACCGGTAAAAACCGGTTTAACACAAACGGTGGGTACAGCTTCCGTACAAGTACGCAACCACGAGACACATTTTATGTCTTAGCGCCCCCTCCCGCACCCACACCAAGTACTTCCTACTTAATTGTTTTGGTCAAGATTTCCAACGAATGGTAAACTCTGTCCTTGGGCGGTCACAAATGACAAAGAATCACGTTTCAATTTAAAAACAAGTACTTCGTACTTAATTGTCGCAGAACTATCACCTAGTCCGAACAGCCTTCAGTCCCAATTAGTTCGGATTAGCCGGACTCCACTGTATTATGTACGTAAACATTCATTTAAACAATCACGCTCATACCGCAGCTTGTTGGCCACGCAGTCCGCAGTGGTTAACGTAGTATGGTTAGGTAAATCGAGAGCTATCCAACGAGTGGTGAACGATTTTTGTACGATGATAACTGGCGAAGATAAAGTTCCGTAGCAACGAATCGGTTGTAAGCGAAAATCATCAGAAATATTTTCGTGACGTTGTTTCCGTTGCATGTCTCCGTTGCATGTCCCGCGTTTCATTTTCGAGTTTATGTAGCAAAGTAAAGACATAAAATGTCAAAATGTCAATATCTCAAAAGCACATGTTACTAAAACACAAAAACCCTGCAAAGTCCTTGTCACATGGGTTTATTATTCTATTGGACATACCTATAGAAATGTTGGCTGTTCATTTATTGTTTCTTTCATGTGAAATAATTGAAATAGCAATTTCTGATGGTTTCCACCAATTTTGGCCCCCAAAACACAAATTAGGTACGCTCTTTTTTTTTCTTTTTTTTTAAACTATCTTTGATCATTGTTAGTGCCATTTAATCGTCCTGAACCACGTCTTGACACTTTTTCCAGTGTTATTATACAAACTGATGGTGATTTCAGACGATTTCCCAGGTTTTTCACTCATAAAAAATCAATTCTGGGAGCTGAACATTTGGTAGAACTCAATTTTCCACTCTTTGGTCAAAATCGACTTCATATTCGGTCTTCTCGTCCCCAAAAACATAGAAAACGAGATCTCAGAAGCTCATGTTACCAATATGTTGCTAAAACGTAAAAAGTACCTATTTTTACACACATTTTCACTCATAACACCCCTGGGTATATTCCGATCGGGCTGAAAAGTTTCGGGACACAACTAGGGCCCAAATGGAGCATGTGTGCGAAAGAACGATTTTTTTAGACCGAAAATGAAGCCTGTACACGTGATACGGCGGACGGCGTACGGTGGACGGCGTACGGCGGACGGACATTGCATTTTTGGAATCTATGCACCTTGAAACGGAAAAGAAAAAAGTTTGAGGGGGTGTTATAAAAATTTTTTGCTGAGCGAATACATAGGTGTATTATTCACAGAATAATAAACCAAAAGTACCTATTTTTATACACATTTTCACTCATAACACCCCTGGGTATATTCCGATCGGGCTGCAAAGTTTCGGGACACAACTAGGGCCCAAATGGAGCATGTGTGCGAACGAACGAATTTTTTAGACAAAAAATGAAGCCTGTACACGTGATACGGCGGACGGACATTGCATTTTTGTAATCCACGCACCTTGAAACGTAAATGAAAAAATTTTGAGGGGCTGTTATTCACAGGATAATAAACCAAAACTCCCCGGCAAACGGAGCCGTAACTCACCGATGTCCAACGCATGCTGATGACCCTCCATAAAATTATGTCTTCTCGGTGACACTTGGATATGACCTGATTCAGGAGGCCACAGGACCAGTTACCTGTACGTTATCCTGTAGTTATTCCACCCACCTGTAGATCATTTGATCTTGAAGCTAACTCTGTCTTCTCGCTTTTCTTCTTCAGGTTCAGAACTGCATTGAGCGACTGAGTGAGGCAGTGAGGAGCGGGGACAAAGACACAATCAGGTGAGAGGCCTCACATTACTAGGAGAGTCGAGGAGAGGCTTGGGACAGCAAAGGTACCAAGTCGGAGCCAGCGCAGTAGAGCGCCGGTGAACCGTTCTTTCAGGAGCTGGTACCTGGTTCTGTGAAGCTGGGTTCACGTGGAGACGCAGCTCCCGACG
Organism: Leptopterna dolabrata; assembly: GCA_954871275.1. Classification (NCBI taxonomy): domain Eukaryota; kingdom Metazoa; phylum Arthropoda; class Insecta; order Hemiptera; family Miridae; genus Leptopterna; species Leptopterna dolabrata. The sequence continues at coordinate 59,558,337 of OX940978.1, read as the reverse complement.
GCAATCTGGCACGGCGTCGCGTTTGCCGGAATTTTCGCCGCAGAGGCGTTCACATGGCAGCGGAATCATAATGAAATAGAAACGCAAAAAACAAACAATTGCTTGAACTCGAAACAGAAAAATCGACCACAGATTTTGAGTTTCAATATGGCTGAACAACCAAACAGGAGACGTCTGCGCAGTAACCTCTGCGCAGATACGGCAACGGATCCGACAGCGGAAAATTTCTGGAGATTTCGATATAGTATCCAAGACATTGCGTTATAATAATCCATTTTGCGTTGGCCAATAGCATTTCAGAACGTGTAGCCGTGTCGGACTGCCGTCCGGAATTGCGTCTCCATGTGAACTTAGCTTGATTCTGTTCAACTAGTTCTGTCTCTAATCAGCTTGACCCGTGTCAGCCGTCTGTCTGTGCTGTGCGTTTCCGCCGGTATTTTTTGTTCGGTGTTCTTGTTTTCTAGGTACTTACCTACAACCTGCTCTATAATTGGCTCAACCGGTTAACATTTAAATAAATAAACAGACTTCAATAAGTTCTAGTCACGCAGCATCATCATGGGGGAATTTTCTAATGAATTCACAAACTGAAAACTTCCTTCAGTTTTGCCTCCTCACTACCGAAGGTGGGGAAGCCTTGGATTCGTGATCGAGTAAAAAACAAAAAGATGTCCTCCAAAATGAAAATTTCCACAACCATTTTGCGATTCGGACATCGAGGAACATTTGTGTTTCCGTGTCTGTCTGTGGCAATTCCTTGCAACGCCCATAACTACCCGAAATAATGGTCAAAATGGGCTGAAATTTGGAGGGTAGTTGCGGGTTGGGTCACAGATGGTCCCACACAGAAATCATTGAAAACGTAGTGTAACTTTCGTCTGCGCATGCGCGTATGTGAAATAATTGAAATGCCCATAACTACCTTAATTATCGTTGAAATGAGTTCAGATTTGGAGGGTCGAGCAGTATTTATAATACTTTGATGGTTCCATATGAATTTCATTGGAGTCTTACTGTAAATTCCCTCTGCGCATGCGCGAACATGAAATGTTGAAATGTTTGATCCTACTACGCATGTTCGGTAATTTATTACTACTCTGTTTATTGCTATGATTCAATCATTTTGGCGCATCATTTTTCTACCAACTGATTGTACACGTCCATTTTACAATAAGTGAGAAAGCTGTACTGCCCACCCAACTTGGCAGACGTTTTTAATTAGGTTAGGTAACATTAAGGCGTTTTTAGTCATCTTTGAAATACAAAAATAGGTACTTGAATTTAATTTTCAATTTTGAATAGGTACCTATTATTTATGGGTTACGTAAATTAACCAATTCCCACCGTTTTTGCGTAACATTCTTAACAGTTTTTCAACATACAAATTCAAATCTGAACATTCAAAACTGTTGGCCTCTGAATACTAATTCCTTTCTTAATTATGTGAATCATAGCTAACATTTCTTATGGAACAATCTACAACAAAACACCTAACTACCTATGTACCCTAAAATATGCTCGTTATTTCATACCTAACCTGCATGACAGGTACCCTGTAGGGCCCCACTGTACTTCGAAAAGTAACTCTGATTCGTATTTAAATGGGAAAACCCCTAAGAACCAGCATCAAGAGGACCTTTAAAACATGTTTCTTGATTGAATCAAGTCAAATTACTATTAAGCGACATTTTGAGGTCTTCGTGGGTGCATGTTTTCTTGGCCTGTGGGGTATTTTGTATAATTTGTGCCTACCCCTGATGAGCAACCCATGTGAATTTCACCGAAATCCCTCTAGCCGTTCTTGTAGAAAGGCATTTTGACCTAAAAATGACGAATTTTCCACCTATTTTGATTTTTTCCACCCCTCAATTTATTATGGATGGAGCTGAATTTTTCTGGCAGTAGCCAGCTCTTGAATTCGGGAACATACTAACATACATTATTTTGTTCACTACATACTTTTTCCCTTTTTTTACGTAACCCCTTAAGGTCGAGGGGGCACGTCATTAAATAAAAATAAATGAGTAAATCAAATTGGGAGACGCCCAGCATTACCCGATGCCGGCCCTAGACATACCTACACAGTTAGGCACCTGCATACATTAGTAGGTACACCTCTTGTAGAACGTATAAGGTAGGTAGGTAAATTAATGTGGGTTTGGATTTAGTCAAAACCCCCATACCTACCTAATAATAGAGAAGGTTCTCAGTGCTGCCAACAACCCAACATTAGAAATGGCAAACCTTCCTGGCTACCTTCAAGAACCTTTGCCAGGACCTTTTGTGAACCTTCCCTTGGGTTGATTTTAAGGACGTGTTTTTTAAATGTATTTATAAATTTGCGCCTTTTACTATTTGCATAAGTAGGGTATACCTGTACCTTTTTTTTCGCCGATGCCATGGTGTGCGAAAATAAAAGTACAGGGGGTTTTTGAAGGTCTTACTGATAACACAGGGGCTGTACCTAAACTTTTTCACATGCGAAAAAAAGAGTACAGGAATGTAATAAACGGGTGGGCGGTAAATGTTTGGCGGTGCGGGTGGGCGGGGGGTGCGGGCGTGGGGTTTTTGCAGGACACTGACGTCAGTTGGTAAATGTTTGGCGGTGAATTTTTTTCTGCACGTTCAAGTGGGTGGGCGGGGTACGGGCGGTGAATTTTCGGTGGCTGCAGCAAAACTGACGTCAGTGGGTGGGTGGGTGTTAGCCTCAGAGTTTGAATTGCTGCCCGCCGCCCCTCTCCAACTCTGCTGTCGCTGCTACGCTTAATCAACTATAGTAAGGGCCGGTTTATCAATTTTACATATAAAGCACCAGTAGCTAATGGTTCGATAAGTTTAAAGAACCGATAACTCTCTCGCTAAAGAAGCAATAACGGCGAGCGCGTTTATCAATCGCTAAATGACCAATAGCTATCGCTCAATAGCTATTTGGGGATTTTCAAGACCGCCCACCCAACAAAACACATTTCCCGCATCAATGAGAGGTAGCAGTGCGTATTTTCAATGGAACGTACACGTAAAATTGTTTGAACAACAACAAACTCTGATAACGCGGTAAAGCTTGTCAACAAACGAATTCGCGCGTTTTGGTGTTCTGTGGAATCAGTCAGTCAGTTGTGAGAAAGAAGGAAAATATAATAAAAGATGTCTCAGAATCCCAGTTTTCCACAGGGCTGTAGTCGAAAATGAAGACCGTTTATTTTAGTCGATTCGATTAATAAAGTTGATTATTTTCGTTTCTTTCCTTGTTGAATTTCAAATTTTTGTTGTTTGGGGCTGATCACTCATCTCATCACTTCTTCAGTTGAGACCATAGGCCTATGTTATAGGAAATGAGCCCAAAACATAATTTGTGAAATGCAGGAATTTAGGTCGTCTTTTTAAACGTTCCCAAGCCAAATTTGAATCTACACGTTTCGCTCCAACTGTAATAAACCTAAATAGTGAACTTGTAGGAAACCTCACCTTTCCTATGAAAATTCAGCTACCTATTTAAAAAAATTCCAATCATGCAGCATGGCTTAAGGAGCCAATTTAAAAAAAGGTAGTGGGGAAATAATAATTTACATCATGGTTATTCGTTTGAACAGTAGCCAATGGTATCTGAGAGAACAAGAGTTTTTTTTTGGTGGCTGTGGCCGCCCAATGTGCTCCACCAAAGCGCTTATTGGTCGCTAGCACGGTTTATAGTGGATCTTTTGGGAAAAATAAGTCACAAGTCAAGTTTGGAGCATTTGAGATGAAAAATTCGTAACTTTGACCAATATGTGCAGTTTCAGCGTGCTGAAACTACTTGAAATAGATTCAGCGTTCAAAAAACATGATAAACGACACCCCACACGCCTATATTGATGAGCAATGATAATTTTTTTGTGGTTTTCTTCGTAGACTTCGAAGCATTGTCTCTAAAAGTAAACAAATAACTGCAAATTCTTTGAAGGTCATTTTACGAGCTGAGGGGGAAAACGGTGATTAATGCGAATGTAGTTCACACTTATATTTCAAATACTTTTTATTCCATGTAAAACAGTGAAAAGAGATTGGCAACCGAAATTTTATCAATGATTTACAGCAATATAATGTAACTGTGAAACACAAGAAACAAAAGATTTTTTCGCTTCAACATTAATCATGGAGTCATCATTCAAGTCAATATATTGAATATATTTCTGTAGTAGGTACTCGAATATGGAAGTCATCATCGTCCAGGATGTCGAAGAAGTTAGGTCGCTCTCATATAAAATGAATTCCAATAACTCAAAGTCAGAGAGATCTGACTCATCAGAAATATCTGACCCGTCTGAATGCATAATTACCGAGTATTTTGTGTTCGAGTAGCTAACAAAAATAAGCACAATCGTACGCACACCACTACCTACAAGGAAAGAGGCTGCCACTTATCGAACCAATAGGACTTTATCGGAACCCGAGGGCTGCGATAACTTTAACGGTCCGATAAAGGTTCTGCGGGCCTATTGAACCGATAGCGCGCATTGATAAACACGACCTCCGGTGTTATCGAGAGGTTAGCCCTAACGATACTTTATTGGGCCTTTATAAGTGATTGATAAACCGGCCCTTAGTATTTTAATCGACTACGTATTATATAAGGTTGGTATTCGCGTTTGGCGCCTCAACCTGAGAAATGTTGTGCTGGTCAGTGAAGGACCTTCACGGTTATGCAACCAGCCGGCGCCTTCCTTGTTTTGAAAGCTGCACTTGACCGTGAGAACGGGGTCCAGCTCTCTCGACGCAGCGACTTAAAAATCAACGAAAAGTTTGCCCCTCCCCCCTGTATACGATTTGTATATAATGTCTCGGAGCTTTACCAACAGCACAGACTTAACCATGAGTTTCACCATTTCTGTAAGTATGGATATCAATATCATTTTCAAAACACAATGCAGCTCCCATAATCCAGTAAAAAATTCACATGGCAATTGACCAGCTCATGAAAAGTAGGTAATTATCCAAATGTCCACAAAAAACTCCCCCTTATAAACCTAAATTGGTGAAATTTATGCACCATACTAGCCCCACCAGTTGGCAACTATGTGCTGTGTTTTAAAATTCGGGTTGGTGCAAGAAAAAAAAAATCGTGATGTGTAAAAATATATTTGGATAAATGTTACAAACTATCAGCCTCAGACCCAAACTTCAAGTAGCTGGTCTTCACAGTTCTTTTTGTAACGATAAAAAACAGTGGCGTCACCTCTGCGTCAAAGTCCACGAAATCCGCTTCACTAAGTTCTATGGCATATCTTTTAGGGAGAAATACGCAAAATGATTCCTCATTCCCCCGATCCAGGCATGTGAGAAGTATGGATTTACCATACATGTCATGTTTTAAAAACTTCATTTTCAACACCTTAAAAGGTGTTTGCAGGGGCAAGTCAGCCATTGGCCGCCTCCTTGTCTCTTCAGACAGCTGTCGAGCATTGAGCGTGTTGAGCCTGTAATGAAAAAAATGTTCCATTAAACTTACTCGCTTCGTATTAATTGATTTAGATCATCGACCACACTGGCCAGGAAGTGACAGTCCTTGTGGAGGCCACGCACCCCCAAGGGACAGTCCCCCCTCTGGCCCCCCGGCCAACTTACGAAGGGACGCTGCCCCAAGGGGCCACTCTGACACCGCCTCACAGCCCGCCAGCGTATGAAGCGCTTTACGGGCCAGGGGACAGCCCCCAATCACCACCACCCGCCACAGAGGCGGCGCCCTCCACCCCCACAAGCGCTGATGTAAGTACAGAGACTGAATTTTAATAGTCCGTAGCAATAGCCCGATTTTCCAACATATTGTATGCCTATCCCATCAAATTTTGATAGGGAGATTGATCAAGTCCATTACCTGATCTGCCCAAAAATGTAAAATACTTTAGCTCATTAAATTTTGGTAAAAATATCAGAATTGTGTGAGATGTGTCCAAAATTGAGGCGCATATTATAGAACACATTTCAAATTTAAAAAAGGAGAGTTGTAATAGTTGCAACATAAATTCGCTAATATTGGACAACAATTTTGCAAGGTTGTGGAGTTAAAAATAGTAAAATTCATTGCTGTCGGACCAAAGTTCCCCAAGGGGGGACAAATTTGCCTATGAATCACAAGTCCTAAATCCCTAGACCCCACTTCAAAAAAATCCGGCTTAAACTAATTGGATGTTTTTCTTTTTTTGTTTCAGGAGATGCAGGTGGTTAAAGAACGAATCGAGTTCTTGGAAAGTGAATTAGAAATATTATATAATATCCTGCAAATTTTAATTTAAGAAATAAAAACTTTTTTTATATATTGTTTTTATGTCAAATTCACAAAATCTAAGTAAATGCTCATGTGTATTGGGATACTAACCACAAGTTTCCAGACATGGTTTGGTGAGTATATGGTAGAAAACCTCAGTTTATATACTCTTCAGATCAGTGTTGGTGGGGGTAAGTCCATGGTGGGGCCTGGTAGTCCAGTGGGAGGAGAAGTCTTGGGAGTAGGGTGCGATTCTATAAAACAGCCTGCATTGGGGGCCAAGAGCTCTTTTCTGCAAAGTCTCCACTGGCACTCCCCCCCCCCCCCCCCCACGTACTGCTCAAGACTATTGGAGGTACACCCATGAGAAGTGCCCATATGAGCAAGCCAACTCTGCCAGCTGCCATGAAGTCCTCCTCCACTGCCCGTAGTCCCAAGAAGTCACCTCTTCAGCCAGCCCGCCATACCACAGCGGAAAGGCCACGAACCGTCGCCGCCGGCGCCACCTCCAGCACATATATGTGTTCAAATTGTCAGGCCACCTCACAGTCACTAGACTACATACACAGCCACACAAATTCAGGTATTTGTGTCCCAAAAACCTGCATTGTATGCCACAGAACATTTGGTAACACCCAAGAATTTGTTAGGCACCTGAAACGGTGTTCAAGCAATGCAAGACCAAGTGTCATATGTGACGGTCGCCTGTATGGTAAAACAATCAAACTAACCAGGGAGGCCTCAAGCAAATATGAAAATACAAAATTTGAATGTTTGATCTGTGGAAAAGGATATAAGTCGAAACGGTACCTCGATTTTCACATGGTAAAACAAATGTGTAAGATACATAGTTGCACCATTTGCCAAAAACCTGCGATGTCAAAGTTTTTTAAAGAAGTACATGAGAAAAAATGCAGGGATAATGCAAGTAAAAATGAAGAGGCTAGAAACAGTCAACTTGTTGCACATATTGATAATTTGAATCAAATAAGTGATAAATTTACCCTCGTCGAATCACATTTTAATAACAATTTAAAAAGTTATTATCTGGTGAATGTAAATAATGCCCTCACTCTAGTGAAATTTTTGGAAAATAACATAGGCAAAATTTATATGAAAATTCAAGCACATAAAAAGATGTGGGAGTCTATCAAAATCCATGTTAGTGTAGACTGCTTGTACATCCACCCAAAAACGGAGGAGGAGACAACTCGGACATTTAAAAATATGGCTATTCCAATATTTCCAGACTCTGATGTTCTTGAAATGATCGAAGAAATTATTGAAAAAATTTTAAATGATTCAGATGAGCATCAAAAAAGGGGTTCAGGATGGTCGTTTGTTTCGGTGTATGGAATGACATTAACTTTGGCAAAATACAATCCACTGATGGTAGGAGGATCCTTTGAAACAATTCCTGATTGGTTAAAAAAAACGGGTGCTGTTGACTGTAGACAGATTGCCAACGACCAAAAATGTTTTTACCATGCTATAACACTAAATTCACGCTCGGAATATTCGTTTGATAACATCAAATTCCCCACGCCACTCTCACAGATTGAATTTTTTGAAAAACAGAACCCACAAGTATCAATAAACATTTATTCGATCGGAAAGGGCCTTAAAATCTTCCCCCTACGGGTGTCTAAAGTTGAACTTTCCAACCACAAAGATTTACTGTACCTAGATGGAGGGCGGGACTCTCCCCATGTAATTCGCGTAATAAATTTTGAAAAATTAATAAAAAATCAACTAACAAAGAATAAAAATCCGATTATTATTTGCAAAAAATGTTTTACATATTATCAGGATTATAGTGCCGGTCAGCTGACTAGCAAAGAACAAAGAATGGAGAAACACAGGAAATTTTGCAATTCAGACAATGGGCACATGTCTCGTACAATAATGCCCGAAGGTGACAAGGCAATTCTCAAATTTAGAAACTTTCAGTATAGGATTAAGCTCCCTGTCCTCATTTACGCGGATGTTGAATCGCTCTTGGTCAGAATGCAAGAACATCAGTCAGAATGGAGAACAAAAAACTTAGTCGCTTATCAAAAACATCAAATGTTTAGTTATGGGATTTATGTTGCAACCGATTTGTACAAACAACATCCAAATTTTAATAGGGTCATTACATATACTGGGGAGGATGCCGATGTGCAAATGATGAAAACACTGGCAAAATTGGCTAATGAGCTTATGGACTGTTTTTTCACAAATAAAAAGCACATGTGTGAAATGAGCGAATTAGAAAAATTGCGTCACGAACTTGCAAAAACCTGTCATTTGTGCAATGAAAATTTAAACTGTGACGATAAGGTCCATGATCACGATCATTTCAGTGGAACGTACCGGGGTGCCGCCCATAATAAATGCAATTTGCTAGCCAAAACCCCAAACTTCATACCAGTAGTCTATCACTCCGGTAGTAAATATGATTTTAGGTTTGTGGTCCAAAATTTATCCAAGTTGGCTGGAAAAGTTGAAGTTTTACCTCACAGTGAGGAAACTTTTATTTCAGTTTCAAAGGAAATTTACCATGACAAGGGAAATTTTTCAATCAAGCTTAGGTTTATAGACTCATTCCGATTCATGTCCAGCAGCCTTGATGTTTTGAGTCAAACGCTGGAGCCTGAACAATTAATAATAATAATAGTAATAAACTCTTTATTTGTGTGTTAGACATGGTTGTCCATTAATACACAAGGAATTACAACAAAAATGTATACAAAATATCAATGACATGGTTGGAGATTGAAATACAGAAGGTTACATAATTATTTTCAATACGAGATAGGGAAAAACAAATTGAATATTCTTAAAACTATGAATTAATTGAGAAGTAAAAATGAAAATTATGATAAAAAAAAAGAAAAAAGAAAATGCGCTCAATCGTTCCTCAACAAATGCTCAAAAACGAGTGTCTTGAATCTCCGAAAAGTGGGGAGAGATCTAAGGGGGATGGGGAGGGAATTCCACAATCTGGCCCCAACCACGCCAAATGAGTTGGAAAATATTCTAGTAGAATGACGCACAATCATTAGGGCATTAGAGCGTTGGGATGAAGCTTTAGAAAGAAGAGAGCAGAGATAGGGTGGAGAAAGGGAGTGTAATATCTTGTAGATGAAAGCAAGATGGCGAAATTTGTAGTAGTTTGCTAGAGGGAGGTTGAAAAGAGTATTATCCTGAATTGAGTGACGGGGTTTAATATTGCAAATATATCTGATGCAAGCATTATGGGCAGTATTTAATTTATTGAAACATTGTGAACTAAGAGCATAGGAAAATATTGTATCACAGTATAGGAAATATGGAGCAATAAGGGCAGTTACTAGGGATCTTTTTAGGTTGGAAGGAGTGAACTTGGCTAGCCTTTTCAGAGGATGTAGACTGCCATAAACACGCTTGCAGATGAGATTGATGTGTTGCTCCCAGGAAAGTGTACTATTGATAATAAGACCAAGATTACGTACTGACGTTGAATAGGAAATAGGAACACCATTGATCAGAATAGGAGGTATAGGGTCAGTGGGGATCTCAGTCTTAGAAACAACAATCACCTGTGATTTGGCAGGGTTGATGGCTATTCCGAGTGGCCCAGTTGCATATGGCAGTAAGATCGTAATTTACTTTATGGACCGCCTCAACAATACTCTCTAACTTGGTTGAAAAATAAATTTGGAAGTCGTCAGCAAATAGGGCGTACCTACAGTGGCGCAATGTTGTTGGAAGATCATCAATGAATAGGGAGAAGAGGAGCGGGCCAAGTACTGCACCTTGGGGTACGCCTGAGAAATTTGGCAAATGATTAGAGTATTTGCCGTTAGAGAAAACCTTCTGATAACGAGAGCAAACATAAGACGAAATGAGGTTACGGGCAGAAGTTGCAAAAGAAAAGAAATGTCCAAGTTTCTCCACAAGGCGTACATGAGAGACTGATCCAAATGCGTTTCTGAAATCTAGAAGCACCAAAATTACACATCGGAATTGTCAAGAGCAATTCTGCAATCTTCAATTACTCGGAGCAAAGCAGTCTCGCAGCTGTGCTTGAGGCGGAAACCGGACTGGTACGTGGAGAGTAAAGAGTGGCAGGATATGAAACAGCTAATTTGTGCTAGCATGATATGCTCAAACACTTTACTAAGAAATGGCAGAATACTAATAGGTCGGAATTCAGAAATGTTGGAAGGGCGTGAGACTTTTGGAATAGGTTTTACAATTGCTGATTTCCAACAAGTTGGGTATGTGGAAGAGGAGAGTATAAAATTGAATAAGTAAGTAAGGTGAGACAGAATTGCAGGTAACAAAAGGAGAAGAAATTGGCGAGGGATACCGTCTGTTCCCACTGCATTGGAGGAGACTTCATCAAGAGCAAGTAGTACTTCCTCAGATTCAACATTTCTAAACGAAAAATCTGGAATGTTATTTGAGGGTACATTGGCATTTGTGAGGGGTTCAGCTAATGGTATATTACTGACATCAGTAAAGTGGTGGTTAAGAGCATCTGGATCGAACTCAGACGAACTTTCCTCCTTACCGTCACTTAAACCGAGACTCCTGATGTTTTTCCAAAGTTCTTTGGATGGGAGGTGGATGTCAAGTTTCGATGAGTAATGCTCCTTCTTAGCCTTTCGGACCAACTTCTTAACCCATGCATGGATCCTCATATATCTGTCATAATCAGCAGATGCTGCATCACGCATAGCCATGGCATACTTGATTTTTTGGTTGAACCAAGGGTAGGAGAAAGTGCTGGGTCTAAAAGTGCGCAATGGGGCATGTTTGTCAAGAAGGCTTGTAATTTGGCCATTAAAAAAATCCGTCTTATCATCCGTCCCAATACTCGAGTAGAGGGGGGACCAATCATACAAAGCTGCGTCATTCAGAAGTGCTTCTTGATTGATTTTATCGAAATTACGGCAAGTAATACGTTTTTTAATAAATTTGAATGGAGGGGATTTGTATTTACATACAAGAAGTTTATGGTGGCCGAAATAAGGTACTGAAAACTGACTATAGCTCGATACTCGCAACGGGTTACGGACAAAACAAACATCTATCAGCGTTTCTGCAGAAGTTATATGTGTGGGTGTTGATGGGAGAACTGTGAGATTCATATTGTCCAGTAAACCTAGCAGTTTGGTAGACGGACTGCTCTTCAATAGAAGGTTGGTATTGAGATCGCCAACACAGATTACATGAGAGTAATTACAAATTATGCGAGACAATGCTTCTTCAAGATCATCGTAGTTAGATGGTGTATGAGGAACATAAATAACTCCTATAAGCAAGGCGTCATGGGGCAACTTAACCTCTACGAATAAATACTCAAAGAAGGAACCATGAGGGCTGAATAGGACTACTTTGGAATGAATGTTAGATAGATGATACAAGGCTACGCCACCACCTCTGCTCCGAAATCTGTCATTCCTAATTAAGCTATAATCGTGTATCGCCATGGCTTTATTTGGAATAGTTGACTTGAGCCAGCTCTCAGTTACCGCAAAGAATTGGGGTTTGTGCGATTGAAGCAAGAATCTGAGCTCTTCAATTTTACTGGGGAGGGACTGGATGTTAATACAGCCAACTGCGATTGATTTTTTGTCATTCTGGAGGGCCATTGCGACATCACTAAAACTCGGTATAGACGACGGAGGGAGAAGCGAGTCATTCAGGAGCGGTCCCACCAAACTCGTGGAAGAGCCAGACCGGGAAGACATATCAACCCCATCCATGAGAAATCAAACCCCCCCACTCGGAAAATCCACGACAGCAAACATGAAGAAGTGTAGATGAGCGCACATGGTAAAACAAGATATTAAGAAAGTGAGAAATATCACAATATGAAAATGAAGGCATTATTGTATTACATAATTAAGTTGAAGAAAAATGAGAATGAACAAATTTCAGAAAGAAAGGGATAACAAATTTTCAGCTCCTATATAGTGGAATCAAATCGAACATCATAAAAGATCCTACTTAAAGTGATCTTAAAACACCTAAATTTTTCAGAATTGAAATTAAGGTTGAACATTTTGACTGAATAGGTAGACAAGTAGTTACAAGTTTAAAAAAAGAACACCGGGTTGAATGTGGAATATTTCAAGAAAAAATTACCTTACAATGAGGCAGCAATGGCATCAAATTCTTGCATGGATGAGACAGAATAAATTTTGTTCTTGAACTTGAATTTTACCATACCATTTGAAGACCAAACCTGTTGTGAAGTGAATTTTTCCATTGCTGTGTGGAGGAGTTTGCGTCGTGCAGGTGTCAAGTCCTCAGTAATCATTAGACCAGATCCTTTAAGATTACGTTTGTGACGGAAGACATCCATCTTGCATGAGTGTTTTGACAGTGTTATAATGACTGGACGAGGGCGAGGAGTGGAAGATCCTGCAGGAACATCGAATTTGCCCACCCTACGTGCACGAACTACGGCGCTAGGGTCTATAGGACAAAATGGTTTCACTTTTTCGTTTATAATAGAGACAACTGCACGCTCAAGCTCGAGCTCACGCTCGTGAGGATTCAGGTAAGTAGTGGCCTCTTCCGGCAAACCTCTCAAGCATACATTGAGGAAGCGGCTGTTTTGGCGTTCAGTATCAAGAGCGCTCTCGAATCGGTCATTAATGGAATCAAGACAAACATCAACTGATTTTTGAACCAAACCTGACAGACTGTGTCTCAGAGAAGTCTCAAAAGAGGTTATATTGTCGGATTGGGAATCACCAAAAATTGACGAAGCATTGGCAATAATTTCAGCAAGGAAAGGTTGAATGTCGACCTTGGATGACAACTTGGAAGAATGGAGAGGATGATTGTTCGTTTGGGAAATATTACCTCTTGTCCCCCGTTTGTTCTTGTTGACAAAGTCGTTGGACATTATTGTGGGTTTGCTTAGATTTAACGCCAAAATAGACCACGCAAACAACACAAAATTGGGAATAGAGCACAAGAAATCACTTCACACCCTAAAACTGGTGGTAAATCAACAATAACAACGGAAAATAACTACTTCCACGGAGCCTTGAGTTTCCCTACTCGCAGGCAGTCGCCATTTCTTATCAATTATCAATTATCCCACAGCATTACCCCGATCCCCACCAGGTTGAGTTACTATCAAAGAAATCGACATTTTGCTACGATTTTTTAGATAATATAGCTAAGCTGCAGTACACCCAACTCCCTTCTAAAGAAGAATTTTTTTCAGAGCTGTATGAGCAGCATATTGCACAGGAAAAGTATGACAGGGTTAAATTAATATGGGACACGTTCGGGGTGAAAACATTGGGGGAATTTAGTACTTTGTATCTAGTTTCAGATGTTTTGTTACTCGCCGAAGTTTTTCAAAATTTTCGCATGGGAATGCTATCATCTGATTACAGGCTGGACCCTTTTCATTTGTACTCGTTACCAGGTATTGCTCAACAGGCAATGCTTAGTCTGACATCAGCAGAAATTGAGTTAATAACAGACGATACAATTTACAGCCTTTTTGAACAGTCGATTCGTGGGGGCTACTGTGGTGCATCTCTGCGCCATGCCACCTCAGATGAACAGTATGAAATTTGCTATGTAGATGCAAATGGGCTCTATGCACACTGCATGAAGAACTATCTGCCCATTTCAGATTTTGAGTACATTTGCCCTGAAAGTGTTGACCTTCTTAGCATATGCGATGAATCCCCTTTTGGATACCTGGCTAGTGTAGATCTATACACACCACCACACCTACATGATACATTTAACGATTTCCCACCCGTCATTAACCACCTGCAAATTCCCGGTTCGAAATACAACAAATTGGTAGGAACTCTGGAAAAGCAGACAAATTTCGTTGTACATTATCGTCTGTTGCAGCTATTGGTTAGCCTAGGTATTGAGATTACAAAAATACGTGAAATAGTACGGTTTAAACAGAGCCCATGGATCAGGCCTTATATTGAATTTAATTATCAGAAAAGGGCTCAAGCGAAATATCGCTCCCAATCTCAAATGTTAAAATATCTTTGTAACGCGAATTACGGGAAATTGATTCAGAATGTTAGGGCCCATATGAACATGAAAATAGTAACAAATTGGTCTGCTGCAAGAAAACTGATAAATTCGCCACATTACCTGCGCCATACATCTTTTGGCCAAGATGTCATTGGCATTCAGTTAGCTAAAGAGGAAATTGTACTGTCCAGTCCCATCTCCGCAGGGGCTGCTATTTTAGATCTTTCAAAGGCACATATGCTCTCCTTCCATTACAAGGTAATGAAAACACATTATGGTAATCCCAGACTTGAACTGTGCTACACTGACACAGATTCGTTAGTGTATCGAATAAAAACTTATGGCAGAGATTGGAGGCAGGAAATTTCGGAAAATGTACAATTACGTAAACATTTTGACTTTTCAGAACTACCCCCAGCTAGCAAATATTACAGCGCCCAGTACCATTGTGAAACCGGTTTTTTCAAGGATGAAATGAAGGGGAAGAGAATTTTAGAATTTGTAGCACTCCGGGCCAAGATGTATGCAATACGGGTAGAAGGTGAAACAGATGGGGAAGAGACTACAATTAAAAAAAGCAAGGGAACCCCCAAGCATGCAGTTCAGAACAGGCTAACTTTCCAGCACTACAAAAATATCCTGTTTGAAAACTCCCACACTATGGAACACGGGAAGGTGTCCAGGTATCTGAGGATGGTGGCCATTTGTATATGAAATTTAATTCAATTCGTTCACGTAGCCATCAGCTTTATACTGTGCGCCAGAAAAAACTGTGCCTTTCAAATGACGATGATAAGCGAATTCAATTAAATGATGGTATTCACACACTAGCATGGGGACATTATAGAGCAAAATCATTACTGTCTGAAAACGATGATGATGAGGGTGAATTTTCACAGTAGCGAGGGTTGTTACTATATAAGCTGTAAATACGCTAGGCTAGGTCAGTATGGTTAAAACAGTCAAACATAAAGGACAGGGTCTATTGAACCGTCTTATTGACTCTTTACCATTCGAAGTTCATTTTCCGAAATATCAATTTTGCGGGCCAGGAACAGACTTTGAAAAACGTAAATCGCTAGGACAGCGAGGTATAAATTTGCTGGACAGTTTATGCTTTGCCCATGATCAAATATATCATACGACTAAAGACAATCAAAAAAGAAACGAGGCTGATAAACAGTTGGAATTTGGAGCTTGGGATATAGCTAGAGACAATAAATCCCCCCTAGCAGAACGACTTGCTGCCTGGCTGGTAGTTAACGCGATGAAATTGAAGACATCAACAGGCTCGGGCATGCACCGAAGGCGCCAGCGGCGACAGCAGCATACAAGGAAAAAGCCCACAGTAACTATGAGGAAGAAGAAGAGGAAAATAAGTCATAGAGGGGCGCCCCACCTTATTATAAAAAAGGGCGGTTTTCTTCCCCTACTTGCAGCCGCTATACCATACATAACAGCCCTAGGTAGCCTAGTGGGTGGAGGCGCTGCAGTAGCAAAGACCGTGATAGACGCAAAACGCTCCGCAGAGGATTTGGACGAGACTCGCAGGCACAATCGACAGCTCGAAGCACAACGTGCTCAGCAGCAGCAGGCTGGTGGAAAAGGGCTTTACATTCGCCCGTATAAAAGGGGTGGTGGGGGCGGTAGGCATGCCTCCAGGAATAGGCCAGCCTCCAGGCCTGCAATGCGTGGCCGGGGGCTGTACATTCGCCCATACAGGGGTGGAGGACGTGGTACCGCCTTGGTGGGCGTGCAGTCAAAAAACTAGACGTTGTCCTTCCAAAAAAAGCTTTGACTAATGTAGATTTGGAAGGACTCTGTGCACAGGCTAAAATTGTCGGTTTTATTGGAGTGCGAATGCGGGATGAAATCCCAACTAGTGAGCCAAGTGAACCGGAATCTGCAATTATCAACTTGGACTCTAGCGCTCATGATGGAACACATTGGACTGCATACTGGCTGAACGACGAGGGAGCTGTATACTATTTCGATAGTTATGGCAACATGGAGCCACCCTTGGAATGGAAGCAATACTTTGACCGCCGCGGCTGTAGAGACGTGTATTACAACACAAATACGTTGCAAACGTACAACAGCGTCATTTGTGGCCATTTGTGCTTTTTGTTCCTGTGGACGATTTCGGAAAACTATAAAAATTCTCTGGCCTAAAGGGGGCAGCGTCAGTAGAAGGCAGCATGTCATCGTTTACAGTCACACTCACTGGACGGAATAGTGAACTACATTCATCATTTTTCCCACCCATTGAACTCGAAGGTGCTGGTGCCGGTGACTGGGAGGCTGGTCTGACATCGTTTGACTCGTATTTTTCCATACCCAACCTGGTAGAAGGGGAAAACTCAACCTTATACCTACTGGATGGAAGCGGACACGAGTTACATGACAAAAGTGGTCGATTTGTCGATGGCAAAGACATCCAAGCATTATTGAACAAGATTGTTACCAATGTAAAAGTGGAGTTTTCCAATGATTACATTGTACTTGTAACAGAAACGACGACATTGTTCAACTCGGCAGACGACTCTGTATTGATACCTCTGGGATTCGACAAGGGACGTGTACTGCGGGCATCAACAACCATGTCATACACAGCTGATAGGCCGCTGAAGCGGACTTGGTCAGCTAGCTTGAAGAAACATGTTGCGGGGGCCGAGCTGGCAGCTGGAAGGCAACACTTTTTGTACACTGGAACTGTCTACATGATTCCAACAGGAACCTACGAAATGGATGATTTGAGTCAATTACTAACATCCGAATTGAAAGCGCTTGGAGTAGATTTCGAGCTAAAAGTCAATTTGAATACGCTTAAATGTGGAATAAAATGTTCAAAACGATTCGATTTCAATAGGCACGACTCATTTTCGACCCTTTTGGGCTTTAAACCGGAGCAGGATATGCCGAACAATGAATGGAACTGGTCCAGCGATGTGATACACGTGTTCAATGTGACAACAATCGGTGTGGCGGTGTCATGTTGTGAAGGAGACTATCGCAATGGGCAACCATCACACGTGGTCTATCAGTTTACACCGGGCGTTGCACCAGGATACCGTTTGACGGAAACGGCAAAAACCGTTACTTATCATCCGGTAATTACTGACAAGCTCGATGAAATTACGGTCCAAATAATCGATCAAGATGGTCGTTTGATCAATTTTCGAGATGAGCTCATTTCCATTCGACTTCATTTTCGAAAGGCCATATAAAACTCGAACTCATACCACAACCATCGCCATTCAATAACATGTTGGTGTTCCGTCATCATCCATATAAAAAGGAGGCACCATCTTCAAGCAGGTTCAGTACAGCTGGTAGAGGCAAAGGTGACAAAGGTCCAAGGAGGAGACTTACACAGGAAAACATCAGCTTTCTTCAGAGTTTAGGATTCAGCGTGAACCCACAGCAGCAGCACTATGTTGGACATTGATCGACAGCCGGAATTTGATGAAAGGTTGTACAGATTTGAATACCACCCCCATGAACCGTATGCATCTGCCAGGTACAACGTTTCGGATGAAATCAGGTTCCCATTTTCACAGCCTGGGGAATATGTGCTTGTATCGAAAAGCTATTTGTACATTGAAGGAAGTTTGACAAAACAGGATCGATTTACTCTCGCCCCAAATGCAATTGCGCAGGCATTTGATGAGATAAAATTGTTGGTAAATGGAGAAATAGTAGACCGAACAAATTATCCCGGAATATCTTCAAGCATGAAAGCATATGCCAGCTACAGTAAATCGGCTATCGACGGACTTCAACAAGCTGGTTGGATGGTTCCATCTTCTAAGGTGGCGTTAAACCCCTGTGTCGACACTGTGAGTGGGAAATTTTCCGCTTGTGTACCATTAAACACTCTGCTGGGTTTTGCCGAAGACTATCGCCAAGTTTTGGTGAATGTACGGATGCAACTGGTACTCAACAGGTCTGCTTCTAATGCCAACATGATTGTACCAAGGCTACCAGTGGCCACCGATGGTGGTACACTATCGACCGGGAGTCCTGAGGTGACAATTGGCAAAATGGTCTGGTATTTGCCATACGTCACGCCGTCTAACAGAGAAAAGGTAAATTTGCTCTCCTTACTTGGAAAAAATGAACCCATCACAATGGGGTTTAGAAGTTGGAACCTGTCGGTTTTTCCTTCCCTACCGACCAACAAAGAGTTTTCTTGGACCATTAAAAACAGCACTGACCTGGAGAAACCTCGCTACGTTCTTTTTGCACTGCAAACTGATCGCCAAAAGGATGTGAACAAAAATGTCAGCTTATTCGACCACTGTAAACTGACGAATCTACGCCTTCATATTGGCTCGCAGATTTTCCCCTACAGCAGAATGAACCTGGATTTCGATACTAAGCGTGTGGCCTTGCTCTACCAAATGTACATGGATTTTCAGCGATCATACTACTCTAAAGAGTGGTCCGAACCTATGCTGACGTATGAGGAGTTTATAGCTAATGCGCCGATTGCGATTATCGATTGCAGCCACCAAATTGAATCGAGCACAGGAAACAACGTTGTCGACATCTTAATCGACTTTGAGACCAAGGACACAATTGCACCAAATACTTCTGCTTATTGCCTTATGCTCCAAGATTGTCTATTTTCCTATAGCCCATTGTCTGGGATTGTCAGGCGTGGCGTGTAACCAATTTTTTGTCAAATAAAAAACTATCGAAACTCACGAGCTTGTTTTCTTCTCACACACACACACACACTATAATAACCCCCCATTCACCGAATCCCTGGTTAGTTTCAAGTATGAGGCTTGTACAGCAAGACGTTCAGTTAGACGTTAAAGATGATGCAGAGGAGGAGAGGGCAGAGGAGGGCTCTAGCGATAATGTAGACTACCTACCTCATGGCCCGTTGTTTGGTAAAAATCCTATAAGAGGACTCGTATGTGGACCATCGGGTTCTGGAAAAACTTGTAGCATCCTTTCTCTATTGCTACACCCAAACGGGTTGAGGTTTGAAAATGTTTACTTATTTTGTCGAACTCCGAATCAGGAAAAGTATAAATTCCTAAGGAGGGTATTAGAGCCTCTCGCACCTAAAATCGGTTTCTACTCATTTGGCCCTTCCCCCATTGATGGCCAAGTCGCGCTATTAAGACCGGATGAAATCAAACCTCGCTCCGTAGTTATTTTTGATGACATCATAACGGAAGACTACAAGATTTTGAGAGAATATTTCGCAATGTCCCGTCATTTCGCTCTAGACATATTTGTCTGCACTCACAGTTACGTGTTGGTTCCCAAAAATCTGATACGGATTAATCTTACTATGGTGGTACTATTCAGAATGGACTCCTTGAACGTTCGACACATTTACAACGATCATGTACAGGGGGATATGGATTTCGCCTCGTTTAAAGAGATGTGCAACTATTGCTGGACCCGAGATTCATTTTTAGTGGTGGATAAGGAAGCTAGTTTGAACAATGGTCGCTACAGAATGGGCTTTGACAAGTATATATTGCCCGACGTGTAGGCTTTCAGGACAGTCGGGATGAAATTACAAGAGGAGCAACGTATCACAGCAAGGCTTGTTAAAGCTCAAAAAGCTGTTAGAGACAAGTACAAACTGCTTAAAAAAGGACAGTTTCAAACTAGACTCGACACAGCATCACTGTTTGAACCCTTGAAGGATATTTTTAAACCAGCTCCTCCTCCTCCAGTGGAACAATAACCACCAGCCCCCCGCCTACCGGTTTTCAAAAGTAGGAAAAGACGTCGAAAAGTTCGCAGGGCGGCGACTCAACCACCTGCTGTCGTCATTGAGAAACCCGTTGAAGAAGAAGACCCATTTGCCCATCTTGAAGGCGATTACGTCAAAACAGAAAATGACGGTTCCGAACTGTTTATTTCAAACCCCTCAGGCTATCAAACGATACAAACACCCATATCCAGCAGCACTCCGGTCAAATCTTATCAAAGTGAGTTGGAACGGGTTGCCAACACTCCTGAAGGTAAAACCGAACTCGATAAGAGCTTGCGTAAGTTTAACTTGTACTCGAGACCCTACTTACGAGCTTTACTTACGGGAGTTGTCACTCCGGACATGGACAAAGTCTACGGACCCAAAGTAAATGCTAATGGGAAGCTAACTTTAGGATCTGAAAATTTAACGATGGATCGTGCCTATGTATATCTCGGGGATAAATTACAATTCCCAGTCACAGAAGGGTTGTTGGATTTGTTATTTCTGAAAATGCCGAAACCTGGAACATATACTGCAGAAGATCGTGCAAATTACAGAGACATGGTTTGGCACAGCAATGTCGCCCATCAAAGCTATTCAAAATTTAGATCGCTCAACACAAGTGGACACAAGTACAGATACCTGCTAAAGGAACTGCTCGCTCCTTATCTTGTAAAAAGGGGAAAGGGTTTTGTAAAGGCGACACCAGCTGAACCGAGATACGTGTATTTCGATGATCCCAATGAGCTTGTAGATCGGCTACGCTTGCTGTTTGCCTCAAAACAGGCTGGACATACGGCTCACGACCCCGAAATCTACTCTATACTCGAGGAGTTGAAAGAGTTGGATATCATCGTCTAACCTATCATTACCATGTTGGCTGTCAGCAGGTTTGGTTCTCAAGGAGGAGGTACATCCCCTCGCTCCGCTGGTGGAGGTGGTGGGGAGGATGTGTCTGCTTTAGTGAAAAAGTTAGTTAACAGTGAGATTGCCGCCGCTTTGGAAACAGCAGCGTTAAAGTCAAAGGTTTCCGCACTAGTGCAAGAATTGGTTAACAACACAGTGGCCTCGTTGGATAAACAAGTGGAGACTGCCATCACAAAATTGAACGTCGTAACATCAAAACCGAATATTATTGATGTAGGTAACAGACGTTTGGTTCACCTCAAAGCTCCAATTAATGGATCAGACGCCGTAAATCTAGACTCTCTGCCATATAAAAAGGATAACAAAACTTGGGCTCTACATTTTGGCTCTCATCGCCTCCTCAGCACTGCATCTCCCGTTTCTCCGCAGGATTTTGTCACATTGGCCTATCTGGAACGGAATTATGAGCCTAAAAAGGCGACTGGCCGAGGAGGTCCATAAACCGAAGAGAAGGCGTTACAAAACTGCGAGAGTATTGATTAAAGGAGTTTTTGACGATTTATGGCAGGGTGATCTTGTGGATTTGAGCATGTACCCAGATGGTGGTTACAAGTATTTGCTTACAGTGATTGATGCGGGATCTAAAATGGCCTGGGCCGAACCCCTGCGCAACAAGACTGGTTTGGAGGTGTCGAATGCTCTTGAACGTGTTTTTCAGTCGAGTGGTTTAATACCTAAATATTTTCAGACTGACAAGGGAAAGGAATTTTACAACTCACGAGTGAATGAACTGTTTCAACGTCATGGAATTCATCTATATTCTACTCATGGACATGGCCACGCTACTATAGTCGAACGATTTAATCGGTCAATCAAGGAACTCATGTTTTTGGAGTTCAGCGTTCAAGGTAACACAAAATGGAGGGCTCTAATTCCCGCCCTTTTGAATCGATACAACAACAGGTTCCACCGCAGTATTGGCATGAATCCAGCGGATGTAACAAAGGACAAGGAACGCTCGATTATCGAGAGATTATTCCCACCACCACCTCTACAGGTACGACGACCTCGTTTCAAGGTTGGAGACAGGGTTCGTATCAGCAAGTTGAAACACGTTTTTGCCAAATCTTATTTACCCAACTGGACGAATGAACAATTTATAATAACCAGAGTAAGAGGGGGGGAAGTTCCCACGTATTACTTGAAGGATGTTTATAACAAACCGGTTTTGGGGAGATTTTACGAGGAAGAGCTAAGGACTACCGCTTTTCCAGATGAGTATTTAGTGGAGAAAATCGTTAAACGAAGAAGGGGCAAGGTACTTGTTCGATGGCTAGGATTTGACCCTGAGCATGATACTTGGGAAAACCCACAAAATATCGAGTGGGGGTAGACTGCATATATACAGTTTCCAAGATTGTTCCCCAGCCAGTACAATGGATTCGCTAATGCTAACAAGTTCTTTCGTTGTTGATCGAGTGAAGAATTTGCAGTTGGTTGTGGGGCTGGTGGATTTGACAACGCCAATAATTGCGATTCGCCAACAGCGCTCTACACCCTTCTACATTTGTGTCAGTGACTGGGAATTGCTGAGCCACACACTCCCACAGGTGAATCGTAAGGAGGATAACACCTTTTTACATGGGACATACATGAGCACCACTACCACACCCCAGCAGCACATGATTTTGAGCTACTATCCGAGTTGGCTTGACCGGCTTTTGCACACTGAACCTCACAGCATTACGTTGAATGCAAAAACCACTTCAAATCTGGTGAGTTTAGTTCCAACCATTGACGCTGTTCTAGACAAAATGAAGGACTTCACCTCAACTGGTGGTGGGGCCACTTTTCCATCATCCTCCTCCCTACCAGTCAACCCATCGTCCCCACCCCTGGGCTTTTATATAGAAAACACGAACTGATGAGGTTTCAGTTCTCACCATACACTGCACATGGATTGTGGTGAACACCCGCTCGAACATCTCGTGCAAGGATTTGGACAACTGAAGACTGGGATACCATCGGACGTCACTCGACGACTGAGTGAACTTTGCAGACACGTCATCCCGGCCAATTCAACCTGCGTATCAAATCCCCCCACATCAAACGTGACCCTTTTCTTCTTCTTGGCTTCCCCACCAAGTGGACCCGCTGGACTGTTGTATACCTTTCTGATAATCATTTCACTCCTGCTAATCCTTCAAATCATACTCTCTGGCCTCCAGTATGGTGGTAGTAAAGGATCACGCGGAAGTGAAGAACAGCTCGGATTATCCCCCTCCTCCCCCTCCTGCGGATGAAGTAACTGGACTTGTGCGGCTTGCCTCTTTACCAGGCTATCACACCTTCCTGAAATATCTACCATACTTGGATTTTTGCAAGACTATGACTCGACTGGATGAGCTGCTGGCCATAATACACGACTTGGAGCAACAACATCCTGGAGGCTATTTTGCGAATACACCGACTAGTGGATATCATTTCAACACATGTTCTTGGGTATGCAATGTAAATGGAGATGTTGTAGACACATGCGCTTGTCAGTACCTCTCTTTAGCAACTTGCGAATTTATCAGCCTTTTGGATTCGATTGGATTTCAATAAACTACAATTATTCCTACTACGTTGGTTTTCTTTTTTAACCCCCCCTACTACTCATGGGTATATAAGAGTGTGTGCGTTTTGTGTTCCTGGCCCACAACTAGCAGACTTGTTGAACCAGTAGGATGTGTGACCTCAACAAAGAAACCGATAGGCTAGCCTCTTTTGTGGATTGGCCCTTGAGCCTACCCTCGGCGAAAGATATGGCTCAAGCAGGTTTTTATTACACTAGGCACAGCGATAAAGTAAAATGCCCATTTTGCAACGTTATTATAGACAACTGGCTACCTTCCGATATTCCCTTCAATGTACACACGCGCTGGAGCCCCAACTGTCATTTTGTCACGACACCCACTGATGTAATTAGTGGCGGCGGCGGCGGCGGCGGGGAAGTCGACGCACCAACGATGGATATTGGATCTTCCAACCGTGTGAACCTGGATTCGTTTGATGGAAGATTTGCCACTTTTACGATGTGGCCAAAGGTATTGCGACATCTCGTTACGGACCTTTGCAGCGCAGGATTCCACTACCATGGGACGATGGGCGACATGGTAACCTGTTACAGCTGTAACGGGTCGATCAGCGAGTGGGAAGTACATGATGACCCTTGGGTTCAACACGCACGATTTTTCCCGCAATGCCTACATCTTCTCAATGTGAAAGGAAATGCTTTCATTAATTCTGTAAAACTTGCAGCAGATGATGATTGGAATTAATAAATCTTACAATGAAACAAATTACTGCGTTTGTTGCTTCCCTTTACCAGAATACCAACCTTATATAATACGTAGTTGATTAAAATACTTACTATAGTTGATTAAGCGTAGCAGCGACAGCAGAGTTGGAGAGGGGCGGCGGGCAGCAATGACGACCGAGGTAAGTTGAACACGTACTACTAGATTATAATGAGATATAGCCGGCCCGCGACCGCACACACACAAAGCACCAGCACCTGGTTAAAAGCAATAGTGCGTTTTTGCCAAACGAGGCCCCCGTGCGAATATTTTTGCACTGTAGCTAGGATGACGTCAGTCGCGCGATTTTCTAGTACAGGGGGGGGCTGGTGGAATGATGTCAGTCATTTTTGCACCACTTCAAACTCTGAGGCTAACACCCACCCACCCACTGACGCCAGTTTTGTTGCAGCTGCCAAAAAATTCACCACTTCGACCAGCCCATTTAATACACGCCCGCAACCCCCGCCCACCCAGTTGAACGTGCAGAAAACATTCACCAACTGACGTCAGTGAAGGTGCCTGCTGCAAAAACCACTTCAACCCATTTAATACACGCCCGCAACCCCCGCCCACCCGGTATGTGTAGAAAAATTCACCACCAAACATTTACCAACTGACGTCAGTGTGCTGCAAAAACCCCACGCCCGCACCCCCCGCCCACCCGTTTATTACATTCCTGTACTCTTTTTTTCGCATGTGAAAAAGTTTAGGTACAGCCCCTGTGTTATCAGTAAGACCTTAAAAAACCCCCTGTACTTTTATTTTCGCACACCATGGCATCGGCGAAAAAAAAGGTACAGGTATACCCTACTTACATAGTTTAAAGCGATGCACTAGCGGCTCTAAGTGGGATAAGAGTTGAACTATTTGGCAATTTACCTGATATGTCATTTCTCAGATATTCAGATTTCACACTGGTTTTCTCCTAAGACATTCCGACATGAACACCGCATTATGTGGTCAATAATTTATAATTTCCGTTAGTAAACAAAATTTGCCAAAAAGTGAAAATATGTAACCCACAAAAATAAACTATTCTCCTTTTTTGGCCAAATTCTGTTTAGTAACGGAAATTAACACTTATTTACCACTTAATGAGGTGTTTATGTCGGGAAGCCTTAGCAGAAAACAAATGTGAATTTTGAATTTTGGAGTTACCACTTGAAATGACGTATCAGGTAAATTGCCGAGTAGTTCAACTCAAATCCCACTTAGAGCGCTAGTGCATCGCCTTAAAGAACTGCAATGAATGGAACTGCAAATTTATAAATAAACTAAAAAAGCCAGGAAGGTTTGCCATTTCTAATGTTGGGTTGTTGGCAGCATTGAGAACCTTCGAAACTTCACTCCGCCTCCCAGGGCCAACAGCCAGCCGCGGATGTCAATACACCTGATATCATTTTTTGCTGCATTTCCACTTATGATGACCCTCTATTTTTAAAAAGCGCTTATTTTCGAAAACGGGCTTCACACTGCAATTTTTCCAAGATTTCAAAATTCAAAAATTCCCCATTATTGAATTTCACAGTACATATTCATTTTCTTTCCCTAATTCCGAATTAGGTATCTAAGTAGGACCGTTATTTTTAATGCTAAGGCAAAGGAGCGTTAGAAAAAGTACAAACATAACTATAGTCTATCTGCAATGACATTGGGCTCCGGACCCGCTCGAAGCAGCCGACGCATGAAGTACTACCAGAATTCGGGAATTTCGCTAAGGTGTGTTGGTCACACTGGGTCCCGAGCCTGCAGAGATTGTCGAAGCTCCCGTCCTTTGTTTACCGTCGAGTATATTTTTACGTTTTTGTCGTTCCGAATCGTTGTTCTCCTCACCGCTTTTTCTGCATTTCGGTACGGTCGTTCCGTTTGTATCGGTCGTTTGTGTTACAAACATGGAAACTCCCCAATCATCGTGAACGTTAAAAAAGAAGGCTCTTCGTCGTCAAGCCCAAGAAATCGTGTTCAATACTTACAGTATTTGAAAGACCTAAAATAAACCGGGCAACTTCTTTAACCGCTGGGCAATTTACGAGACGAAACTGCGAAAATCACGGGTGTCTCGTCGTTGACGGTTTCGTCGATCATTGAAGAAGGAAGAAAGTCGATAAATGAAACTGGTGAAACGTCATTCATAACACTGAACAAGCAAAAAGGACGTCCACCCACCCTCGATTTTGATGACTTTGATGAAGCGGCCCTTCGGAGTAAGATTACCGAATTTTACTTGGTGAGGAAGCAAGTGCTGACTCTCCGATCACTGACCGCAGCCCTGAGAGAAGATGGCATCAACTGCGGAAAGGATTTTTTGCGCGATCGGATCAGAAAGTTGGGCTACCAATGGAAACGGTGCCAATCAAACCGAGTACTTCTCATGGAACGGCCCGAAATAAGTTCCTGGCGTTTCTCCTACATTGAAACAATGTGGGAGTTTCGGAATCAAGGTAGAAACATCTTATACGTGGACGAGACGTATGTGAACGAAGCACATAACGTGAAGAAGTGCTGGCAGTCCCCAGACCAACTTGGAGCATTGGATCGCCTTGGAAAAGGTAGTCGAATTATAATCGTTCACGGGGGAGGCGAACTTGGCTTTGTGCCCAACGCTCTCCTGATGTTCAAATCAACCACCAAATCAAGAGACTACCACACCTCCATGAATTTTGACAACTTTTTGAAGTGGCTGAGGGAAATGTTTTTGCCAAACCTTGCTTCACATTCAGTCGTTGTCATGGACAATGCGGCGTACGACAACGTCCAAGTAAACAAAAAGCCCAACTCAGCATCGCTCAAGAAGGACATCGTCAACTGGCTGCGGACCAACGAAATCGAATTTGACGAATGTCAAACAAAGGCGCAGTTGCTGGGAAAAGTTAAGGAGGCTCCTGTTGGGAAAAAATATTGGGTGGATGAGATAATAAACGCTCTCGGCCATGATGTTCTCCACCTTCCTCCTTATCATCCGGACCTGAACCCCATAGAAATTGTGTGGGGTGACATCAAAGGGGATCTAGCCCGAACGTCCGTCGGGACACCCATCGGCGTGAAGGAGGAACCTCCGTCGGTTGTTCGACGCATACACGGCCGAAAAGTGGAAGAAGGTATGTTTCTGTCGTTAATTTTGAAAGCTCTTCTCAGTACTTCAAAGCATAAATATGTTCCCCAAATTCACCCGAGATTTGCTATGTTGTAGGTGTGTGAGCACGTCAAAGAAACAGAGCTCGAGTATATGACAAACGACAGCCTCCTCAACAACACAGTCGACGAGCTCATAATTTCTGTGACTGGGAGCTCAGAAGACAACTCGTCTAAATTCGAAAGCAGCGATGTTTCTGCTTCTGTTTTTTATTAAACTTTTAAACATATTAAACATTCTTTTTATTAATAAATTCAATTTCAAGTCAAGGTTCTGTGCCACAGTGAGGTTTCCTTTGTCATCCTCTCTTATTATGATGGTCCAAAATCAAGGTAAGTGTAGTTGTAAGAAAATGTCGAACATTATTTTTTTCTGACTTCAGTGAGACATTAATATTTCATTTTCGAATTAAGTTAGTAAACAGAAAAAAAGTGAAATCGATAGGTTAACCAGCAGAAAAAGGGCCTCTGGATTCCCGGGGGGGGGGGGGGGGGGGACATGCCGCTTCAAGGGACACAAACACCAGAAAAATGGTACAAATCGGGAAAATTCCCCGTTTTTTAGTTCTCTCGTCGGCCGCTGCGAGTGGGTTCGGAGCCCAATGACATTGCAGACAGACTATAACAATATCCGCAAGCCAGGGATGTTGTCGGACATAAGTGTTGTAGTTATGGTGGAAGGTTTGCCTGCGGAATGTTATTGCAGTGAATAATAAAGTCAGCTTGAAAAATGCCACATCATGGATATGTATTAAGAAGAACGGTGCATTTAATTATATTTATCAAATTCATACAAAAATTCGTAGATTGAGAAAAGAAGTTTTTAGGCAGATCTGGACTTGGGTTCGTTGTTGGCAACACTGGGGTGATGGTAGAATAGTAATCAAAGTGATCGCTGGAAAGAGCTGAGTCCTAGCAGTGGTTTGAAAGATACACTGATTACTGCTGATCTACTGGTAGTATTATTAGCAGCTAACCAGAAGTGGAGAGGAATATCTTCCAAGTCCTGGCGCATGCTCATTGGTTAGGAAGCGCCATCACCCCCCAAATCCTCCATACTCTCCTGGTCTTCTTCAACCTAATATGCCGGTTATTGTCCATTTTCACTATGTGCCACACTTGAACGAATATGTAGGAAGTGGCATCACCGCCTTACTGCTCCGGACTCTCCTTAATATTACTTCCTTCACTCTTAGGCTCGGTTCCCACTTGCTGCAAATGTTGTCGGGACGCTGCTTCATTTCAGTCTGCGTCTGGTCAGCGTTCCAATACACAGCAGGGATAGGAATACCCGTGGTAGTGGGCAGCATCAGCCTCTTGTCCTGAGGCGTTGCGTCCATAAGGCACCCAAAAATACTGAGTAAAAAGAAATTAAACCATGTTTTCTTTTGGATTTGAATTTCCCTCCGTACATTGTATTTAGCTTTTTCTTTTCACAAAGTTCTACAGCGACCCGCTAGATTTCTCTGGCTATGGATATTCAGTATTCTAGTAGAGCATCCATGGTGGTTCCTTAATGTTACTGGAATATAGCGACAGTGATCGATGTCCTGCAGTCGAAATCGAAAACCCAGGCTCCTGAAACTGGCAGGCCGTGGGACCTATAATTGTTCCCATGGCGACTGAGAAAAGTGGCCTGTCTGTGCATGTTCAGTCAAGTAAAAATGTAGTTTGCCACGCCCACTTCAGGCCCTGTTCCCAGATTCTGATTTCCACCCAAAAC
The DNA here is from genome assembly GCA_954871275.1 of Leptopterna dolabrata. Classification (NCBI taxonomy): domain Eukaryota; kingdom Metazoa; phylum Arthropoda; class Insecta; order Hemiptera; family Miridae; genus Leptopterna; species Leptopterna dolabrata. The sequence continues at coordinate 59,529,298 of OX940978.1, read as the reverse complement.
TCGTTCCTTTTCACAATCGATTCGATCCCTTCGATTCAGCAATACGTCATCTCGATAGGAGGTGCTGAAGTCTTCCGATTCGTTTTTGTTCTTGTGAATCACATCCGCTTTATCTGTTGTAAGTAAATTTTCCTTTTTTTCGCATTGAATTTCATGCGTCTGCGTTCAGTCCGGTTCTGGTGACAGATTTGTATTTGTGGTACCTACGTGCGTTTTGTCCTGTTTGCTGTTTGTGGTCTTATGGCTTGTATCTGTAGATTGTATGGCTTGTACCTGTGAAGGTATTCAAAATGAGGTAATGCATCATGTTTTTGAACTATATTTTCTTTCTGTTCCTATGAAATACTAAGGGGTAATTTCGTATTATGAGTGAGTATATGAGCTATCATTTCCTATTTCGTGTTATGAGTGAGTGTATGAGCCATCAGTTCCTACTATTTCAATATTTGAATGTATTATAATGAGGATGATGAACTTCGAAGTTTCGTTTTTCAATGTATTCATAGGTACTTGAATGAAATTTTCACAAAATTGTACAAACTGATAGCATATTTTTCTTTCTCCATTTTTATGGTTGAAATTTTCATTCAGAGATAGAGCCGTAGTCCTTGCAGTGCTCATGCTCTGGACACTGAACCCTCCCATTGCTGGCCCTGGTGATACATGTGTCATGGGCCACAACCTGTGCCCAAATGAAGAGCCCTGGGCAGTCAGAAGCCACCACCACCTTGAAGTTGATGCGAGGTGATAACCGGCCATTCACGTGATAGAGGTTCACGGTCCCCTCCCTTTCATCGTGAGAAAGAGTGCAAGGATTGCGGAAAATAGGAGACCCAAAAAATTATATGTGGCATGGGAACCTCATTATTGTTCGACGACAGACACAATAGATTCCCTGACTTAAACCGCTGAACCCCGTGTTGAGTTTTTCACCCTAGTCAAGTCAGTGACAGAGTCCTAGGATCGTTGCACATGTATAACCTTCCCAAACGATAACACATTATTTCCTTTATACCTCTCATCGATCATCAGGGAACCTGGCTATCGCACCACTGTCTTGTGAGACAAGGCCAGTTTGGTGAAGAGAAATTGTATCTTCTACTTATAATTTCCGTGTCCACTCAGTGAACAAGAAAACCCAAACAACGCGTTACTTAACCACTTAACATGACTGGGAACGTCAAACCTACCGTCAGCCTCATCTGAGGGTTAGATTCTTCATTTTGTGTGGTTTAGTAGAGGAAGGTGACCCTTTTGGCTGACAGCACCTGTTGCCTGCAATATCTCATTAATTCAACTGCATTGTTCATGAAATTTACTTCCTCCTTCTTACGTTACATTTACATCAGAAGTTATTGTTGGATTTATTATTACTGTTGCAGAAGGCTGCTTACCAAATTGGAGGATTCCAGTAACTTGGCAGGCAGTCCGCTACACACTGCTGTGGAGGCCGGAGGTGAATACTTGGTCAAGTTGGTCAATGTTAGTGGTGGAAAGAAGAGGAGGCCTCTGCATTATGCTGTGAAGTGGGGGAGTGTTCCAGTTATTGAAAGGCTATTGGACCTTGGAGCTGACGTCGATGCTGCAGATGGTGATTCACAGACACCTTTACACAAAGCTGTTTTATGTAACAATGAAACCATAGTGAACCTCCTTTTAGATAGGGGAGCCCAAGTGAATGTGTTGGACGAAGACAGAAATAGTCCTCTGCATTATGCTGCAGACTGGGGGAGTGTTCCAGTTATTGAAAGGCTTTTGGAACATATAACGTATGCCTTTGAGTTGGGTGGTGATTCACAGCAGCACACAGCTGTTCATCGTAAGAAGGAAACCATAGTGAACCTCCTTTTAGACAGAGGAGCCCAAGTGAACGTATTGAACAAAGGCAGAAATAGCCCTCTGCATTATGCTGTGAAGTGGGGGAGTGTTCCAGTTATGGAAAGGCTTTTAGAACTTGGAGCAGACATCGATGCTGCAGATGGTGATTCACAGACACCTTTGCACAGAGCTGTTTGTCATAAGAAGGAAACCATAGTGAACCTCCTTTTAGACAGAGGAGCCCAAGTGAACGTGTTGGACAAAGCCAGAAACAGCCCTCTGCATTATGCTGTGAAGTGGGGGAGTGTTCCAGTTATTGAAAGGCTCTTGGAACTTGTAGCTGACGTCGATGCTGCAGACGGTGATTCACAGACACCTTTGCACAGAGCTGTTTGTCATAAGAAGGAAACCATAGTGAACCTCCTTTTAGACAGAGGAGCCCAAGTGAACGTGTTGGACAAAGCCAGAAACAGCCCTCTGCATTATGCTGTGAAGTGGGGGAGTGTTCCAGTTATTGAAAGGCTCTTGGAACTTGTAGCTGATGTGGATCCGATCAACAGCAGTAACCTGACTCCTCTTCTAATAGCAGCCAAGGGAAGGAGAGGAGAGGCTGTTATCGCTCTGCTGAGACACGGCGCCAACGCAAAAGCCAAACGCACAGACCACTCAACAGCTTTGCACTCCGCAGCACAATGGGCTGACGAATTGGTTGTGGAAAACTTGATCCGCTACGGAGCAGATACAAAAGCCTGTGATGGCTTCAAGAAGAGACCTCTCCACTACAGCATCCTTCACCGTCGTCCAAATGTGACTCGTATTCTCTTGGACAACTGTGGTTATGTATCTGACATGCATGGCTTCTTAATTTCTAACATGAGATGCAGGGGAGAGACATCGGAAATCCTCCGTTTGCACTTTTTGGACTTGGGAATTCGAAATAAGTGGGCGGAGGCCCACAGTGGAGATCGTTGTCATAGCAGATCACGTTCAAATGATCTCATCAAAGGCGATATCGAGAAGATGAAGAGGAGATCTATCGTAGAGGGGATCACCTTGTACGACCTGATCACCAAGTCGAAGAATCAAATGGTCCCATTAGTTCGCAATGCGAGCTTACTTGAAGCACTGGCGTCTGTCGACGTTACCAAGGACTTCCCGGTATTGGCTGAACTCTTCAAATACAAGTGGGAGGCTGCGTTGTCCCGGTGGAGACTGATTCAGGACGGCGTTTCTGCGCTCGGGTCCCTGATGATTGCAAGCGTCGCTTGTCGAGTTAACGTCAATGTCGCTTTGGGAGACGCCCTCCGGAGTGCGGGGTGGGGGTGGTTGCTGGGTTTCCTCAAGGTCAGCCCTGAGACGCCGACAGCTGATTTCATCGAGGGCCTCAAACAACTCGACTACCTCCTGCCTGACGCTGTCGTGGAGAACGTATTGAGCAACTTGTCCGACACTGACCTCAGAAATTTGATCACCGCTGCTCAGCTCACAAATTAAACTCCCCCTCCCCCCCCCCTCCTTACTATATTCATACTTTTCACACTCTGTATACTATTTCTATTAAAAACTAACTGCCGATCTGGAAACACGAAATGGTGTTTGGTGTCCCATATCTCCCCTGAAATACCCACTAAAAAGAGATCCAGTCATGCAGACTTTATCGGCTAAAAGCTACAGCTAAATTAGCTGAAATTTAGCTTAACTAACAGCTGAATGTTTAGCTGTTGAGGGACAGCTAAATTAGCTGTTAGATGAAATGAACAGCTAATAGGTAGCTTTAGCTATAAAAAAATCAACTGTTGGTAGCAGCTAATAGTTTAGCTGTCAGCTAATAGATAAATTTTTCCTAAAAAATTGTATTTGCCCTCACAAACAGCTAGTAGCTAGCATTTTTAGTTTTAGCTAATAAGTAGACTTTTTTGAACGAATTTAATTGTTTTGAAAATTTCACCATTTTGAATAATTTCTGGCTTTTTTTTTACCGAATCCAGTGAATTTTCTCGGGTAATCCCTATGAGAAATTTGCTGTTATTATTTTTCATTAATATATGAATAATAATAATAGCACCTTTTTGGAGCATATCTGAGGGAGCTAATTTTCCAATAAATTATAACAACAAATTAGAATTTTGTGTTGGTGAATTAATTTCTCTTTATGAAAGATATGGTAATCCGAAAATCTGCCAAGAGACGTTCAGGGAGCCCCAGGAACTCAGGGGTGGCCAACAGTACTGCGCATATATAATTATGTCAAATTCACTTTTTACCAGAGAAAATTTAATGGACTTGGTCAAAAAAAAGTCAGAAATAGTCGAAACTATTAAATTCGTTCAAAAAACGTTTTAAAGCTAATTTACTTATTAGCTAAAACTACAACTGTTAGCTGTTTGCGTGGAGGAATACGATTTTTTAAAGAAAAAGTTAGCTGTTAGCTACAGCTAAAGCTATTAGCTGGAGCTGCTACCAACAGCAATTTTTTTTATAGCTAACCCTCAACAGCTAGTTGCAGCTAAAAAAATAGCTACAAGCTAATTTAGCTATTAGTTAAAATTTTATAGCTATCTAAATAGTTGGAAATTACTTACTAGGTACTTAGCAGTGGCGTAGCCAGGATTGTTGAATGGGGGGGGTTATCGGAAAACGAAAAAAAGTTCCTGTCATGCAGCATGACTATAAGAGCGAATTTTCAAAGAAATATTCCTGCTATCGTGTAAAAAGATGATATAGCGAGAAACCATACCACTTTTCTTAAAATTATATAATTTTTCGTGATTTTAACCATTTTTACCGATGTTTGACCCTAATAAAGTCAAATTTTACCCACTTGTTTTTGAGATAAATAGTTTTACCATCCAAACAGTCCGTCCGTCGCGAATAATCATCCCACACAACGTCAGGTGAATTGATATTGATTTTAGCCATTAATCAATTTTTTACCCCCAAAAACCAAAATCTGACCCCTACTCTGTGTGAAAAACAACTGAAATGGTATTTTTCTGTCTTTACTCACCCTTCCATACCATTCCAGTGATTTTACGTCACTTTTTTGCCATTTTAGCCGTTTTCACCGACTTTAGACCCATAAAAACTTCAATTTGACCCCCTTGGAATTTTTGAAAATTGCTCATCTTCGAACTCATCCTTTTGTTTGACAACACAAACGTTTTGGAGAAATTTGGAAATTTTATGATGTACCCAAGGACGGATATCATCTGGAGTGGCACATAAATATTATATACATAATAGGTACATACATTTTTGTTAAAATCTATGGATGAACTGAGGATGCTCTGAAACGGATTTGTCTGTAAAAATATATCAAAAATGCATGTTCTGAAAACGTTACTCATAGCAATAGCTTCATTTCCTTTAAAAATTCGTTAATAAGGTTTGACATTACAAATAAAGATGAATTTAAATTTAACAAAGCACTAAATATTACAGGTAACGTTAGGTAAGATAAATTGATGAAATAAAAAATTTGTTTGGCAACAATGTTCGAGAATTTTCAATGAATGAAGCTATTGCAATGGGTCCAAAATTTTCAGAAAATAAGTTTTTGAAATTACCTATGTTACAGGCAAATCCGTTTCAGAGCATCCTGATGTATCTGTAGATTTCAACAAAAATGTATATGTACGTATATTATATATATTTATTTGTGTCACTCCAGACGATATCTGACCTTGGTTGCGTGATAAAAATTCCAGATTTCGCCAAAATGTTCTTATTGCCAAACAAAAGGAAGAGCAATTTTCAAAAATTCGAACGGAGTCAAATTTGAGTTTTTAGGGGTCAAAACTTGGTAAAAACGGCTGAAATTGATATATATTAGTGACTACAGAAAAACACCATTTCAGTTGTTTTTCACACAGAATGGTGGTCTAATATTAGGAGTTTTGGGGGTCAACAATTGGTATTAAGGGCTAAAATCAATATTATTCACCTGAAGTGTGGGATGGTGACGGTGAGGGACTATAAGCATTTTTGTCAAAAAGATTGGATCACATTTTTGGGACAGATCATTAGTAATCAAATAAACGTAATATTATTTAACTGTTTAATCATGTTTGATTTACCGTTTAATCTGTTATAGTTGTATTTGTTTATTACTTTTGTGATTGTTATCATTCTTAAGATTTAATTTGAATTTGTGATAAAGTTTTCGAGCCAATGGGGGGGGGGGGGGTTATGACCCCCCACTAACACCCCCCCCCCCCCCCCCGGCTACGCCACTGGTACTTAGGGATAAATTTATATACCTACCTATTACATTGTTGTCACACACTGATTGCGAAATGAAATAGGATTATTATGAAACAATAATAATTGTTAACATAACACAGGTCAGTGTATATTGGTTTCTGTCAATGTAAATAGGTAAATTGTTTTATTATTTTTAACCAACTTCAAAGAAGGAGGAGGTCCTCAATTCGACTGCAGGGTTTTTTTTTGTGTGTGTGTGACTCCGTTTTAGTGAGCCTTTTTTTAACTGATCATTTTACTCATTTAGAGGTCGGTCCCACTTCAATTTGAAGAAAATATTCCAACATGAATCCCGGTGGTTTGAAAAAAAACCCACAAAATGTATATAAAATAATTCATAAACACCTTTTAGAAACTAAACTTTAAAAAAATCTGTTGAAAGCCAAAAAATGAATTAATAAATGAAAACGACTTCAAAAAAGGTGTATAAAACTAAAAGTAAAATATAAAAATAATTCTTATGCTGTCAAACGTAGTTGTTTCAAAGGTGATACAACAAATTTTTTGAAGTTGGCACCAAATTTTGACTGAAGTCTTCACACACAGCCTTCATATTGATTGTTCCTTTATCCTTTGGTTCTGTGGTTTTCATATCATAGTTATACTTTGGCGATGGATATTATTTATATATATTGCTTTATAATAAACCTGTGGAACCGAGCATGGAAAAAAGCCCCTCTCAAAATCTGATGTTTCCGTTTCAAGGTAAGTATAATCCGAAAATGGAATTCAACAATTTCTGTCCGTCCGTCCTACTTGGCACTTTCCTTAGTTACTACCTTGAACCAAAGTTAATGGAATTCCGGGTCCCATTTGGCTTCTTGTTGGTCGCGAAGCTCGGCGTTACTGTCAGCCATCTCTAAGGGGTTGAAAAATAGGGGTTGACATTTTCAGAACGCCGTAGCTGGAAAACTTAAAAAACGCCATACCCTTCTATTGAAATGAAAGGGTATGGTTTTTTTTCAAGTTTTTAGATTGATCTCAAACTAAAGAATTTTTTGAGACCACCCGGAGCACTGTACTACCAGCCGTTCGTTTGCACCGAAAAGCTTCGTCAACACGATCGTGAATGAAACGGTATAACTCCGGCCCGGATATCATCACTAGGGAGCACCTGATTACAATCACGGATGGCTGTATGAAGTAGTCGTTCTGTGATATTATTTCATTTGAAGGTGATTTGTTGAAGTTGAAGTGTTATTTCTTTCACTGATATCAATGTACTCGTACTTACATTATATTTTCAATTTATTTATACCTACTTAAAAGTTCTATTATTTTTCACTTTTCAAATATCGAAAATGTGTTCCTTTTAAACTATTACTTAGTTCGTAAATTTTCTATGGATTTTTTTAAAAATTTTCAGTTTTTAAATTTTTCATTAAAATTTTCATTTTCTATGGATTTAAAAAAAATTTTGCAGTAGGTATGATGTGCCAACATAATTTCACGTCTTGTAAATTTGTTGTGGAAATAAATTCTCTCTCTCTCTCTCTGTTGATAGGTACCTACTTGTAGAAATTGAACACAATTTATTGACAATTAATATTTTAATTAGGTAATTGATACTAATTAATTAATGATAGAATTATTCTTGAATCCTCCTTATATTTATAATTAGTTAATTATTGGGCTGTAATTGCCTGGCCGGCTGCAGTACCCGATTTAGGGCTTTCCTGGAGGGAGCTCGAGGGTACTGACCACAGATAACCTGTGATTCACGCAGAAGGGGCATCTATACAGGTAGGTAAATAATAAACCACTGTGTAATAACTAGCAGCGTTTTATTTATATGTCATTGCAGACAATATCTGAGCTTGGGTACATGATAAAAATGTTATATTTTCCCAAATTTTCTTATTGCCAAACAAAAGGGGTTCGAAGGTGAGCAATTTTGAAAAATCCTAAGGGGGTCAAATTTGAGTTTTTAGGGGTCAAAATAAGTAAAAACGGCTAAAATCGCGAACAATTGATATAAAATCACTGAAAGTTGCATGGAACTGCGAGCAAAGACAGATAAAGACTACTATTTCAGTAAGTATTTGTTTCATACCGAACAGGGATGGAATTTGAATTTTGGTTTATTATTTTCAATAATGAACCATTTTTGGGATCAAAAATTGGTATTGAGGGCTAAAATTGATTACGCACACAGGCTCCATTTGGGCCCTAGTTGTGTCCCGAAACGTTGCAGCCCGATCGGAATATACCCAGGGGTGTTAAGGGTGAAAAATGGGCGTAAAAAGTCTGTTTTTTGGTGTTTTAGTAATATGAGCTTGTGAGGTATCGTTTTCCACGATTTTTAGGACGAGGAGACCGAATATGAAGTCGATTTTGACCAGAGTGGACAACTGGGCGAAGTTTCAGCCTTGAATTTACGTTGAATTTTGGTCTAAAATCGTCTTTCTTCCGCACACAGTTTGGGTCCTAGTTGTGCTCCGAAGCTCGATCGGAATACGCCCAGGGGTGTTATGGGGGAAAAATGGGCGTAAAAAGGCTGTTTTTTGGTGTTTTAGTAACATGAGCTTGTGATGTAACGTTTTCCATGTTTTTAAGGGAGAGAAGACCGAATATGAAGTGGATTTTGACCGAAGAGTGAAAAATCGAGGTTGTAATAATGTAAGTTCAGCACACAATAAATTGGTATACAACTAGAAGTAGCATCATCTCATGAATCAAGACAATCAATAATCAATAATTTGTTTAAAAAATAAAATTAAAAAAATAATAATTCGTGTTTTTGGGGGCCAAAATTGGTGGAAACCATCAAAAATTGCTATTTAAATTATTGCACATGAATTAAACAATAAATGAACAGCCAATATTTCTGTACGTATGTCCAATAGAATAATAAACCCTATCTGACAAGGACTTTGCAGCGTTTTTCACCCATAACACCCCTGGGTATATTCCGATTGGGCGCAAAGTTTTTCAGGAGTCAACTAGGGCCCAAATGGAGCCTGTGTAAAAAAGAATGAATTTTTTAGACGGAAAATAAAGCAGATATGGATGATAGGACGGACATTGCATTTTGGTTTATTATGCTGTGAATAATACACCTATGTATCCGCTCAGCAGTACCTGGCCGGAAGTACGCAGGATGATGAAAAGTCCAAGCAACCAGAAGAAACCAGGTTTTTTAAATTGTCCTGACAAGCCAGGACGTGCAGCAGGTACTGCCGAAATGACGAATTTTAAAATCGTGTTCGCAGGACGCCAAAAGCGATACCTCTGTAACGCCCATCGCTCGCAGAAACTATTGACGCCGACACGCTCCGGGCACTTCACGTAGGCAAAACACAGCGAAACTCGCTTGATGGGTGTTGGTCCTCTTCCTGACCAATGAATGCGCTAGATGAAGAGATAGGTGGGTACTAAGTAGTAAAGTCCTGCTTGTACAAAATATCAAACGTTTATTATACTTACAAATTTGTACAATGTCCTCCCTCAGAGTATAATTTCACATTATACGTACCGGACTCGAAACAAAGGGCCTTTTTGTTTTGAACCAAAGAAACAAAAATGGAATACAAATTAAATAGTCTCAATTATAGGGCTTCTAAAATGTCAGTAACAATAATCTTAACATACGAGAAAACTGCCTGAGAAAATATGGATCTCTCAGAATAACCTGACGTTCCACAGGTTATTCAAGCAGTTAATTGTCAGTGGGTGACTACTACTCCGGCAGTAGTAGTTGACGGTGATGAGAAGACCACTTCCGCATGGCTCTGCTCATTGGAAAAAGAAGGTTTTAGTTGATCGTCAGTTTTAATAAATGTAAGTGATGACCGGTTCATTGCGGTTCGTCCCAAAATGGACGAGACATTTTTTTGGGGCTGATGATTGCGAATAGAGCGCAACGTGCGCCGCAGTGAACTACCAATCCCAGGAGAAGTGCTATCTCCTTACGAAGGCTACAGCACGAGGCATAACAACGGGTCTTGGCGGCAGAGGTACCTTCCCCACTTCAGTCGTCGATGATAAACATGGTGCCGGCGTCGTCCTCGTCCAAAGGCGGGAAATGCTTTCTGAGATCGACCGTTTCGATTTCCATCGGCTCGTCGGCTACAGTCTTCCTGTGCTTGTTGGACCTCCGCCTCCGGGCTTTGGGAGACTTGCCAGTTTTGGCCGGTTTGTCCGGCCTGGTGGACTTGCTGGGCAGAGTCGGCCTCTTCGTTTCGTCCTCAGAGTCCGAGCTGGCAACCACAGTCGTTTTATCGTCTTCGCTCTTGTCCTCACGATCTGAATCTGCATGGGGTGCGTCCCTCCTGTAAAAGCACGCACAGGAACTTTTAGGACATTTGGCTTGTAAAGCACTCAGCTTATTCAACATTAAATTGAACCAGTTGTATCCCGAACGGTCCAAATGGAAATCGAAGTTACTCTCAAGAATATTCTGGAGAACTTGCATGACTTACAATGTCGTGTTATCGATCAGATTAACATGAAATAATTCATTAAAGAAACAATTCTAGACGAAAATTAGCTCTACTACAGTACTCCCTCTGTAATCCGGCAGATATCGGATCAGAGCACTGCCGGATTGCTGGAAAATATCGAGAAAAACGCAGTTATCATTGAATAATCAGTTTTATTAGAAACATTGTACTGTCAAAATACAGTACATATCTGTACTTGTGTAGGCGGAACAGATTGAGCACTAAACGAAGCGCAATCGTGACTAAGGCTGACGGAGTGAGTGAGTGGGGCGCGAGTCATCACTTTGTTTACTCAGACACCAGTCCAAAGTCAAATCAACTGTTGAGCTCATACTCGAATACAAAACGCCAGATTACTGGGAGTGCCGGAGAGCTGAGATGCCGGATTACAGAGGGGGTACTGTATATCAAAAAATGACCGTTGCATTTACTAAAATGTTTCTAGAAATTGTTCATAGACAATTGCAGGTCTATAATCGGTGGATATTTCTATTCGAAATGAAAATCACATTTCAATGGAGGTGCTTTGCCCCACAAGAAATAGAAGTCAAAACCAGTGCAGCCTGTTCAGGATAGGCTGTTTCTGACACAGCTAAGATCCTGCATTCTGTTAGCCAAAAGGCGTAGCTAGACAGGAACCTAAACCCAGTAATCCCGGGAAATATACTGTCAGACTAACTGGCCAAAAGGAGTTCCTAGTGGGTGGAATGTAAAACATAGAGTGCAGCACCTAGACTGCACCAAGGGCACATACCTAAACACTCATCAACACTCAAAAACACTTTGCAAGTCTTCATTTGTACTCTTCACTTTGTGAATTTTGAAAAGAAGGAGAACTTCCTGTTCCTAAAGACTTCGCGCTCCCACTCTGCAGTTCTACTTGAAACGAAGAGTGTTCTGAAGAGTTCGTTTTGTGGAGTAACCTCCAGTAACTGTTACAGTTTATTGTAGGATGTTCCGATTGTTTATTCCGAATCCGATTTCATCAAGTCTTCCGTCTTTCTATAAGCTAACTTACTTGGGGGATTTGGATAAGCGAAACAACTCCCTACAAGTTGTGTCGCTGACGACCAAATTAATTCGCGCTCGATGAATGCGGCCGACGGAGGGTCAAACATGTTCAACATCCTCATAATCATCCTCTGATTAGAAGTACCTATCGCAAAATTTCCATTAAAAAACAATTAGGTAGGTTGTAACTTTTTATCCACTAACAACAACAACCTGTCACTTCCTAACCTTTCCTTCCTCCCAAATGTACAGTATTTCGATGGCCTCAGTGGAGCTAACTTCGATGCTGTTCGAGTTTCCGACCTCGTCTCACTAAAGCAGCTATAATTTCCTTAATTTAAAGAGTAAATTCAAATGTGAGGATACCGTAGGAAAGAGCGTCAAATTTGCTGTCTCTCTAATGCCTAACAAATTTTTTTTAAGGAGGATTTGAGGAGTGAAAATGGAGTTTGAAAAGTGAATTTGGTCAAAATCTTAAAATCGTCTGTTTTTTCAAACGCTTGGTGATCCTATTAATTCTTGTAGCAGAAAGGTGAAGGTAAGCTTAAAAAATGCGCCAAAACGTCACCTTTCCAACGGACTAATCAAAATGTTTTTTGGAATTGATTTCAAGAGAGAAAATGAGGTTTGAATACGGAAAAACGTGTTGTTTCCAGTTAAATCGTGGGTTTTTCATGAAAAATGTACCTACTGTGAAGTAGTGAGTCAACTATGGGGTAATTTTCAAATCGAATGGTGACACCCTCACATCATCTCCCAGTAAGTATTTGGTAGTTATTTTCATTTTAGTCCAAGGGTGTTGGCATTACATAGAATGGAACTATGGAAGTTCAGCGAAGAGGACTGAAAGACCCGTGAGACGACTGTTGTTTGCGTACCTCTACGAATGATTGGGATGAGTTCTTATCTTTTTCGCTGCCCCCTATGGACCATTTATTCAACATTGCTGATTCCTTCGACATGCTCGTTCCTATCGAGATCCATTTCACCTCTTTCTTCTCGACGTATTTTCTTTTTTCGTGTCACCATTTATTCGTTTATCATGGTCCGTTATACCACAAGCGAGTACGTAGACATGATTTTCATGTACGGCTTTGCAAATGGAAACGGTAGTGAAGCAGGAAGGGAGTACGCTCTGCAGTACCCAAACCGACGGGCTCTTTTTCAAGGGTATGTGCCTGTGCAATTATGAAGGTGTTCGCTTTTGCGTATGGGATTTCGGTGATGTTCGTGCTAACACTCCTACTGCGTACAACTCACACCCTTTTAACACGTCGGACGGTATGAGGCAAAACGGTAATTAATTTCATGACCATGATTTCATGAAAAACCCACGATTTATCCAGAAACAACACGTTTTTTCGTATTCAAACCTCATTTTCTCTCTTGAAATCAATTCCAAAAAAAGTTTTGGTTAGTCCGTTGGAAAGCTGACGTTTTGGCGCATTTTGTAGCTTACCTTCCATTCTGCTACAAGAATTAATAGGATCACCTAGCGTTTGAAAAAACAGACGATTTTAAGATTTTGACCAAATTCACTTTTCAAACTCCATTTTCACTCCTCAAATCCTCCTAAAAAATTTGTTAGGCATTAGAGAGACAGCAAATTTAACGCTCTTTCCAACGGTATCTTCACATTTGAATTTACTCTAAATTAAGGAAATTATAGCTGCTTTAGTGAGACGAGGTCGGAAACTCGAAAAAAATCTTAAAAGTGAAAAAAGCGGGGTTTTAAGCGGAGTAAAAAGAAAATGTTATAGGACACTTTTGGTCGGAAATTAGATGTAGAACTCGTGGGAGAGAGGTTTTGCATCACTCATGTTACACCCTGTATATGCTTGCCCTCACACTAAATAGACCACATTTAGACCTAATCGAAAAATTGAATTCTCTTATTTCTATTGGTACTACCGAACACTGAATTTAACGAAGAAATAAACCTAAACCCCGATTTGAAAAGTATGTCATTCTACTGCAGAGCCATTTGTGACTCTGCAAAAATGTTGTAAACTCTTCATCTGAAATGCCGACTCTTCACTTCACTTTGCACTTTGGCGAAAGATAACATTTAGGAATGGAAATGTTCAAAACAGGGTAAAACTCTGCAATTCTACACTTTGCATTTCACTCTTCCTCTTCAAATCAAGAGCGTTCTTTAGGAACGTAAATTCGTTCGCAAAGTGCAGAGTGTGGATTGGAAGAGTGCAGAGTGAAAGTCGTTAGGAACGGGCCCCAGTGGCCCATCGGTCTTTCACCTAGTTTATCCGAAAAATGGACAGCGCACCGCCGCCAAGGACATTTGAAGCGACCAAGAATAACCCGACTAGCACAAATGGTCGGATTTGGTCGTATTTTACGACTTATGAACTGATCTGTAGTACATCCGACGTCAGAAATATGTATGCCTACCAAAGACGTCATCCTGATGTCGTACCACGACAGCCTTTCTACAATTGTTGTAGGACACCACGAAGTTGGATATCTGTAGTACGGAATTATGAGATCGTAACGACGTCGGATATCTGTAGTACGAAACGACGAGTCACCACGACCTCAGATATCTGTAATACAACTGTCTTGGTGATTGTGCTCGGTGACGGTGGTGCTACATACTATGTGCTATGGTGGTCAAGTATGTACAACCACTATAGATTTTATGGTAAGATAGGTGTGATTTTCCGACTCAAGGTCGGCACGTTTACTAATTTGTTACATACATCTGTAGGTCACCATTTTAAAATAGAATCCTCTTCGGTTTTCCGTGTTCCACTCGGGCAATGTTTGAGGTTATGATGTTTATTTGAATAATTTTGCAATTTATTTACGATTTAAATGCAAAATTAGCAATAACCACAATGGGTTACAAGGAAATACAACATTTCAAAAGTAAAACTATCCAAATAATTAGTCGTCATACAGTTTTCATTTTAGTTCCAAGTTGAAAAATAAATTCTTGGAATAAAATAAAACGTCTCGGAACTGCAACGTACTTGTTTCCGGGAGGTAGAATCGAAGATTTTACGTAGAAATTTTCTCCGCGAGGTGAGGGGATATCTCAATGATACCTATCGGTACCTACCATAATTATCCTACCCACCTAGGGTTTGCAATCCCGGGATCCCGGACAATTTTCACCGATTTCAAATCCCGGGATTCATGAGGCCAATCCCGGGATTTCGGGATCCCGAAATCTCAAAATACAAAAATTTCAAACGGAAATTTTTTTAGCATTAAAACGGAAAATAGTCCCAACTCGAGGCAAAGTGCTCATGATGAAAACCAGAAAGGAAATTCTCAGAATTAGGAAGCAAGTCTGTGACTGTGAATCACAGAACCGTTTCCCCTTCAGTCCAAACTCCAAACAGCGCGTTCTTCCCTCCCTCTCGCAAGCTCGCAACGTCGCAACATGTGTGATTCACACTCGCGAGCGTGAAGAATTTTCCGGACTTCCATTTTTTGTTGACTGAGTTGCGTTTTGTGCGTTGTGCGTTGTGCCTAACAGTTTTCGACTGTGCCCAATACAACTGACTGTGTGAGTTTTTGACTGTGTTTTTGTGTGTTGAGATGTCTGGAAATAGTGACTTTGTGAAACACAAAAAGGACGGCAACAAAGATTCCATATGGAGCCTGTTTCTCACGAGTAAGGATGGAGCAAGTGCGAAATGCAAGGTTAGTTTTTACCAACTTGATAAGTATTATTATGGTAATCACAAGGTGTAGGTACTTACTTCCAATTGTCGGGTTAAACATTACGTCAAAGTACATTGGTTGCATTTTATTTTCAGGATTGTAATAAAGTGCTGAAAACTGGTGGTGGTTCAACAAAGGGATTGCATACCCACTTATTTGCTATTCATGGAAGGAAAATTAATACCACTGATATATCTACGTCTGGCACTGGCAGTAAAGTAGTTGATGGGAAACGTCCGTGTTCATCAGAACCAGCTAAGAATCCGGGACAAATTACTGGGACGAAAAAGAAACAAAAACTCGAAGACTACTGTTTTAAAAGTTATAAGAAGGATAATTTGAGTGAAACGTTGGCTCGCATGACAGCTAAAGACGGCATGCCTTTTTATATGTTCGTTAAATCAGTCGACCTCAGGAAATTGTTTGAAGGCATGGGACACCATGATTTACCAAAATCCCCCAATGGAATTAAGAATCGTGTTATGAAATACTACACAGAGATACCACAACTGATCACAGCTGAAATAAAACAGCGTAAATCATCAGGTGCACGGTTTAGCCTCACCTTCGATGAGTGGACATCAACTGCGAACAAGCGTTACATGAACATTAATTTACATGCTGTTGACGAATTCTGGAACCTAGGTTTGGTTCGTGTGCGTGGAACTATGCCAGCTGAGAAGTGTAAGGAACTCTTGGAAGGCCACCTATTCCAATTTGGGCTTTGTTTGGAGAAAGATATTGTCTGCATTGTCACGGATGGGCCTTCTGTAATGGTTAAAGTAGGGAAACTGGTGATGGCAGAACATCAACTTTGTATGGTTCATGGTATCCACTTGGCAGTTTGTGACGTTTTTTACAAGAATAAGGAGCAAAGTACTGCAGTTGGTTTCCTCGAAAAGCAAGTGGGCGACAACGATGAAAACGAATTGGAAGAAGAAGAAGAGCAGACAGAAGACGAAGATAATGAAAATGAAGAGTTGGAGTTGGAGAACGCTGAATCAAGTCTGAACTTTGACTCAACGGAAACTGCATCTGAACGGGATCTTGAACTTCTGTCTGATTATCAGGACCTGAATGCTGTTATTAAAAAAGTCAGGAAAATAGTTGTCCTTTTCAGAAGGTCCCCAGTAAAAAATGACGACATACTGCAAAAGTATGTAAAAGAAGAGCGAGGGAAGGAGATGCAACTGGTCCTGGATGTTAAAAATAGGTGGAACAGCCTAGTCACAATGTTGGAACGTTTCGTGAACCTGAAAGGTAGCATTCAGAAAGCTCTAATTGACATGAAAAATCCATTCACAGTCAGTGATTCTGAATTTGCTTTCCTCTCAGACGTGGTTGCTGTTCTCGCTCCAATTAAGCTGGCTGTGGAAGCGCTTTGTCGGAGGGAAGCCAATTTGTTGTCGGCTGACGCAACCATGAAATTTCTATTTGAAAAATTGCAAGCAAATAAGTCTGCATTGGCTGAAAGGATGTCGTCATCATTAATGGCTCGATTCAAAGAGAGAAGGGAGAAGAACCTATCGGGGGTAATTGCGTACCTACACCACCCTGAACCTGAACAGCCCGACGAAGATTCACCTGGGGAACACGACTTATTTGGAAGACCCTCACATGCAGCTATACGAGGAGAGCTGAAGCGAATACTCGAAAGACTCGCAGTCGAAGGTCCTTTAAGCGGTGAAGACGACCCTACAACTGACCTGAAAGAATTCGAAGCCGACAGATCCACAGTAAGCGATTGCACAGCCAGTTTGCAAGATCAACTGGAGGCCCGAATCCAAAAATCCATGGGGAAACATCAGCCTGTCACGATCACGAAACATCAAAGAGATCTGATGACCACAATCAAAAAAGAAATGAGTCTCTTTGACAATGGAGGTACCCGAGGCCACCATTTAACCATAGTTTATAACTATCTGTTGACCATCCCGCCAACCAGTGTCGAAGCCGAGAAAGCATTCTCAGCAGCAGGATTATTTTCTACGAAACTGAGGAGCAAACTGGCTGATGAGACACTGAATTCTCTCTGCTTTCTGAGGGCACATTTTATGAAAAATGAAAAAAAATAACTTCTACGTACCTACATGTTCGTAAACAAAATTGAAAATTGAAAATTTTAAAATAATTTGTAGGTAAATGAGTTAAGTTTGTAAAGTTATACTTAGCATTTAAAAAAATAAACGATTTTTTCGGTTTTTACAATAATTTTTATATTTTTTAAATTAATTCCTGAATCCCGGGATTAATCCCGGGATCCCGGGTTTGAGAACAGGTAATCCCGAGATCCCGGGATTGGTAAAGCTGGACGGGATTGCAAACCCTATACCCACCGCCTTAGCGATTTCGCCTGGAGTGTATTCCATTTTGATGAAGACAACGAATGGCAACGGCTTCATACGTTTATCAATACCAAAAAGGGGTTCTAACGACAGAAATACGTACAACAAGTCGGAATGAGGCAGAAGAAGTTAACCTTCCTATATAGGTTTTACTACAGAATGTTGTAGTATAATACTACTACAGATCTGTACACTAGTAGCGACTCTATTCTGACCTGAGGACGGGTGGTGACGTCGGTACAATCAGAAAATCATTCCCCAAATTAGTCGTGATTTGGTCGTGGAGAGTCGCCAGGACGTCATCACTCGACGTCGGGTCCCATTTCCCGACATCACACAGACCTGTTTGTGCTAGTTGGGAATGTTTACACGACAAAACAAGTATCCCCCCCCCCCCACAACACGGCCTCCTGGGGGTCACCAGTGTTTGTGATTTTTCGTAGGACGTGTACCAAAATTCAACCCTCGGGTGATGGAGTTAAGGAAGTTTGAAAATAGCTATTTATCAAGTTTTTCTACGTGTTCAGAAGAAATCAACTGTGCTGGAGAGCCTAGCCAAGTAACATCGACATGAAACCACACGGAAAATGCAACGAAATCCTCCAACCTCTAAATGTATGAGACACACGATCGCAATGAATTCAAGCAGGATCACTTACTTCATGATTACAAATGACTGCAGGAAACTTCCGCATAACAGGCTGACTGGTGGAAGAGTGTGTGCAGGAGGCCGTAGGAGCTGCAAACATTCGTAAGACATTCTCATTAGATTTCAAAGTAAACTGTGCTGGGCGACTGATTCTACAAAATGCTGCAAATTCGTTCATATCGGCAAAGACTGTCTGTACAGATCACTGTACTCGAGGCTACATGTTTAAAATGTGTACGGCTATTCAATATAAGTCATTAGGTGCTGAAATATAAGTTTCTGGTGCAGCAGTTGGGTGCGGGCCTATAGATGGATCCTTGACTTTTCTAACTAGGTTCCACACACTGGAAGATTTGTCTCAAACTGGACATCCAGTAGACCTCAACGTACATCGTCAATTTCTAGCGAGGTGCAGGTACACTCTTCTTACCTATGCGCCATCCAAAAATTTCAACTTTATTTGGATGACCTAGAATGGAAACAGTACATACTTGAGTTACAGCCTGGAAGCCGAGGACGCCGTATCCAACAGCTTGTTTGGTGAGCTCCTCCTCAGTAGCCTCCCTCACGGACTTGGCACCAACCAAAGATGCGAATGGCGTCAAGGCATCTTTGTCCACAGCCAGTTGGAAAGTTGGAAGCTGGGAAATTTCATTGGCTGGTTCGAGGCAATTGAGCTCCTGTAGGTACAAGAAAGTTTGTGAGTAGATCTTAATAAACAATCCATTTACATGCAGTAAGGGCCGTATTTATAGGTGTTCCTCAAGTCTTCCTTTAGCCATAATTACCCTTTCAAAGCTAAACTCTGAGCTCACCTACAAGAAATTTCATTTGATGAAACTTCCTTTAGGTACACACTGAGCGTGTTTGAAAGGAGCTCTTTTGAGTTCGTTTAATCGTAGGTGTGTACACTTTCACTCATTGCAGATCTTCTGGAAGTGTATAATATGAGTATCTGATCTATTCAGGCTGTGCCTTTTTCGATCAAACGAACAAGACCAGCAGGTCGTTTCGGTTACGGAATTTAGCCTCAATTTTCACAGCAGAAGCCTACGCTATTCTTGCCTCACTCAGATGCACCAACGAGCTTCACAATGGCCCCGCTGCAGACACAATAAAATTCGACGCACACAGCGTGCTAAACAAAAAGGAAAGTATCAATCCGACCACAAGACTGTCCATTGAAAGACAGATCCTGACAGAGATTGAAGCTCTTAGAGCAAGGTGTATCCAAACAAAGCTTATCGGGATAAGAGGACACCAGGGAGTGGTAGGAAATGAGATCGTGGACATAGCATTGTGGAAAGCATTCACATCCCCCAGTGTCTACATCACCCTCTCGTATTCCCACATTCAAACTTGCGCCAAACCTTCGATAGGCAACTACAAAACGCATGGGAAATGGAACATAAGAATCATCCGACTGGAGAGCGATATAAGGCTATATTCCCACCACCCACAAGGAACGCCTGGTTCAAGTCAACAGCAAAAAAACCTAAAGCGTTCTTTTCCACAATCTCTCGTCTTAGGACTAACCATCTCCTCTGCAGTCACTATTTGAACAGGATCGGTTCGCTTGTCACCAGCGAGTGCTCAACCTGTTCAGATGTACCGGAAACGGCAGAGCACATAGTCCTAACATGCCCACAGTACGCTCAAGCTAGACTCCGCCTCTTGGAAAACATGTACGATGGTAGCCTCAAATGACCCAGTGCTGTATGATAACCTCTATATATTTTTCAAGGACATTAACCGGTTAATTTAATAAAAAGGTGAAAATGTTGTTTTTGTATAGTATTAATTAAAAGTTAAGGCTGAATGTAGCAATCTACCAAGCCAATAGAGAGGGGGAAAAAACTGATCCATGATTATGATGAATTCATTGTACAATTTAATACCCAATTTCGTGATTAGTGACGCGATATGAACAGCTTACACACATGTTTGACAACCTATATTAGAGAAGGGGATGTGTCACCATAACACTGCCCGAAGAATATTGCAAATTGATTGATTGATTTAGCGAAGATTAGGT
The DNA here is from genome assembly GCA_954871275.1 of Leptopterna dolabrata. Classification (NCBI taxonomy): domain Eukaryota; kingdom Metazoa; phylum Arthropoda; class Insecta; order Hemiptera; family Miridae; genus Leptopterna; species Leptopterna dolabrata. The sequence goes on along the minus strand of OX940978.1, from coordinate 59,509,045 downwards.
TGCTAACTACATACTGTTTCTTATATATCTATGTCGTATGGCAGCATCAGAAGTTTAGAGTACGGGCAGCAGACACAAGAGTTGCAGAAAATACTGCGCTCTCCTCTCCCCCTCACCCCTTGGAAATTAATTTCAAAATTCTGGCGACGCAGTGCACAGCTAGACTGAATTCTGCGTCGAACAAAAAAAAAAACAGCAAATCAGCTGAGAATTAAGCCCTGGGTAGCCGATAAACCCAGGTTTTGTCAGCATTAACTCCCCTTCCCCCCCTTCTAGAAGTAAATTTCGAAACTCCGGCGACGCAGGGCACAACTAGACATATTTTGGCACCAAACAAAAAAGAACCACGCAAATCGGTCGAGGCCTGGTGTACCGAAGGAAGTGCTGAGGTAAGCACCACCGCACTCCGCAGGGAAGGGGGGGAACGAGCCTCCGAAAACCCGTGAGAGAGCAGTTCCGATCGTGGCGTCGATCGGAACTGCTCTTTCACGGGTTTTCGGAGGCTTGTCCCCCCCCCCCCCCTGAGGGAGGCGGTGGTGCTTACCTCAGCACTTCCTTCGGTAGATCTGGGCAGCGCACACAGGATACGTCACACACACACATCTACGGTTTTTTTTGTGGATTTAGATTCAGGATGGCCTGAAACGGATTTGAATGTGATTCTTTTCATTCTCGGCTGAATGTTGTCCTTTACTGCCCAGATCAAATACATAAGGACGTCTCTTACTACTGAGGGGTGTCCTAAAAAATAATCTTTAACCCTCGGGCACCCGCGGGACGGCACTCCATGCCGCAACTCAGTAAACAGTACAGTAAATCACTAATGCGTAACATTACCGGTATATCGCACCTGGGTATGTGTCCTTCAACTGTCTGGCCATCAGTGCCCGTAAGTGCTGATTTTTCTATTACTCCTATCACTTGTTTTCGGTCAGGCGAAGTGGAAAGGTCACCAAGCGGTACTGTATACCGTCCGCGGGATTGTGTTTACCGTCCGCGGGTTAGCTTTTCGTTTTCATGACAACTGTCATTTTTTGATTTTGAAGTTTTTTGCTCATACCTCTTTCGAAGAACCCTCTAGTTATTTGAAATGTTCATTCCTAAAATTCTTGTCATTAGTTTCTAGTTTGAAGGATCTCGATGTAGGCAGTAAATTTTAGTGCTTTCAGCACAGTTCTACAAAGGTTTTATGATGAAAGAATCATTCTTAGGTACTTGTAACTACCTTCACGAAACGTCTATAACAAATGAGTTATTTTACTGAAGTTTTATTGAGATGTTATGAATAAAAAATACCTATTATTCAAAAATGTTCATATCCCTGATGTTTATTCAGAAAAGAACCGGACCATTTTTCTGTGGTTTCAACATTCATTTCTGAGTTTTAAACTATGCATTGAGACCCGCAAAAATCAATCTCACCAGAAATTCAAATTATTTGAAATCAGATTTTTGTTTTGTGATTTTTCGCGGCACTAATTTACGAATGACAATAAAGCCAAAGTTGCCATTTCTTAGATTTTTTAATGGTGAATAGCGTGGTATAATCTATTTGGCCTCAAAACACTGAATAGACTTAGTTATTATCAATTTAGGAGTAAATTCCGTGAGGGCGGCATGGAGTACCGTCCACGGGTTAATTGCTTCGTCCAAGTGGCCCGGGTGCCCGAGGGTTAACGGAAAATTAATGCAGTAGCAAAGATTCTATTGAAATGCACTTACTTGGTAGATATCAATGTAATACAAGTATGAATTCTTCATCCATTTAGGAGCATCAGGATTGGGGCGATGTCTGGGGGCAAACACAGCGGCCAGAACTTGGGACTTGGACGATTCGTCACCAACTTCTGACTTCCCGTCGCTGTTCATTTTGTAAGCCACCTCACCGGTGTGAGCATCCAATATTTTCCCTAGAGCAAGATACTGGACATGTTACAGGAACCGGTGATGTGATTATAACAGATGTACGACCAAACACCAAATCAGGCCGATCAAAACGTTTCTTAACTTACACTGGTTTTCGGCGGTGAATACGGCGAAAAAATAAGAATATGGATCTGGGACAAACAGAGCAGTCCTCGTCTGGACTTGCCACACTAAAGACAGAGTGAGCAGGTTCCAAGCTACGATGTTCGAGTCCGTAGCACACATCACAATGTGGCAGCAGTCGTCACGTCCAAATTCGACAAACCTGGTGAAATGAATTGACAACAAAGCTCTTAGTAACGTAAAGTGATAGCCATTTCAGATTGGGGCTTTTTGTCTGACTGCCCTGCCAGCATTGTGGACGTGATCAGCTGTCTTCCAATGAGAGGCTCGGAATTCGATCTGATCATTTCGATCTTGGCAACTCATCGCTAACTAAATGTATTTAAAAGGGTATAATTAGAATATGACTGGAAGATTGTGTCCATAGGACGTGGCAGTTAACGAACTCCAATATTTACTTCAAATTTCACCCCCAGCTCCTCTCCATGTGGCTTCTGAGGACATTCCAGCGAACTATTCACAGCAAAAGTATGACCTAAGATAACACTGATCACAGTGAATACTCGTAAAGAAAAGACGAGGGAGTACGAGAAATACACGGTTACTTACTTCAACTCCTTATTGTCCCTCACGACAGTTTGCTTGAGAACGACGTTGTCCACGTCCCAAAGAGTCAAAACAGAACTGAAACCTACGGCGAGCAGAGATCCGTCGTACGAGAAGCTGCACGGCCCGCAGGAGCGATCCCTGTAGAAGCAGGCGTTCTGACACCTCCAAGTGCTTCCCTTCTCTGAAACGGTCATTTCAAGGTCAACAGACGAAGGCGGATCAAATAAGTGAAATCTTGACTGACATCAGTAAGTGCCAAATACAGAATACGCAATAAGCCCTGTGGTGATGGTGAGATTGAGGAATGTGAGGTTTTGGAAGGTGAGGTTGAGAAGGAGATGTCGGGTATGAGGAAGCTAGTACCCAGAAAGGTTCATCGCCACATTGGCTATGCCAGAAACGTTTATCACCACGTTAGATACTAGAGGACGTGCCCAGAAAGGTTTATCACCACGCTGGGATCTTTCGTGAGAGAGAGGTTAAGGAGCAGGGTAAGGAGAGCGAGAGACAGGTCATTGAGATTGAGTGAGAACGGTAGAATGGGAGCTGGGCAAGGCGGGCGCCATGCAAAGGCGCCTCTGCCCTCCTCCGGTCCTCCGACGGCCGTTGAAAGCCACTGAGGGATCGCTGGAGGGAGAGCTACTGGCTGTGTCCCTTGCATCACGCAGCTCGCCTTCTTCTTGTCTTTATTGGTAGCAATCTTATTAGTACAATTTGGAGTGGTATATTTTAAGGGTACCATGACAAGCCCGCTTAACAAAAATCAGACAAAAACGAGTTGCCACAGCAGTGGCCGGCTAATTAATCACAGTTCCAGTCATGCAGCATCACCATATGAGCAAATTTTCTAATTTGGATTTTCAGCTGTTTCTGACTATTCAAATAGGTACTTTTCACTCTATCAGTCTTGAATCATAATTCTGTTGCACTTTTAGTAAAATCTTATACATTTTGGCAGATTTTTATCGATTTTGACCACCAAAAACTTGAATTTGACCCACTTTTTCGAGGAAAATGTTTGACGCTTATTGAATGTCTTTTGCTGTTTACAGCCGCCACTCTGTAACAATCTGGTGTATTTACATCAATTTTTGGCTACTGACCAATTTTTACTGGTTCTTCGCGACTTGTGACCACCCTAAACTTGACCCATCTTCGAACTCATCAGGTACAAACATTTTGGAGAATTTTGGCTATCTCGTAGCTGAGGTCAGATATCGTCTGGGCTGACACATAAACGATTCGCTAAAACGGAAAAAATCCGTTTACTAAATGTTTTTAGGTCATTGCACCGGCTCATTTTCTTCAAAAATACGCTTTCTCGTAATCTGACACTAGAGTTTGGCTGTCTGATTACTGAATCGGGACAGTAAACGAATCCTTCCACTTATCAATTCCAAATTAACTAACCTCGAACTAGTTAGGTAATACATGAAGGTTTTACCCCCCAATTTCCAGAATATTACTTGTACCAGGACCTCTTATAAGATGAATGTCATCGAATCTATCGAAGATTAATAATAAACTGCAATGGATGAGGGGTTTAACTACGCCACCCATACAGCGTAGTTTCCCCCTCCTCATCCTCTAGAAAGGTAGGGAAGCAGTGCGACAGCTGCCCCCGGAGACACTGGTTTGATTATGACGCAATGCCTCCAGGAGCTGACGATTCGTTTTCGCGAATCGACCGCCCCATCACACGCGTGCCAAAAAGATCAGGAAGAGCCCGGATCTAATATGGGCGGGATTCCCATATACCATCACAAAATTTATCGTTGATAATCATCAATCGTTGATAGAATCAATGACATCAGCATCAAAAACTTATACAAAAGTTTTTAAGAATTAATTAATTAATTGTTAACTTTATTCATATTAATACTTTTTGCTAGGTATGCTGAAACATTGGAGTACAGTCAACTGCGTTGACAAATTAGATCTGTGGCTCAGTGTTTTGGCTGTGAAGCCCGAGCTTGAAAGGGCTTTTATCTTATTTTACTTACGGTAAATGGAATCTATGGGGGTTTTCGACCAAAACCTCAACTTCTTGTCAGCACCAGTAGAAGCCAAAACGATCTCATTGTCAGGACCAACATCTTCGTTGGACGCAGGTCTGGAAGAGCCCGGGGAAAATTTGATTGTGTGAACCTTGCCATCGTGCGGCATATCAATCACAGTCGCCAAAACATACCTGCAAGCGACGAACGAGCATGAATGATCAGGTACTTCTAACAGATGATGTAATGGGCAGCATTATCCAAACAAAGCTAAACGACCAACAAGGAGTACTGTTCGATGTCCTTACCGTTTTTTATCAACAACATATTCCCAGTATTTGAGTTTGAGCTCCAAAGCCTGCCCAGGCTCGTAGCGGGTTTCTATGGTCGCGAGCCACAGCCCGTCGTTGGTGAGAGCGCTATGCGTCACGTGCGTGTTCACAATCACTTTGTCTCTTTCTTGTGTCAAATAGTTCATCATCGTTACGTCGATCTGTACGATTGAATACAACAAGAGATTGAGAACATAAATCATCTGATACATACAGCAGTGATATTTTTTAGAACATGGCCCAAACCCTGAGAAGGGTTCTCTGGCAGTGCCCCGATGTCATCTGAAGTGGGTGCGTTTAGTTACGATGTTGAAATGAAATGAAATGATTTGTTTGTATAAGCCTGCCGGCGTTTCAAGGTTAACAAGACAAGTACATAAGTATGTGGATAACTGAAGAATAGAAAAGTGAAGGAAAGAAGAAGTTAGACAGAAAATGAAGAACGAACTTATACAGAATCACGTAGTGGTTACAAACTAAAGATAAAGAGAGAATAGGTTGAACAGAAATAGAAAACGCTGCAAATCCCTGCACAACGGTTTATTATTTTGTACAGAATACCCTTCTGTTACAGATCACAGCTCTCTGTATAGATAACCCGTCTATATAATATAATAGGTATGTACTAGTCTATACATATTATGTAGATCGCAGACCCTCGGTAGGTTAGTATCTAACCCCATACTCGTTACACTGTACCTATCTAAACGACGAGTTAAATGTTGCTAAAATAATTCTGTCGATGACAAACAGTAACTAAAAAGGCAAAAAGAAACGCAAATAATGAAGTTCTAAAGAAAAATTGTTGATGTGGAGTGAAATCTGAAATCCCTTCTGCGTAGATCACTGTTTTCTGTTGTCACCGTTGTGTAATAACTTGCCCATCAATAATATTTCAACGGTTGTTTAAGTTGCAAAAGTAACGATCAACAAGGTTCAAGTTTTACAAGTACAACGAACAAAATCCAATAGTCCATCACTTGTCAAATGAAATAATATCGCAGAACAACCAACTCGACTTCACACAGCCATCCGTGATTATAATCAGGTGCTCCCTAGTGATGATATCCGGGCCGGATTAATATCGTTTGATTTACGATCGTGTTGTTGAAGCTTTTTGGTGCACACGAACAGCTGGACGTACAATGCTCTGGGTGGTCTCAAAAAATTGTTTAGCTCAAGACAAATTTAATAAACGTAAAAAAAGGCGTTTTGAAAATTTCAACCCCTATTTTTAACCCCTTAGAGATGACTGACAGTAACGCCGAGCTTCGAGGACCAACTAGACCCCAAACGGAACCTATAACCCGAATTTCATCAATTTTGTTTCATGGTAACTAAGAAAAGTGACCAGGACGGAAATTTTTTATTGCATTTTCGGATTCTACATACCTTGAAACGTAAACCATAAAATTTTGAAGGGAGGTTAGAATTTTTTTTTTTCATGCTCGATTCCAATGGTTCATTATTGAAAATAACAAACCAAAATGAGCCTATAGAGAGGTTACAAATCAAAGACAAGCTAAGAGACGTTATTAATAAAGGAAGCCCTCATTGAGGAAGAATACTCTGGTTCTTATGCAATCAACAAGAAAAAATGACATCTTTTTACAGTTAGGTCTTCAGACGACAGCAACGAGGACAGGTCACTGTAGGATAGCCCATTGTTCAAGAAACACGAAAACTTTTCACCACTGAGTACAGGAGAGTCTCCCAAGAAATGGAAAACTGAGTCCGTATCACCTGTATTACAGATAGGGCACTCCTCGTTGCTGCTGAATTTTGACAATAAAACCCGTTATGCTGAGTTTGGCAGAATAGGTTCCTGTTAGCCTTACTCGGACCAACAACCTTTTCATCTGCATCCCTAAATCAGAATTCAGATAGCCAACCATCTTCTGCAGGCCGGCATAATTTGTAGATCAGACTAAAAGACGACCTCTACAAACGATCCCCATCCACACCTTCTCCCAAAACCCTGGTCTTCCTGGTCTTACCAAATTCGGGCCCCATCATATTTGGCAAAAGCTGCTGACATCTGACCAGTCCAGTTATAGCGAAGGTCTGCTCGAGACTCGTGGATAGTAAGAAGCTGACGGAAACAGAGCTTGGGATGCCTGTAATCCTCCGTTTTACCCAATTTAATCCACCAGCTCTATGCCAGCTTCATTATTTTCACTTCGAGATGAGGTACACCCAATTCCACCGTACGAGGTAGTCTGGAGCGTTGTTAGGGAGGAACATAATCGATTTATATGCTCTAACTTGGATTTTATCCAGGACATTATACTGGGAAACACCCCAGGCTTCTATGGCATAAAGTTACGTTGTTTCAACTTACATTGCAAGTGAGAGTTTCAGAAAGAGGGGAGTAGAGCTGAAGATGGCCCGGGCGGCCGTTGAGCATCAGGCCGCGAGACCTCGGATCGTATATGAGACCTGCCGGGAACATCCCTTCCTGCTCTCCAGCGAACACAGACCACGACAGCTGTTGGAGAACGCAATGCAACCTGTTGTTGGGAGCGACGATCTGAATTCCTGCAAAGTTACGATAGAGCTGCATGAATCATCTACACGGACACCCTTCTTCCTACAATATTATTAAACTTGTGGCGGATTGTTGCCCCCTTTACACTGAATTGGTGCAATTAGCTTTGTACAAAGCGCTATGATCTCCAAGAATCTAGCAGGGATTTTTATGGGGTCTGAACTATCCCGCACCACATCTCACATCTCAGTGATCCCAGACGTGATGTAAGAAGGTGGAACAACTCCCACTTGTGCGCAATCCTAAACTGTTTTGGGACTGACATGAAGAGCTCGGAGCTCGACTCAGAAACCTTGAAGCAAGATTGTTATCCTTCGTAAGGAACGGCAACTTATCAGACAGGAAGGCGTCTCGAGCATTCCTCCCCCAGTAACTCGAAGGCCTTAAAAGCAGAAGGCCCATTATTCAAACTCCACTCCTGCCAGTCCTCCAATGGAAGTGATACCAAGCGACCAAGTGGCTACGTGTATTCGTCTGTAAACGAGTGACTGATCCCAATGTGGCGAAGTACATTAGGGAGCCTCCACTGCACGTGCATTTGAGCAATGGACTTTGGGCGATACCGAGCGACCGTTCGGATGTGACTGGCCGTGTTTTCATATGACCTCAGCCACCCATCCCTCCACCACTTCAATTACACGGAACAGCAATGCTAGACTACACGTGTTTAGTCGCCTCTAATGGAGGACCCCAGCCGCCTTGCGGCGCTTCCTCAAAGTCACCTCTCGTCGCCTGATCACTTGGTATCGCTTCCAGTTGAGGGCCAGCCTTAAGGATATATCTTTATTTGCACTTTACGTCGACTAACTGGTAGTTTACTCACCGTTATCCAAAGTAGCAATGGCAATCATTTGATTGTAGGGAGAAATGGCAATATGGACAATGTCAGCTGATAAACGTGGAAGGTAGTTCCTTATATGCGGGTTTTCCAAATTCCACTTCACCAAAGTCAACTCTCCTCCTCCAGAGTACATCGAAGAACCTAAAGCAATCACATTATTGTCAATATTCATGAAACGATGCCATAACGAGTGTATCACATCTATATTGTTACACTGATTAGAATCATGAAATGTCGTGTTCCTTTTCGGTTTGATTGGACGAAACTTATGGAAAATGTTGAAGGTAGTTCTGCTTGGAAGTTTCTTCGTATCCACCCCTATTCCATGAATCAATGAATGTGGCAATTACCACAACCATTTGAAATCAGATGGAAAAACATTTTTTTAAAAATTCTTTTGTCGTACGCAGTTTTAATTTCTGTTTTGGTGGAGACATTATTGAACAAATGGGTTCGTACCTAGTAGTTGAGATAGCAGAAATGTTAACAGTACCGGTCATGCAGCACCACCATGTATGAGCGCACTTTCGAAGTACCACATCACACATTTAGGCGACTTAATAGCAATTTCTAGTAATTTATAAAGACTTCCGATTTTTGACCCAGGAAAACTAAATTTGACCCACTTACGCTTTTGAAAATGGCCCTTCTTCTCCAAACTTAACTAATCTTTTTGTTTCCCACTACAAAAGTTTTGTCGACATTTTGTCACTTATGATCACAATTTTTAGTGATTTTTTTCTCATTAATGCCGATTTTTGGTAATTCGAATGTTTTGGTGAAATTTTTCATTTCCACCCCCGTAGCCAAACTCGTCAGAAATGACACATTAATACTGCCTTCAAACGGAATAGAATATAAAATTTGTCAAAAATCCATGAAGGCACCTACTAAAAACTCGGAACTCTCGTTGCTGTTGCGTATTTTCACTGAAGATGCGCTAAAAGACTTGAACTTGATTGAGAGCGCCACCCAGTGATGTCAAACGAGGCATAATTTGCTTCCAATTTTAAGTATCGAGTGAGCCTATTCTCAGCACAGAATGGCCAGCTGTTCGCTCAAAGGTAGGATATTTAATTTGAACCATAAAGACACATCAACATATTCGGGATCAATTTAAAAACGTCATAAAAACCGTACCCTTCTACTGACAGTTTTCGTGCTAAGAAGTTTTGAAAATTGCGACCACTACTTTTTCACCGTTCAGAGATGACTGACAGTAACTCCGAGCTTCGAGGACATACAAACCGAATTTCATTAATTTTGGTTCATGGTAGATAAGGAAAGTGCCAGTACGGCGGCCGGACATACAATTTTTTTATATTTCAATTTTCAGATTCAAAGTATGTACGTTAAAACGCAAACCATCAAATTTTGAAGATCAACTATTCAAATGCTCGATTCCAAAGGTTCGTTATTAATAATAAACCAAAACTCTGGAAATTATTACATAACGGAATTTTACATTCCTGTAGAGATAACCCTTCTGTGCAGCTCACAATCACCGTAAGAACCTGAATCAGTAGGTTCGTTTTTGCGGTGTATGCCTACCTCGTTACCCCACACACGCACATACACAGACACGACTAAAACGCCACCGGAGCCGAAGTATAAGCTTTTAACGCTCGGCAATAGCAGTTACATAAGTATGCATTTTTCCTCCGCCACCATCTTGTACTGCGCCATTTGGGTCCCATGAACCAAATTTCACTATGAGCTAAAACAAAAACGGTGATTTGTAAAACGATAGCAGCATAGAAAATTGTGGATTTCGCGCAGAGAAACCAACTTCGACAGTTGGTAGGTAAAACGATTTGTTATTAGTCCATCTTATACTTTTTCGGATGTCCCTCTTGAAAACTGGACATATCTACAGAAATGTTGACTGTTCATTTATTGTTTCTTTCATGCGCAATAATCGAAATAGCTGCTTTTGATGGTTTCCACCAATTTTGGCCCCCAAAAACACGAATTAGGCTCCTATTTTTGACAGATTATTTTTGATCATTGATAGTGTCATTTAACTGTCTTGATCCGCCTGCTGATACTACTTCTACTGTTTTTATACAAATTTGTGGTGATTTCAGACGATTTTCCAGGTTTTTGACGCATAAAAAGATGAATTTTGGGAGCTGAACCTTCGATACAACCTTAATTCTTCACTCTACGAAAATCAACTTCATATTCGGTTTTCTCGTCCTAAAAAACACGGAAAACGATACCTCACAAGCTCTCGTTCACTAAAACCTCGAAAACCCCTATTTTTTACACCAATTTTTCACCCATAACACCCCCGTGTGTAATCCAATAGGACTGCCAAGCACAACTAGGACCACAACTTTGTCAGAACCTCTTCTTCACTCTCTGGTCAAAATTGACTTCATCGATCTACTCGTCCTAAAAACCATAGAAAACGATACCTCACAAGCTAATGTTACTAGAACACCAAAAAACTCTATTTTTACACCCATTTTTCTCCCATAACAACCTTGAATATATTCCGATCGGGCTGAAAAGTTTCGGGACATAACTAGGGCCCAAATGGAGCCTGTGCGCGAAAGAACAAATTTTTTAGACCGAAAATGAAGGTAGATATGGACGACAAGGTTTTCGGCGGACGGACACTGCATTTTTGGAATCTACGCACCTTGAAACGTATAACAAAAAATTTTAATGGGGTGTTCCAAAAATCTGTTGCTGAGCGAATACATAGGTGCATTATTAAAAGAATAATAAGCCATAAGTGAAACGGGGAAAATCCACATAATTGTTACTCCAGTTAGGTCCAAAACTCACCAGCAGGCGTGAACGCGATTTCACTGACCGGGAGAGTGTGCCAGTGGTAGACCGATGAGACCATGCGGCCAAATTTTCCAATATTGTACACAACAATACGTCCAATGCTGTCACCCGCTGCTACTGTGGACTCGGTCGGATGCGCCTGCACGCACGTCCAGTGCTTCTTCTCTCCAGGCTTGATACCACTGATGGAGAAAACAAATCGGAAAACGGGAGTATATTATAATTGCGATGACTATGAAGTATTACAATTTTATGCGCACTAAAATTTTGACGTAAAAATTTGGCTTCAAGTGAATTCTGAATGGGTAGGAGTTTTGGATAAGAAACGAGACAGGAATTGTATCCACGTGGTTTTCACCTCCTTGAATATGCCTCCGGGAATTAAGGTAAAATATTCGCCTGGTTTTCACCACGTTGAATATTTGTAAAGGCGAGGGAGACATTCGCCTGGTTTTCACCTCGGTGAATATCTGAAAAAATACTTGTCCGGTCTGCACCTTGAAGAGTATTTGAAAGGATGCTCTCGCCCGGTTTTCACCTCGTTGAAAGCTTTCAAGGGAGGAAAATGTACGGTGTGAGAAGGCAAGGTTTGAGAGAGAAGGTGGTCGATTCAAAGAGATAGGATGAATGATCCGAACTAGGCATTTAGGGTGTATTTACAGGCCTATCTACCCTCCTCAGGTTCCATCGGAACAACCGTAGGAAACCGTTGGAGGAGGGTTAAGGTGCCCACACACGTGCAGGATTTCCTCAAGGTTTGGACTGAACAGTCCAGGCCTTGAGGATTTCCTTCACGTGAGTGTCGTGGCCTCGAGGCCACCGAACGGCCTGTACAGGCCAAAACGGACGAATCGAAAAACCATTCCGACGGCCTCTGAGGCCGGGACTGTACAGGCTGCTCCCTCACGTGTGTGCCGTTTCCTTCAGTCTCCTGAAATGTAATTTTTTGCAATTAAGCAGCTCGTTACATACTGCCAACAACATATCGCCCTCCATTGCTGTCACGAACTGAAATGAAGGAAAAAGTCCTCGCGTGTGTGGGCAAGGACTGTTCAGGCCAAACCCCAAGGCCTACGACTAGAGTCCAGTCCTCAAGACTCGGCCTGTAGGTGTGTGGCTACCTTTACCTGGCTGTGTCCCTAGCAATGCGTAGCTTGGCTTCTCCGTCTTTACTGGTAAAATATTATCACGTATACAGGAGTCCTACATTGATTTGGTATGTAAGGTTACCACGACAATAATCACAATGAAACAGCTGTCCACACCAGACGGTTATTTGTTCAGCTTGAAACAGTGCTTTCACTCGTTCAAGTTGCTTGCCACTTTATATACAGATGCCTAACATATAAAATTTTTTAAATTATGCTGACAGTATTGAGTGAACAGTTCATCAGCAATCTCCCCATACTTTTTAACTATTAAGTACAACTTGATTTGTTCAAATATTCTGAACTCTAACCGCAACGAAGTTCGTCACAAATGCAGAGCCAACTTGAGAACCCATTTTAGGGATATCAAAGACATTCTGATGCGAAATGAGGCCAGTGTCTGGCACATAGTCTGAATGAAGAAGACGAGGAAGTAAGGGTGTAAAGTCATTCTGATAACAAACCAACAGACTTTCTGTCAACTCGCAACCTACACCTCCGTACGTGACGGACCCTGAGTCAACCCAGCCCTTTTCCACACGTGTGGAGATGGCAGTCAAGGTATTAAATAAGATAAATAGTAAGAAATCTACTAAACCCATTGTTGATCAGACAATGACTAGCTCGTGGATTAAAAAATAAATTTAAAAAAGCTAGGGGCGTTGCGTCCATAAGGCAACTTGGGCCACTGCCCCGAACCCCTAAAAACACAGAATAAAAATATTTAAAAAAAAATCCAGCCATGTTGGCATCTGAATTTCCCTCCGTACACTGTATTAGCTTTTTTCACAAATTTAACAGTGACCAGATAGATTTCTCTGGCTATGGATATTCAATATTCTAGTAGAACATCCATAGTAGTTCCTTCATGTCAGCTCCATAGACCAAGCATGTGACTGAAATATAGCGACAGTAATCGATGTCCTGCAATACAAATCGAAACCTGGGGTCCTGAAACTGGCAGGCCCTGGGACCTAGTGTTCCAATGGCAAATGAGAAAAGTGGCCCGTCTGCTCATGCTCGGCCAAGTACAAACGCTGTAAATCCCTACACAATGGTTTATTATTTTGTATAGAACACCCTGCTGTTACAGACCACAGCTCTCTGTATAGATAACCCTTCTGTATAGATCACAGCCCCTCCGTAGTTTAGTACCTACTCGCCACTAAAAATGAATATAATGCGTTGAATGTTCAAGCAGTAGCTAAAATGACAAAAAGAAACACTATATGTAGTTCTGAAGGAAAATTGATGATGAGAAGTGAAAAATATTCGGTCTCAGAACAGGGATTCGAACCTCTAATTTTAAGTGAAGAGCCCGACGCCTAGGCCACTCCCCTACGGCAGCCACCTGGCCGAGAGACAAGTGAGCGCTCTCAACCCAGCTTGATGCCTGCATTACACGATGCTCTTTCAGACAAATTTTTTTGGTGACATCGTAGATTGCTATGGTTTTTTCCAAGGATTTGGATTCAGGATGGTCTGAAACGGATTTGAATGTGGTTCTTTTCATTCTCGGCAAGTGTTGTCCTCTATTGACCACATCAAATACATAACGACACCTGAGACGAAGAAGGGCCAATCTGATTTTTCCCACCCATTTCTAGACTTCGGACCGCTGTTATTAATTCCCTTTTTGAGTTTTACCACTTGTTTTTAGCGAATTTTCGAAGAAAAGGAAGCTATTGTTCTCGGTCCAAAATTTTTAAAACTCGAATTTCCGAAAGATTTTTATACCAAAATCCGTTTCAGACCATCCTGAATTCACTGCCGAAAGACACCAAAAATTATATGTGTATATATATATATATATATATATATATATATATATATATATATATATATATATATATATATATATATATATATATTTATATATTTATATATGTATGTGTCATTCCAGACGATAACTCTCGAAAGAATTGAGATAAAAAGTTCAAATTTGCACGAAAAATCTGTCTTGGCAATCGACAGGCTAAGTTCGAAGATGGGCAGAATCGGGTCACTCTAAGGGGGAGTTTTGGGGAGTTTTAGGGGGGGGGGGGGAATTACCCATAAATTCCCAAAATGAAAAAGTCTGACAAGTGACACCTCATTTTAAAGGTTTTTGTACGCTGAACACGATGGTGAAATCAGAATTGCGATATCTCATTCCATTCTCAAACTGGAGCACTTTGAAGATGAAGGAACGTGGTTATTTCTTGAGATGTTCTTCCTGGTTCGTCTGCTCTAATCTGATAACGGAATGGGATATCGCAATTCTGACTTCACCATCGTGTTCAGCGTTGGAAAATCTACAAACCGAGGTGTTACTCGGCAAAAAATGGAACAAAAAATTTGTTACGTATCCAATAGGTACCTACTCTTCTGGGAATCCAAACATTTTTGATTTCTCCCTCCCCCTCCTTCCACCCCAAATTTTACTTTGCGTAAAACTACTCCTGTTTTAATTTTGTATGGTATCAAGTTGGGAAAACATTGGCCGAAAATTAATTTTCAGAAAATTTTAGGCGGAGGAGGAAGATGCCGAAAACCTCGAAAATTCGCTATTATAGCCATGCTGCATGACTGTGGTTTTTCATAATCACTTGTAAAAATCTATAGGCTACAAGAATCTACAAAATTTTCTCAGTTTGGATTACCCCAAAAATTAATAAAAATAAAAATGTGAAAGAAGGTCCACATTGGCCCTTTGAGACGGAAATCTTGGGAGAATCTCTGTCTGAGAGGAAGAAAGGCCAATCTGCTTCGTTCGGCGAAATTGTCCCTTTTTACTCCCGCGCTTCCAAGCACTGACCGAAGTAAAAGGGCCAATCTATACAAATTTCATTATATTCAAGGGTTTCCACATTGTTATATTTTTCAAATAGGTGGTAATAACTAAGCTAAATCAATATAAATTACTCTTAAAATTTTACTGTAACATTAGGCATAATTTGTTAATGCTGGGGGTGAATAAAGAATGCGTTATGTCGTCTAAAAGGGTGTGATATCTAATTCCAAGATTTCTCGAATTTAACACTATAATTGCGATACTTCTAATTCTCAAGTTTGTCCTAATTTAAAATGTCAATGTATTTTGATGAACACCTGTAAAATTCCAATTGTTGTTCAACTAAAAGAAGCCCCCATGCTACCTCTTCTTGTCTTCGAAATAGTGAATTTAAATGATTATCAAGCCGATCGAATCAAACATGAAAAGACTGACAGAAAAATAGTAGGCCCTATATCACAAACGAGGAGAGTAAGCGAGCACCTTAAAGATCCATGAAAATCACCATGGTGATATCAAATCCCCATTTTCCAACCTTAGAAAACGACTAATAGCAATATAAATCACAAGATTGCATGCAAATTATACTGTTTCAACAGAACAAGTTTGAAGATTGGCCGTTTTTCGATTTTTGTCCTTGAACCGGAAAAATAGATTGGCCCTTTCGAAAAAAAATCAGATTGGCCCTTCTTCCTCTCACGTGTCGATAAGGACGTCTCTTACTATTGAGGGACGTCCTAAGAAGAGTTCAGAATTTCCACACAAAAAATTTGCTTAGATTACTGGTTAGGCTGTGCTCTCCTGCCCCCACCAGCCGTCTCTAAACAATTTTGTTGTGATCGGCTGCTCCTCCACAACTCAATCTATGTCTGAACATGCTGTAACTCAGAGTGGGGACCCCCCGACCCCCCTCTGATCTTGTCAGGGGACTATATAAGAGCCAGGGTGCCACCAATAAACTAACCATTCTCTCGTAATCGATCGACTCGTCTATCCGACTCCCAATCACTACACTGGTGACCCCCGACGTGTGAGCTCCACCGCCAGCGCCCGCCGTTTGATAGCGTCGCAGCCTCCGTCTCCGCTTCAACGAGCCCTACCACGCGCGGCCCCCACCGACGCCACAGCGGCGCCCCACTCCGACGCCCGCCTCGACGGCTATCGCAGCGCCTCCCGCTACTTCGCCCCACCATCACCGATCCTTATATAAGGAAACGGACGCCGGCGCCGAGCACACTTCAAGCTGACACCTCACCGGACTGGCACCGAAGAGAAAACCGAAGATGACGGAGCAGAAACCGCAAAAAACGCCCGAAGCGAGCGCTCCTTCGATTCTCAAGCTCCAGCCGTTCGACCCCGCATTCCCGCACGTCTGGTTCGCCCAACTCGAGCTCATCCTCGCACACGAAGGCCTCACGACGCCACATGCGAAATTCGCCCGAGCCTTCCTCGCCCTCGAACCTCGACAAGCGGATCTATGCGCCGACATCAACCCCTCGCACACCAGTAGTTACCAGACGCTCAAAACTCGCCTTCTAGCGACACACGCACCTTCCGATGGTTCACGGCTCACCGCCCTCCTCCAGCCGACATCCGACGACGAACTACCGTCGATCCTCGCTCGCCGACTCACCCGAGCACTTCCGGCTGACACACCCGCACCGCTCGTCCGACAGCTCTTCCTCCGCGCCCTACCCGAGAGCATACGTCTACACATAGCGGCCCGTGACGAACCCGACATATTGAAACTCGCTGCGCTCGCCGATCGCCTCCTACCATTCGCCCCGCCTCCTCGGGTGGCTACCGTCTCCGAAGAGGTCGAAGTGATCAACGATAGACGACAACGGCGATCCCCGACGCAGCCGGCGACGAACACACGCCGAACAACGAACACCCTATGTTTCTACCACCGCACATGGGGCCCACGAGCACAGAAATGCCGCAGCCCCTGCACCTGGCGCCCGAAACCGACGGGAAACGACACCGCACGGCCCGACCAGCCGTAACGGCCGTGCGTAACCCACCAACATCTCGGCTCTTCATCCGCTGTAAAAAAACCTCGCTACACTTCCTCGTGGACACCGGCTCCGACGTCTCGATCGTCCCGAACACCCTGCTCAACCGAAAAACAACACGTCCAAGCGCTCTACGTGCCGCAAACGGCACCGAGATCAAGATGTACGGCACACACTCCGCATCAGTACACCTACCAGATCTCCCTCCGTACGAGTGGACCTTCACAGTCGCCGACGTATCAACCCCGATCCTCGGCTCCGACTTCTTGACGTACCACGGCCTACTCGTTGACCTACCCAACGCCCGACTCATCAACGCGGCCACGCAGCGGTACATCACCGGGACAGTAGACCTCGTACCTCCGAGCCAGTCCATCTGTACGACAACAGCGAACGAGCCCCGTTTTCAAGCCCTCCTCGACGCCTACAAACCTTCATCGACACCATGCGATGCTCCTGTCGAACATCACATCGTCACGAAGGGCCCCCCGTGTCACGCGAAACTTCGCCGATTATCCCCGGACCTATACGCGAAAGCGAAGGCCCATTTCGGCGAATTACTAGCGGCGGGGGTCATCGAACCTTCGGAGGCGCCGTGGTCCAGCCCGCTCCACATCGTTCCGAAACCCGACGGTGACATTCGCCCCGTCGGTGACTACAGAGCGCTGAACCGACTCACTGTGCCCGATCGCTACACCGTCCCACACCTACACGACTTCACAACGGCCCTGTACGGGACTACAGTGTACAGCACATTCGACCTCGCCCGTGCATTTTTTCACTGCAAAATCAGCGAACGCGACGTGCCAAAAACAACGATCTTAACACCCTTCGGCGCCTACCAATTCAAGCGAATGAATTTCGGCTTACGAAACGCAGCGCAAACGTGGCAACGCTACATGGACCACGTCCTACGCAACCTGCCTTTCGTGTACTGTTACCTCGATGACATACTGGTCGCCTCGGCCACCCCGTCTGAACACTACACCCACGTACGCACGCTCCTCGAGACCCTCGCTAAATACGGCCTACAAATAAATACAGCCAAATGCCAGCTCGCACGGCCCTCAGTCAAATTTCTCGGCCACAACGTTTCAGCCGACGGGATAACACCCCTACCGGAACGCACGGACCTCATTAAGAAATTCCCGCGACCCACTACCGTGCACGAGCTTCGAACATTCCTCGGCCTCATTAACTTCTATCACCGAGCGATACCACGAGCCGCACCTACGCTCCGCCCCCTAGTGGAAATGATTCCACCCGACGCGAAGAAAAAGGACAAACGCACGCTCACGTGGACCACCGACGCAGCTGACGCATTCGACCGCGCAAAACGCTTACTCGAAACCTCCGTCACACTCGCCCATCCGGCCCCGACCCAACCACTCGTCCTACACACGGACTCGTCGGATTTCGCCGTCGGCGCAGCGCTGCATTTCATCGACAACACGCACTTACGCCCGCTAGGTTTCTTCTCACGCACCCTCAACCCGGCTCAACGTAACTACAGCGCGTTCGACCGCGAACTACTGGCTATCTACCTCGCCATAGTACATTTTCGCCAACAAATAGAAGGGCGCCCACTCACCGTATATACGGACCATAAGCCCCTCACGACCTCACTAACGACTCAGTCAAATACGGCCCCACCAACACGGCTCCGGCACCTTCGATTCATCTCAGAATTCACGACTGACATCAGGTACGCCTAGGGCCCAACAAACATCGTCGCCGACTACCTTTCGCGACTACCACCCACAGCCAACATGGCCCACGCAGTCACGGACTACGGCACCCCCTTCACGCTACAACAGCTAGCCGACGCACAGGCCGCCGATGACCACATCGCCAATATGAATCTCACACCACACCGAATACAAGGCCACGAGATCATGTGCGAAAATACCGACGCCTCGCCTCGCCCCTACATCCCTACGCCGCTACGCCTCGCGGTTTTTAAACACATACACGGGATGACACATCCGGGGATAAAGGCCACCACAGCCCTCATCCGCGCTCGATATTATTGGCCCGTCATGACCTCATCGATACGGTTGTTCACCCGCGCCTGCCCGAGTTGTAACCGAGCGAAAACAACTCGACACATCAGGGCTCCCCTCGGCGAATTTCCCGACGCCGCGCCACTCGAACACCTACATATCGACCTATTCGGCCCGCTACCACCATCGGCTACAAAAAAGTACATATTATCAATGATTGACCGCGCCACTGGCTGGTTTGAATGCGCACCCCTCTCGACCATTTCCGCCGACGCAGTGATTACGGCCCTACACAACCACTGGATCGCCCGCTACGGCTCCCCGGCACGCGTAACCACTGACCAGGGCACCCAGTTCACCTCAGCCGAATTCCATAAATACTGCACGTCCATGGGCACGGAGGTACACCATACCAATACCTACCACCCTCAAGCCAACGGCCTCGTCGAACGACTACATAGGGTCCTAAAAGACGCAATTCTCGCAACAGCCACTTCCCGCACATGGGCCACCCAACTTAGCGGCCTCCTCCTCGGCCTACGAAACCGCCCGGGCCCCGACGGCTACTCACCGGCCCAACGCCTCTTCTCGGCCACACCACGCCTCCCAGGGGATCTGTTCACTCAACCGCCACCATCAACTGTGCCCCTACGCACCAACGAATCGTACCGCCACTACACACAGTCCTACGTGCCAGCAACTATGCGCACAGCGACCCACGTGTACGTGCGCGTAGACACGCCAAGGGGTAAACTCGAGCCACCTTACACCGGCCCCCATCAGGTGTTGACAAACGATGGAAAAACGATAACTTACCTCACGGACGATCGACAAACACCATCAGTCTCAATCGACCGATGTAAGCCGGCACCCCCACCTACGCCCAACACGGGACCCACCACGACGCCGCAAATCGCCCCCAACCACACAGCGATGGCCACAACATCACCACCACAGCACCCACGGCAACAACCGCTCCCGCGGAACCACGCCCGGAGCCCGAGCCTCGCCCGCCAACGCTACGCGCTCTACGCCACCGCCCCACGACACCGACCACAGCAGCCACCCGGACAGCCCACACGGACCCAACACACGCACCTCCCACGCCCGGCCACAGCCACAGCGACATCAACAAAATTTAATTAAAATTGAAAATTACTTAAATTCTGGGGGGAGCAGTGTTGTGATCGGCTGCTCCTCCACAACTCAATCTATGTCTGAACATGCTGTAACTCAGAGTGGGGACCCCCCGACCCCCCTCTGATCTTGTCAGGGGACTATATAAGAGCCAGGGTGCCACCAATAAACTAACCATTCTCTCGTAATCGATCGACTCGTCTATCCGACTCCCAATCACTACAAATTTATTGCTTCATCGATATCCAGCACGTAAGATTTAATCAGTCATAAATCAAAAAATAATTCAACTTACTTCATGAAGAATTTGCTTTTCGTGTTGACAACATTCAATTTGTTGGTGCTGCTGATGTACGCAACGAATGGACTTTCTGGTTTGCCGCCCACCGACAAATGGTGTAAATTGTACGGGTGGCCGACCCTGGAAGAAAATGTGTAGGTTGTACAGTAGGTACAGCACCAAATAAGTTTTATTATAGTACTTGGATGGTAATACAGAGTTCCACAAAATATGATCGGAAATTTGGATAGGCCCAGAATATGGAACAAAGTGCGACTAACTACTAACCTGAGACAAAAAATTTATTGACAGTGTTTAAAGCAGGGAAAACAGATTTACTCTCTCGACACCAATATTGTATTCAAAGGTGTCTAGGAGGGATGATAGGGCCAAGCTTTGGATGAGGGCGAGGGAAAGATGAAGTCAGGAGGTCTCAGTTTTTGTACAGGGAAGTGATGGTTAGGTGCCAAGACGATCGAGCCGGTGAGTACCAGTTGCGCACAATGTGCCAGCTGCGCACGGAATGGGGGTTTGGAATTGGTACAGTTGTGCGCGGTCGAGTGGAATAAATACACATAACCACACGGTCTAACCAGAAATTTTAGTACTGTACCACTTGTTGGTACTGTAAATCAAATTTTCGACATTTGAATAGTTTCCCCCGTTTTTAAATTCAAATTCCAAATTTAGATCTGGAAAAAAATGAAGAGAGAAAAAACGGTATCCCATTCAAATGAACCTACGAGAACAACCCACTAAGGGAAGCAGTTCACCATTTCATGTCAATGGTCTGGCAATAGATAGCAGCACGGGACAAATGGGACCATATTTAAATGGAATTACCAACAAGGCACGGAGATTTAGAAAGGTATACAAAATTTCCACGCTCCTAGGACCCACCGAACTTCCGGAAATGCAGTAAATCCTGAGATGTAAAGGGCTTAACAGCTTTTTTGGACAGCAGGGCAGGGAGACAGTTAACTGAGTCGTACTACTCACGCTCTGCCGTTCAAAGGGTGTTGCTGGCTTCTGAAAGTTGCTCCAGAATAGACGCGTAACTGAGTGATTTTCTTAGTTTCCAACACAAGACACAGAATGGTTTCACTGTCGTCGGAGATGAAGAAACCGTCAACGACCAACTCCTGCACATTAAGCCGCTGCAAAAAAAAAAAAAAAAATCAAAATTTTTGGAAAATTCATCTTAACTATATTTGAGGCACCACAATACTCAAAAACTGAGTCAAACCCAGCCGTTACAAGTGGCCGAGTGGTTTAAGGCGTTGCTGTCTGAAGCCACTCGACTTCAGTGGCCCGGATTCGACTCCTGGCTAAGAAACGAAATTTTCTAAGGGAGAGGGTCAAGTGCACTTGCTAGTTAAACCGTAAATACTGAATTGATATACCCTAAGGTTAACAAATGAGGAACTTGCACACATCTGAAATTCCAGTATGAAACCTTTTTTACTCTCCACTAGACCCACCTACAGTTCACGAAAATGTGATCAAATATTGATAACAATGTTGTTGTAATAGTTAAAATCGAATTTGAAAATCGGGAGAAGGGGAAGCTGCGTGAAACGCTCTGTGATTGGTTGAAGAACGTGTGACGTCAGAATTCTCTCGTCCCCGAGGGAGACAAGGTGATTTTCATGCTTCTCATCAACTAACAACAACGTTCGTGTATCAAGTTTCCTTTTCGTAATTTTCGCGATACTGCAACATCTTCTACGCAACAGAAGTGACAACAACACATTACCATACTGCATAACAAAAATAAAGTACCTCGAAGAAGAAGAAGAAGAATAGAGCCAAAAACCAAACAAAAACAAAGTTGGACTTGTGGATGCAGAAATCAGAAAAGTTCATGGCGCTATTCCTTCATATTTTGTTGTTATTCCGAAAAAATGTCGTACAAATATTGTTTTGTGCCAAACTGTGAGCTCAACTGCCCAAAAAATGGTTCACTGCTGTGCCAACTGGCCGCCAACAAACCCGGAAATCTCTGAACCGCAAGTAATAGAATGAATGGTTGACTTCGAAGTAACATAATGCGTCTTACAAAAAATATATAGTTGGTAGGCAGGCTACCTACTGTTTGAAGGTTAGTCTCTTTTCAGGATTGTAGCAGCAGTATTAGCAAATTTACTAACTTAGGTCAGGAATAGTTCGGTAATAGGGAGGTAACTAGTAAAATAAGGCTAGCCTAGGTACTGTGGGCAAGGATGTAATATGCTTGTGGTAGAATAATACAGGTGAACGGTACCCACGAATTACGGTAATCACTGGGGAAAAGGTTCAACAAGAACTCCGTGCGTTTTGCACCCACCTACGAATCAATTCCTCTTTCTTGCAAGTTACTTGGGTACATAATTTTATAGACAACTACATTAGCTACTTGCAGTAGTTGATTCAGGTATTAACGGCTTACCTAGTCCTCACTCCATTCATTTCGAAATTCCCAGGTTTTTTTGACATGAACTCGTGCAGGCCAAATGAACTGAGAGGCGGTAAGGTGAAAGACGGCGCCTCATACCCATCCATCACTTTAGGTATTTTGTCCATTATTGCAATTATTGTTGCATCAATATTGAGTACAGCACGAAAACTTGGATGAACAGCACCAATCGCGGAAACACAACCGACGAGTCAGTAACCGGAAGTGCACAGATGAAGTGGACGGTGGACCGAGACAAAGACATGAGAAATGTGACGTCACGCTCGGGGAGTGGGTGGATTCAGCTGAAGCAGGCGTTTTGAAGGGTTCTTAGAAATTCAAATTTCATTTATTTTTATAAAATCACTGGTGCAAAAAACTAAATTTTTCTTTCAGTATTTGTCTTCACATTCGATTTCTGCTGTTTAAAAAAAAAGTGTGCAAGTTCCTCGTTAAATGTTGCTTCTCACTACCGAAGGTAGGGGAAGCCTTGGATTCGTGTTTGAGTAAAAAAATTTATGTCCTCCAAAATTAAAATTTCCACTACCATTTTGCGTTTTAAACATCGAGGAAAATTTTTGGTTCCGTGTCTTTCTGTGGTAATTCCTTGTAACGCCCATAACTACCCGAAATGGGCTTGAATTTGGTAGGTACGGGTTGGGTCACAGATGGTCCCACACCAAAACCATTGAAAAAGTGCGGCAACTTTCGTCAGCGCATGCGCGAACGTGAAATAATTTAAACGCCCGTAACTACCCTAAATATCGTTGAAATGAGTTCAAACTCATACTTTTATAGTTCCAAATGAATTTCATCGGATTTTTAATGTAACTTTGGTCTGCACATGTGCGAACATGAAATGTTGCCCGTTTCCTTGTAACGCTTCTAACTACGCGAAAAATAGTCGTAGAGAGCTGACATTTTGAGGGTACATGCGGGTTGGATCGCAGATGGTCCCGTATCAAGAACCTACCCAACTATTCTACCTACCTACTCGAATTGGCAGACGTTTTTATTTAGTCAAACCCATACCACTTTCTGTTGAACTTTTCCACTTCTGGGGTCCCATGCGATGAACAAGCCTTCGGACGTGAGAGCAGCTGGGCAGCTTTTCCAGCAGAAGCACGCAACCACTTTGTGGTCTTTGGAGTAAGCGTCAAAGACTCTGACACACTCGCCTGTCTCGATGGAAAACACACGAACTCCCCAACCACAGTTGACGTAAACGTACCTAAAAACCAACGAATCTCAATCAGCCGTGAAACCATACAATGGGCAATTATCATGTATCCACAAAGAACATTTTTTGGTACTGGTTTTATGTAGGACTGAGATTCTTGAAGTTCGGTCAACTATAAAATTAGGTATCTCTAGGACGACATTTCGCTGAATTTATTCAACATCTTCAGGTCTTGACAGATAGATGATGAAGGAGAAATTAAGACTAACATGATGAAGAAATTAACTAACCTAGAGCTGAAGTGCGAGTTACATTGACATAGGGCTGTAGAAAAAATCGCATCGCATTTATCATACCTATTTTTCGGTAACTCCAAGTTACCGTAACGCGCACTTCAACTCTAGGTAGTGAAACCCGCCTTAAATATCTTCGAAAGTCTCTCAAAATATGAAGGAGGCATATTTTTCCGATCCGGCCCATTACCGACTACCTTACATCATAAACTATTAAGAATAAATACAAACAGACTTCACGATAATGGGCAAATTTCGTGGGGGACAACTCCTTCTTTGGCGAAATTCTGTTCGGTAACATGTCGGAAAGTCTAAGCGCAAAACGAGTGTGAAATTCGAATTTCTGAGTTCCCACTAAAAATGACTTATCAGGTAAATTGCCACGCAGTTCAACTCAAATTCCACTTAAAGCGCTAGTGCATCACTTTAAACGTGGTACAGAACAGCAATCAATGGATGGGACGGATGGAACCACAAACGTATAAATAAATAAAGTCCTCAAAAATCAAACCGAGGGAAAGGTCACAGCAAAGGTTCTTGAAGGCTTTCACAAAGGTTCGCCATTTCTAATGTTGGGTTGTTGGCAGCATTGAGAACCTTCACCCCGCCTCCTTGGGCCAACAGCTAATCAGAGGCCAACAGACCTGATACGTAATTTTTTGCCACATTTTTACTATTAATCGCCTTCATTTAAGAAATAATGCTTACTTTTGAAAACGGGCTTCAAACTACCATTTTTTCAAGAGTTCTGATTTTTTTTTTTCCTTTTAGCGAATTTTCGAAGAAAAGGAAGCTATTGTTCTCGGTCCAAAATTTTTAAAACTCGAATTTCTGAAAGATTTTTATACCAAAATCCGTTTCAGTCCATACTGAAATCACTGCCGAAAGACACCAAAAATTATATGTATATATATATATATATTTATATATTTATATATTTATATATATATTTATATATTTATATATGTATGTGTCATTCCAGACGATAACTCTCGAAAGAATTGAGATAAAAAGTTCAAATTTGCACGAAAAATCTGTCTTGGCAATCGACAGGCTAAGTTCGAAGATGGGCAGAATCGGGCCACTCTAAGGGGGAGTTTTGGGGAGTTTTAGGGGGGGGGAAATTACCCATAAATTCCCAAAATGAAACAGTCTGACAAGTGACACCTCATTTTAAAGTTTTTTGTACGCTGAACACGATGGTGAAATCAGAATTGCGATATCTCATTCCGTTCTCAAACTGGAGCACTTTGAAGATGAAGGAACGTGGTTATTTCTTGAGATGTTCTTCCTGGTTCGTCTGCTCTAATCTGATAACGGAATGGGATATCGCAATTCTGACTTCACCATTGTGTTCAGCGTTAAAAAATCTACAAACCGAGGTGTTACTCGGCAAAAATTGGAACAAAAAATTTGTTACGTATCCAATACCTACTCTTCTGGTATTCAAAACATTTTTGATTTCCCCCTCCTCCCCCTTCCACCCCAAATTTTACTTTGCGTAAAACTACTCCTGTTTTAATTTTGTATGGTATCAAGTTGGGAAAACATTGGCCGAAAATTAATTTTCAGAAAATTTTAGGCGGAGGAGGAACATGCCGAAAACTTCGAAAATTCGCTCTTATAGCCATGCTGCATGACTGTGGTTTTTTTTAAATTTAATGTTGACGAAAATTCCCCATCACGAAAATGCCCAGTCTTCAGTCATTACGAATACAGTTGAGTAGCATGCAACTGGTATGGGACACAGGTTGCCACCTTCAAGCGTATACTTAGTACTAATCCATTCGAAAACCTTCAGAGGGAGGTAGAGACAAACTGCTACTGTGGAAGCCATATGCAAGGGAACAGACGGGAATTTATTCAATGTGATTTGACTCACCAAACCCATATAATGAAATTCAAGCTAAATGAAACAACCATAACACAAGTTTGGAGCCAAGTATGCTTTCAGCATTAGGCAGATTCCCTATCAACATGGGTGCCCTTACCTTGAGCAAACCACCGACACTTGCTGGATACCATGGACAAATAAATAATTCTGAGCTAGAAACTCCTTGGAAAACGACAGAACATACGTTTGAAGTCTTACTTCCTGTACCTTCTATCGTGTACTGATGATGGTGTAACAACCGAAACCGGTCTACAGTTTGTTATTATACGTGGAAATAGACTATTTATATTTTTATCCTGTAGTTTCTTACTTCCTGGTACAACTGTCCTAGGCTTTATAGAAACAGTTAAACAAGATCAGTGACAACATACTTGGCATCGTCAGAAAACACCGGCCTCGATCCGATGATAGTTCCCCCTCCTCTTCGCCTCACAGTCACTTCCGAGTCCCCCATCTTTGAAGCGTTGTTAGTTCTGATTTCTTCAACTGGTTCAGGAGCCTGTTATTCAAACAATCAAAATAATGTTCATCAACCCATCAGTCAACCTCCAATCCAATAATCCCATCCTTGGGAACTGATGAAGGTTTTTCTTTCATCAATAAAACTTGAATTTGTATGGGAATTGATGAAGGTTTATCCTTCAATCATGGACACTACAGTCCCAAAGCAAAGCATCGCTAACGAATAAAAAGCATCAGATACTTGCCACAGCTTTCCGTTTCTTTTCCACGGTTACTGAAAAACTAATGTCCCTTAAGCAGGGTTCACATCCATCCGGAAAGCTATCCGGAAAGTGCGTACGAGCAGCTGATTGGTTGGACATCAGCTGGAGAGGGGGGAATATTCTTTCCGGAGAAGCACTTTTGAAGCGAACTGTACGCATCAGATTTTTCAGATATTTTCCGCTCCGCATCTGCGCAGTTCACTACTGCGCATACAGAATGGCGTCAGCAACCGAAACAGCTGTGGGAGGAAGCGCGGGAAACGAGTTGTCAGCCAAAATTCCGGATGGTTATGAACGCCTTCCCAACTTCCGCGATTCCCCGCCATCCCTTCCACTGCTTTTCACTAGCTTCCCCTATCCGTATTTCCAGACGGCTCCGGATGGATGTGAACCCTGCTTTAGAATGGTCCACCATACAGAAATTCAACGTTCCTGCTGATTTTGAGGTGTTTGGAAAAAAAAGGTTTGGAAAAACGGATTTGAATTCTCATTAAACTTTTGAAGTCCGGGTGGTGATTGACTAGCACTAGCGGGGAAATTATATGAACTATCTCAATCTTAAGCTAGGTTCACATGGAGATGCAATTCCTGGCGGCAGTCCGGCACGGCTATGCGTTCTGCAATTCTATCGGCCAACGCAAAATGGATTATTGCAACGCAGTGCCTTGGATACTATATCAAAATCTCCAGATATTTTCCGCTGTCAGATCTGTTGCCGTATCTGCGCAGAGGTTACTGCGCACACCTCTCTCGTTTGGTTGTTCAGCCATATTGAAATTCGACATTTATGTGGTTTTGTGGTTTCGAGTTCGAGCAATTGTTTGTATTTTGCGATTGCGTTTTGTTATGATTCCACTGCCATGTGAACGCCTCTGCAGCAAAAATTCCGGCAAATGCGTTGCCGTGCCGGATTGCCGTCCGGAATTGCGTCTCCATGTGAACCTAGCTCAATTTTCATTGTATTTTTGTGGCCTGGGTGTTGGTTGGACTAGAGTTGCTTTGCACAGTATTTTTACTCTCACGTTTCAAGTAATGTTCTATTCATCAATGAATGAAACATAACTAGTGGAACTATAACCGGAATGGAAGTAATTGCCTACTTACTTGGTTTTAGTGTAAACATGATCCAATATTCAACGAAGGGGTAATTTTAGTTTACATGCCTACCTGAGATTCCAGCTCATTTGTTTGTTGTGTTTGCTGCAACACATTGCCCCTACATGCAAACCAGGCTTTACCCACAACTTACGCTGCATACCTACCACAAAATGTGGACTTCACAATAAAAGATGAAGCCTTGACCATGATCCTTACCTTGTTCTGCTGCTGGTCGCGCTGTTTAGCCTCCTTGTCCTTCTTTCTCGTAGCTTCACCAGGTGCACGTACATCCTCGATCTTCATGTCCATTTGCCCATGCCGCATTGCTCGTCAGTCACACAACACACAACCTCCTAAGCGCAACAGAAAACCCAAGAGAAACCTGTCTTCTTCTTCTTCTTCTTTTTCTCCGTTTATCTGACTCGGCCGCGGCCATGCTACTCACAGGTTCTATGTTACTTGATATTCTAATTCTAACTTCTTTTTCTAGTGTTTATATTTGAATATTGTTGTTGCTAATTAAGTCATTAATTTTCTTGAGGGTAGTGGAGTCGTTAGTTTTTATTAGATCTCTCCTGTCGGTGGTGTTGTACGGTAGGAAGAGTTGGGAACGTTGATGGTGGAAAGTTGTGCAGTTGTTCATCGAGTGTTGTAGATCTCCAGTTTCTGTTCTGTCTGTACAGTGTATGCAGTATGGATTTTCCTTTTTCTTCATCCTGTATTTGAATAGAGCACAATATTGCCATGTCCCAAAAATCACTTGGTTATTGGTTTATGTTGGTAATAAATCTGTGTTTTTCTGCCGTTCCTCGGTACCATGGTGTTACGGTTGGGTTAGGGATTATCTCTCTCTCGTCCAGCCTCCAGCATGAAGGGAGCCATCATTGTATGTGTCCTTCCACTGTCGAGTCATCTCACCTCTAAGTATACCTACAATGTCCTTGTAGAATACTGTAGAAGGAAAATATTTTCCGGGATATCTACAAGGAATCTACAAGGGTGTTGCCATGTATGTCTGAATGTCCTGGTATCCATTGCGTAGTCACTTCAAGGCCCTTGGAGTGGAGGTCATACAGAGCTAAAATAATCATTTGTATTATGCTGTCTGGGTTTTCTCCAATTTTCACATTTTGTAGATGTTCTAGCGCGCTTTTTGAATCGCTCAGTAAGAGTACAGTTGTTCTTGTATCATGTTCTTTAATTACGTGTGCAAGTCCAAGGTAGACAGCTAGTAGTTCAGAAAAGTATACCTAAGGTTTTTCCAACCTAACTGCTATGATGGGGATTGATTTTCATTCGAAAAGTTAGGTTGTGTGACTTACAACAATAGGCTGATGAAGCCCTACCCTGTTTTTTGAACCATCAGTATAATACAAAGTTAGCAGTCTCTTGAAGACATGGGACTCTAGAGGTTCGTTCTGAGTGGGCGTTCTGACAGTTCTCGAACTCATAAGAACTTGGACGGAAAATCCCGGGGCGTTCCGGAACTTGAGGAACCACGTTCTGCACTGCAAACGATTTCAGAACTGGAAGTGGAAAAATGGAAATGCGCATGCGTCACCTACGTTCTTGAGTTCCAGTTCTGACAGTTCCGAAAAAAATCGGGGACTGTCAGAACCGTTCGGAACTGGATTCGCAAAACACTGCGAACGCAGAACTCGGCGTTCCGGAACTGGGCGTTCTGGCACTGCGAACGACAAAACTCGACTGCGCTTGCCCAGAACCGTTCGGAACTGGCAGAACGCTCACTGAGAACGAAGCTTAGGTCACTGAGACTAGAAACCAGTGACTAGAGAGGGAACTACAGGTTATGAGAGAGTTGGAAGCCCCGAAAATGTTGTGGTGTGCACTGGGTTAGAGGCACTGGAATTACCAAGACCGAACTCGGACGCAGGGTCAATAAACTGGTCGCCAGCCGGCAGTTGACACTTTTTTCCGCTAGTAGCGCTGCGAACAACCAAAGGTATAAGAATTGAGCTGGGCTCAACTGACGCGTAATCGACGTAAAGTGTGTAAATCACAAAGGCTGTAAAGGTTCGCTTAAAGCGCATAAACCGTTCACATGGACAACGCTAGTTACGGACGCAAAGTATGTAATCGTCGAGATATAGCCCTGTAGCCCATGCTCCAGCCTCCACCTGTGCAGAACCCACACACAGATCCGTAAAGTGTGTAAATGTCTAGATTTTTTTATCTTGGACACTTCAGTTCAAAAGTCGTCGCGTGTAAAGAGTGTAAACCTGATGAGCCAATCAAATTCAATTGTGTTTGAGTTTTACATGTTTTGTGTCAGTTGTGTCAATTTGAACCCAGCTTAAGATCTCTATTCAGTGACGATCTCCTTCCTTCTCTTCGAGTATTTTATCCTATTTGGGAGGAAACATTTTGGTAATGATAACATAGATTTTCCTGGGCTGGGGAACATAATCTAACTCAGTAAATAATGTTGAAAATAGTAGTACAGCAAGAATGGAGCCAATCAAGAGAAGTTAGTAGGCCCCAGATTTTTATGTTACAAATAGGTAAATTGATTTAGGTTTTTGGTTAGGAAAAAATTAGTCGTTTCACGATCAGTCACCACCATTCAACTCACATTCCATAATGATGAAGGCATAAACCATTGAAACGTTGGGCATATGAATTTTCATTTCGACCGCTCCTCAACAATTGGAGGCAACCTCCCTGTCCTAAACTATTGATCAACGTTCAAAGTCCTCCCAATATATTATATATTATACTATCAAGCCATTTTTCACTAAAACTTATATTATTCCTTCAGCGTAACTGAAAAAAATGACAATTTGTCAGTTCCATGTTATGGCAAGTTAGTCTATATTCAACTGCACATCTCCTAAGGAAAGATGACTTCATTGTTGTGAGCTGTTTCAGTAGCGTACAGAAACAGAGTAAGGTGCCTTTCACATCAAGGTTCGCACCTCAAAAATGTAAATATCTCTCGTTCCGAGCGTTTCCCAATCTCCCCCGACCAATTTATCAATTCTCAGGACCTGGCAAAATGATTTCACGGACTCCTTTTGGTTTATTATTCTGTGAATAATACACATATGTATTCGCTCAGCAAAAAATTTTTATAACACCCCTCAACATTTTTTCTTTTCCGTATAAAGGTGCGTAGATTCCAAAAATGCAATGTCCGTCCGCCGTCCGCTGTACGCCATCCGCCGTATCACGTGTACCGGCCTCATTTTCGGTCTAAAAAATTCTTTCTTTCGCACACATGCTCCATTTGAGCCCTAGTTGTGTCCCGAAACTTTTCAGCCCGATCGGAATATACCCAGGGGTGCTATGAGTGAAAATGTTTATAAAAATAGTTACTTTTTGTGTTTTAGTAACATGTTAGAAAAATTAGCTTTTAAGGTATCATTTTCCATGTTTTTGGGGACGAGAAGACCGAATATGAAGTCGATTTTGACCAAGGAGTGGAAAATTGAGGTTTTACCAGATGTTCAGCTCCAAAATTGATTTTTTTATGAGTCAAAAACCTGCGAAATCGTCTGAAATCACCATCAATTTGTAGAATAACACTAAGAAAAGTGTCGTAAGACGATTAAATGGCACTACCAACGATCAAAGATAATTTGAAAAAAAAAGGAGCGTACCTAATTTAAGTTTTGGGGGTCAAAATTGGTGGAAACCACCAGAAATAGCTATTTCATTTATTTTACATGAAAGCAACAATAAATGAACAGCCAACATTTCTGTAGGTATGTCCAGTAGAATAATAAACCCATGTGACAAGGACTTTGCAGCGTTTTTTGTGGGCGGTTTTGAGAGCTTTATGTAATTTGATACAAAACTTCATATTAACTAGGAACTCGAGAATGAAAATTCCAGCTTCAGAAAACCTAATATTCTAAGGAGTTCAAATTGACTTCAGACTACCTGTTGCGATTGTTTTTTCATAGTATCATCATTTTGAGACACTTTGTTGATTGCTGGGATTTATTTCTGACCGTAAACCTTTGAGCAGGCTCACGAATAAAATGGAAATGAACGAGGATGTACATCTAAAATAACATGAGATCATCGTGGTTCCCACACTTGAATTTCTTTTTTTCTGGCCCCAGTGTCAAATTTTTTAGTATTTCGCCCCACTCTGTGTCCCAGCCGGGAAGTTACAATTATCCATCACAAAGCAACAATAGAACATAAACAGAGTTCGACAACGACATTTTTCAATACCCTTGTTTTTATTTGCGAGAGTAATGCCAGAAAATTCACAACTGTAATGGATGAGGGGTTTAACTACGCTGCCCATACAGCGTAGTTTCCCCTCTCCATCCTCTAGAAAGGTAGGGAGGCAGTGTGACAGCTGCCCCCGGAGACAATGGTTTGATTATAACGCAATGCCTCCAGGAGTTGACGATTCGTTTCCGCGAATCGACCGCCCCTTCAGCCGCGTGTCAAAAAGATCGGGAAGAGCCCGCATCCAAGATGGACGGGATTCCCATATACCGTCACACTCCTCCCCTTAAAAACATACTTCTTTGGAGAAGAAGTTTGTGAAGTTAGACACGGGACTGAAAGTAGTATGGAGTTCTGATTCAGGAAGGTTCATCTGAAAAACTCCAAAGCTGATAACTTCCATCGTAATGGTACTACTGAGAATTGTTACTGGTGGAGAACTTAGCTCCTTATCAATATCACTTGGCCGACTTGGACAAAAAAGAAAAGAAGTCGTTGTCAGAGGTTCTGGTTCAGGAAAGTTCATCTGAACAACCTCTGGG
This sequence comes from Leptopterna dolabrata, assembly GCA_954871275.1. NCBI lineage: Eukaryota > Metazoa > Arthropoda > Insecta > Hemiptera > Miridae > Leptopterna > Leptopterna dolabrata. The sequence goes on along the minus strand of OX940978.1, from coordinate 59,476,199 downwards.
TGACTAACCCCCATCATAAGATGGAACAACTGAATATAAATCATACAAATGAAAGTAGTTGTCAGAGGTTCTGGTTCAGGAAGGTTCATCTGAACAACCTCTGGGTGACTAACCCCCATCATGAGATGGAACAACTGGGAAAACAAGGGGAAAAATTGGCATTGAACGCCAGGCATTGAGCGCCTTAAGAATAATAATCAAGTTTGATAATAATAATAGTAATAATAATAATGAGTTTGATTTGATGAAAAAAGAAAATCCAATGGCCGAAGTGTATATTGATTAACAAAGGGGTTATTAAAAAGAGAAGATATTAAAAAGAGGATTCCTTCTGGTAAACCTCAGAGCTATTCCTTCTGGAAAAGCTCCCAAAAAGTGGATGGGGTACCGAGGATAAAATCCAGCACATACCCACCAACCATGCTCTGCTACCATGTAACGGATGAGGGGTTTAACTACGCTGCCCATACAGCGTAGTTTCCCTCTCTCCATCCTCTAGAAAGGTCGGGAAGCAGTGCGACAGCTGCCCCCGGAGACAATGGTTTGATTATAACGCAATGCCTCCAGGAGTTGACGATTCGTTTCCGCGAATCGACCGCCCCTTCAGCCGCGTGTCAAAAAGATCGGGAAGAGCCCGCATCCAAGATGGACGGGATTCCCATATACCGTCACACAACTCAGGTAATAGAAAGTTTTAGCAAAAGTTTGGCCACTAGGTCTTTGACGGACTAAGGATCTCCGGGCTAACAATCTAAGGAAAGAAACCCGGATGCTAACCTCTTAGATCGTGAATTGATCTAAGGTCATGAAAGCTAGGTCGTTGAACGATCTAAGCTGACGTTAACTTTGAAATGTTCTCATCACGTGAAGATTTCAGTTTAAATAGCAGTTTTTAGTTTTCATCTTCACTAGTACTTTTACTTTCAACTTTTACTTTTAAGCTAAATGAAATAATCATTTCATATTTTTTAGCATCATGAGAAAACCTGCACATTCCGCAGGAAACTTGAAAACCCCAAACAAACCCAAGACGAGTCAAAAACACCAAACGTCCTGGGAACCGGGATGGATGGTCACCCAACAATATTCAGTCATCCTTGATTAATACATGATAATTATAAATGCATCTACTTACATGCCTTTACTTCATTCATCCTGAGCAGAAGCAACAGCAAAATCCGTCTTGTTTTTATACAGCAGAAAAACCAAAAATCGAGAGAAAAAAGACGCACGCTATCAGCTACACAACACAAACAAATAATCACAAATGCCACGGAAGAAGGCAATCCATGCAATGAGGTTTCCTTGGTGGAAGGTTGGTAGGGGAAAGTGCCCACAGGACCTAGTGCTAGGTCGTTTACGTAGACTGGTGGCATCCCAATATTGACGAGCTCGTTAGGTCGTTCCCACCCAAACGTGAGCATGCGCAGTTCACACTTTCCTTCGTACGTAGGCCTTAGCCCGCCAACGAGCTATTAGCCAAACCTAGCCAAACTTAGCTCGTCAATGTTGGATGCCACCAGTCTATGTAGACGACCTAGCACTAGGTCGTACGTCGTATGGGCCGTTTCCCGTACTAACCTTCCACCTCATCGCATGGATTGCCTTCTTCCATGGCATTTGTGATTATTTGTTTGTGTTGTGTAGGTGCACCTGATAGCGTGCATCTTTTTTCTCTCGATTTTCGGTTTTTCTGCTGTATAAAAACCCTACATATCTATATTTTTTTGAAAACAGTATTAGAAAATATTTCCGTGATCCATGAAGACTGGAAAATCTTAATTAATTGTACCTGGCTAGTCTATGAACAACCGTATAATTGTACTAGCAAAGATGAAAACTAAAAACGGCTTTTTAAACTGAAATCGTCAAGTGATGAGAATATGATGAGAACAGTTCAACATGAACGTTGGTGTCACCCATCAAATCAGCTTAGATCGTTCAACGACCTAACTTTCACGATCTAAGAGGTTAGCATCCGGTGTTTTCCCCCCTTAGATCGTTAGCCCGGAGATCCGGTCATTCCCGTCAACGACCTAGTGGCCAAACTTTTGTAAAAACTCTCTAACGTTAATGAGCTCGTTAGATCGTTCCCACCCAAACGTGCGCATGCGCAGTTCACACGTTAGGGATGGGATTTCGATATCGATATTATCGGAATATCGATATTTTTCTTTCAATATCCGATATTTCAATATCGATATTTTTACTTTGATAATATCGGAATATCGATATTTTTTCGTCGATATTATCGGTCTTTTTTTATCATAAGTAAAAAATGAATTAGCTAGGTAGGTAGGTAAGTATTAAAAAACATGAATGGATGAGTTGAAAAATCAATGAATGTACGCTTGATTTAGACAGTTTTATTAGGCACTTGATTTAGGTTTACAAAATGAAGAATAGAGCAAACATTTTCAAAAAAAGTACTCGTCTCCGACTGAATGAAGGAGAATAAGTTTGTTCAGGGAATCCCCTTTAAGCCGATTCCTCGAAGGGCTTATGATGTTCACCGCTTGAGAGAAAATTCTCTCTGATGGAACGGACGTTGATGTGGCGGACAAGTACCGTTTGATGGTGCTAAGCTATGACCACACATCACTCGTGATACGGTCACCTGTAGAGAAACAAGAAGAAGAAAAAGGTTCTAAGCTGCCCCCAGATACTTGCCAGATAATAGAAGATTATTCTGTCACTTTAGAAAGAGTTACCTAGTGGGAAGAGTTAAAAATGATCAAAACTAATTTTCCGATATTATTGGCCGATAATATCGGATATCGATATTTTTGATTCGATATTATATCGGATATCGATATTCATATTCGATATATCATTTGATACCAATATCGATACTTTACTTTCGATATCCCATCCCTATCACACGTTCCTTCGTACTAGGCCTTAGCCCGTCAACGGGCTAGTAGCCAAACCTTCGCGAAAAACTTTCTGTTGAACCCATGGCTTCGAGTACTTCGACTGTTGGCAGAGCGCTCTGTCGGATCCAACGCGCTCCATTCTTTGATAAGCTACTTTCTTATCAGTGGAGCGTCTTGATAATTCCAGTGTCGTCTCTACACTCTACACTATACACTCTGCACATGCCCAACGATGAAAATGATGATCCCAGAGGGAATTGAAAAGTTAGTGTACTAGAAACTACTCAGTGTAATATCATCGTCTACTTATTTTTCAAGTGGTCTACAGACTTTTCATTCCGTTGGGTTGGCAAGTTCTTCTTCTGGGTCCTTGACCGTCAATTCGCATTTTTTCGCACCATATTCGCGTTTCGCCCTTGTTTCATGGCCATCTGCCCTCCTCATCCTCAGATTGGCACAGTCTCCCGTCAGTACTGTTCATCTCCGGTTCGCGACTCCACTCACCTCCTGTTCTTCAGGCATCCGGTAGGCCCCTAGTGATGGCCATCAACCTCAACAAGAACCGGGACGCGATCCTGGCGGCTTGGAAAGACGTCGTCGACGGCAAGACTTCCACGGATTGGTGAGTTTCCCCCGATACGTCATAGAGAATTACCCTTTTATTTAAAAATCATTCTCATATTTTGCTGTAAGCGTATCTGTTCCACTCAGGTACTCTTATACCTCCATATTCGCCTGTTTGCAACATCGAGTTGGCGCCAGTTCAAGTGAAACGTCAGGGAAGCTTTGGCGTTGAATCGTAGTTAGCGATCATTAAGTGTACCTATTAGGTTCCCGTACTTAACTACATTTCCCTACAGTTCTGGTACCTAATTGGCATCAGCTACAAGAGTCTTGTATTATCATGTTATAAAGGGTTGAAGGTAGAAGGTAGGTTTTCTTGTCTGAAAGATTTTTGTTTGGTACCTACTAGAAGTCCAATAATATTCATTTATTGGATTTCAGACAAGTTCGTCTAAATACGTGCTCACTCGAATAACCATAGATTTATAAAAACATTGTACCTAAATATAGCAAGCGGCCAAAAGAAAATCAGTATGAGGTGGATGTAAAACAAAAAGAGATCGAAATATTGAAAGAAAGTACAGAAATAGTCGTGGAAATAGGGAGGAGGGTGCTTCGATTCATTCGGATTTCCATTATTTTGCTGAGAACTGTGGGAGCACGCGAATAGGTCAGAAATTGGACAGCTGAACAGGACTAGAAATTTTAGTCAATGGAAAGACAGTGGTACCTTATCAGAACAAGTTCCGTCATGCAGCATGGCTACAAGAGCGAATTTTCAACGAAATTGTGTAAAAAGATGATAATAGCGAACCTAATATAACGTTTTCGTGTTTTTAGCAATTTTTATCGATTTATGACTCTTAATAGCAAATTTCACCCACTCATTTTTGAGAAAAATATTTTCGTAATCGATATACCTAGTTCCTCCGTTCTGAATCACCATCCCACGCAACGTCAGTTGGATTAATATCGATTTTAGCCCTTAATACCAATTTTTGACCCGCAAAAATCCAAATTTTTATGAAAAACTATTTTATGAAAAACAATTGAAGTGGTATTTTTCTGCTTTACTCACCCTTCCATACCACTTTCAGTGATTTTATACCAGTGATTTTATACCAATTGTTCGCGATTTTAGCAGTTTTTACTGATTTTTGACCCCTAATAACTCAAATTTGACCCCTTAGAATTTTTGAGAATTGCTCATTTTCGAACTCATCCTTTTTTTTTTGGCATTACAAACGTTTTGACGAAATCTGGAATTTTTCATGATGTACCCAAGAAAATCTGGGATGACACCGTGAACAAACAAAAACACACACACACACACACATATATATATATATATATATATATATATATATATATATATATATATATATATACAGATAATATAAATACAGGATTGAGGAATGACCAGTCTAGCAAATATCCTGAATTGTGTTCATCAACCTAGTCATCATAACCAACTTATTATAATATAAGTATATACTATATATATAAATTTAGGTACATATTTACATTTTAATTAAAATCCAGGGATGAATTCAAGATGCTCTGAAACGGATATTTGCCAATAAATAATTTTCAAAACTTCATATAATGTTCCGAAAATTTTGGACCCATTGCAATAGCGTAATTTACCTACTTCGAAAATTCGCAAAAAAATAAGAATAGTACGATTAGTACCACTTCCACTGTGCAACTACTTACCGATGGGTGTTTTGTTACTTCCCCTCTTGAATGGTGATGTAGGAAAATATGTGTATTGCAGCCACACTGTTAACAGTTTTTTGGGGACTAACCCAATTTATGGGTGTTCCCAATCTGGTATGGACATGTAGACAGGTATGGACCTGTGTACTACATGTTTCAGACAAATGTACCTATAATCGATATAGTCCCTCCGTTCTGAATCACCATCCCACGCAACATCAGTTGGATTAATATAGATTTTAGCCCTAAATAACAATTTTTGACCTGCAAAAATCCAAATTTGACGCCTATTTTATGAAAAACAATTGAAGTAGTATTTTTCTGCTTTACTCACCCTTCCATACCACTTTCAGTGATTTTATACCAATTGTTCGCGATTTTAGCAGTTTTTACTGATTTTTGACCCCTAATAACTCAAATTTGACCCCTTAGAATTTTTGAGAATTGCTCATTTTCGAACTCATCCTTTTTTTTTTGGCATTACAAACGTTTTGACGAAATCTGGAATTTTTCATGATGTACCCAAGAAAATCTGGGATGACACCGTGAACAAACAAAAACATATATATATATATATATACAGATAATATAAATACAGGATTGAGGAATGACCAGTCTAGCAAATATCCTGAATTGTGTTCATCAACCTAGTCATCATAACCAACTTATTATAATATAAGTATATACTATAATATAAATTTGGGTACATATTTACATTTTAATTAAAATCCAGGGATGAATTCAAGATGCTCTGAAACGGATATTTGCCAATAAATAATTTTCAAAACTTCATATGTTCCGAAAATTTTGGACCCATTGCAATAGCGTAATTTACCTACTTCGAAAATTCGCAAAACATAAAAATAGTACGATTAGTACCACTTCCACTGTGCAACTACTTACCGATGGGTGTTTTGTTACTTCCCCTCTTGAATGGTGATGTAGGAAAATATGTGTATTGCAGCCACACTGAGAACAGCTTTTTTGGGACTAACCCAATTTATGGGTGTTAGGACCCAATCTGGTATGGACATGTAGACAGGTATGGACCTGTCTACTACATGTTTCAAACAAATGTACCTATAATCGATATAGTCCCTCCGTTCTGAATCACCATCCCACGCAACATCAGTTGGATTAATATAGATTTTAGCCCTAAATAACAATTTTTGACCTGCAAAAATCCAAATTTGACACCTATTTTATGAAAAACAATTGAAGTAGTATTTTTCTGCTTTACTCACCCTTCCATACCACTTTCAGTGGTTTTATACCAATTGTTCGCGGTTTTTGCAGTTTTTACTGATTTTTGACCCCTAATAACTCAAATTTGACCCCTTAGAATTTTTGAGAATTGCTCATTTTCGAACTCATCCTTTTTTTTTTGGCATTACAAACGTTTTGACGAAATCTGGAATTTTTCATGATGTACCCAAGAAAATCTGGGATGACACCGTGAACAAACAAAAACATATATATATATATATATATATATATATACAGATAATATAAATACAGGATTGAGGAATGACCAGTCTAGCAAATATCCTGAATTGTGTTCATCAACCTAGTCATCATAACCAACTTATTATAATATAAGTATATACTATAATATAAATTTAGGTACATATTTACATTTTAATTAAAATCCAGGGATGAATTCAAGATGCTCTGAAACGGATATTTGCCAATAAATAATTTTCAAAACTTCATATGTTCCGAAAATTTTGGACCCATTGCAATAGCGTAATTTACCTACTTCGAAAATTCGCAAAACATAAAAATAGTACGATTAGTACCACTTCCACTGTGCAACTACTTACCGATGGGTGTTTTGTTACTTCCCCTCTTGAATGGTGATGTAGGAAAATATGTGTATTGCAGCCACACTGAGAACAGCTTTTTTGGGACTAACCCAATTTATGGGTGTTAGGACCCAATCTGGTATGGACATGTAGACAGGTATGGACCTGTCTACTACATGTTTCAAACAAATGTACCTATAATCGATATAGTCCCTCCGTTCTGAATCACCATCCCACGCAACATCAGTTGGATTAATATAGATTTTAGCCCTAAATAACAATTTTTGACCTGCAAAAATCCAAATTTGACACCTATTTTATGAAAAACAATTGAAGTAGTATTTTTCTGCTTTACTCACCCTTCCATACCACTTTCAGTGGTTTTATACCAATTGTTCGCGGTTTTTGCAGTTTTTACTGATTTTTGACCCCTAATAACTCAAATTTGACCCCTTAGAATTTTTGAGAATTGCTCATTTTCGAACTCATCCTTTTTTTTTTGGCATTACAAACGTTTTGACGAAATCTGGAATTTTTCATGATGTACCCAAGAAAATCTGGGATGACACCGTGAACAAACAAAAACATATATATATATATATATATATATATATATACAGATAATATAAATACAGGATTGAGGAATGACCAGTCTAGCAAATATCCTGAATTGTGTTCATCAACCTAGTCATCATAACCAACTTATTATAATATAAGTATATACTATAATATAAATTTAGGTACATATTTACATTTTAATTAAAATCCAGGGATGAATTCAAGATGCTCTGAAACGGATATTTGCCAATAAATAATTTTCAAAACTTCATATGTTCCGAAAATTTTGGACCCATTGCAATAGCGTAATTTACCTACTTCGAAAATTCGCAAAAAATAAAAATAGTACGATTAGTACCACTTCCACTGTGCAACTACTTACCGATGGGTGTTTTGTTACTTCCCCTCTTGAATGGTGATGTAGGAAAATATGTGTATTGCAGCCACACTGTTAACAGTTTTTTTGGGGACTAACCCAATTTATGGGTGTTACCCAATCTGGTATGGACATGTAGACAGGTATGGACCTGTGTACTACATGTTTCAGACAAAAAATGTACCTATAATCGATATAGTCCCTCCGTTCTGAATCACCATCCCACGCAACATCAGTTGGATTAATATAGATTTTAGCCCTAAATAACAATTTTTGACCTGCAAAAATCCAAATTTGACACCTATTTTATGAAAAACAATTGAAGTAGTATTTTTCTGCTTTACTCACCCTTCCATACCACTTTCAGTGGTTTTATACCAATTGTTCGCGGTTTTTGCAGTTTTTACTGATTTTTGACCCCTAATAACTCAAATTTGACCCCTTAGAATTTTTGAGAATTGCTCATTTTCGAACTCATCCTTTTTTTTTGGCATTACAAACGTTTTGACGAAATCTGGAATTTTTCATGATGTACCCAAGAAAATCTGGGATGACACCGTGAACAAACAAAAACATATATATATATATATATATATATATATATATATATATATATATATATACAGATAATATAAATACAGGATTGAGGAATGACCAGTCTAGCAAATATCCTGAATTGTGTTCATCAACCTAGTCATCATAACCAACTTATTATAATATAAGTATATACTATAATATAAATTTAGGTACATATTTACATTTTAATTAAAATCCAGGGATGAATTCAAGATGCTCTGAAACGGATATTTGCCAATAAATAATTTTCAAAACTTCATATATGTTCCGAAAATTTTGGACCCATTGCAATAGCGTAATTTACCTACTTCGAAAATTCGCAAAAAAATAAAAATAGTACGATTAGTACCACTTCCACTGTGCAACTACTTACCGATGGGTGTTTTGTTACTTCCCCTCTTGAATGGTGATGTAGGAAAATATGTGTATTGCAGCCACACTGTTAACAGTTTTTTTGGGGACTAACCCAATTTATGGGTGTTACCCAATCTGGTATGGACATGTAGACAGGTATGGACCTGTCTACTACATGTTTCGAACAAATGTACCTAAGTATGTGTTTAGGGCAGCTGTGAATGGGTTAGGATAGCATATAAGTAGTTTTCGGAGCTCTTTACCCCTAAACTCGGGATTCTACGTCCTTGTCGTGTAGTCTCATTGTGAAAATCCGGACAAAATGCCTTATTTCTTATTTAAAAATCAAAATCTCTGTGCATTATGGCACCTCAAATCATCTCCTTGTTTCCGAATAATTTTTTATTTTTAGCGAATTTTCGAAGAAAAGGAAGCTATTGTTCTCGGTCCAAAATTTTTAAAACTCGAATTTCCGAAAGATTTTTATACCAAAATCCGTTTCAGACTATCCTGAATTCCCTGCCGAAAGACACCAAAAATTATATGTATATATATATATATATATATATATATATATATATATATATATATATATATATGTATGTGTCATTCCAGACGATAACTCTCGAAAGAATTGAGATAAAAAGTTCAAATTTGCACGAAAAATCTGTCTTGGCAATCGACAGGCTAAGTTCGAAGATGGGCAGAATCGGATCACCCTAAGGGGGAGTTTTGGGGAGTTTTAGGGGGGGAAATTACCCATAAATTCCCAAAATGAAAAAGTCTGACAAGTGACACCTCATTTTAAAGGTTTTTGTACGCTGAACACGATGGTGAAATCAGAATTGCGATATCTCATTCCATTCTCAAACTGGAGCACTTTGAGGATGAAGGAACGTGGTTATTTCTTGAGATGTTCTTCCTGGTTCGTCTGCTCTAATCTGATAACGGAATGGGATATCGCAATTCTGACTTCACCATCGTGTTCAGCGTTGGAAAATCTACAAACCGAGGTGTTACTCGGCAAAAAATGGAACAAAAAATTTGTTACGTACCCAATACCTACTCTTCTGGTATTCAAAACATTTTTGATTTCCCCCTCCCCCTCCTTCCACCCCAAATTTTACTTTGCGTAAAACTACTCCTGTTTTAATTTTGTATCAAGTTGGGAAAACATTGGCCGAAAATTAATTTTCAGAAAATTTTAGGCGGAGGAGGAAGATGCCGAAAACTTCGAAAATTCGCTCTTATAGCCATGCTGCATGAATGTGGTTTTTTTTATCTTCTGACGATGTACATAGGAACTTTTGTTCCCTCATTGCGTACATGGATACATAGAATAACTATACATTTACAAGACGAAGTTAAATTTTGAAGAAAAAAAATGTATAATAGCAAAAAATGTAGGAAGTATGAATAGCAATAAGTAGGTATTTAGTGAGGAACGTGTTATTGGCTGAAAGGAGGAATATGAAAAGGAGAGAAAGTAAGATCGAGAAAAAATGGGAAGAATATGAAAACCTACTGACTGTTAAGATGATTTCTGAATCACACTGAATGAATCACTCTGGAAATAGGGAAAACACTGATCCTGATTTATGCGATCTCAAAGTTGAAAATGTTCACCGATTTCGAGAGAAGTCCTCCAGAATGATATATGAGTTATATGCGAGCTGTTTATTATAAGTAATTCCAGCAAGTTTTTTGGGGTGTTGAAACTCGGAAACTTGTTGGGGGAGAAAAATAGCAAAATTATAATAAATATACTCTGTGACTTGATTTCCGCTGGTACGTCCAAAATAGGTCTTATTTTGAAAAACCCGAAGGGTGATTGGTGGGGGTATCTTTTCAAGTGGACAACTTGAGGGAAGGGTGAACAATTTCCCGATCATGTTTCTGCCACATAAGAAAAGTGGTTGGTAACATGATGCCTGGATAATGCACATGAATTCACGTCGTAGGAATTTCGTAGTCGCAAATTCATGGTGGTGCATCTAATCCAGCATTTTTTCTTTCATTATTCCCTGGAAAAATTTGTACACCCCCAAACTTTGTAGCCGTTCAAGATGCGTAGAATCCAAATCTCCAATGGCCATCCGACGTGACGTCGAATGTTCCTTAATTTTAGGAGAAAAAGATTCGTTCATTCGCACAATGCCTCCATTTGACCTCAAAAAACCTGGCTGGCTTACAATAATTATTTCAAATTAAATTTTTGATAATTCTACTGCTTCGCCCTTCTTGAAAAAAAAAAATTTGCAAAGTCACATGGGTCAAGTTCACATGGGTTTATTATTCTATTGGACATACCTACAGAAATGTTGGCTGTTCATTTATTGTTTCTTTCACGTGCAATAATTACAACAGCTATTTTTAGTGGTTTCCAACAATATTGGCCCCCAAAACCACGAATTAGGCTCCTATTTTTGACAAATTATCTTTGATCATTGATAGTGCCATTTAATTGTCTTTATTCGCCTTTGATACTACTTCTAGTGTTATAATGCAAATTTATGGTATTTTCAGTTTCCCAGGTTTTTGACTCATAAAAAATTAATTTTGGGAGCTGGTCTTTCGGTATAACCTCAATTCTTCACGGTTTGGTCGAAATAGACTCCATATTCGGCCTTCACGCCCTAAAAACAAGCTCATGTAACTAAAACCTAAGAAAAACCCAATTTTTATACCCATTTTGGTTTATTATTCTGTGAATAATACACCTATGTATTCGCTCAGCCAAAAAAAATGTATAACACCCCCTCAAAATGTTTTCTTTTGCGTTTCAATGTGCGTAGATTCCAAAAATACAATGCCTGTCCGCCGTACGCCTATTATCCGTATCTACTTTATTTGCGGTCTAAAAAAATGCATTCTTTCGCACACAGCCTCCGTTTGGGCCCTAGTTGCGTCCCGAAACTTTGCAGCCCGATCGGAATATACCCAGGGGTGTTGAGTGAAAACGCTGCAAATTATTACACAATGGTTTATTATTTACCTGTATAGATGCCCCTTCTGCGTAGGTCACTGTTTTCTGTGGTCAATACCCTCGTGCTTCCTCCAGGAAAGCCCTAAATCGATTACTGGACCCGGCCCGGGAATCACGGTTTGGTAAAAATGCGCGGGATTCAATAATTCTATCATAAATTATTTGTTGTTATTCATGAAGCATAACGTTTGTTCAAGTCACATAAGTACCTACCTATCCATAAAATCCAAAAGAGAAAATCTTTCAAACGGAACAACCAACTCGACTTCATACAGCCATCCTTCATTATAATCAGGTGCTCCCTAGTGATGATATCTGGGCCGGATTTATACCGTTTGATTCACGATCGTGTGGACGAAGCTTTTTGGTGCATACGAACGGCTGGACGTACAGTGCTCCGGGTGGTCTCAAAAAATTCTTTAGTTCAAGCTCAATTTGAAAACGTAAAAAAAACCATACCCTTCTATCGAAAGTTTTCGAGCTACGGCGTTCTGAAAATTTCTAACCCTATTTTTCACCCCTTAGAGATGGCTGACAGTAACGCCGAGCATCGAGGACCACTAAACCCCAAACAGGACCTACAAACCAAATTTAATTAATTTTGGTTCATGGTAACTAAGAAAAGTGCGAAGTACGGCATACGGCTGACGGACAGACATTTTTTTATTGCATTTTCGGATTCTGCATACCTCGAAACATAAACCACCAGATTTTGAGGTGGGGTTACAATTTTTTTTCATGCTTGATTCCGATGGTTCATTATTGAAAATAATAATCCAAAATGGGTGTAAAAATAAGGTTTTTTGGTACTTATCGGTTAACGGGAGGCCACTCATCTATTCAGAAGTCCCAAACAACCTGCTCATTCACGGGATAGTTTCTGGGATTGTTTATCTTTTTTGAGATGCGAGCGCTAGCGAGCATCCAGATCGCTTGACAATGCATTCCACTAATCTATTCAGAAGTCCCAAACAACCTTCAGCTTTTTTTGTAAAACAAATTTGAAAGAATTGTAAAAAATCGCGTCTTTACCCAACTTGGTACCGCCTGCCACACGTTCCACGTTTGCCATCATTCGACACTGACTGAAAACACATCCAGACAACGAACGAAAGCGATAACTAATAATTCAGAAAATAATAATTTAAATAATTTTAAATCGTTAAATGAGTGGCCTCCCGTTAACCGATAAGTACCGGTTTTTTTTGGTTTTCTAGCAACGCGTTCTCGCTTGTGATGCATTATTTTCCATGTTTTTTTTTTATTTTTTTATTTTTAGAACGAGGGGACCGAATATGAAGTCGATTTTGACCAAAGAGTGGAAAATTGAGGTTCTAACGAAGTTTCAGCCTTAAATTTTGGTCTAAATTCGTCGTTCTTCCGCACGTAGTTTGTGTCGTCATTTGGGAACAGATTTGGCTCCTAATTGTGCTCCGAAGCTCGGCAGCCCGACCGGAATACAGCCTGGGGTGATATGGGCAGAAAGTGGATGTAAAAATGGGTTTTTTAAAAAGGCTTTTAGTGAACATGAGCTTGTGAGGTATCGTTTTACAAGCTTTTTCGGGCAAGAAGACCGAATATGAAGTCGATTTTAACCAAAGAGCGATGGTTCAGCTCCAAAAATTCCTTTTTTATGAGTCAAAAATCTGGAAAATTGTCTGAAATCACCTTAAATTTGTATAGTAACACTAGAAGTAGTATCAACAGGTGAATTAAGACAGTTAAATGGCACTGGAATGATCGAAGGTAATTTGTAAAAAAAAAAAAATAATAATTTTGGGACCCAAATGTGGTGGAAACCATCATAAATCGCTAGTTGAATTATTGCATGTAAACCAAACAATAAATGGACAGCCAACATTCCTGTAGGTATGTCCAATAGAATAATCAACCCATGTGACAAGGACTTGTAGCTTTTTTGTTGTATAATCGAAAAAGCGGAAGAAAATAAATAAAAAAAAGGGAAGAAGAAGAAGAAGAAGAAAATGGTTAGTTGCCTGTTCTTGAAGAAAAGGAGTGCAGCCTCACCAAAGTAATCCACCTGTCACAGGCCACGGACAAGGCCACATCTTCACGTCTTCGCCCCTGGGACCATCGTGGAGTTGATATTAGATCTGTAAGAAGAAAATGTTTGTTTATTAAGTTATTTTGCGAATGCTCAAGTCCTTCTGAAAAAAGTTGGGAAGATGAGTGGGAACAGAGTATTTTTCGTGGCGAATAAATTTATTTATCTATTTTATTTTTATTTGCTTTCTAGTTTAACTAACATTTTCGGTGATTTTATACTTATAGTGATCTATTTTATCTATCATAGTCGAGCTATGGATTTCCACAAAATGAGTTATCTGAATCGTCAATTTCCCCGTTTTCCAGGGCCTTGTTCGGCTACGAGGGGCAAAGCAACGACTTGGAGTTCGTGGCCAAAGGCGGTAAGTGTTCCGCTTTTTCTCTCCCAGGTCCGTGAGGGTTGATTAAAAGAAACGGGTCGACCGAGCATTGCGTTCAATTAGCTAACGTCCGTTGTCTGGGAGGCTTAGAAAACAGTTTTAACAGTAGAGCTACGTCCAAGACCTTCGAGAAAGGCCCGTCCGCGAACGGTGAGTCATCTCCAGGTGGGCGAACGAGTCCTTACACCTCGAAGCAAAGAACTGCTACACTTACGGTCCCGTGTGTGTGGATGTATTTTTAACCAACTCCTGAAAAAGGAGGACTTTTTTTGTTATAAGAAAGTCGAAAAACGCACTGAACTTACCTAATTTACCTTTTCGAAAAAAAAATTAAAACAAATCTATGGATCACACTAAAAAGCGAAGAATAAAAAAATTTTAACCAGAAAAAAATGCAAAAAGACTTTAAAAAAGCCGTATAAAACTGAAAAGTAAAGAATAATTTTTATGCTGAAAAAATGTAATTTATTCAAAGGCAACAGGTGCCTACGACAAAATTTTTGAAGTCGGCGCCAGATTTTAAATAAAAACCCCACAGCTTTCATATTGTGTTCCTTGATTTTATACGTAGTCGAAATTTGGCGTCGACCTCAAAAATATTGTTGTACATACTGGATTTGAATAAATTTAGTTTGTTCTGCATAAAAGTTATTCTTTACTTCTAGGTTTTATACCGCTTTTTTCCCAAGTCGGTGGTTTAAAAAAAAAATTTAACCTATTGTATGCGTTTTGGTTTATTATTTTCAATAATGAACCATTGGAATCGAGCATGAAAAAAAAAATTCTTACCCCCCCTCAAAATTTGATGGTTTACGTTTCAAGGTATGTAGAATCCAAAACTGCAATAAAAATATTTCTGTCTGTCCGCCGTACGCCGTACGCCGTACACCGTACGCCGTACGGGCCACTTTTCTTAGTTACCATGAAAAAAAATTGATGAAATTCGGGTTATAGGTTCCGTTCGGCGTCTAGTTGGTCCTCGAAGCTCGACGTTACTGTGAGTCATCTCTAAGGGGTTCAAAATAGGGGTTGAAATTTTCAAAACGCCTATACCATTTTTTTACGTAAATATTTTTACGGTTTTAAATAGTTCTTGAACTTGCGAGTTTTTTAAGACCATCCGGAGCATCGTACGTCCAGCCGTTCGTTCACAGTAAGGCCCCGAAGTTTGCACCGACAGGCATTTTCGACTCCAGTGTGAATGAAATGTATACAATTCAAACCAAATCTCGTAACCAGAGACGCGCCCACAATAGGAATTTGTGAATACGGCCAATCATTGGTAGGGATCACCTGATTATATTGGCGGAGTATGAAGTCGAGTTGGATGTTCTGTGATATTATTTTTTAATTTGAAAACGCTGCAAATCCCTGCACAACGGTTTATTATTTTGTATAGAATACCCTCCTGTTACAGATCACAGCTCTATGTATAGATAACCCGTCTATATAATATGATATGTACTATTCTACACCCGACTACATTATATAATATGTACCTACTACTCTGTAGATATTATGTGGATCGCAGATCCTCCATAAGTTAGTACCTAACCCCGTACTCGTTACTAGGTACCTACCTAAATCACGAGTTAAATGTTGCTAAAATAATTCTGCCGATGACAAACAGTACCTAACAAAAAGAAACACACATAATGAAGTTCTGAAAAGAAATTGTTGATGAGGAGTGAAAAAAGTTGCAAAAGTACCTACCAACAAACTCCAGCCCCTTCTACGTAGATGGTATAATGAACCGTTGTGTAATAATTTACCGTTGAGTAATGATTTACCGTAGTAATAATTTACCCATCAATAATACTTCAACGTTTGTTCAAGTTTCACTACCTACCAACAAACTCCAATAGAGCCATCATTTTTCAAATTAAATAATATCACAGAACAACCAACTCGACTTCATACTCCGCAATATAATCAGGTGATCCCTACCAATGATTGGCCGTATTCACAAATTCCTATTGTGGGCGCGTCTCTGGTTACGAGATTTGGTTTGGATTGTATACAATTTCATTCACACTGGAGTCGAAAATGCCTGTCGGTGCAAACTTCGGGGCCTTACTGTGAACGAACGGCTGGACGTACGATGCTCCGGATGGTCTTAAAAAACTCGCAAGTTCAAGAACTATTTAAAACCGTAAAAATATTTACGTAAAAAAATGGTATAGGCGTTTTGAAATTTTCAACCCCTATTTTGAACCCCTTAGAGATGACTCACAGTAACGTCGAGCTTCGAGGACCAACTAGACGCCGAACGGAACCTATAACCCGAATTTCATCAATTTTTTTTCATGGTAACTAAGAAAAGTGGCCCGTACGGCGTACGGCGTACGGCGGACAGACAGAAATATTTTTATTGCAGTTTTGGATTCTACATACCTTGAAACGTAAACCATCAAATTTTGAGGGGGGGTAAGAATTTTTTTTTTCATGCTCGATTCCAATGGTTCATTATTGAAAATAATAAACCAAAATGATGGCTCTTTTGGAGTTTGTTGGTAGGTAGTGAATCTTGAACAAACGTTGAAGTATTATTGATGGGTAAATTATTACTACGGTAAATCATTACTCAACGGTAAATTATTACACAACGGTTCATTATACCATCTACGTAGAAGGGGCTGGAGTTTGTTGGTAGGTACTTTTGCAACTTTTTTCACTCCTCATCAACAATTTCTTTTCAGAACTTCATTATGTGTGTTTCTTTTTGTTAGGTACTGTTTGTCATCGGCAGAATTATTTTAGCAACATTTAACTCGTGATTTAGGTAGGTACCTAGTAACGAGTACGGGGTTAGGTACTAACCTACGGAGGGTCTGAGATCTAAATAATTATGCATAGAATAGTACATATCATATTATATAGACGGGTTATCTATACATAGATCTGTGATCTGTAACAGAAGGGTATTCTATACAAAATAATAAACCGTTGTGCAGGGATTTGCAGCGTTTTGACAATATCATCTTGAGATAGAAGAGGGAAACTCCATAATGTCCGTTCGATAAAACGTTTCTCATAAAAAAAAGAGTAGGTATCTTTATTAACAGAAATCAAAGAAAAGTATTTAAATTTCTCTGATGTCAGCCTTTAAGATTCTAAAAAAAGCTACAAATTATTAAACAGCGGTTTATTATTCACCTGTATAGATTCCCCTTCTGCGTAGATCACTGTTTTCTGTGGTCAACGTCTACCCTCGAGCTCCCCAAGGAAAGCACTAAATCGAGTACTCGAACCGGCCCGGGAATTGAAGCTGCATAAAAATGCGAGGGATTGAATAATTCAATCATTAATTATTTTTAGTTATTCATGGAGCATACGGTAAATAATAAACTGTTGTGTGTAGCAGAGTGGCTGCTCTCAATACATTTTCTCTTCCGGTGGAGGCGGGGTCGCTTGGGGAAGCCTAATCGATGTCCCTTCTTAACCGGTGATAATCTCACTGGTCTAAGAGGGGGACACTCGAGGGTCCACCCCCACTGTCACACTGTCACATGTGTAGTAATTTACCTGTGTAGATATGCGTAGATCACTGTTTTCTGTGGTCAGTAACTACCCTCGTGCCCCCCCCCCCCCCCCCCGAAAGATAAATGATTATTGGAGCCAGCCTGTAAATTACGTTTAAAAAAAATCCAATCATTAATTTCATGTGTTATTCATGAAGCATAACGTTTGTTCAAGTTCCAAAAGTACCTGTCAACAAAATCCAAAAGACCCATCATTTTTCATATAAAATAATATCACAGAACAACCAACTCGACTTCATACAGCCATCCGTGATTGAAATATCAGGTGCTCCCTAGTGATGATATCCGGCCTATATTTATACCGTTTGATTCACGATCGTGTTGACGAAGCTTTTCGGTGCAAACGAACGGCTGATCGTACAAAGCTCGGGGTGGTCTAAAAAAAATTGTTTAGCTCAAGACAAATTTAATAACGTAAAAAAAACCACACCCTTCTATCGAAAGTTTTCGAGCTACGGTGTTCTGAAAATGTCAACCTCTATTTTGGACCCCTTAGAGATGACTGACAGTAACGCCGAGCTTCGAGGACCAACTAGACCCAGAAAGGAACCTATAACCCGAATTTCATCAATTTTGTTTCATGGTAACTAAGAAAAGTGGCCAGTACGGCATACGGCGGACAGACAGAAATATTTTTATTGCATTTTCGGATTCTACATACCGGTAATAATTTGGAACTGTTCCAGTCATGGAGTGGATAAGGTTCGAACGGTTCCGACAAAGATCGGTATCCTCACACCTCTACTCCCAGGTAAAGTCACTTGGGTAGGTGTGGCAGTTGTCGAACGGGTGGCAATTTTCATTTGGGTAGGGTTGGCAGTTGTCCGCGTTTTAGTCACTGTGTATAGAATTGCCGAGTTGGGCGAACGTAAACTGCCACCCACCGCACTAAAACGCTGGTAACTGCCAACCCTACCCAAATGAAAATTGCCACCCGTTCGGCAACTGCCACGCCTTCCCAAAGTGACTTTACTGGGGAGTAGAGGTGTGAGGATACCGATCTTTGTCGGAACCGTTCTAACCTTATCCAGCTCCATGACTGGAGCAGTTCCAAATTATTACCGGTCCTGTTCCGCTTACCGATCGACAGTGGTTGTTGGGAGGGGGTGGGGGTTGACTAGAACACAAGCACACCTTATTCCAACCCACCAAGCCAACGTATTCCACCCCTCTCCCCACCACATCAGTTTCCTCTTGCAAACGCTCTCCTCCTGCCTAGGGTTCATTCGACTTTGGACTTTTCGGACTTCTTTCATTGGGTATTTACGAATATAATAGCGATCGGTCTCCCCACTCATGCGGCTCTGTCTTCCACCACCCACCCTTCACCAGCCAGTCTTGGGATCTGTAGGACGGGTAAGTGGAGTGGCCTGGAACAGTTCTGTAACAGTTCAATCGTGAGACTAGGTTCCACATTCCCGGTCCGGCAGTATCGGCACACCTCTACTGGGGAGTAAATTTTTGATGAATAGGGATGAACACTATAATATTATCAATGGCAACATCTAATAAGTACATGTAAGGTTTGTTCCTAGCGAGGCAAGTTCAGGTGCAGTGCAGGTGCGAGTGCAGGTGCGGGTTCTTGTGAGTTCATTGAGGAGTGGGGGAAGGTGTAGAGCTGGTGCAGAAAGTTCTCAGTTCGTGAACTCATTGCTAGGAACGCGAAAAGTAGTAATGAGTTTCGTCGCCAGGAACGCTACCTACTAATCAGTGAGGATGGAAGTTTGTCCACCATGACTTGAGAGACACAATAAAATAAAAACCACAGTCATGCAGCATGGCTATAAGAGCGAATTTTCGAAGTTTTCGGCATCTTCCTCCTCCGCCTAAAATTTTCTGAATATTAATTTTCGGCCAATGTTTTCCCAACTTGATACCATACAAAATTAAAACAGGAGTAGTTTTACGCAAAGTAAAATTTGGGGTGGAAGGAGGGGGAGGGGGAAATCAAAAATGTTTTTTTGAATACCAGAAGAGTAGGTATTGGATACGTAACAATTTTTTGTTCCATTTTTTGCCGAGTAACACCTCGGTTTGTAGATTTTCCAACGCTGAACACGATGGTGAAGTCAGAATTGCGATATCCCATTCCGTTATCAGATTAGAGCAGACGAACCAGGAAGAACATCTCAAGAAATAACCACGTTCCTTCATCTTCAAAGTGCTCCAGTTTGAGAATGGAATGAGATATCGCAATTCTGATTTCACCATCGTGTTCAGCGTACAAAAACCTTTAAAATGAGGTGTCACTTGTCAGACTTTTTCATTTTGGGAATTTATGGGTAATTTTCCCCCCCTAAAATTCCCCAAAACTCCCCCTTAGAGTGACCCGATTCTGCCCATCTTCGAACTTAGCCTGTCGATTGCCAAGACAGATTTTTCGTGCAAATTTGAACTTTTTATCTCAATTCTATCGAGAGTTATCGTCTGGAATGACACATACATATATAAATATATAAATATATAAATATATAAATATATATATAAATATATATATAAATATATATATAAATATATATATATATATATACATATAATTTTTGGTGTCTTTCGGCAGTGAATTCAGGATGGTCTGAAACGGATTTTGGTATAAAAATCTTTCGGAAATTCGAGTTTTAAAAATTTTGGACCGAGAACAATAGCTTCCTTTTCTTCGAAAATTCGCTAAAATGGAAGGGGAAGAGGCTGCTAGTTCGCGGGTTTTCTTTCTTCTAGCAAACTTGTTTCTTCACTTCAAAAGACCGGATTCTTCCCCTGCGGATTCTTCCAACAATTTACTTACATACATCATACATGACAAATACGGTCGTCGACAGCAGCTATAGCTTCATCGAGCTCATCCTCCTCATCGTCCATCGATATCACTTGAGGAGGAATTTCATCTTCATCATCAAACAAAATCTGGCAAATATCTACAATATTTGGCAAGTCCATTTTTAAAAGAGACCCACTCGAAACTCTGAATTGAAATTGAAATTGAATTGTTTAATTGAAATTGAAAAACGAATTGTTGAATTGAAATTGAAAAACGAATTGAAATTGAATTGTTTACTCTCAAAGGAAAAAGCGCGAAAAAGCTGAGGGAGGTTTCAAAAAAGCTGAGGGAGGTTTCAACCTGAACCTGAACCCGAGGCTGCACCTCCTCCTCAGGGGGTTCAGGATTTTCATGAACTCGGTGCAGCACCTTGATGAACCCATCATGCTAGGAACACGTTTCAGTGTACAGTCCGAGCAGAAAGCCAAACTTAGGTTCATGAACTCAAATGCTGGGAACACGCTCCCCTTGCCGCGATCCCTGCGCGTGGCTACTGCGCCGAAGTGGTTCCTGAGTTCACCTCGCTAAATAAAGTGCGTTTTTTTAAGAATGGAAATCCGTTCCTAAAGTGGAGAACGCAGAGTGAAGAGTGGAAATCCTTAGGAACGGGCCTCAGGTGTGAAGATCACACGTCTCGCCTGTGAGCACTTCGGTTAAGAACGATCGGCTGTTATTAAGATTAATTTAATGAATCATTGACTTGTTTAACCGCTTCAACTCAACAGCCGTTCGTCTCGGCCTTTCCAGTCGGCCGTGCGCCTCCCTTTCGCGACTTCTCCGCAGATGAGAGTGTGAGCCGTGGAAAGTGATTCGCTCAGGACGCTGCTCCCCAGGATCTCGCGATACAATCTCTCGCGATTTCACGCCTTCACCGTCCTCTCCATTGTTCGCTATCCATTACCAGTTTTCTTGCGGCTATGCGTTAAGGTGTAATGTTTGCAAACCCAGTACCCGCCATCTTGGTTGCAGTGGGAATACTGAATTCGCTCAGAGTTTAATTAAATAAATAAATAATGGTAAATAAGTGGACGAACTAAATCACTAGCGATGAATCGTGGAAACGCATTTCAAAAAACGCTGCAAATCCCTGCACAACGGTTTATTATTTTGTACAGAATACCCTTCTGTTACAGATCACAGCTCTCCGTATAGATAACCCTTTATATAATTATATGTACTATTCTATACATACTATGTAGATCGCAGATCCTCCGTAGGTTAGTACCTAACCCCGTACTCGTTACTAGGTACCTACCTAAATCACGAGTTGAATGGCTAAAATAATTCAGTCGATGACAAACAGTAACTAAAATGGCAAAAAGAAACGCGAATAATGAAGTTCTGAAGGAAAATTGTTGATGTGGAGTGAAATAGATGCCCCTTCTGCGTAGATCAAGCTTGGCCAAGTATAATGAACCGTTGTGTAATAACTTGCCCATCAATAATACTTAAACGGTTGTTCAAGTTGCAAAAGTACCGATCAACAAAATCCAGCCCCTTCTTGGTAGATGAATGTCGTGTAATAATTTACCGTTATGTAATGATTGTTGTGTAATAATTTGCCGTTGTGTAATAATTTACCCATCAATAATACTTCAAAGTTTGTTCCTACCAACAAAATCCAATAGTCCTTCACTTATCAAATGAAATAATATCAGAGAACAACCAACTCGACTTCATACAGCCATCCTTGATTATAATCAGGTGCTCCCTAGTGATGATATCCGGGCAGGATTTATACCGCTTGATTCACGATCGTGTTGACGAAGCTTTTTGATGCACACGAACGGTTGGACGTACAGTGCTCCGGGTGGTCTCAAACAATTGTTTAGCTCAAGACAAATTTATTAATGTCAAAAAAACCATACCCTTCAATCGAAAGTTTTCGAGATACGGCGTTCTGAAAATGTCAACCCCTATTTTGAACCCCTTAGAGATGACTGATAGTAACGTCGAGCTTCGAAGACCAACTAGACCCCGAACGGAACCTATAACCCGAATTTATCAATTTTGTTTCATGTTAACTAAGAAAAGTGGCCAGTACGGCGTACGGCGGACAGACAGAAATATTTTTATTGCATTTTCGGATTCTACATACCTTGAAACGTAAACCATCAGATTTTGAGGGGGGGTTTAGAATTTTTTTTCATGCTCGATTCCAAAGGTTCATTATTGAAAATAACAAACCAAAATAAAACGCTGCAAAGTCCTTCTCACATGGGTTTATTATTCTATTGGACATACCTACAGAAATGTTAGCTGTTCATTTATTGTTCCCTTCATCTGCAACAATTAAAATACCTAATTCTGATGGTTTCTACCAGATTTGGCCCCCAAAAATACGGCTTACGCTTTTTTTACAAATTATCATTGATCGTTGATACTAGCATTAAATTGTCTTGATTCACCTCGACACCTTTTCTCGTGTTATTATACAAACTGATGGTGATTTCGGACGATTTCCCAGGTTTTTACTAATAAAAAATGAATTTTGGGAGCTGAACGTTTGGTAGAACCTCAATTCTTCACTCTTTGGTCAAAATCGACTTCATATTCGGTCTTCTCGCCCTAAAAAACATGGCAAACGATATCTCACAAGCTCGCGTTCACTGAAACCTTTAAAAAAAACCTCGAAAAACCCTGTTTTTATACCCATTTTTTCCCCATAACGCGGGAGCTTCGGAGCAAAACTAGGACCCAGATGAGGACCAAAAATGTTGCGTGTGGAAGAACGAAGATTTTAGAACAAAATTTAACGTAAATTTAAGGCTGAAACGTCTTTGGTAGAACCTCAATTTTCCACTCTTCGGTCATAATCGACTTCATATATTCGGTCTCCTTGTCCTAAAAAAAACATGGAGAACCATACCTCAAAAACCCATGTAGCTAAAACACCAAAAAACCCTATTTTTACACAATATTTTCACCCATAACACGCTTTGTTACATTCCGATTGGGCTGCAACGTTTCGGGACACAACTAGGGCCCAAATGGAGCATGTGTGCGAAAGAACACATTTTTTAGACCGAAAATGAAGCCGGTACACGTGATACGGCGTACGGCGGACGGACATTGCATTTTTTGAATCTACGCACATTGAAACGTAAAAGAAAAAATTGTATGTGGTGTTACACCAATTTTTTCCTGAGCGAATACATAGGTGTATTATTTACAGAATGATCAACCAAAATTGTACTTGAAATCGGTTGGTGATTTTATTATTTTCTCCCAACATAATATTGATTAATAAATCGATTCATTCAAGTACCTAGTTTTCCTTTTTTTCACAAATTCGAAAAATGTCTGATTTGCAAAGTTGTACGTGTTCAGTTCTTCAGAAAACCCACTTTTCCCATTATTCTTCTCGTAGTTGATTTAGATCCAGTGTACTGGGTAAACTAGTCCTAATAATTAGAATACGAATACTTAAAACGTCTTACAATGGGCGTCCCCCATAAATATAACAATAGTTTGAACAAGTGACAATTCTATTGTGTACTGACGATGGTGTAACAACCGAAACCGGTCTACAGTTTGTTAGTTTACGTGTAAATAGTATATTTTTATTTGTATCCTGTAGTTTTGGTTTATTATTTTCAATAATGAACCATTGGAATCGAGCATGAAAAAAAAAATTCTTACCCCCCCTCAAAATTTGATGGTTTACGTTTCAAGATATGTAGAATCCAAAACTGCAATAAAAATATTTCTGTCTGTCCGCCGTACGCCGTACGGGCCACTTTTCTTAGTTACCATGAAAAAAAATTGATGAAATTCGGGTTATAGGTTCCGTTCGCTGTCTAGTTGGTCCTCGAAGCTCGACGTTACTGTGAGTCATCTCTAAGGGGTTCAAAATAGGGGTTGATATTTTCAAAACGCCTATACCATTTTTTTACGTAAATATTTTTACGGGTTTAAATAGTTCTTGAACTTGCGAGTTTTTTAAGACCATCCGGAGCATCGTACGTCCAGCCGTTCGTTCACAGTAAGGCCCCGAAGTTTGCACCGACAGGCATTTTCGACTCCAGTGTGAATGAAATTGTATACAATTCAAACCAAATCTCGTAACCAGAGACGCGCCCACAATAGGAATTTGTGAATACGGTCAATCATTGGTAGGGATCACCTGATTATATTGGCGGAGTATGAAGTCGAGTTGGTTGTTCTGTGATATTATTTAATTTGAAAAATGATGGCTCTATTGGAGTTTATTGGTAGGTAGTGAAACTTGAACAAACGTTGAAGTATTATTGATGGGTAAATTATTACTACGGTAAATCATTACTCAACGGTAAATTATTACACAACGGTAAATTATACCATCTACGTAGAAGGGGCTGGAGTTTGTTGGTAGGTACTTTTGCAACTTTTTTCACTCCTCATCAACAATTTCCTTTCAGAACTTCATTATGTGTGTTTCTTTTTGTTAGGTACTGTTTGTCATCGGCAGAATTATTTTAGCAACATTTAACTCGTGATTTAGGTAGGTAACTTGTAACGAGTACGGGGTTAGGTACTAACCTACGGAGTGTCTGCGATCTACATAATATGCATATAATAGAATAGTACATATCATATTATATAGACGGGTTATCTATACATAGAGCTGTGATCTGTAACAGGAGGGTATTCTATACAAAATAATAAACCGTTGTGCAGGGATTTGCAGCGTTTTTTGCTATGGATTTCCACTACTCCGCCGGAAGTGATTTAAGTTATAATTTGTTTGAATTTCGGATGGAACTTTTAACGGTACGTTGGTTCTTTCGATTTTTCAAGAGAAAATACGCTGTTGCAATACGTACAAAATTATTATTAGGTACATGAAAGGATGAGTTCGAAGAGGGGAATTTCTGTGATTGTGGGTCAAAAATCTGTTTAAATGGCTCTCTAAATGGCTCATCGCAGGTCTATAGTGTAGAAATGCTCCAAATATTTTATATGGTGGCTCGATATGAAAAAAAATCTGTTTTAATAGTAAAAAAATAAGTGTTTTCTAAGCAAGCTGGTCGAGTTTTGGGGAGTCAGCTATTTTTGACGCTAAAAATCGTTAAAAATAGCTGCAAGTTATCAAATTTGAAAATTCGATCATATGGTCATGCTGCGTGACTAGAATTTGTTCTTTCTTTTTTATAGATGGTGGTTTGGAAGAGCTTCAAACTGAGCTGAACAGCGGTAAAATACAGTATGCGTTTGCGAGGGTTCTCGACCCAAAAACAACCCTACCTAAACATGTTCTCATAAACTGGGTAAGATTTCATTCATATTTTGGTTAGTAAATGTCATGCCGTTTGCACGAAACGCCTTTTTTGTTGCTCATTTATTTTTTGCTTGATCACCCGCGTGGGACTAAGAATAACAACGCCCATTACCATACTTAATACCATACTTGACGTAAAAAAATATTTCAAGTATTGTATGGTAAGTGAGGATTAATAACATTCGAAATGGATACCCTATATTAAACTTAAGACCGTTGAAATACCCCAGTGTATAGTGAAAGTGACAGAACATAAAGCTCACTACGTCTTGGTAAATCCTAGCGATAAAGACGTAGAAGTAAAATTAGTTGGCAGGTTCAGCATTGAGACACTAGCCACAGTAGACTCGCCTGGAAGCGTTGGTATAATAACAGACTCATTGTGCGTGATATGCTTTTGGTGATTTCTCCAATGTATTATTGTTAGCAAGGGGAAGGATCCCCTTTCGTGAGGAAGGGTTCCTGCGCCAACCACTTCAGGGATGTAGAGCGACTCCTCAAAGGCGCCCACATCACGATAAACGCCCGCAACGACGAGGAAGTGGATCCTGACGTCATCATGGACAAGGTGTCCAAAAGCACTGGGTCTGCGTACAGCTTCACCGAGCGGATAGGGGATGTTGACAGGCAGACTGCACCTGTCGTAAGTTACATTTTGTTCATTAATATCAAGTTTGGAATTGCAACCTTCCAATTTTTTTTTCCTTTTGTCAGTGTGCAACCTTCCACTCGCACAGAAAATGTCTGCAGATTGTAATATAGTATCCATGCGTTGCCAAAATCCATGTACTTCACATGGATGTTCCATGTTCAAATCATTTTCACCCACGTTGTTTCTTTTTTATTGGCATCGTTATATTCAGCATACAATCGTAAATGTGAGGGTAACTGGTAATTAAACGAGCAAAAGCTTCTTCTTCGGTAACTGAGAATTTTGCCATTTTCACTTCATTATAAAAGTAAACCGATACTAACCAACAGAGGACACCAGATTGGAGACAGTGGTGAAATACGAAAATGTGAATCACAGCATTTGATGCCTATCAGTTGGCTCCTGACAGTGATTCACAGGTTTTTGATGGTGTTGTGGGTTTCGCATAGGGCTTGCGCGGCCGGACTGGTCCCTACTGCAGTCTGGCGGCAGACGTGCTGCTGGCTTCATCGAGCAGCGTTGCTAGGAGTCGCGCCTTGAAAATCGACCCCACTTGAACCACACCAAAGGATTAGTAGGTGACTGGCAGCAGACGCCACCCTATGAATTAGCACCTTTGCGCTATTGGGAGGTCAAATCCGGCGTGTGGAACCGTCCCATACTGTCACACATGCCTTACCAAGAGGTTTCACTATCCAGAGGTACGAAAATGTGTATCACAGCATTTGATGCCTATCAGTTGGCTCCTGACAGTGATTCACAAGTTTTTGATGGTGTTGTGGGTTTCGCATAGGGCTTGCGCGGCCGGACTGGTCCCTACTGCAGTCTGGCGGCAGACGCGCTGCTGGCTTCATCGAGCAGCGTTGCTGGGAGTCGCGCCTTGAAAATCGACCCCACTTGAACCACACCAAAGGATCAGTAGGTGACTGGCAGGAGACACCCCCCTATGAATTAGCACCTTTGCGCTATTGGGAGATCAAATCTGGCGTGTGGAACCGTCCCATACTGTCACACATGCCTTACCAACAGGTTTCACTATCCAGAGGTACAAAAATGTGAATCACAGCATTTGATGCCCATCAGTTGGCTCCTGACAGTGATTCACAGGTTTTTGATGGTGTTGTGGGTTTCGCATAGGGCTTGCGTGGCGGGACTGGTCCCTACTGCTGTCTGGCGGCAGGCGCGCTGCTGGCTTCATCGAGCAGCGTTGCTGGGAGTCGCGCCTTGAAAATCGATCCCACTTGAACCACACCAAAGGATTAGTAGGTGACTGGCAGCAGACGCCCCCCTATGAACCCCACCCCCACCCCCCTCCCTACCCCTACCTTTGTGCTATTGGGAGGTCAGATCCGGCGTGTGGAACCGTCCCATACTGTCACACATGCCTTACCAAGAGGTTTCACTATCCAGAGGTACGAAAATGTGAATCACAGCATTTGATGCATATCAGTTGGCTCCTGACAGTGATTCACAGGTTTTTGATGGTGTTGTGGGTTTCGCATAGGGCTTGCGTGGCCGGACTGGTCCCTACTGCTGTCTGGCGGCAGGCGCGCTGCTGGCTTCATTGATCAGCGTTGATGGGAGTCGCGCCTTGAAAATCGACCCCACTTGAACCACACCAAAGGATTAGTAGGTGACTGGCAGCAGACGCCCCCCTATGAACCCCACCCCCACCCCCCTCCCTACCCCTACCTTTGCGCTATTGGGAGGTCAGATCCGGCGTGTGGAACCGTCCCATACTGTCACACATGCCTTACCAAGAGGTTTCACTATCCAGAGGTACGAAAATGTGAATCACAGCATTTGATGCCTATCAGTTGGCTCCTGACAGTGAATCACAGGTTTTTGATCGTGTTGTGGGTTTCGCATAGGGCTTGCGTGGCCGGACTGGTCCCTAGTGCAGTCTGGCGGCAGGCGTGCTGCAGCTCAGGCGCTGCTTCATCGAGCAGCGTTGCTGGGAATCGCGCCTTGAAAATCGACCCCACTTGAACCACACCAAAGTATTAGTAGGTGACTGGCACCAGACGCCCCCCTATGAACCCCACCCCACCCCCCTCCCTACCCCTACCTTTGCGCTATTGGGAGGTCAGATCCGGCGTGTGGAACCTCCCATACTGTCACACATGCCTTATCGAGAGGTTTCACTATCCAGAGGGCATTTAACTGTTTTGGCTGGGTGGTCTGGCGAGGTTTCGCTATTGAGAGGCGGGGTTCACTAATGAAGGCTTAACTCTCCCCCCCCCCCCCCACTTATTTTCCTTAATTAGGAGGCTTAAAAAAAAGTTCATGCTATACTTCATAATTTTCCTCGTAGATTTCGAAAATAACAACATTGCGCACTGCGTAAACGTGTGCAACGCGCATCAACTTTGTTTTTCTCGAATGAGAACCCCCATTTTGTATTGCAGATTCGGATTCTGCTCCAAATGTCATAAAAATCTGACCCCCAACCCAATTTTTTTGTTGCGCGCAACCGTCCAGGTGTGGGACACATGTTTCAGCACTATTTTTCCACGCTGAATCACATGGTAATATCCATTTTTCATTTCAAATAAGCGTCCAGGAATCATTGTCGCAAAAATTGCATTTTTCCGACAATGATCCCTGTGCGCTTATTTGAAATGAAAAAATGCAATTTTTGTACGAAAATCATGCTTGTTAACTCTCGAATGGACTTAAAATTTCATTTCATTTCGTATTTCATTTCATTTCATGTTTCATTTCATTTCATATTTCATTTCGTATTTCATTTCATTTCATATTTCATTTCGTATTTCATTTCATTTCATTTCATATTTCATTTCGTATTTCATTTCATTTCATTTCATGTTTCATTTCATTTCATATTTCATTTCATTTCATCTTTCATTTCATTTTTTACAAAGAGATAACTCTACACCCTTTATAATATACCTATTTGAAATTTGACATTTCACTTAATTGTTCTCTGTTAAATTTGATTTCCGAAGAGGTTCTGTCAATGTCCAAAGGCAAACCGTGCAATTCCTGGTACACCGATCGTACCCTGGTCTTCTCATTCTGAACATGGATATTGAAGCAGTCATGCCCTGGCCTTTCTGATTATTGAAAAATGTTAACGGAAGTATTTCCTACAGTTGTTGAGCTGGTACCGTGCTGTCGGTTAACGGTGGTTGACGCACCTTCTCCTAATAATCCTTATCTACCTGACCCTGGCGTTATCTTTATTTAACTTTCTCACAGTACACCACGTCTGTCCACTGAAAAAATATCCAAAAAATCGTCTGCTTCCTCACTTCAAGTTCTGAAGCTTGTAGCTACTTACGTACATAAATGTGTATGAGTTCACCTAATGAATCTGGCATTGACTGCGTCACATCGGACATTGGAAATATCCTTGTAGATACGGGTAGTAACACTGGTCGTATCGCATTGTGAGATTCCAGATTCAGACATTTATTGGCAATATACGTAGGTTGAAGCACGAGTAATAAAAAATAGAGCAAAATACAGCTAGAAAAAGAAAATAATTATGATCCAGAAAAAATAAAATAAATTATCGTGCATTAAATTAGGTTTGTTCGCAGTGACCATCCGATGGTTATCTGACTGTCAGAATGGTGTTGGACCATTTGCAGTGATTCTCGGACTCTTTTCTGACTGTATAGTATCCATGGCTCAGTGTTCTCGATCTTTTCATGGGGAAATCACCAAATAAATACGGTCCCTGATTGTAAATCGGCACTGCATCCAAGTACTAAACAGCTGAATGGTGGTTCAGAAAGTAATTAATAAGTACAATCAACAGGGGATCATAAAATATTCACAAAGAAACCGTGAAAACGGGAGGGGAGAGATGATGGTGAAAAATATTGATAGGGTTTGTTTACGAGCCAGTTGGTACTACTTTGGTTAAGGTCTAGTTCTGTTTACTCTGTAATTGTGATAGTTTTTTCGTGTTTCTAGCAGTCTCTTGTAATTCGTTCTTTAGGATTGAAATTGTTATTTTTAAACATTTTAAGAAATTTTGGATTCATGAGAACTATGCTCATTATGTATTTAAACGCCCATACATGGTGGACTGCATATTCAACATGTTGTTTATAACATGGAATATCTGATTACAGGGAACCGTCTATAAGAGGGTTATCCCTAAAAATGAGATCAACGCCGAGGAAAGAGACAAGTTTTGGCAAAAAGAAGAACTGGAAGAAAAACAGAGGCTGGTGGAGGAGAAACGGAAACGAGAGGAAATGAAGAGACTCGACAAAGAAAAATTGGAAAAAGAAGTGAGTTTAGTGTTTTTGTGACTACGTCAGTGCGTGGGAGTGCAAATAAGAACTCAGACCCTGGGGAAATGCGAAATCCCTCCAGCGGAAATCGTACAAGTTCTTTCTTGAGGATCGATGACTTCAGAGAAGGGCAATTGAAACCCTGTGAAAACAAATTATTCGTAATTCGATCTCTAAAACGTAATTCCCTTTGCCATCTTGCCGAAGTTCAACACTGCCAGTTCTCTACCAGCCAAGACTTACCCAAGATGCACATATTTCTTTTGACTTGGTCTTCCTTTCCTCAGTATAGTACTGTATACTGAGGAAAGAAGACCAAGTCAAAAGAAATATGTGCATCTTGGGTAAGTCTTGGCTGGTAGAGAACTGGCAGTGTTGAACTTCGGCAAGATGGCAAAGGGAATTACGTTTTAGAGATCGAATTACGAATAATTTGTTTTCACAGGGTTTCAATTGCCCTTCTCTGAAGTCATCGATCCTCAAGACAGAATTTGTACGATTTCCGATGGAGGAATTTCGCATTTCCCCAGGGTCTGAGTTCTTATTTGCAATCACAGTATAACTCTTAGCCCCCTTTCACACGGGGAGCCGCACGGCTCGCGCTCGCGAGCAGGAGGAAGGCGCGTGAGACTGAAATGCATTGAGTGCAATGGAGCTTTCACATGGGGAGCGAGAGCTTTTAGGGCTCGCGAGCCGCGAGTGATCACGGCTCTGCACTTCGAGCCACGCGCCTCCGGCTCTTCCACGAAATGCAAAGGGGAGGATGCCGGTATTCACACGAAGAGCGAAAACGGCTCTCGCTCCTCAGTTTATTGCTATCCATAGAAGGATTCTCGTCACGTCAAAATTCTTTCTTGCTTTCTTTTTGATTTCAAATATAGATGTAGACGTGGAAATGTTAATTAATTCCGTGTGTAATCGAAATTTGTTGCCATCCTGTCGAAGTTGTTGATAAAGCTTGTGGCGAAAACTCCTGCTTCATTCCATTGGTTGATAGGATGGACCCAACACCGTCTGGTAGGTACTTTGGCGTTTTTGGCGTCAAAGACGGCGTCGACGATTAAGAAGGTAAATGGCCAAAGTACGCATGCGATCCATGCTTCTTCAACTGGGCTGAACTAGCAACTGAGCGCTCGGGAGCCAAAAGGCTCTCAAATGTGAAAGGTGGGAGTCAAGAGCGGAAAACGCTCCTGACTGCGAGCCACGAGCCGTGCGGCTCCCAGTGTGAAAGAGGGCTTAGGGCGATTGCGGGGGAGGGGTGTTTAGTAGTAGCTTTAGGTATTCATTTTGGGCCTTCGAGTATAAATGAGATGGAGGGATATTGCCAGTTGGTACAAGTCCAACGATACGAGCCCCCTTCTAGTAGGTTCGTTTGGACAGACAGTCCTGCACCGTTCTGCCCAAGCCACGCCCCTTCTTGTGTTTGGGCAGCGCCAGAGCTGGTCCTGGATCGAGAGTTGGCTGTTCGGACAAACAGTCCCGGGCCATTCGGGACTAGTTCTAACAGCCCTGGATTTTTTTAAAGACTTGATCCCACATATGCGTACTCGATGCTTCTACCTTCAGCGTATGTGGAAGGTTGCAGTGCTTCAGGTTATCCGTCCTGAAAATGAGGGGATCGAACCTGAAGCATTATCCATTCGGAACCATCAGCGCACGTTCGGTCAGGCATAGGTTTGGACTCAATCCTGGACGGTTTTGTCTCGTCATTTTCAGAACGCGGTTCCTTCCTGGACTGGTCCAGGACTGTGTCTGAACAAACGAAGTGATTTCAAATCCCCCCCAATGCAAGGAAGCCAACCCAGCCAATTTGGGAAGGCCCGATGCGACCCACGTGTCAGCATTGATATACACGAATGAACTAAGTAATTGTCTGTAGATTTACGGACTTTTTTCTTTTAATTAGGTACCTGCGATTCCGTTGGTTTCATCGTATTTCTTCGAGGCCCGTCTTCAGCAGTCAAAGCTCCCACCATGTTTATGGGGGGGGGGGGGGGGTTGACGAGGCGACAGTGGGGATGCAACAACAGCGAAAGGATATCCCTCCATCTAATTTATACTTGAGGTTATGGGGAGGGGTTGGTCTGGAAATGATTTTTGTGAGGGATCGCCCACGTTTCACTTGTAAAAATGCGATTCATCTGTGGTCGTTGCAGGCGGAGCAAGCGGCACAAGAAAGGGAAAGCCCGGAGCAGCCTGTGCGGAGATTGGAAAGCTCCAACAGAAAAGTAAGACAAATTCTTTCCTCAACAGGAAGAAATAACTTTGAATACTTCAAATGCCATTGACCTGTTGCGAAAACCTGAAAAAACTGACTTCATCCTTCCAAGTTCGGTTTCTTTCTCTCCAGCATGTTCAGCAGCTCATACGTAGCAACTACCAAGTCATCATTCATTCGCCTGCCACTTTTTATTGATTGCTCAATTGGTTTCCTCGTATATAATAGTAAAATTCATTGGGCTTCCATCAAGGGGGAATCCCCATGCGTTTCAGTTTATTTTTTTAAACGAAACTAGATTACATCCTGAGAATTTTGGCACCAGCCTCACTCTCCTACGATAAATAGATTTTAGAAGTTCCGTACACCAGTGACGTCATTGCACCCCTCCCACCTGGGTGGGACCCCCCTCCCTTGCCCGGTGTGGTCACTAGAGCACAAAACTTCTAAAAATCATTGAATAAACACTCATCGTAGGAGAGTGTGGTTGGTGTCACAATTATCAGGAATCTACTTTTATTCATAGGGAAAAAATCTCAGGAATCTACTTTCATTTAGAGAAGAAAAAAAATCTGAGGAATCTACTTTCATTTAAATAGAAGAAGAAAAAGAATCTCAGGAATCTACTTTCATTCAGAGAAGAAGAAAAAAATCTCAAAAATCTACTTTCATTTAGAGAAGAAAAAAAAAAATCTCAGGAATCTACTTTCATTTTTTAAAAATGCATTTTCAGACCCATCGGTAACCCTCATTCAGTTTTCTCTTTCATTTTTGTATGGTTAAGGAGATGATTGAACATCCTCAACTTACCCCATGTTGTATTTACTTACTCTTGTACATGTCAAATAAAAAGGATCCCTAGCCCTAATCTGTGAGCGTGGTAGAATTTTAAGGTGAGAGAACGAACGGAAGACGACACTGACGTACACTAGGTATTTTATTATGACGCGACTTTGAGAGTGACTCAAACTGATGTTGACGTTGAAGGCAAACCAAATCATTAAATAAGGCAAATTATCGTGGGGAAGCTAGTCTCTGTCTCTACCAAGAGCAAAATAGCAAGCACTCAAAATCTACTCAGTCGTTGCCCGATGGCGATTGTTCCTTTTTTCCTAGCCGGGGAGAAAGGCGCGAATCCCCCTGCCAGGACTCCCAATCTCCAAACAGTGTTGCCATCAACTCTCACCTTAAAATTCTACCACGCTCACAGATTAGGGCTCGGGATCCTTTTTATTTGACATGCATATTAATATTCTGAATACAAAAATATTACCACTCGAGGTGGGAATGTTCATCGCGTCTTCATATTCCCATTATTTTCCTTATTTGACGCAGGAAGCCGAAGAGTTGATCAAGTTGAGAACAACTGACGCCCGTGCGATATTCGAACAGAACACGAACGCTGGTCAGTTGTTGAGCTCCAAGAAGTCATCGTTCGAAGCTTCCAATCCCGGTAGGTACACCTATCTATCAACGAAAATAATAATAATTCATCATAAATGTGGGTATTGATTGCAGCATGACCATAGTGAGCAAATTTTCGAGTTGGTAGCTTAGTGTTATGACCCCAGAAACTAGTATTGGCAAACTTTTTTGAGACAAAATATGACTATTTCTACAGGTATTATAGACCTTAAGAGTAGGCTCTATAGGCAGTAGATATCGCTTATTGGAATCACAACGGGACCACCTAAAACTGAACCCAATAAGCGGATGGTTCTAATACATGGAAAGGAGAGGGAAAGAGAAAATCAAAAATTTTAATTATATATGTGATTTCAAAGTGATTAATTATTCGTGATATGCAGATGTTGCAAAATAAATGTATGTATGTATGTACAAAATAAAGTACTTACCTATGTACGTAAATAATTAAGCATTCAAAAAAAGTTGTCAGTTTTATTTTTTATTTTATTTTATTTTTTTGGATTTAGCTTTCTATTATAGTCTTCATATTGGTAACGAGTAGCAAACGTCTCATAGTAACGCTGGACACATCTTCGCATCAATGCGGCCTGTTGTTGACCTATACCCATTCTTTTCCTATTGTTTACATACAAATAAACACGTTACAGTCTAAAGTTCAACGTTCTATCCTCACTAACAAAACCTTGTTCCGCCTTTCAGCCTTGAACACTTTAAACCAAAACGCATTGCTAATAAGCAGACAAATACAACTGTATTTTGCCGATCCGTTCCGTTCGGACGTGTTCTGTTGTTGACGAGCGGAAATTCCTATTAAGGGAATTGTTAATAAGTAGGGAGTGGAATTATATGCGCAAAATTTGGCCAAAAATAAGCACTCGAAATGGTCAAAATATTCACCCCAAGCAAAATTACGTTAAACTTTTTTAAATATTTCTAAAATGAACTAAATTTTTCTGTGAGACGTACAGGTAGTCTATACATTATGTTCCAGTTATTAAGTCTCCAGTTATTAAGCAGTCCCATTTCTGGTTATTAAGTTATTAAGCAGTCCCATTTCTGTGATTAAGCAGTCCCATTTCTGTGAGACGTACAGGTAGTCTATATATTATGTTCCAGTTATTAAGTCTCCAGTTATTAAGTTATTAAGCAGTCCCA
This sequence comes from Leptopterna dolabrata, assembly GCA_954871275.1. NCBI lineage: Eukaryota > Metazoa > Arthropoda > Insecta > Hemiptera > Miridae > Leptopterna > Leptopterna dolabrata. The sequence goes on along the minus strand of OX940978.1, from coordinate 59,440,597 downwards.
TTCAGGGATAAATGGTGAGGGCGCGCCTAAGCCCTACCAAGTACACGGATTAAACGGTGAATGGCCTAAAAATATCCGTGACCCCTTTTCAGAAACACATTCTCGGAGGATTTGGTGATTGGAATGTCAAAAATAGAGAAATTCTCAATTTCGATTAAAAATGCAGACATATGCACAAAACAGCCAAAATTTGCAAAAATCCAAAATCGGCAAAATATGCTATTTCAATTTAACGCACGCTAAACGCTTCAAATACCCTCAAAACGGAAAAGTAGAACGACATACACGATAAAAAACATGCAAAATATGCAAATTCCAGTCCCTACTAATAACCGATATCTACTCACTGTATCACGTGGTATCATTTGGTTAATTTTGATAATTTTTGGACGACATGGTATCATTTTTGGACTACTTTTGATCCCCAAATACTCAGATTCGACCTTCTTTTTTTTTTGAGAAAAAGTAGTCTGACAGTTGAAATTGTGTTTCTCTGTTTCGTGTCATCATTCTATTCCTTAGGTGGTTGAAGACGATAATACTGCTGTCTTATTTGCCATTTCTTACGGATTTTTCACCCACAAACTCAGATTTTACCGACTTTCTATTATCAAAAACTGGATGAAAAATTTTGGAATTTTTTTTTATCTCGTAGTCAAAATCAGATGTTATCTGAAGTGATACGTAAATAAATATTTATACAGGCACACACTTATCTACTTATTTATTTATCAGGGCGTACACAAAACAGCTGGTACCTATGCCAGAAACCAGGATTCTTTGGCTTCCGATGGAAAATGTCAGCTATTTTTAGCTATGTTCCCGCCAACGCGAATATTGTAATGAGTTCTGCGCACAACTCACTGCGCACAGAAAAGGAGTTCCAACCGCGTCAGGTGCGGGAACTGAGTTCTCTGAGTTCAGTAACATTTCGCACCCGATCGGGGATGGCTTTTTGCCAACAGAACTGAAGATAACCCTGCTGGAACCTTCCCAAAATCTCATTTCTTTCCAAACTTCAAGTTGAACATATCTTTTGTCTCAGTGGTAGGTACTGCTCAGCTATTTCTCGGCCCCGTAAGTCTTCGCAGTTGTTTGACGCGTTTCCAAAGTGTTCCGGCCGATGAGTTCCCGAACTGAAACAGTTCTAAAACTCATCCCCACCCCAAATAAATTTGGGTTCTAGTTTAGACACTTTAAACCAGTTCTGGTGGCTGGAACATCTAGATCTAGAACATACCTTTTGAAACCCGTTGTCGAGTTATTTGGCGAGTCAGGTCTTTCTCTTCTTGTAAAATCACGTTTTTCTCTTATAAAACTGACTGTGACAAACATTACTTTAAAAGTAGCAAACTAGAAATATATGTATATTTAATCCTATTTATATAGGTAAATATATATTAGGTCTGATGTTGAAGATCCCATTGAGTTTTCTAATTTAATTCCATGAATCTTACTGGTTCTAGTGCTTCCCCCCTCCCTCCAGAAACCCAAATTTGACCCCCTCTTTTTTTGGATAAAGTATTTTTGAATATTGAAATATGTAGTCTTGGTCACTGTTATATTTATCAATTTTCGGTGGTTTTAGCAAGTTTTGACCCCTGAAAACTCATATTTGACCAACAAAGAGAACAAAGTAACACCAACGATGTTATTGCTTTAGTTGTGAGAAAAACGTGTATATTGGAAAATGAAATTATAAGACATTTGTTCCGCATTATGGATAAGCACGGCGGGATTACGTCTGTCGGTTCTCAAGCAAGCATGTGCTTCTTGCTAACAGAAAACAAAAGGTAATCTTCAGTCTGAAAGCTCTCGTTCGTTTCTGAAATGAGTGTCTCCTGTACAGGAAGCGTGGGCTGTGTCTCATGCTTCCTCACTGTGAAACCCACTTGACAGTCAAACTATACACACATAGCTGGGGACAACATAGCTTTTATTTTCCGCGCGGACGGACTTCCAAGAACAACTCGCACAGAGAAAAATCCGTTGCATGCACGCGGCTAGGTGACACACAACAGCGTTTTTATCCTGCCGTCGCTCGTAGCTGGTAAGTGGAGGGGATGAGGGTGGGCTATTGACCTTTCAAACTTCTGCATGAAATTCCGCCACATTTTTTTCCTGCTTCCGACGGGAATCCGGCATGGAGTGGGCGCGTGAAAAACCTGCCAAGGGGTGAAAAATCCGCTCCACGCCGATGTGTGTTCCGTTCCATTTGACTGCACAGGTGTCAGGGTCAGCACGTGAGGCGGGCGGAGGTCTTGGAAGGACGCCCGTGTCGGAATCGCAATGTGTGGCAATGTGTGTCCCTAGCCTGGCAGGTTTTTCAAGCGCCCGCTCCGCACCGGATTCCCTTCGGACGACGGAAAAAAAAACGCGGCGGAATTTCACGCTGAAGTTTGAAAGGTCAATAGCCCACCTTCATCCCCTCCACTTCCCTGCTACGAGCGACGGCAGGATAAAAACGCTGTTGTGTGTCACCTAGTCGCGTGCGTGCGACGGATTTTTCTCTGCGCGCGTTGTTCTTGGAAGTCCGTCCGCGCGGGAAAAAAAGCTATGTGTGTCCCCAGCCTAACAGTCACGTTACTTTGCTCGCCCGGTCAGGCACACAATTCGTACATTGCCGGAATGTTTCTGTTATCTACGAATATGTATACACGTTTAATTCACTGTTGGTCTGGTAATCATATTTTTATTCTATAGTGTTGGTATCCCGAATTAAATATTATACAGTGCCACCTGAAATTGACCTGGTTTTTTTGTACAACAGAAATCAGAGACGAAGAGCCAATCGTGGTTGAAGAACTGCTCAGTGCCGCAGCTGACGAGCTGCTGGACACGGGGCTGAAGGCTGAAGCTCTCTATGACTACCAAGCCGGTGAGTGGAAAAATCCCAGTTAAATTTTCTGTGCTATATTTGGCTCCAAGTTGAGCAACGCCAGTGAGTAGTGTGTGCCGCGTTTGGATGGCTGAGCAAGGCGTCCCCACCGTCCGACCCTCAGGCGAGGCGTCCCCGTAGACCACTTCCCCCACTTTTGGTAAGCCAGGCCATCCAAATGCGGTACGACAGTAGTAGTAAGAGGTTTTTCAGAAAGTGGCCGTTTTTTGAGTCTGACAAACATATTTTCAACTAAATTCTGTGATTGGTTATAGAGAGTGAAGAACTATATAAAAAGGCTACTCTTGGCTATTGTTCCTTATTGATGCCTTTCTGTGTACCATAACGTGAGTCAAAGGCTAGGCAGATCTGCCAAGCACTACAATCATAATATTGTAAAACAGAACAGACGACAAGAATTGTAAATTTGTGGTTATAATCAACAAGACCATGTCAACAACTAACTTGTAACGCAGTGTGAACAACACGGCCATGTAGTAACCACCACACTATCCCCTCATTCTGAACAGACTCCTCCTGTGGCCCCACATCAGCATGGGCCAATCGATTTACATCAGGAGGCGTTTCCTACGTCCCATTCGCACTTCCAGGACCACCCAGGATCCAGTCCATTGTGGATCGGGTTTGGGGCAGTGTCCTCGTACTCGTTTTGGCTCTGATGAACAAGAGCAAGGGCGGAGGGACTTGAGACAAGAGCGGAACCGGTTTTAAGATCCCAATTTGGCACTCGGATTCTTACATTGATTACCAAACGAAAGGAGTAAAAATCAAGAGGAAGAAGCTACGGAAAAATCTCATAAAACCCGATAGAACAATACGATCGAGGTCAGTCGTCGAAAATCCGCGGAGCTGTGCTGTTGAAAGTGAAAGGCCCGGCCCACCGTTGCCGCCTTTCCTCACGCTGTCCCGTCTTGGAGCTAGCCAGCCTCCACCAATTGTCAGCATTAGGTATAATGCTTGAGGTTTCTACTCGGGTGTCTCTAGGAATAAATTAAAAGGATAGATCTCACTGAGGCTTTTTATTGATAAAATTTTGTTCTTATCCTATAGTACACTCCAGCCTTATCACTTCTAGAAATTAATTTTCTTCGGTGCCGGAAATTCGCGCTCGCGACTGATTGCATTTGGTGGGTTAAATTAAGGGTGGATCTGACCTTTTCCGTAGAGACTCCCTGGTAGTTGTCCTATCCGGGAAGTACGTCTCGGCTGGCTAGCTCCAAGACGGGACAGCGTGAGGAAAGGCGGCAACGGTGGGCCGGGCCTTTCACTTCCAGCAGCACAGCTCCACAGATTTTCGACGACTGACCTCGATCGTATTGTTCTATCGGGTTTTATGCGATTTTTCCGTAGCTTCTTCCTCTTGATTTTTACTCCTTTCGTTTGGTAATCAGTGTAAGAAACCTAGTGCCAAATTGGGGTCTTACAGGGGACAGGAGATGCAGGAGGGATAGAGATCAGGACAGGAGGAGGTGGGACAGAGGAGGATCGTCGTGGAGGTCAAATCGGGAGTCTCCATGCTTCGAAAACGAACCCCTTACTCCAGCGCTCAGTGTTCCGGACAGCCCTTCAAGGTCGGGATGGGAGGAAGCATGGCCGGCTTCAGAGGAGGCCGCAGCGCAAGATTTGGCAACGCTGTAATAGCTTCTTGGTTCAGGCCCCTTTCGTAACCGCTGCGTTCTTTTAGCTTCATGAATGAATCCAGTAGAATAATAAACCCATGTGACAAGGACTTCACAGCGTTTTTACTTAAAAAAAAAAACCAGAATGGGACCGCAGGAGGATGACCATCGTTCATTTGAAAAAAAGGTTCATCGAAATCGGTCCAGTAGTTCTGGAATAGTCACTGGACAGGTCGAATCGCGAACCTCCTTTTTTAAAAGTCAGTTGAAAATGACCTACATGTTTGTTGATTAGCTACCTACATAATTTGTTAACATGAAAAGTTGTCAAATTACCCATAAAATATTTAAAGGTTTAATTGAAAGTAATCAAGGTTTAGTGAATTTGAAAATACAATATTTTGGCGCATGGTAAATCCTCCATATCCTAATATTTTTTACGGTATATTTTTATCTGGCATGGAGATTCTCATCTTCATTGCTTTTTATTTCGCAGCCGATGAGACCGAAATATCGTTTGACCCTGGCGACATCATAACCCACATCGAGAGGATCGACCCAGGTTGGTGGCAAGGCCTCGCACCGGACGGCTCCTTCGGCCTCTTCCCTGCAAACTACGTTCAACTCATCGAGTGATCCGGTGTACGAGGAGTCGCTACTTGAAGAACGACAATGAGAGGCCGTTCCCCTTTATAACATTCATGTCAAATAGTCTGATGAGTAAGGCTTAAAGCGAATAAGTACGTACGTACGGAGTAAGAAAGCACAATTAGCTGTTGAACAGCGATATTATGGATGTGGTTACGGAATATTTGACGTGGATGGCGTTTTACATTCTGTTTATTCAAACTTGGCACAGCCCCAGGGCGGTCGGAAATACAATACCGGCCATCGAAACAGGTGTGGCAGTGAAGACTCGCAGCAGGCCTGTGAGTCGTGGTTGGTGCCCATCTTTCCCATCCACTGGAGTGCAACAGTTGGCAGCAGTGGATGTGTAACGTACTTCTGCTGCAGAGGGGTTTAGGGATGTTGTTATCACATTCTCGTATTGATAACTTTCTCAGCATACAGTAAATTAATTAGGCTCATTACTAAAACGTTTTATCCTAACGAACTGCTCAGATGTTTGTTAATTTGCATCTATAAACTCAACGAACTGGGCATTTTTACTTGGAATCACGATGAAAAATAATAATAGGCACTTTTAAAGGGCTCAAATTCGAGATAACAGTGAACCTTAGACGTGAAAATAAACTCGGCGCTCCGCGCTCGGTGCCCCTGGACCCCCGGATGCTTACTGCTTAGAGCCTACGGCTACAATTCAAGAAACATGGAACATGCTTTAGCCACGCTTATACACATCGAAACAACCAAGTGACAACCAAACAAGCGTCATTGTTTACTATCGATTTATAACATCCATTTATATAGTTATATTATGAAACTAGGAAATAAATACCAAGAACAAATACGAAATAAATGCGTGATAAATCAAGAGCTTTCCAACGAATGGAAATCGATTTTTGTCCGATGAAAATGAAAGAAGTTTCATTTCCCTAGCAACTACTCGGTTGTACGTGAAAATCATAAGAAAATTTCGTCACCCATCCTCGTCACCCATTCCGCGAAACGTTTTTTGGCTAGTTAGTCCAAGGCACAAATAATGGCAAAACATATTCTGATCAGTTGCGGGATTTGAACCCAAGCACAGCCAGAGACACAATGTTCCAACTGCTTCGTGCTCCTCGCGTGGTAGCTCTTACAGTATGTGTGTACTGTATGAAGCCCAAGGCCTAGTGATTGGCTGGGTATTTTTTATCAAGAAAAATTGTCAGATAATTCAACTTTTTTTAAGGGACAAATACATACAGGTATGTTCCTGCACTATAACTAAGACAGTAGCTATATACAAGAAAGATAAGGCGTTCAAAATTAAATAAAAATGTTGGCTGGGTATTTTAGACTTAGGTACGTCATGCTAAGTAAGTAAATTTAAAAAAAATCGAGGCTGTTCGTGAGCACGAGTTTTGAGAGCGTTGTGCTAAACAGATTATGAATATCTAATAGCTTTGGCTGATGAAGAGAGGGGAATTTTAATCAACTTTTTTTAAAGAAAAAATATTCAGAACTCTTGGGAAAACGGTATTTTTAAGCCCGTTTTCAAAAATAAGCTTAAAAAAAAAAAAAAAATTAGAGCGATCGAAAGTAAAAACGCGGCAAAAAATGACTTTGAGGTCTGTTGACATCTGATTGGCTGTTGATGGAAGAAGGCTGAGTGAAGCTTTGGAGGCGAAGGTTGTCAATGTTGCCAACAGCATAAGAAATGGCAAACCTTTGTGGCAACCTTCAATAATATTTGAAGTTTTCTTTCCCTTGGTTTGATTTTTAGGACAGGTTTTTAAAACTTTATAAATTTGCGGTTCCATTCATTGTGGTTCTGTACATCATTTAAAGTAATGCACTAGCACTCTAAGCGGGGTTTGAGTTGAACTACTCGGCAATTTGCCTGTTATGATCATTTCTAGTGGGAACTCAGAAATTCAAATTTCAAACTCGTTTTCTGCCTAGCCTTTCCGACATTAACACTTATTGACGGCATCATGAGGTGGTTCGCCTCATTATGTGGTCAGTAAGTGTTAATTATAGTTATTGAACAGAATTCACCCAAAAAAAGGAGAATTTGCAACCCACAAAAATCGCCCATCTGTTAACAACGAAGGAAGGGAACAACATGAGAGGAGGGAACATCATACTAACCTACATCGATAATATCGTCAACAATGATATCGCTGTTCAGATATCGACATCCCACCCCTACAAACGGCGCAAACAAGTACTACCCGCCTGCGTTGTTACGCCTGTTGCACCTCCGGAACAGTTCCGTTAAGACAAGCGTCCTACGATACCTACCTGTATTTGCTGTCAGATTTCCAAATTGCTCTCCTTTGTTGCATGTATTGTATTTTCGACCGTTCCACCAAAAGGAAAAAAATCATAATTCAAAATCCGTCGATTCAGGGGCTGAGAAAAATGTACCGCAAAAACCCCGATTCACTACCAAGTACCGACTCCCCTTAAGATCTAAAACACACTAGTACATCTCCTGGCGAAACAGCATCTCGTGAAGGTTCACTACACTCAACTTGAATCTGCCATATCAGGAACTCCTCTCGCACTTTTATACTTAACTTATTTATATTTATCCTAGATATGTGGGAGTGTTGATTTTATTATTAATCCCAAGTCTGATTTTAAAGGCTGATTTGTTTTAAAAAATGTAATAACAATTTTGAAGTTTAATTTTTTGGTTGTGTGGCTGTTGGTGGTTGCATGACACTGATAATTTGTGTTTTTCCATGTCTTTATGCCAGTGATCATGACGTAAGCCACAAAATCACTCATTTATGTGAAGTGGGTTTTGTTTGAAATTACAGAAAACCAGGACGAAGGATAAGCTTGAGGTTGAACCGGATGGCAGGTCCTTCTGTGGTCCAGGTGGTACTGTATTGTGCTTCCTAAAGCTAGGGATTCAGTGGGAGCGTATGCGTCTGCATCTCGCGTTCGCGTCCGAACCGCCGCTTCCAGGCGCCGGCAGGGTTGTATTTGGTAGGAGCGTCCGCGTTTGCATCCACTAGTTGTGCCTACATCGATTTTAGTAGTATTCACCTTGCTGAAGAGGAAGGTAGCACTTCTGTTATTGTTGGAAGATGAAGAGGATGAGGATTTTTTACGCTCATTGAAGAAGAACTCTATTGCCCCGATGTACAAGAAGAGGAGAGAGGAGGGGTGGTACTCAGCAGCTCGATATCACTTTGAGAATGACGAGGAAACTTTCAGAAGATTTTTCAGGCTCAATTTTGATCAGTTCCAATAATAAAGTAATGACCGTGCATCACAGTCTTGTTGAGGTGATACACAGTTCCCCCCTCTTTGAACAAGTCGTTTTCCTGTAAATCCCAGCCCCCACGGGGTTTCCAACATTGTCGTTGCGGGTCACATACCTCCGGACGCGTAGGCGCGTGGCTGGACTGGCCCCCTGAGCAGTTGGGACGTGGACGCGGGCGTCCCAATTCTAGACGCGGACGCCAGACGCGCTCAAAGAATACGATTCCATAAAAAACCTTGAAGCAGTTGCAAGCGTCCAGACGCGGACGCAGACGCTCCCACTGAATCGCTACCTTAAGAGAATTAATTCTCTGCCTAGGCAATGTCTGAAGCCCTCAAACCTGGTTTAGGCTGAGCGTGGCAATGCCTATTTGTTGTGGTAATCTGTGAACTCGTTGCAGCCGTTTGCATGACACAAGCTACCGTCCATTGGCTACTCGAGGGAAATTCCCTGTGTAAATCGAAGCGCGATGGATCCAACTTGTCAAAATCCACCTGGAATGTAGAATTTCAATATGGCGGGCCATTTCAGGCTGAATATGTAGGAGTTTCCATGACAACAGTTCAAGCAAACTGCGGTAATCCGGCATTCGTCTGAAGATCTTGATGTGGCTTAGGATCTCCCAGTTGAAATAGAAGCCATCCGTTGCAACTTGAATACGGTACCCAAGCACAGCCTGATTCAAACAGAAACCACGCTTTGTTGGGTCTTTATAGTATCCATACCTTGCCACACCGATGTGGTGTTTATCCATGTTTGTATTGCCCTGTAAAATCGAGGAACACATTGACGGATCGTTTCTAAATTATGTTTTATTTAAAGCGTCAATTTCTTGGCACAAAATACGTCTGTTTTTTTTTTTTTTTTTTGCTTGGTAATTCATTTGCATAGGTCCTTAGACGACCTCACTCATCAGGCCTACAGTTCCAAGCATGCTTTGTGAAATACAGAGTTTTGAAGAATTGAAGGAAAATTTCAATTTCAAGTGAAGACGAATTATGTGCTTTAATGCAACAACAGGAAACAATTTATTATTTGTTTAATAAGAATGCAGATTCTGCCAGCCTTCGAATTAACTGACTTCCAGTTTTTGGATCGGTTGACTGAGAGCGTGATTGCGGACATTAACAAAAAGAAGAAAAGACCGGGAAAAGTAGAAAATACTTCGTTGAAAACCTTGAACGTCGACCTAAAGGTGGAAAATTGAACCTACTTTAAATTGTTTTCACAAAATTTTTTTCTACTTTTCCATGTATAATCGGTCTTTCTTCTTCTCTCCGACTTGCTCAGCAGTCTGTTGCCTTCTTGGCCCCATTAGGTTTTTCTGCAGTGACCGTCAGACTGTTATCTGATCTGATCTGATTCTCGGACTCTTCTGACCGTATAGTATCCACGACCGGGCTGTTTGCAGTGATTCTCGGACTCTTTTCTGACTGTATAGTATCCACGACCGGCTGTTCACAGTGTTTTCCCGAACATCCAGTTTTCTGATCGTCATTCAAGTGCACAGAAGGTAGGGCGGAGGAGAAACTGGCCATGCACTGCCTTCTCGATTCCCAACCATTATGAAACACAAACCCTTATCAAGATGGCGTAGGATCATGGCTGGTTTCTTACGGTTTTCTGGGAGTCAGCTGTCAGAAAAAGGAACAAACATTATACAATTATTAATTTTAAAAAAATAATTAAATGACTACTGACAGGGAGGGATGGGCGTTTCTGTTCTTTTTGAGAAATTAAACGAAACAGTTCGTTTATTGTATGAAACGGTTTCGGGAAAGCTGTTTCAAAATAACAGCTTCGGCAAAAATAGCGCTTCAAGAAATTTTGACTCTGCCAAAAAAATAAAAACACGAAACTTTCTTCGTTTTTCCAGCTGCGAAGCTGTATCTTGCAACAGAAACGGTTTCGTAACACCCGTTTTTTCGTTTTTTTCCCCCTACAATGAAACTGTTTCATTGCTTTTCCTGCTGCGAAGCTGTCGCCAATAGAAACATTAGTCGCCCGTCTTTTTTTCTTTTTTCCTACCTACTACAGAATTTTTGTTTTTTGGTTTATTTATTTTCAATAGCGAACCTTTTGGAATAGACCATGAAAACTAGGGATGGGGAAAAACGTGAAACTGTTTCGAAGAAATAGTTTCTTGAAAAGAAACGGCGAAACAGTTTCTCAAGACCTGAAACAACTGTTTCAAAAAAACGGCCACAAACGAAACGAAGTGTTCTCTTGATATGATTTCAGGTCCCAAGGTTGCCAATTGTCGTGGTCTATCCCAAAAGACCATTGAAAATAATAAACCAAAAAACAAAAATTCTGTTGTAGGAAAAAAGACGAGTGATTAACCGTTTCCATTGGCGACAGCTTCGCAACAGGAAAAACGAAGAAACCTGTAATAGAGAGTTTTTGCAACACACTCGTGACGAAACGAAACGGAAAACGACACCGAAACGGAAATGGCGGATAGGGCGACTGAAGTCAGATGCTAACCTTTTTCGGTTCAGTTTTCGTTCTGCTTTGGCGTCTACCGGCCGGTGGAGTCACGCTAACGTTATGCCAACCTCTCTTTCATCCATTTTACTCCATGGTTAATACAAATCTATGTCCACACATGGCGTCAAGTCTGCCAAGACGCCAAGAAGCAGCTGTGAATACGACGCTCGACATTTTTATTTTCCAAGGAAAACAGAAGGTAGGTAGCGTTATACAGATGTAAGGTTAAATTACGTTTCGTCATCTCAACACGACGAAAGCTGACACCGCGAGATCCCGGTATTTTTCGTCGTCACGGTTCGTCAAACTTTTCGGTGTCTTAAGTGCGCATGCGCAGCACTGCTTTCGTTTCGTTCGTTTCGTCGTGTGTTGCAAAAACTCTCTAATGTAGGGGAAAAGAAACGAAAAAACGGGTGTTACGAAACCATTTCTGTAGCAAGATACAGCTTCACAGCTGGGAAAACGAAGAAACAGTTTTGGGTTTCTGTTGTTTTGGCCAAGACAAAATTTCTTGAAGCGTTATTGTTGCCGAAGCTGTTATTTTGAAACAGCTTTCCCGAATCTGTTTCATACAATAAACGAACTGTTTCGTTTCATTTCTCAAAAAGAACAGAAACGCCCATCCCTAATGACAACTGGCCTGTTGGATTTCGTAACCTTGGGACCCCATAATCGAATCAAGACCATAACACTTTGTTTCGTTTGTGGCCGTTCTTTTGAAACAGTTTCAGGTTTTGAGAAACTCTTTCGTTGTTTCTTTTCAATTTCTTTTCATCGAAACAGTTTCACGTTTTTTCCCCATCCCTACTGGCATTCAGTCTCTGTCAGAATCTCAGTGACTGTCAGTGTTCATGTCACGAAATAATCCGTAATTTAGAAATGACCCACTCTGAACAAAGGCTTCATGGGATAATTATGAGAGCTACTTTTAGAACATTTTCTGTATTCGTTTAAGATATTTCCAAAGTTTGAGAAACATCCACGGTGTTTGATCCGAGTGAACAAAAAAATTGTCTGTGTTAATACTATAGTAAGATAGTTGCGTAGAACTTTGTAATATGACATAGTAATTTAAGTTTGTACTTACAATCAGACCTCGATCGTGATGGTGATTTATTTCGCTTTGGTGAGCTTCATGTTATTTCGCTTTACTAATACAAATGTATTGTATGTTAAATATTTCGCATCCAATAATATTTATGCATCGCAGTATCGAGTTTGCTGTTCAATAACTCAACCCGAACCCATTGAGGAATATTAGGTGGCAACTTCATCGAAGTGAAAATAAAAAAATTTATTACTCAGGTAAACAAATACATACAAGAGACATAATCTGCGGAATCGTGAATCGTACAGCTACACGACCATTTCCATTACAATACGAAGTGAAAAATCACAATAATTTCAAGGAGCCCAACGCGTGTTTCCTTCATCACGTCTCTGTGAAGCACATTACGTGTACAAAAACACTGTGTCAGGCAGAGATGGTTTTGTAAAGGAAAATCGGTTTGTGCAGTTATGAGAACGGAGCAGGTCTGAACCTGTTTCGCACACCATAAACAAGTGTGACGCAGCAAATCAGTCATCGAAAGGCCACTGCCGTTTTTCTACATCCGCCAAGTATTAGTTATTAAAAATACGTCTAAAAAATTGTGTACATAATAAACAAAAACATATTCAACATAACGTGTGAGGACGGCATAGTGACTGTGGACGGAGTCAATGTACATACAGAGCTACTCCCAACAATTAGGAATAAACAAACCTAAAAATTAATTTGCAATATAAGAACAACCACTTAATACTTGATGAATTATAAAATAACTAGATAGTAACGTGAGAATCAGTGAAACATGATTACACTGTACAAGTATTCAAATAACATGAAAAATAAATTGAGTTCAAAATATTGATGCCTATTCTATTGTTGCTTATAAATTACTTTTTAAAATTGCTAATTTAAATAAATATCGCTGTACAACGAATATATGGAGTGTTTCAGGTTCAACTACATTAACTTCAGGGTTTGATTCTGAAATTAATTTAAAAAAAAAGTCCCGTAGAAATTTTTCAAAAATCCACATTTTTCTGGACTATTTTGAGATGAAGTTTTTTTCGTGTTCGGACTTTCCCGTAACTGGAATGCCCTTATTTCCCTCATTTTTGGCTCAAAAATATAACAAAATAAAATCTGAGTATACCATTGAAAATAGATACAACTGTCCTTGTATATTTCCAAAGCTTCCATTATTATGAGTTTCTATGCCATAACTTCGTAGCATTATACCTAGTTACAATGTTCCAGACAGACAATACAATTACAATGTTCCAGTCAGAACAGGTGGAGCACTCATGTTGATAGTGAGACAACGACAGAACCAAATCAACATGACGAGGAATCATAGAAATGCCACATATTCTTACATGAAGTTATGGACAACACATTTTATCACTAGCGAGTCTGCTTTCGATCCTATATTAATTGACTGTAGCATCAAGTTGAACGTCTGAAATTGACTATAATTATTTAGGTTATGATTCGGTATTTACTATCGATTTTGTTTCTCACGTAGAAGATACACGTCATAATTGAGTCACACTATAGTTCCTAGGAGATACGGTCATACCGATACAGCCCTGGGAGATACAGCGGTGAGGGGGAGCAACACGGATGGGGATGCTAAAGGTTCTCACACACTAGGCAGGAACGGGACGGATTCCGCCGCGATCGCTCTCAAAGCGAAAAACGGCGTTTCCTGGCACGGGACGTTCTCCCTCCACCGATCAATTTTTCTCCACGTTCACGCTCGCCTTCCCCACGTTCACCCTCACACCAGTGCCTTTCTTTCTGGTGCCCTCCCCCGACATCTTTGTTCTCTCAGATTAGGTTGTTTGGGTGAGAATGGAATTTACTGGAGAAACCCTAGTTGTAGAGGTAGAAAAATACTGAGTGCTGTATGGTCTATCACACCGTTTGCATTACGATACGAAGATCAAAGAGAATGCCTGACAGGTTTGTATTACGATTATGATGAATCACTCATGAATTAAACTTGTATGACAGACGAACACAATAAAATGAAACCACTCTCACTCTGAGAAGCGAATGGGAACTAGGTAGTACCTCGTGGACAAAAATGTTGTTTGATAACCAGAAGAGCTTGAAACGAGGGGAGTATGGCGAGCGGTGGGGGAAAGAGAGTTGAGGAAGGTCCTGCCTGGTGTGGGTATAGGCGCAGGACGGGACAGTGGCAGCCGGCCGGCATCCCGTGTCCTACCCACGGTGTTTCCTGTCCTGTTCCCGCCCGCATAGTGTGTGAGAACCTTAACCCATTGCCGTGAGTCAAGCCTGGTTCACATGGAGCGGTAGACCGACAGAAACGGAAGACAAAATACGGAAGACGTGGTGGAGGGGAGAGTGGAACAACCGAAATAGTTCGAATGGAGCGTGTTACCCCCAGAAAAATCGGTGTCCATACAAATGAGAACACCAACTCGGGCCTTATGGATAATATTTTATCAGGGTTTATACGGTGGAAAATAAAACATTTTGACCCTCGACTCCGTTGGTGGGGCTGCTGCTGCTGGCTTGTCGCGGTAGGCCATCGGCCAAAGAGATTGCAGAACCCGACTACAGCCCTCCGCTCCGTGTGAACCAAGCTTTGCGAGACAACTGAGCTTCAAGACAAGGCGTACCTCGAAGTGACGCATATTCTACACACTCCGATCTCAAGAGCTAAACAAGTCATAAAAGCAACCACCACCAGCTCTTAACACTGTTTTCAACTCCGTCTAGGGTTTTGAATTCTTGTCTAAGTGTTTACATTGAAAGTAAAGTAACAGCCATTCCGGGCTGGGGCTTTTTGTCTGACTGCCCTGCCAGCGTCGTGAACGTGATCAACTGTCCTCCAATGAGAGGATCAGAATTAGGTCTGATCATATCGCTCTTTACTTGGCTACTCATTGCCTCAGCCTCTTGAGTGGAGAGGGGTTCGCCCAACAGCTACATGGGTCATACTTGGACGTGTCACGGCGGTCACCCGTCCAAGTACTAACCACACTCGAGTTATCTTAACTTCGGTGATCTCACGGGAACCGGTTTATTCCACCTGATAGGGCCGCTGGGCTGTTTCTTTGTCATTTCTGACAATGTGATACTGGATCGCATCAGAAGTTTACCTTGTCGGTATTTCAAATCAACTCCACCTTTGGACAATCGAGATTTCTCTCAATTTAGTCTCATTCTGTTATTCATGAATGTTGGAGATTTATGTATTGTGTTTTAAAGTTACTGCTCCAGAGAAAAGAACAGGGAAACACCAGAGATCACGAGATCTCAAGGTCCCAGTGGTAGGAACAGTTCTCGGCACGTCAGGTTACTTTGAGATGTTAGGCCGGATAAAGATGCGGCGCCTTATCTATGCGGGTGAATACGCCACGCCATTCGTATGGACGATATTCACCGTATCCATGCAACCATATCTCCTAGGAACTCTGTGATCTTGTGTAGATACTGCGGTATGAGTGTACCGCACATTGTTGCAGAGCACGAGTCAAACAAATGGAGCTCATATTCATCACTGTTAATGATATGTCACGCTGTAATGGCATTTTGTTCTTCAGAACATCACATACACCAGGGACAGCCAAGAGATAAAGTACTGCTATTGTTACAGATGAAAATTAAGCAGATCTACTTAGGAGCTGTGGACTAATAATTTGGGGAAAAATACAAAGTTATTATTAAGGCACTAAATTACAAAGGTTCCACCTTAGAGTCTAATTACCCAAATGTTGAGTGCATTTTAGAAGCGTCTTGGACGGTTGCGTTTCATTGGAAAGTAGTATTTTTTTAAATATTGAATCTTGAAAACATACACTCGAGATGGTACCAAGAGTGAGTCCCTAGATTCATCACCTGAGGAGAACTGCGAGGGCAGCAGCAATGATGAGAGGGAGGGAGAAGACGGCAGCCGACGCCCCAGCGTAGCAGTCGACGATCCTTTTGGCTCTCAGGAAGTCCTTCCCGAGGTAATCCGAGTACCACCTCTGGGGGTTAGGGATTGTCCTCAGTTGGGTCGTCGCATCTGAGAATATCAGGTCGGCGTAGGGCGGTTCTGACACAAACATGGCGAAACTGGAACCAGAAAAACACAGGTGATAACAAGCTTTCAATGGGCGACACCCACAGGTTAGGGATGGGGAAAAAACGTGAGAAGAAACGGTGAAAAGTTTCTCAAAACGTGAAATTCTGTTTCAAAAGAACAGTCAGACGAAATGAACTTTTACGGTCTTGATTCGATTTCGGGTCCCAAGGTTGCCAATAGCCCAATATTGGCAACCTTGGGACCCAAAATTGCCAATACTCCGTTGCAAGAGACAGCTTCGCAGCAGGAAAGACGAAGAAACAATTTCGTTGTAGGAAAAACAAAAAAAAAAACGGGTGTTACGAAACCGTTCGGTTCCGAGAGACAGCTTCGCACTGAGAAAAACGAAGAAACAGTTGCGTTTCTGTTGGTTTGGCCGACATCCAAAATTTCTTGAAGCGTTACTGGTGCCAAAGCTGTTATTTTGAAACAGCTTCCCTGGAACTGTTTCATACAATAAACAAACTGTTCCGTTTCGTTTCTCAAAAATAACAGAAACGCCCATCCCTACCACAGGCTGGAAGTCGGCAGAAAGTTTTCTAGAACTCCATCCAGCACTGGGGAAGAGGGAATCCAGAACTACCTGTCGAAACCCTTAAACCTGTCAAAATTACCTTCAAACTTGTAATGGATGAGGGGGTGTGACAGCTGGGCCCCAGAGTCACTGGTTTGATTACTGCCTCCAGGAGTTGATGATTCGTTTTCACCGATCGACCGCCCCATCAGACACGTGTCAAATAGATAGGGAAAAGCCCGGGTCCAATATGGACGGGATTCCCATATACCGTCACACTCCTCCCCTTAAAAACATACTCATTTGAAAAATAAGTATGTGAAGTTAATACTGACATGGGACTGAAAGTAGTATGGAATTCTGATTCAGGAATGGTTCATCTGAAAAACTCCCAAGCTGATAGCTTCCATCGTAATGGTACTACTGCTAATGATTTACTGGTGGACTTATTTACATGTACTGGCCGAATTGGAAACAGAGAAATACAATACAAAGAAAAAAGAGATAAGAAATACAATTGGGTGGCACTGAACGCCAGGGATAATAGCACAATTATATAGAAAAATTGTACATATATGATAATATAATAGGCCAATACAGTGTTCATACACAAAGGCTACCATCACAAACTTATGACGTCACATAATGTGATCAACCTGACAAACGGGTGGATTTAATCAACGTTCCATGCAAGGCTGCCCCTCTCCATACTCTACTTCCCCTTGCATCATTTTCTCCCTAGTAGTTCTCAAATTGATTTTCAGCCCCCTGCCACAGATAACAGCTGTATATCAACACGTGATTCACAGACTAGTAAGTTACACTTTTGTGTTACTTGGTGCTAGTTTCCCTACCTACACAACTATTTTGGTTTATTATTTTCAATAATGAACCATTGGAATCGAGCTCAAAATTTGATGGTTTACGTTTCAAGGTACGTAGAATCCGAAAATGCAATAAAAAATTTCTGCCTGTCCACCGTACGGGCCACTTTTCTTAGTTACCATGAATAAAAATTGATGAAATCCGGGTGATAGGTTCCGTTTGGGGTCTGGTTGGTCCTCGAAGCTCGGCGTTACTGTCAGTCATCTCTAAGGCTAGGGACACACATCGCGATTCCGACGCGGGCGTCCTTCCAAGAACTCTGCCCGCCTCACGCGCGGAACCTGACAGCTGTGCAGTCAAATGTAACGGAACACACATCGGCGTGTAGCGGAGCAGAGCGGATTTTTCACCCCTTGGCAGGTTTTTCACGCGCTGGATTCCCGTCGGATGGCGGAAAAAAAAACGCAGTGGAATTTCACGCTGAGTTCGAAAGGTCAATAGCTCACCTTCATCCCCTCCACTTCCCAGCTACGAGCGACGCAGGATAAAAACGCTGTTGTGTGTCACCTAATCGTGTGCGTGCGACGGATTTTTCTCTGCTCGCGTTGTTCTTGGAAATCCGTCAGCGTGGAAAATAAAAGCTGTGTCCCCAGCCTAAGGGGTTCAAAATAGGGGTTGACATTTTCAGAACGCCGTAGCTCGAAAACTTTCGATTGAAGGGTATGGTTTTTTTTTTACGTTATTACATTTGTCTTGAGCTAAACAATTTTTTGAGACCACCCGGAGCATTGTACGTCCAGCCGTTCCTGTGCACCAAAAAGCTTCGCCAACACGATCGTGAATCAAACTGTATACATCCGGCCTGGATATCATCACTAAGGAGCACCTGATTATAATCACTGATGGCTGTATGAAGTCGAGTTGGTTGTTCTGCGATCTTATTACAGAACGGTAAATTATTGCACAACAGTTCATCTACCAAGAAGGGGCTGGATTTTGTTGATCGGTACTTTTGCAACTTGAACAACCGTTGAAGTATTATTGATGGGCAAGTTATTACACAACGGTTCATTATACTTGCCCACGAGGGTGGGTACTGACCACAGAAAACAGTGAAGGGGCATCTGTTTCACTCCACATCAACAATTTTCCTTCAGAACTTCATTATTTGTGTTTCTTTTCGCCATTTTAGTTACTGTTTGTCATCGAAAGAATTATTTTAGCGACATTTAACTCGTGATTTAGGTAGGTACCTAGTAACGAGTACGGGGTTAGGTACTAACCTACGGAGGGTCTGCGATCTACATAATATGTATAAACTAGTACATATTATATAGACGGGTTATCTACACAGAGAGCTGTGATCTGTAACAGAAGGGTATTCCGTACAAAATAATAAACCGTTGTGCAGGGATTTGCAGCGTTTTAACTGTATGTCGAGGAGAAAATGTTCTTTCCAAGGTGTTCACGTTTTGGGGAGTGGAACAAATTGCTAAGGTAGGAGGTTCCTGAGGTTCGGTCAGTAACCTCCTACCTTACTTATTCCAGCGGTCAAGAACCTCATCACAGAACAAATTACTGTTTGAGGGCCTACACACAGTAACTCAAGCTGGAGGGATGGCAGCACAGCGGTAGCAGGCAAATGGCTTCCTCTTCTACTGCACAGTGATGCTAATGGGTCTCAGCGTCTATAAGCTTCACCAAAGTTGTCCTTGGGTTTTTCCAAAGTCTGACAAAAGACCTTATGTTAAGAGTGACGTCATTGCACCTTACCAAGGCCCCCCCCCCCCCTCCCACGTACTAGGCATGTGCATAACAAAACAATACACTCCATATTTTCTCACTATCAGTTATCTCGCTATCTATTTAGCTTATTCTTGGAAAAAAGTAAGGGTGACTCAATCCTAGGGGCTGGACGACTGTTTCGAATCCGTTCTTTGTGTCAAATTGGGGGGAACAAGTGAGAAGGAACGTTCGTTCACTCAATGTTGGAACGGAGGCAGTGGCTAGGAAACGAGCTTGAGCCTCCAGGATTAGGGGCCGAATTCATAGTCCTGGCTTAAGTAAGCGTAATACTGTACTTCCGAAAGTAAAATAATTCCTAAGGAAATGCTTTATCTGATTTAATTTTCATTGAAATTACTCTGTGAAGTAAAGAAAAATCTTTACTTGAGTCAAAATGTCTCCTTTATTTTATAAAGTTGAGAAAAATCTTTACTAAAGTCAAAATTATTACAGTCATTACAGTGTTACCTACACAATTACAGTTTCATAAAAATTCGCGGGATTCAATAATTCAGTCATAAATTATTTGTAGAAGCATAAGGTAAATAATAAACTGATGTGTAATAATTCACCTGTATAGATCTGCGTAGATCACCCTTGTATCGAAAGTTTTCGAGCTACGGCGTTTTGAAAATGTCAACCCCTATTTTGAACCCCTTAGAGATGACTGACAGTAACGCCGAGCTTCGAGGACCAACTAGACCCCGAACGGAACCTATAACCCGAATTCCGATTTTTCAATTTTGTTTCATGGTAACTAAGAAAAGTGGCCCATACGGCATACGGCGGACAGACAGAAATATTTTTATTGCAATTTCGGATTCTACGTACCTTGAAACGGGAACCATAAAATTTGGGGGGGGGGGGGGGGGGGGGGGTTAAAATTTTTATTTTTTTTTCATGCTGGATACCAACGGTTCATTATGGAAAAAGAGGGGTTTTCTGCAAAAGGTCGTGTAGTTCTGGATTGGTGATAAGATGGCTAGGTCGCAGCCATCTTGAGAAAATCTTGGATTTTCAGTAACTTTTTTTGGTCTATATTTCCTTTCCGGTGCATTATTTCATTCATAGTGCATTAATTCGCTCTTACACAAAGTTTAGAAAAACCCGAATAGATGGGAAAAGAAACGAGAATGCCGATACTGAAAATATGGCAGAAACTAAAAGAAAACAGTGTAAACGATCAATGAGGAAATGCTCAAGTTACATTTCGACGTACCTCGGTTTTTTCTACTTATTTAGGCCCGAAAGTAAAGATTTTACTTTACTTATTGTCTATGAAATAGGAATAAAGGAAATGCTAAAGAACGACTTAAGCATTTGCTTTATCACTGACTATGAATAGCCCAAGTGGACGTTGCTTCCTTATTGGTTCACTTAAGCATTTACTTTTAATAAAGCGAGGACATGAATACCGCCCTAGGTGGCACAGAAATAGGAAGCAGAGGACAGGAAACGACCTGGCTTGGGAACCTTTCAGATGACAGACATAATCCAATCCAATGCTGCTGGTACGAGGGCTGCTCCATCAACTTCATCCGCCAGTCAAGAAAAAATTAACCCACATTTACAGCTGGCATCCAACTGACAACTTCCACCTCAATGGTAAAGGATATGAATAGTATGGAAAGAAAAATCTAGGCTTACAATACAAAGCCATCTAGGCTTACAATACAGGGCAATCTAGGCTTACAATACAGGGCAATCTAGGCTTACAAGTCAGTAATGTGGGTAGAATTTAGTGGAAACCGTTGTTATAATTTGATACTATGAAACCAATCACGAGTCATTATTCTGTAACGTTTTCCACACACTCACACTTCATTTCATGAACCTTCAAAGGAGTGGCGTAGCCAGGATTGTTGAATGGGGGGGGGTTATCGGAAATGGAAAAAAGTAGAAAAGTTCCTGTCATGCAGCATGGCTATAAGAGCGAATTTTCAAAGAAATATTCCTGCTATTGTGTAAAAAGATGATATAGCGAGAAACCATACCACTTTTCCTAAAATTACATAATTTTTCTGATTTTAGCCATTTTTACCGATTTTTTACCCTAATAAAGTCAAATTTGACCCACTTGTTTTTGAGAAAAATAGTTTTATCATCGAAACAGTCCGTCCGTCGTGATTAATCATCCCACACAACGTCACGTGAATTGATATTGATTTTAGCCATTAATACAAATTTTTACCCCCAAAAATCAAAATCTGACCACTACTCTGTGTAAAAAACAACTGAAACGGTATTTTTCTGTCTTTTCTCACCCTTCCACACCATTCCAGTGATTTTACATCAATTGTTTGCAATTTTAGCAGTTTTCACCGACTTTTGACCCCCTTGGAATTTTTGAAAATTGCTCATCTTCGAACTCAACCTTTTGTTTTGCAACACAAACGTTTTGGAGAAATTTGGAATTCTATCTTGTACCGAAGGACGGATATCATCTGGAGTGGCACATAAATATATATATATACATAATACATACATTTTTGTTAAAATCTAGAGATGAACAACTGAGGATGCTGCTCTGAAACGGATTTGCCTATAAAAATATTTCAAAAATTCATGTTCTGAAAACGTTACCCATAGCAGTAGCTTCATTTTCTTTGAAAATTCGTTAATAAGGTTTGACATTACAAAGAAAGCTGAATTTAAATTAAATTTAACAAAGCACTAAATGTTACAGTTAACGTTAGGTAAGATAAATTGATGAAACAAAACATTTATTTGACAACAATGTTCGATAATTTTTAAGGAAAGAAGCTATTGCAATGGACCCAAAATTGTTAGAAAATAAATTTTGGAAATTATGTTGTAGGCAAATCCGTTTCAGAGCATCCTGATTCATCTCGATTTTAATAAAAATGTATACGTATATTATATAATTATATTTATTGATGTGTCACTCCAGACGATATCTGACCTTGGGTACCTACATGATGAAAATTTCAAATTTCGCCAAAATGTTCTTATTGCCAAACGAAAGGATGAGCAATTTTCAAAAATTCGAAGGGAGTCAAATTTGAGGACAAAACTTGGTAAAAACGGCTAAAATTGATAATATATAAAATCACTGAAAGTGTTATGGAAGGATTAGTGAAGACAGAAAAATACCATTTCAGTTGTTTTTCACAAAGATGTTATTCACCTGAAGTGTGGGATGGTGACGTTGAGGGACTAAGCATTTTTGTCAATAAGAGTGGATCAAATTTTTGGGACAGATCGTTATTAATCAAATAAACGTAATATTATTTAACTGTTTAATCATGTTTGATTTACCATTTAATCTGTTATTGTTGTATTTGTTTGTTACTTTTGTGATTTTTATCATTCTTAAGATTTAATTTTAATTTGTGATAGTTTTCGAGCCAATAGGGGGGGGGGGGGGGGTTATGACCCCCACTAACACCCCCCCCCCCCCCGGCTACACCACTGCTTCAATGTTCACTTCCCTGTGGTTTCTGCAACTCTCTCACACGAGTGCTTGTCCTGAACCACCCCGTGTTTTATATTACTCCACCTGACCATGTAGAAATATCCAAGAGCTTACTTGAAATCATCCCACTGCTTACGCCCGTAGAACTGTTGCGCATACGTGAAGAGATTGAGGTAAGCATTCTGCTGAGTGGCATTGTAAGCTTCACCGCCTCTGGTCACTATTGCATTAGCTTTGGCTTTACCTAAATTGCACTCATGGTATCTATCCAACTGCGCTCTGGTCCCTGAAAATTCACCATAAAATTATTGAAGAAAGCAATATTATAGATAAAATTGTCAATGAGCACAAATTTTGGACAACCAATATGAACATTCAACGCCAATTCAATTATGATTATGAACTAATATGTGTATTACCATCAGGACAGAGGAGTTGGAAGTCTTCATTCAGTGTGTTCCTAGCCCACCATTCTCTTCGTTTGCCATCGGTGTTTTCCAGCACAGTTGTATGTTTGACAAACGCTACGTGCCCACCGCCTTCGACCAGACACCGGAAAGCACCTGAAAATCGGATAATACACCACATTATATATCCACTAGTATACTCATTACTTTGTCGGACTAAAATCTGTGTTACACTGAGTGTCGATAGTGCAGCATATGCATCGAGAAGAGCCCTGGTCCTTTATGGATGGTATTCTCATATACCGCCACAGTTCTGAGTCCTCAATTTGACATACCATACTTTTTAGGTATTTGCCTATCTTGTCCATGTTCTATCTTTAAAATGCTTTCCTGTTAGCTCCACAAGTACTCCCAAGTGCTCCACCCTTGGGATACTATCAACATGTAGGACAGAATCCACACAAGGTTTTCATCAGTGCGAGTGGACAGAGGTAGGAGTGGAGAGGGAGATTCTTCAGTCGGTCTCCAGCTCAACTATCCAAACCGAGGTCAAATCACCTTCTTCCGTTTTCCTTGGAAAATAAAAATGACGAGCGTCGTATTCATAGCTGCTTCCTCGCGTCTTTCTATGTTAATGCTGACGTGACGCCATGGGTGGACATAGATTTGTATTCACTACGGAGTAAAATGGATGAAAGAGAGGTTAACATAATGTTAGCGTGACTTCACCAGCTGTTAGATGTCTAAGCTGAACGAAAACTGAACCGAAAAAGGTTAGCATCTGACTTCGGTCGCCCTATCCACCATTTCCGTTTCGGTGTCGTTTTCCTTTTCGTTTCGGCGTGAGGGTGCTGCAAAAACTCTCTAGTGTGCCTCAACCTACTGAAACTATCGAACATCCGCAAATTTTCACCCACAACATCTCAAATTTGACCAAATGAGCGACGTCTAACTGATAGTTGGCAGTTAATTCATGCTCTGAGCCAGCCATACTTTTCACTCTTTACTTGGGAAGAGTCGTACTTGTGCCGTTTCTGTAGTTATGCTCAAATTTAGCGTGAGAGCACAGATAAACAACTAAAATGAAATCGAGCCTGCATGTCACCCATGTAGTGCGGGGTTGCCTACCATACTGATTGCCAACCTTCCCCATGGGATGTAACATGTAAGGGCCATGTATCTACATGGATGCACGTAAATTATATTTAATAATCAATTAAAAATAAATAAATAAGTTATCATGGTGTAATTCGTGTGTCCAGCATTAATCCACGTTTTGTCCAAATAGTAAATCTGTCGGTTTTCAGTACGAATACTGATTCCTAACCTTCCCCCTATGATGTAACATGTAAGGGTCATGAATCTACAAGGATGCACTTGAATTATATTTAAAAATTAAAAAAAAAGTTATATCATGGTGTAATTTGTGCGTCGAGCATTAATCCAACGTTTCATCCAAATAGTAAATTTGTAAATTGTAAATTTGTCTAAGTTTTCGAATCGTCTTAAATAATATCTTCTCCACGAAACAAGCTCCTCCCATTCAAGCAGCACTGAATTCCTTCCACGTCTGACAAACTGAAATTGCCGTTCTGTCGACAACTTGTAAAAAGTGGTTCTTTTAAAATTGGGGAGGGGACCGCCCGTGTTAACGCCAAAAACATTTCATCTATAGCAGGAAGTATATTCCGAAGATAGAACTGATGAATTTTTTGGTGCATTGCCTCTCGATCTAACGAATCGACCGAATCAGCTGTTTTTGGGGTGGGTTCTGGTCTTCTTTGGTGAACAAAAGCAGCCGTTTTCTCTGTGTTCTTTTTGCACCCGGTAAATTGAGGCCGCTTATACACCTGGTGCGGCGTCCACCATCTGCACGACATGTCGGACAGATTGGTCTTGATAAATTTCACACATATGCTTGCAGACGTTCATCACAGTGATTCTGTCGTTTTTAGTGATACAGTTGTCACCTTATGTCTCTTCGGTGGAGAAATACCAACTCAGCTGGCTGTGTCAGTTTCCGACCCCGAAATCACTATAATATTTTGCTTTCAAAAACGACGAACTTTGAATACAAATAAAACTGATGAACTGGAGCATGAACCATTTTCCGCAATTAAAGTCAAAGATCCCCATTAGTAAATATGCAGTTGGGGTATACTAACCCGCAAAGCCATGGTGCTTTGATGGTTTCGCATTATGTTTACACGCTCTCACTCTAAACTGAATGTACTATAGATAATGGCCTTTAAGAAAATCCCAAAAACACTGGCCAGTGAGCTGTGGGTAGTGGTGGGGGGGTTGACCTGGCTCATGATGCATCATACAGCACTATCCATACCACTCGGGAAGGCTACGAAAAAGTCACAAGCAAAAAAACACTCACCAGTATGGCCGTAGTAATCTTCAGAGGCATCCCTGCGGCAGTACATGTAGCTCCTTCCGTGACATAAATGGCACATGTTGTCATAAGGCATTTCGGTGTTGTACTCGGAGGAAATGGCGCCGGGAACGCAGGCTTTGCTGAAATACTCGGCGGCAGCCCTCATCGAGTTGCATCCGTAGCTACGCATCCAACCGTTGGAAATGAGGTAAGCAAGAGGGATGACCCAGCCTGCTGCAGTGTTGATTCCACCGTGACAAGTGTTTTTACCTGTTTCAGTGAAATTTTAATAGCAAGTTTCTTTTCTTAAAAAAAATATGAACGAATCATTTGGGAGGACCATAAAGAAGGCCGCATATCCTAACTTAGATAACCTCCAACATCGAAGGACAGAGCTGCAGGTTAGCGGATTTGATATAAGTGCATTTGAAAGGTTGAGAGATGAAGAAAATTAAAGAGAATCCCAGTAACCAGTAAAAAAGGCTTGAGAAAACCGAGAAAAGGCAAAAAATACGATACTGACGGTTGACTACGAATTCATTTATACTGGCACTGAGTGTCACAAAAATCTCACACAGCTGATTCACATTTCCTATGACTCGGGCCATTTTCATAATTATCTGCTGTGATTTCACTAATTACCTCGTCAATTACTTCGGTATGACTAACACAACTTACCTTTGAGATAAGTTATTTCAGTATCAGGATCTTCTTCCTTAGCTACCGCCACTACGTAGTATTCAGGCCCGTTCAGGTTGTAAATCTCCGACATGATCGGGATCAAGTTGTAGTTGAGTCCAGCAGTGTAAATGTCACCAGCATCAAACACAGACACATCAGCATCTCTGAAAATATTTTTAGAGGTCAGGATGGCATTTGAGGACAATGTATAAGGCAATGTACTAATTGGTAAGCATCGCACGATCGGGCGATCAGCGATGGTCGCTGCATCGGACGATGAAAATATCAAACTTGACAAAGTAGTAAAGGTGTCCTCTTTGAACCTCAGATGCGCTCGTGCGATGGGTGGGGTCGGTCGCACTTGTTTGATTTGAAATCGCATCGCCTCCATCGCGTAAGCAACAAACCTGTCGTTTTCGAGGGGAGTGTCCTATTCAGTTACAGACTCCAAGCACAAGTCAGCGCGAGCGCCAAACGCCTCATCGCCTCAAAACAAATCAGTTTGATTTTCAACAAGCGATCAACAGCAGTTGTGCATTAATGAATTCGAAGAACATTAATATTAACGAAATTCGTGTGAACCAAATCTTTGAAGCCTACTGGTATCTTGAAATTCATGACTGTGTGGCTGCACTCTCATTTATTTTTCCTTGCAGATATAGTCAAAAATGTTGTAACCAGACGTCCTTTTTAGCGGATTTTCACAGAAAATGAAGCTGTTGCAATGAGTCCAAAATTTTCAGAACGTAATTTTTGAAATGTTTATAGACAAATCCGATTCAGAGCATCCTGCTTTATCCCATGATTTTAACAAAATGTGTATGTATTATATATTTAAATTTGTTTATGTGTCACCCCAGACGATATCTGTCCTTGGGTACGCGATAAAAATTCCAAACCGTTCGTATTGCCAAACAGAAGGATGAGTCCGAAGATGAGCAATTTTCAAAAATTCTAAGGGGGTCGAAATTCTCTAAAAATGGCTAAAATCGTGAAAAGTTGATATAAAATTACTGAAAGTGGTATGGAAGGGTGAGTAAAGACAGAAAAGGAACATTTCAGTTGTTTTTCATACAGAACAGAGGTCCATTTGGGAATTTTTGGGGGTCAGAAACTGGTATTAAGGACTAAAATCAATATTAGTTTGTGTGGGATGGTAATTCACTACTTAGGGAATATTTCGATTATAAAAATATTTTCTCAAATAACAGTTGGTCAAATTTGGCTTTATAAGGGTCAAAAATTGGTAAAAATGGCTAAAATCACGAGAAAAAAATGATACAATTTTACGAAAAGTCCTATAGTTTCTCGCTATATCATCTTTTTACAAAATAGCACGAATATTTCTTCGAAAATTCGCTCTTATAGCCATTCTGCATGACTGGAAATTTTTTCTGTGCTGAGAATGAGAATATTCTTCTTCAAAAAGCATCGGAAAATAAACAAAAACGCAGCATCTACGCATCTGAAGACATTTCCAGCAATGAGAACGGAACTGAGGTGGTCGCGCGGTGTGTTTAATCGTCTGGTCGCGCTAATGGGCGATCGACGAGCACATGAATTAGGACAGGCATTTGGATCGTACGATCGACGCACTATGCGACCGATCATCGCTGGCCGCCCGATCGCCTGATGGATGCCCAATTAGGACATAGCCTTAAGGACATGCTAGGCTGGAAAACCACAGGTGGAAAACAGCCTCCGCAGACCTTGCAACCAGCAGCAGTGGATTTTCAACGGGTAATGGTTAACTGGACCCCGTCGGGTTTTTAGCCCCGCCTTCAGCGACTTGTTGGCTGGGAAGCGGTAGCGGTCACCGCGTTTTGGAGGGGAGAACCTTTGTAAACAGGCAACAAGTGACTTAACTGCATAGCTGGTTTCATCACTTCCGTCCAGGGAGGAAGGCAATCGGCTCCTTTCATCCACACTTGACAACCGGGGACGCTCATTCTACCTCCTTAGTTTATTGCAAACTCCTTCTAAATTCAATGTTACTGAATCTACGAACGTTTTGGAGGTTACAATTTATTCAAAGTCAAAAATAAATCGATGCTTTTATTTATTATTCATTCATCTGAGCACCAAAATTATCAATAAAATCGTACTGCACACCAAATTATTGATCGAATACCGCAATGATAGTGGTATAAGCATGTAATCATCAATAAAAACGGATGAGTAAATTGTGTTTTTCTAAATAACGTTTTATGGTACCTATCACTGCAGATTCTGGCACCTCCATACTGCTCAGAATCAAAACTGAGCTACATAGAAATAATCCCGCCAAACCACCTGGCTGTTTAGCCCCTGCCACTCTATTTAGCCATCAAACGCGGTACGGTTTTCCAGCCGGCGGCAAAACAGCCTAGTATGCCATACTAGGCACAGGAGAGACACAGATACACGAGGAATATCCAGTTTGAACAGTTGTCATAAATTATGCACACAATAAATTTCGATTTACAATCAAAATTTGAGTTTCAGGAATATAAAGGAATTTGGAACTTACCCCTCTCGGAGCGCTTTCAATGTACACTGTGCACCCCACACAGTACCTAACCCTGCCACTGATAAGTGACACTGTGAATCGAGTAAAGCCAGAAGAAGTCAGTACCTACTGATTGAAACTTCTTGGATACTTACAAAGATTAGAATTCTGATGAGTATTATAACCACCACATAGCTATTGAATTATGTAAGATGCAGTTACTCCAAGCTGCACATAGACATACAGGATTTTGAACAGCAGTGGTTGCCCTCCATTCTGCTCGTCCTACCCTATCTCCCTGCGTTACAATACAGATGACCTTACGGACTATGAACTCTCTAATACTTCCACATAGCCAGTCAAGTGATCCGAGAAGATATCTTGAGATAAGAGCGCTAGAAACCGACCATCACCATTCAAAACGGTGACCTACACACGGAGCAAATTCTTCAAGAAAGCAAAGTAATACCTGAAATTCCAGTATACTAAAACCGCCCTAAAGCAGCCTTGTCTTTAACCCCTTCAGTACAGGCTGGTTGTAAACTACCCCAACACCAATTTTTCTAATATTATTTTAATTCCATGTTCCTATTATAATGTAGGAATGGAAGTATGGTGATACTGTCAGAAACAGGTGCACGAGAAAACCATGGAATCTTGAGAAGTACCCAAAACGCGTTTCCAGTTTTCTGCTTGCTTTCGCTCCACACGTATGTCCGATGGAACAGCAGTGGTTGCCCTCCATTCTGCTCGTCCTACCCTATCTCCCTGCGTTACAATACAGATGACCTTACGGACTGTTCAAATTCATAACTCATCGTTCATTCAAATGTTCATAACTTCCTCAAAACACTGTCTTTTTCAGATTTTCTTTCTGGGGTTTATTTAGCTCGTTAAACTCTTCAATCTGAGATGAGAAACGAGCTTTCTAGGTGGAAAAAATAAGGGTGTTATAAAGGGGTTTCTAATTTTTTAAATTTTCAACAGCCGTCGAACTGTTTACTAGCTAAATGACGTTGGTGTGGTGTCAGAAAATGAGGTATGCTCGGTATAGTATATTATCATGACCATCAGGACAACACGAGCAGCCAGTCGGACCGCAATGGTCGGCCAGTCTTGAGGCTCTGCCGCCAAACTTGTATCCATAATATTACGAAGAATATTAAGAATAACATTACCGAAGTCTTGTGTGGCGATCTCCACACCAGAATTTTTATAATCAACTTGGATGACTGCAATTATTTTTCCTGTAAACTGTGGTATTTGATCGGGCCAAGGTTTTGACTGACCACGCATGCTCCTAATCTATGACTATCAAGCAAAATCTTTTTCACAAAGCAGTAAGAAGCTCATCCAGTACACATGCCGCGCTTGACTAATTATTCAATTGTATACCAGTCATGAACTAGCAAAAGAAGCTTCCACTCGTTCCCATCTGACACTACAATATCTTCAAGTACTTTGGCAAAAACTCATGGAATTAACTACCCAGAAACTACACGTGTGTTTCAAACCCAGCCGACAGAAAACAAGAGTGTGGGAAACAGAATACCCAGTCTTTCCCATGAAACAATGGGAACAGCGGGAAAGCCATTCAAACACCTCAGAGAATACCATGTTCCTATTTCGAACTCTCAACATCGCAGCATGTGCGAAAATAGTTCACGACACACAGGCAGAATTCAGCACCTAATTGTACAAAATTATAGTTATCTGAATTGCCACGAATTCCCAGCTGAAAATCCCCACTCATTGTAAGATCCACCATTTTGCTCGCCAAATGAAGGAAGGAATAAAACACTTCCAAGGCATTTTTGATTAATTCCGCGCACCAGTGGGCTCGTGTTTTGCGTCTCAGATGAGCGTGTCCTACCCCTATAGCACCAGTGCGCTCGTGTTTCGCGTCTCGGATGAGTATGTGTATGTAAACTATCCCTGTAGCCCGGTACTAGCAGCCATCCGGGGGCAAACAGAACTGTGCCGCTTAAGGAGATGTAACGAGCTTCCCACTCTACTGGTCAACACATCTACCGAGGACGTAGCCACCCTCGATTGGGAGAACTGACACCTCTCCCCGCCTCCTCGATCGCAAAGGTAAAGCCAAGCATCTTCATCTTCCTGCACACTGCTAAGACTCACCCCCCGGTGGAAATAGGTTGCGTCGTGTGTGGTTTAATAGGGAAAATTGGAGAGCATTAGGGTTCTTGAGGAACCCTATTGCATTTGAATGAACTGAATAAATTACATATATTAACATGTATCCAACACATTCTTGTTCACAGCCTTACCCTGGCCTCCTACAGAAGAACCTGAAGGGTAGAGGTAGCCTTTATATAACTTAATACCGAGAACTCTCCTAGGGCAACCAGCTAACAGGAAGACAGGCTTAGGATTCTCTAAGCACAAATCGAACAACTTACAATGTGATATATGAATGACTGGCTTACCCATTTCTAATGGCCTGCATACAATGAATATGACTGTGTCCTTTGTAGCACGACATTTCGGGTTTCAAAAGTTGAGCTTTCAAAGCAACCTGAAACGTTAAAAAAATTAGATAATAATAGTAATATTAGTACCTATATCATGGAAGAAGAAATACCGAAGGTATCATGAAAATTAAACCGAAACCAAAGTGGAAATTACCCTCATCTTGTGGCATTTTTCCATTTCAGGATCCGATGTGACGCACATCGTCATAGTTCTCACAGGACAGTCCCGCACGGCGTAAATCGAGTCCATGCTTTCACCGAGGTAGACAGAAAACGTCTGCCCGCTTTCCGGGAGGGCTTCCAAGAAAGATGTGTAGTCCTGCGGTATCAATCAAAATAAGTAGATAATAATACTGCTAATAATATGATTTAAAGCTAAACCTAGTTTTTGATAAATAGGCAATTTTCAATGATTTTTTTTCTGAAAGGTAATGGCTTAAAAGAAACAATAATGAAGTCGTAGGACAAAAACAGTGTATCTGTTACTGGTAAAGCCCGCAGCATTAGACGGATATAGCATTACGAGCTACTTACCAAATCCAGCCTTTCTGGATAGTGCTGGCTTTATCCGGCTAGCCTTATCCAATTGCGGGCTTTACCCGTAACATATCTAAAATTATAGAATTGTAGAATATGAGTGGAAATATTGAGATTTGTTCTATGGTGGGAAAATGAGAAGAAAAAAGGTGTCGCCTTTGCAAACGATGGAGGATGGACGGCGGATGCAGAAATGCAAACGAGTAACAAAGCCTAAAAAGAAGATTATTACAACTCCAGCACTTGTTTTGCATGTTGTTTGTTGGCCTCACTGTACGGGTTCGCCAGTGAAATATGAAAACCTTTTGCTTGTTACTTTCCCGCCACAGAATATTTCAATATTTCAATACATTTTCTAAAATTATAGATACACTGTTTTTGTCCCACGACTTCATTATTTTTTCAATGGCCAACCCGTACAGTGAGGCCAACCAACAACGCACAAAACAAAGCCGTGAAGTGCTGGAGTTGTAATAATCTTCTTTAAGTTTTGTTACTCGTTTGCATTCCTGCGTCCACTGACCACCCTCCATCGTCTACAACCACGACACGTTTTGGTTCACATTTCGTGTTATCACATTTTTTAAATTTCATTGCGATCACAGCACACTGTCCTGCAGTTCAGTTCTTTTCTCGCCATGTGGAAAAGGCATAGCCTTCAGAATTCTAGCCAGTGCAGACGATGTAAAACTTTTTTCTTTGTTTAAATTATTGTGTCATTTTATTCCAAATAACAAAACCAAGGCAGAACAACTGGATTTTCTCGTACAAGATAACTGCCCATTCCCTGGCACAACAGCTTGAAGTGGACGCACATGGGTCAGAATCTTGCGTTTTTTACCACAAAATCTGATCAAGCACTTGGCAGGACCTCTGTGAGCCAAATATCAGCCCCGAATTCTATGATGGACTGCCAGGTCCCCACCAGCCATCATTTTAATTTCAATACTCCATTTAGTAAATTGCCAAACATGACGTGAGGGGCCTGGACAGCAGACCCACTAATTAACTATGTGATTAGTTTTTCAAAATAGTTGTTTTTAATCATGAAATCGTTAAATCAAGCGCCTCTGCAAGAAATCTTCACTAAGCCGTACCTACAATATTAACCGCTTTGTCGGAAATTAGGCATTCTTATATGAATTTCTGTCTAGATTACTGCTCTCTACAAAATACAGGCGGTTGCCATAAATGTACAAAAGAAAGGCATCGGTGAGGAGAAACGGGGTTTCCTTGAGAACTCCATACGTTGAGACTGAACGTTGTAACAGTTCCGGTTCAGTTGAAACCAAAGGAACTGTTACTCAGAGCGTTCAGAGTAACGCCCGAGAAGGATGCGCTCAACAACTCACTTCCAGCCCAGAATCCTATACGGTAACAGCTCTCCTCACGTAATATCAATTATATTTCATAATCTCTTTATATTGCGGACCTTCCACACCTACCCAAAACCAGCGGTATTTCTCAACCCTTATTTTGGATTGTAAACTCAAAATAAATCACTCCCCCCCACTTTTTCCCCACTATTAACATTTTTTGTGAGCGCCATACCTAAAAGAAATTGTAAATATACTTTTGAGAGTATCCATTAAATTTGCAGTAAGTACCCTCATTTAACCTAATTCTTCTAGTATATACACATATATACATCTTGATATATTAAATATTAATTATTAGGAGAATATTCCGATTGTAGGAGGGAATTAATTAGGGAGTCACAGCATCCCTGTTACAACGTAGAGGGTAGCCTGAGCACTTGAGGCTTAGGAGGGTTTTTGAGGTGCCGAGCCTGTAAATGACCTTGCCGTCATGCGCATACCACACTGCTAAAGTTAAGTAACGGAAAACTGTTGAAATAATCAACTTTTAACCCCCTTCTCTACAATACGGAGAAACCCATCACCCCTGAACCAGGCTGAGAAGAGTGAACCAGGTGTACTCTCGAGGAAAACTTTTGAGACTTGTTGCATAAATAGCCACCCACCTCAAAGAGAAGGTTTCGCTGTCGTCCATAGCGAGGAGCCGATTCAAAAATGTTGAAAGTTTCGTACTCGACTGAACTCGGAGTTGCATCAAACCCGTCGAAACTCCTGTCCCTGTCGTCTTTGGCATAGGGGTCCTTCTCGTTGCCATAGAAATCATTGAAGCCCCTATTGCTCATTTCGTACGGGTCTTTTGGAGGACGTGTGCTGTTGATTCTGGACTCGCCTGGCCCAAACATTTGAACTGCACGCTGGAAAAAGTAACGATGTTGGAATTTAGACAGTACATAATACATAACAAATCTTACACATGACAACCCAGAGGTGTGCAAATTTACCCTTTAGTTCTGAGCCCACGTATACACGGTCGAAGCTCAATGCTCTGGGAAGCCCACATATATGCGGTTTCGCTTTCTGATTCTTACACCATCTGCTGTTAGTCTCAAGACCTATTTTCTACAACCTATGGAGGTAGATTATTCTCCTTCTATTATTCTTGTTTACTGTATCCAGCCTTTGTATTACCTTCATAGTTGTAGGGCTTCTCGATAGATCGCAGACGATTCCTGCTTACCACTAGGTAGGGATAAAGTTTCCTTTATCCCTAACGAAAGGGTCAATAGAAATTCCAGGGATTTTTTGGAACGGTTTATCAATAACGAAAGGTTAATAGAAATTCCAGGGATTTTTTGGCATGAAACGTGCCCTTACTCTTAATCAATGCTTAACCTACCTAGGCTTGGTGCCATTTTCTGATGAGCGCAGCAATGAGCCCACCTTCATTGTTACCTTCCCGTTCCTCAATTTCCTATTCATAACGGCACACTGATTTCCTATCGGACTCATGTCCAGGCTATTCCCAGTCCAGGGAAGGGGTTTTCATCATCTTTCAAGCCAAAAACTTGTTTACGGATTTGGCTTTGTGGCAGGGGGGCTCCATCTTGTATGAAAACTGCGTTGTTGTTTGGAAACCGGTCTGTAAGCTGTGGTAGACAACCTTTCTTCAAGAACCTTTTAACTGTCTGCTAATGGAACATTGGAGAGGAAAAATAATAAATCGGGTTCAGTATAAACAGGTTCCAAAACAAAGGTGTCCAACACAGCATACAGACTTTTTTCCAAATGACGCGGTTTTCATATAAAACGGAAACCCCCCTGCCACAAAGCAAAATTCCATAACAAAGTTTTTGGCTGAAAAGCGGACAAAAACCCTTCCTGGCCTGCTAATTAATAGCCCGGACATGAATCAAACAGAAAATTTTTGGGCCATTGCGAAGAGGAAATTGAGGAAAGACAAGATAACATCAAAGATAATGGCATAATGATCTAGACATTGCAAATACAGTAGTATCTTGTTTATTCTGACTAACTGGGACCAAAGACAAACCGGTAATAAGCAAAACAAAATCCTTAAATAAGCAGACTGTTTATTAAGATATGTTTATAGCCGGTGAGCCAATCCACGTATACGCACTCTGTACACTCTAATAGCTTTCTTAAACTCAAAAAAAAGTATCACCAGTTAAATAAATTATTACCATAATTTACTGATTGTACAATCTGTGCAGGAACTGTACACTGAATCGAATTTAAAAAATTCGAATAGTTGGCGTACTTACAGCTGCTTTTTTGCTATCAAAGTCTACAAATCTGATACGGACTATCCGAAGAGCCGGATCAACGATGGCTGGATAGAATGAGGTTTTACAGTACGTGAAGAAAGCCTGTTTAGGCGGGTTAAAGCACTGTTCAAGAGTAAAGCCTTATATTATTACATTTACCAAGTTGTGAAGCGCGAATCGTTTTAATGAAATTAGTAGTCTTTTGTTAAAAACCCTTGACATTTCTAATAATTTTTCTACCTAATTGCTTGTTGTTCTTGATGGTTGATCAGTTCCTAATTCATATACGAGTACATAATGAACTTAGTCTACCCACCCCAACACACCCCACATACACAAGGTATGCGAATGCTCTTCAGTATGCTTTTAATTCTGTTTGGTAACTATGAAGAGTACACAGCAGTGAAGAAAGTGGATGACAATATCAAATTACAGGAACATGGCATAGGAACAGGGGAATCATAAGCAATCTCATAATTACCTGAAGGAATTTCTGGTACATTCTGCGGACTTTGGCCGTCTTTGCTGAAGAAGTGACAACAGCTGAGGACGGAACGCGACCCCAGTTGCAGCTTTCATACTCGGTAACAGGTCGTCTTGAGCCATCGATACAAAGGAGTTGGAAGTTGTCAAGATTCACAGACGCTAGAAAAAACCACGGAAAAAACGTTTGAAACAGCACTGCGGAAACTCGAGACACTCAACAGGTTTTACAGGTAATATTTCAATACGAGCATCAATGTTCTTTGAACATGGGATAACATTAGAGACACGGTTCTAAAACGGAAATCGTTCTGGCATGCTTAGTAGCAGCAGTGGAGACAACCAGGTGGAGGTCTCAAGGGTAAACGGTAGTGTGCTGCAATGGCAAAACAATTATATGTGTTGTGAACCCAACCTGTGGCAGACATTCTTATCACTGATTTCTTGTACTGTGATAAGGTCTCTGTTCTTTTTAACCTTATTCATATAACACTCCTGTACTAGTTA
The DNA here is from genome assembly GCA_954871275.1 of Leptopterna dolabrata. Classification (NCBI taxonomy): domain Eukaryota; kingdom Metazoa; phylum Arthropoda; class Insecta; order Hemiptera; family Miridae; genus Leptopterna; species Leptopterna dolabrata. The sequence goes on along the minus strand of OX940978.1, from coordinate 59,404,414 downwards.
TAACATTTTCACTAATAAATACGGAGAAACCGAGCTATGCATTACAAGGGACACAGCCAGGTACTTCTTCCTCCAACAGTAATTCCGATGGGAACTGAGGAGGTAGATGGGCCTACAAACAAGCCCAAATCCTCGCTCGGGATCATTCATCCTATTTCTCTCAAACGACTGCCTTCTCACTCCAACGCGGTGAAAACCGGGCAAAAGCATTCCCTCAAAATACTCCTCGAGGTGCAAACCGGACGACTATTTTTCCAGATATCCAACGACGGTGAAAACCGGACTGATATCTTCCTCACCTTTCAAATATTCAACGAGGTGCAAACCGGGCGAAAGCGTCCCCTCAAAATACTCCTCGAGGTGCAAGCAAACTGGACGACTATTTTTCCAGATATCCAACAACAGTGAAAACCAGGCTGATATCTTCCTCACCTTTCAAATATTCAACGAGGTGCAAACCGGGCGAATATTTTACCTAAATTCCTGGAGGCGTATCCAAGGAGGATACAACTCCTCTCATATTCCTACCTTACTCTTCACCTTCTCCAAAACTCCTATCCAAATTAAAAATTCTAACATCAGATTTTACTTCCCATAAAATTTTATATTCCAAACCAGAGCCAGCACAGTCTTCAAACCTTCTATGGTGCAAGATAATACGAAAACGACAAGGATTCCAGTAATACACCAGTACTACACTTGTAAGCATATGGATAGCCACATCTATGGTAAGTGTCAAGATGTCCATCTGGAAAATAGTTATGAAACTCAGTGCCAAAGGAGGCTAACGTTGTTTGGATTTAGAATACCTCGTGCCGACAACAACCTGAGTCGATCACTCACAGGGTCAGAAACTAGATCAGAAACTGGACCCCGATTATTGAAACCATCAGCACATTAAATCACGGAGGATTTTTTCAGCAACAGTTCACAATTCCTCCGCCAAAGCTGCACACACTGGTCGACTTAGTATCCAGAAGAAACACTAGAAGTGGAACCTTTTCTCCCACTAAAGCCCCATCCAAATGTTCGAACCGAACCATTCGTGTACAGTATGCGAACCTGAAATTCCCCGATGTAGGAAGTGCAGCAAACAAGCTCGCGAACGGTTCGCATACTGCTCTTTGCGATCCACATTTTGTCGGTTTTTTCCACGAACACAAAGAGGTTTGGTACGCACGTGTGGACAGTAGTTGGTAGTTGCCGTCTGGGCAATGGCTCGAACGATCATACACAGTGGTTTGTGAACCATACACCGAAACAAAAAGGTAAGCGAAAAGTTTGGTTCGAACGTGTGGACAGGACTTGCCATCCTACCATATTATAACCTCATGCAGAGCAAAGAAATTCGATGGGACTTCCAACCATCCATGGATCCACCAAACACCTGACCCATGGAAGTGGATTGTCAGCCCTTTCGGCATCCAAGGACGGAGTTCCCACCCCCAAAAAATGATCTACCCAAGGCAGCCTTCTGCGCAGGAGTCGAAACCATCCAGATTCCTCAATGGGGTACTCGACGTCAGTAAACAGCCATTAATGAAAGAAAATCATCAACCCGTTTGCCCCTTTGCACGCGATTCCGATCATAAATATCTTGGAGAGACAAAAGACGCCAGCAGCGTAGATGTAAAACTACTCATACAAATACCTGACTCCTTTTAATAAAAAATATTACAGTAACTTATAAGACTACCACATTATTATAGCCTACAAGTCCTATCTCTTACAGGGACAAAGTACTACAAATATATCGTGGTAGGGAGGGATATATAACTCAAGGGTCAATATTTAAAGTCCAAAGGGTTATTTCCTCTAGTGTAATAAGTAGTATTACAATACCTTCCGGAAGAATCCGTCCCCACTAGCTGGAAGGTATGGTAATAATATTAAGGTTTATTCTTGCAGAAAGGAAAGGATCATTTATTACTCCGACATTATGGTGGTAACGCCGGAGTACATTCATCAGTCTCACAACACTGTTTCGGAACGTACTCAGTGTCTTCTCATTGGAATCATTTCAGTAACTCGAAAATTTGAAAAGTGTGAACATTTGAAAATAGCAAGGTAGAGGGTTAACTCCCAACAACTTGTTTACAGATTGGCCGGGTAACTTCAGAATATTGTTTTTCACGAGTTATTTTACAGTTTTGCATAAAAAAAACTGCCGAGGAATTTAAGTTAAACCAACCTCCTAACCTACTGTTAACTGTTTTTAAAATTGTGAATAAAATAATTCATGTTTTGAATTTCTGGTTTTGTACTTCCGGCAAATACCATTTCACACTAAAAAGTAGGTCCGGAAACATCACAATTATTTTTTTTAATATTCGAGAGGGAAAAAAAGGAGTGAGAGTATTCATTAATCATAATATTATCATCTACTCCAAGGCACACAAACTGAAGCTCTATCGGACCCCAGTAAGAACTGTTGTGTTTTATGGCGCTTAAACATGGATACTGTAAGCTTAGGACATGAAGTCCTTGAGAATATTTAAAACGGAATAAACAAGATCGAGACGGAAATAATATGACAGCTGAAGTTTCCTAACGTCACTTGACCAGTCTTGAACGATTAAGTAACTTTAGACTGAATGAGTGGAGACCTTGATCAACGAGATCCCTATGGATACTATAATGCCTTAGCGTTTTTATGCACGCACGTGCACACACGCACGTGCACACACACACACAGCCCAGCTGTGACTTAGGCGTAGGACCGCCTTTCAACATCTGATATCTCCATTTCGCTTTTCCTTCCTTATATTACACCATTATCGAGTTCTCCCACACTCACATCCTTTCCACAACCACTTACTTGAATAAAATATTCCAAAAATCATCCAGACTCACTGGAATACCCCATTACTGACTGGAGGACCAGAGTTATGGACTGGATGGCCACCGTAAGGCAGGCCAAAATCCACGGATTCTAGTGCCGTAGAAGAAAAGAAAAAACAAAAACAATTAAATTACCCCCTCCCTGTACAATCTAGTGAAATTTTTCCAACGCTGTTTTGAAGGTGAGATATATAGCGTTCGTTTTAATCCAAGAAACGTGAAATTATTACTAATATTAAGGAAGGTAGAATTGAAAATACACAAAACTTGTACTAGAGTGACTCCGGTTTATAAGAACTTCAGTCAATGCGTTCTTTGAAGATAGGAACTTACGGAATTCAGCTTTGTCAGAAATCATTTCAGTGACTGTGGTGTGTTTGAGAAACGCGATTTCCCCAGCTTCCAGCAAACACCTGAAGGCACCGGAATATCCCGCGTAGGGGTCTGCTCTAGTGCATTTGCCACCCGGCACTTTGCCGATGCAGAGTTGACACAATTTGTCAGAGTTATCTCCTGTTTGAACAAGACAAATACACACGTGAATGTGTCTACATTCACAATCGTATGGTATTTGGTACAGAAAGGTTAACTATGAAATATGAGGGTAAAGGTGAATGGTGATGACAGGAGAGTATGACGTACCGATCGGGTTATACTTATCAGCCAGGGAATTGACAGCACAACTAGGCCCAAAGTACGTGATGGCATTTTTCACGTGATTGTTGCAATCTACAATTTGCAAGCCACCGTGTTTCATCAACTGAAATTTAAAAAAATCATCTATTAAGGAATCCATGTAGTAGGTCTGACTGGAAAAATATGAACAATGATATCTTAATATACTGCAGACGAACTGCCATGCACGCTTTGGAAAATATCATGTAAGTAAAGCAGTAAAGTAAACAGCCATTCCAGGTTGGGGCTTTTCGTCCTACTGCCTTGCCAGCGTCGTGTACGTGATCAGCTGTGCCCCAATGAGAGGGTCAGAATTCGACCTGATCATTTCGATCTTTACTTGGCTACTCACTGCCTCGCCCCCTTGAGTGGAGGGGTTCGCCCAACAGCTACATGGGTCATACTTGGACGAGTCACCACGTGTCACGGCGGTCACCCATCCAACTACTAACCACGCTCAAGTTATCTTAACTTCGGTGATCTCAAGGGAACCGGTTTATTCCAACTGATAAGGCCGTTGGGTAAATTATCATGTATCCACAGAGGAAACTTTCAAGGCTGATTTTATAATCTACGCAGTTGAAATTTAATGGTAAAGTTGCTTCAAGGGTGAAGAAAAATACGTAAAAGAAAACGGTGATTCGAAGAATCCGCTTGCTTACGTCACACACAGATATAATGCGTCAACAGGCCATTTCCCACGTGCTACCGCCAGCCAGCCAATCAGAACCCATATCAGTACAGAGTCACAGGCAACAACAAAAAGCCCCCATTTCCCTGCCTCTTTTTTGAAATCTCTAAATACGAAGGAGGCATATTTTCCCTATTCAGCCTTATTACCGTCTATCTCACATCATAAATTACTGAGAAAAAATGCAAACAGAATTCATGATAATTGCCAATTGGTAGTGTTTCGTCGGCATGAGGAAAATGATTCATCACTAACCGTCTTGATAGGGAGGACCCATCCAGCCAAAGTACCCACTTCGGTGAAGCAAGCCTTCTTCCCTCGCAGGCCGTACAAACTCGAGACATCTTGCAATGTGTCCTTCTTGATGACCGCAACAGCGTAGTAATACTGATGCTGATCTGAAAAACGATAAAAGTTAGGTTAGGAGAGACGAAAACATGAAGAACTCTGCAAGGAATGATCAAGGGATTTGAAATCTGTGAGGTGCACAAACTGAGACGGTCTTCCTCGAGCAAATAAAAGCCAAAACCACGAGCCGATTCTCCCGGCCTATCAACAGCCTTTTTCAATGGGGAAATGAGACGGCCGATTCCCTAGCGGGTGGGTGACCTTGAGGCAGCCAAAGTGAAAGGTGTTTCGGCCCTGTTACCATTCACACCCGCCCCATCAGAAAGTTGAACCCACATCTCGGGGAGCATTACCATTAACACCCGACGGTCATTTTCGTGACTCGGTCACACCCGCCTTTGGTGACTCACTCACACGACGACTTTTTTATTTATTTCATTTGATTCATTTATCTGACACAGTGGCCCTTCACCACCGAATTTCTGGGGGAAGACGTGAGCAAGACCCTTGCGGTGTCCTCTGGGTAACGCTGATAGCTCACATTAACAAATTTTGGCTCAACGAGGTGTGAACAGTACATCGCGTTTTGGTTTTGGTGGGGTGTGAAAGGTAACCTGGGTGTGAAGGATGAACTCCTTTTCGGACTCGGGGAGTGAAAGGCGGGTGTGAACGGTGCATGAAAATGACCGTCCGGTGTGAAAGGTAATACTCCCTCCGTAGCAAAGGAAGGCTTCCAAATGGATATGCCGGAGTTCTCTGCAAGCAACCATGCAGCTGAATCAAGTCTCAAACCACGGAAAGAATAATAATGAAGGAAACACAGCTCCGTGAAGCTGAAGGAATCCAAACGAGCGGATCCCACTGAATTTACCTCGTCACGAGTCAGCTTCGAGCCATCACAGGGCAGGATTACTTGAACGCACACCTGCACAGAATTTGTGTGAATGAAGACGCACAACTAGCCCTAGTGATGTGCCAATGACCTTCGACCATCTTTTGGACTACCCTCGGCTCGAGGGCATACACCAGAACTTTTCACTTGACGAGACCAAATCTAAATATGCTAAACTTTACAGGGCTGCAACAGATCTAATGGTGCAACAGCCTTGACACCAAACTGGCATAACAAAAACAAAACAAAAATCCTCGAGCTTGATTTGCTGTTGGAGAGTCCTCCTCTTACACTTTATACAACGCTACCTCCTCCCAGGGGTACATAACACTCTGTGAAGCACTAGGAAACAGTACACATGAGACCTTTCAAATATATCTGTGATCGTACTTACAAGGATTTATTGGTACAGGCAGTAATATTACGTGTGCCTTTATCTAAGCCCTGTATATTACTTCTATTTCCTCATCTTAATTATTGTCCCCGAAGTGCTCTCAACTCTTCAGTGACTATTAACCCTCGTCACCTTGCATCGTGAATCGTTTCCAAGGGACGTAATATGACTTTAACCTTCATGGACAATTGCGGAGGTGGGAAGGAGGTGAGTAAAGGGGTATTCCGGTGAGTCTAGAAATGAATTTTTGGAATATTTTAATTCAAGTAAATGTGAAACGGACGTGGAGTGTGGGAGAAGGTGATAATTGTATAATATAAGGTAGGAAATAAGAAATAAGAGTGTTGGTACTACGTCTATGTCACTGCTGGGGCTATGCGCGTATGTGTATGCATGTAACTGATAAGGTATTATAGTATCCATAGGGAACTATGCAATCAAGGTCTCCACTCATTCTGCCTTGTTACTTAACCGTTCAAGAATGGCCAAGTAACCCTGGAGGAAACTTCCACTATTATTATTTCGATCTAGATCTTGTTTATTCCGTTTTAATTTGCCCCCAGTACTAGGAGGCAGTGAACTATCTCTACATCCCATGTGCCTTTTTTCAAACTTCCGATTTCTATTTGCGGATTTATTCTTTTTTTTTTTTAAATAAATGAATACCCAATTTTTGTGAGGGGAGCTGTTCTTCATGTTTGACAAGCTAGAATGAGATTGCTGTCGTGATTCTTGAGCAGCCATGATTTACTCACCCCGGGCGGCTGGCTGATAAGCTAAGTAAATTCTGTATAAAATGGAGGACTTTTCATTTCACTGAGTGTGGAATTCTGAGCAGGGCTGCTATCTGTAGCTCCTGGAACAACTATGATTTGTCCAATCCTGTAGGTGCTGGTGTCTGACGGTTGAATACGAACTGTTTCCGAACTGGGACTCGAGACTTCTGAAGTGCAGAAATGATGTTTCCGCCGTCCCCATTGTTTCACGAGAAAGACTGGGTATCATGTTTCCCACGGTATGTGCCTTGTTGCCTCGCCAGCTCGTATCTCAAGTGCTAAAGCGCATTTTTGGATAGCACAAGCTCCCTTAGTTACATACTCCTCCTGGAGCATGGACCGTCCAATGGTAGCTCAATATGATGTGGATCATAAAAAAGCACCCTGTCCCAAATGAACTAGGTTTTGTGTCAGTTACCTATGTTCAGACAGAAAACTATTAAAAATAGAAAATATGTTGAAATAATGCCAATTTCTACCTGTATAAACGTGTCTGAGGATTGGAACAGTACTGAAATAGCGGCCACCAACGAACACCTCGCCTGCATCAAGAGTCGTCAACGTCGCCTTGTCTTCTTCGATCAGTTTCATACATTCTTCTTTGCTTGTTGCCTGTAAAGCCCAGATGGTTCATATTGTCGAATTTATTTCGTAAACCTTATCAATTACTGGCAGTTTGTGGGGGGGGGGGGGGGCTTTAGTCGCCTATTCCTATAAGCAAATCGGGAAACTGAAATATCTTGGCTTGACGTGGGCTTCATTTTTGCAGGGCCAAAAATGAAACAATTGCTACATGGAAGTACAGATTCAGGCAAGTAACCTACCTGCATCGTGAGAACCTATTTTGGGTTTTCACACGCCATTTGCCGTTATTTCATCAAAAATTTGAAGATTAGAAGATCCGAATTGATAACAGGTATTTGCCAGAGGCGAAGTTGGGGGACTGACATAGTGCACCCAACGGTCGAAAGTCGAGAGACGAAAGTGAAAGGAGTATTGCATAGTGCACCCGAGCGGTCGGTTTCTGTGTCAACAGACCCTTGCACTGTGCACCCAGGCAAAGCAGTAGTAGATTTTTGCTTTGCTGGGAAGGAGAGTCATTTCTTTTCACTTCTTTGCAGATTGTAAGGAAAGCTATGGCTATTTTTAACCACACCTGCACGGTCGCAGACAAGTCCTAAGTCTGTAAAAGTGGGAAGGAAAATTTGAGGTTTTTTTTTCCGAGTCCGAGTGCACTATGCAAGAACCCCCTCAGGGGGGAATCTGATCTCCTGGGTGCACTGTGAAATCGGGTGCAGTGTGAAAAAGACGCGGCTGGGTGCACTGTGCAATACTTTTTGGGGTCCAGGTGCACTATGCAAGAACCCCGGCGAAGTTACGTGCGGTAGGTACGTACCTAACGCCAAGCCAAGCCGAATCAGCCAACTGTAGTCCCATGGTCACTCATAATTAATTATAGATAACCTAACATTTGACATGAATGGACGCTAAAAACGCAAAAAGAAAGGAAAGGATCCTACGGTTTCTAATAGGGATGGGGGTTATTGCTACGTTCACGGCAACATGGAAACATTAGCAGGAAAACGTCACCGTCCCCATTGTTGGTTTCTTTTCCGTTGTTTCACGTTTTACCCCGTCGTTTTTGTTACAGTACACCACTCTTTCACTTGTCAATGGAATTATACCTAAGTGCTTAGCTTTATTCACCGTAGTGATTATTTCACCTATCAGTCTTTAGTCAATTTTATTTCAAATAACTGCATTTTATCCTACTTTTTCTCAACTGCCTACGAAGTATTATGTAGGTAAAGTACCTGCGTTACACAAGGAGGGACAAACTGTGCCATGCTACCCACCATGAAAATAAACGTTTACCGAGTACCTATTTATATATTCTGACTTGAATAACACTAATGCTGGTTCTCTTTCTCTCTCCAAATAGGTAAATGTTGGTGAAATACCTTAGTGTCAAATACAAGTTTAATAACAGAGTAACATATGGAACACGTGTCGAAAGTCGAAATGAAGCGTAATGAAAACCTCGGAACAAAATGAATGTAACAGTAGTACAGAAAATAGGAGATAAAGTCAGTGATGCCCAGCCTGAACAAATAAACTGACGGTAGATTGATGGATCATGACAAAAAAACGCTGCAAAGTCCTTGTCACATGGGTTTATTATTCTATTGGACTTACCTACAGAAATGCTGGCTGTTCATTTATTGTTTCTATCATGTGAAATAATTGAAATGGCTATTTCTGGTGGTTTCCACAAATTTTGGCCCCCAAAACTTGAATTAGGTACGCTCCTTTTTTTTCAAATTATCTTTGATCATTGGATAGTGCCATTTAATCGTCTTGATCCATGTGTTGACACTTTTTCTAGTGTTATTCTACAAATTGATGGTGATTTCAGACGATTTCGCAGGTTTTTGACTCATAAAAAATCGATTTTGTGAGCTGAACATCTGGGACAACCTCAATTTTCCACTCCTTGGTAAAAATCGACTTCATATTCGGTCTTCTCGTCCCCAAAAACATGGACGACCGGGCCATAGGAACCGAGTGGAGACCGGGCCGTGGTCGAGCCTCCATGCATGCTATTCCGTCAGTTCCGTCCGGGCCGTGGCCGAGTGTGTCTTGTCAAAATTTGTGCTTCGAAAACGAACTTTTCCGAAGAAGATTTAGCAGCAGTTGCAATTGCACTTGATGAAGAGGGAAGGGATAAACAAGTTGCTGGACTTCAGAATTCTTCAAGAAGGCATCCAACTTTGCGAAAGCGGAAGTTGGAGGGAGAATTCGCCACGCTATATAAAGAACTGTTGGACGATGAAAGTAAATTCTTTGGTTATTTTGGAATGTATCAGCTCTTGCAGCATCTATCAGCTCTTCGTCATCCATCTTTGAGTACAGATGCAACAAAACGGTGGGACAGAGCCAGTCCGGGTCCGGGAAAAGAATGTCCAGCCCCCTTTCTCACGGGGGCACGGTTCAAACACGGACTCGGCACGCGCTCCACACGGTGTAGCGTGAACGAGTTCATTGAAAATGCTCCCGTGATTCTTTCACCGTGTCCCGGCCGGACCCCCGCCGTGGCTCGGATCGGTCCCGCCACGGTCTAGCGTGAATCAGCCTTTATCTGTGTGAGGATAGTGAAGGCAACCACCACCCTAGCTAGGAGAAGTGAAGTAGTCATTCCAATAACGTAGGTTTTCTCGTAACCGGTTATCGCAATAACCGGTTCTTGGTCGATAACCGGTTATTCTTAGCAGTTCCGTTGTTCAACGCCCATCACTATTCCTAACCACTTTGGCTAAATTAACCGAGTCATGGGTTATTTATGCCAAGTAGACACTTAGCGATAAAAACATATTTTTAAATTAAATAAGTAAGCGCATCGAATCAATCGCTGCTATCGAACAAAAATTTGCGGATGTTCCCTTTACACAGGAAGTGGGCAAGTCCAGTCCTGCCCTCTTTCTGGATTACTGTTGTGTATGCGTACATGTGGAATGATGTTGTTATGGCAAGTGGACCCTCCGGTTAACTGACTTTCGTCTTCTGCCGGAGGGGTCCCGCCCAACACCAGAAGGAGGAAGGAAAAGGGAAGGGCCACCTACCTTCTAGCAAAGTTCACGACCACCACGAATCCAACCTCTGTTGGAGGGCAGACCGGTGGAGCTTTGCCCTAGGGCGTTGCTCCTGTGGCCTGGGGCTCCCTCCGCCCGTGGTACCATTTTGAGCAACCCGAGCCTGCAGAGGTCCAGGCAATCTCAAACCCAGACCCCCCCCCCCCCCCCCCGTCACAAGCCTCTAGGCCTAGAATGGTCGCAGGCCCGGCCCTCCTTCGGATATCCTCAGGAGGACCTACCGCTTTTCATGCCTCAGTGCTATGCGGGATTGGACTTGCCCCACTAACACCAAGCCATGCGGGATACGGTCCCCACACCTTTACGCCCTGGGGTTCAGAGGTCCAAACCCCAGGGCACCACACCTAACCTAAGGGGCAGGCTACTCGATATCCGGCTGCCCCTGTTATAACCTAACCTACCTGACAGTCATACCTTAAATTACATTCACACCCTATCCCCTAACCTATCACAGTCAACCTAATATCCTAATATCACAGTCAATACTAACCTAGCTACTTATACCTACCCACCCCATGCCCTGACCCCAGCAATCACTAAGCCCATCCCCCTAACTGGCCCCAAAGGCAGGGCCCACGAACCACCCCTCCTTCTTCGTCAAAACCTCCCAAGCATACCCCTTCCACACCTCATACCCCTCTTCAACCCTCACCACACTCACATCCCACTGCAACACCAACTCTCCCACTCTGGACACCGCCATCATGCGCTCCTGCGAAAAGAGATCACAGTCAAAGACCACACGATGGACAGTGCCCGTCTCTCCACATTTACACAACCCATTCTCCCTTAAATTAAACCTATGCAGCTTATCCTCGAAATCCCCATGACCAGAGATCATCTGAGTCGTGTGGAAATCGAAGACCATCCATTCAGCTTTCACTCTCTCAAACACACTAGGTAACCATTCACACGTCCACCTACCCTTCATACTAAAATCCCATCTATTCTGCCATCCCTGCATACTTTTCCTTTTAGAACCTACAATTACCCTCCCCAGCCACTCAACTGTGTATGCGTACAGAATCATTTGACAATAATCATGCATTCATGCAGACATGCATTCAAAGCAACGTACCCTCTTGCAGTCGAGGAAAAGGAAATCGCCGCCGAACGTTCTATTCGCTGCTATAACGGATTTGGAAAACGTCTGACATTTCTTGGTTTCCTCTTCGCCGATCGTACACCAGGTGGCGGTGTTTTCCGTCACTTTTTCCAAGATTTGAGTGTAATAATCACCTACAAATTGGTAGGTAAGTGGTGAGTAAAAAAATAATACCTGTACATGGCTCAGATAAACGACAAAACAATACAAAAATGCCAAGATCTTACCTTCAATCGGGTGAATACCAACGAAGATTATTGCCAATACTGCTGAAACCTTTAACTTAGAATCCAACATTGTTATTCAGAAAATAGGAAACATTGAAGTGAAAAACTAGAAATGACTCACAAACTTAATTCTTAAACGACACACCCACTGCCACAACAAAACCAGGCATTGGGCAAGTGGGCAACGAACGCTAGTTTGCACTGGTGGACGACGGTGCGGGGGCGCGGGGAGGCCAAGCCAAGCAAGCACAACAGGTGCACACTGTTGCCAACAAAAATATCCTGGTTTGATTTTGTAAAAGTCTGTAGATTCTTAGGTAGATGAGGTACATAGTACGTTCTTTGATCAAAACAGGTGGGAAAATGAAGTTGAAACTGAGTCTGCTATACAATTTTAATAAGAGATAATGCAGATATTTAAGATAATTGAAGAAATACTGGAAATATACCGATGATGGTGCTCGCTGGTCAGAGTGGCTACCTTGGAGGTATGACGTCATAAACCATTGGGAAGTTTTAAGAGATCCATTCTTTCTTTCATGCCCATGCCCATGTTACATGGAAGAATAGAATATAGGGATGAAAAATCGAAGGCCAATAATCGGTTTGATGACATCGATTTCACAATCGACAAATCATAATCGATTAAATCGAATAATTGTTTCAAAAACTTTAAAAAAGATAAATTTTAACATTAAAAAATCCATGGGAATTTGTATTTCAAGTGCTTAAACCGGAAAAATTGATTGCAGCTTTTTTTGTAAATGATTAAAAAAAATAATAGTAAAAAAGATAAGTAGCTGGGTTCAATCACTCGAGTAGGTAAGTACAAGAGTATAGGAGACAAAAAATAAAGACGTTTAATAAAAAAGTTTAGCAAAGTATTAAAAGTACTGCAAAATACAAAAGAGGTATATTATACTACAATACAAAAATAGGGAGGTACATAATATTTTATTATAGAAAATTAAAAAATTGAAAAAAAAGACTCACCAGGCACACTGCAAAAATAATAATTTGGACAAGATGAGACCCTTTGAGAAAAGCCTCTCACTTGGAACAGAAGTTGCGACTGAGGCAAAGTACTCTATTAAATTAAATAGCTATTTGATATTTGATATTAGATTAAATAGCTATTTGAGAGCTCAATAGCTATTTACTTCAATGTCGGACATAGATATTCTGTCTACACGAATGCTGTAGGTGGGAACGTAGGATGAGTTGGTGAGACGGATGAAATAAAACTGACGGGACTTAATAAAACTGCAATTTATTAAATGTCCACCTATGTAAGGTAGGTAATTGTTGATGAAATTTTACAAAACTACTGGCTGGAAACAAAAAGGACGGGAAATCGATTTTTGGAGTCCAATAATCGATTTTTCGATTTTAATCGATTTCAAAATAATCAAAAATCGGTGGTTAATAATCGATTTTTCCATTTAATCGATAATCGATTTTCATCCCTAATAGAATACTGGTACGAAGGGATGAAGGGAAATGTCATGCCCTCATGCAGTCACAATCTTCGTTTTCAAAATATCTGTATTAAATTAAAAACTGTTTCCGTGCGCAGTCCGAAAATAACAGGTTTTAAACGTTGATTAAGTGGTTTTGTTTCAAAACTCATATAATTTTGCCCCAAGAAGTGTTAGAATCAGTGTTGACATTTTTAGGCCTTTCTTCTCATTTCATCACGCACCTTCGTGCGTATTCGTGTGCGTGAATCTTAATTAATTTTGACTCAGGTGAAAAATCGAGAGGAAACTTAAAAAACAAAAACATTCTTTCCATGTTACTCGATTTTTTCAGCTCCGAGTTAGTAAATCTTTGGGACTTGGTAATTTGTGGTGGTGAAACAAGGATTTGAAAAAGCGCGGGAAGTGGGGAACGAGCATTAGTTCCACAAATCGCCGTTCAACCGCTGGAGGCAGCAGCGTCCTCGTGACACGGGAAAATGGTGGAGTGGCAGTGGCAGTTGTGTATAGTCTCCTGTTCTGTGGCGCGAATGTTCGGAAAGTCGGATCGGGTGACTCATCTGTCCGCCGATTTTTCGTCTTTCGCGTTCTCGTTTCAGTCGCTCTCGCCTGAGGTCTTCCTCCCTCGATGTTCAGTAGATCCTCCCAACCACCTGTTGAATTTAGTGCAATTCCCTTGTCCAGAATTATTTCAAGTTGATGTTCGCAGCCTGGTACCTCTTCGCGTCTCTCAAAGGTTTTATTTCACTTCTCATTAATTTACCTACTTCTTGGCCTGTTAATCCTATCAGAGTGAGATCCTGATCTCCAAGGACATCAGCGTCTTGTGGTATTCGTTAGCGAATTTTGACCTACCTTCACCGTTCACTGACCCGAGCGTGCTATTTGCGTCCTCTGCGTGTTAACTTATTTAAAAAACTGAAGTACTATAATACCTACCTACCTTGTTTGTGGTGTTCAAGTGTTTTCCAACTTCTTTGTCTACAACTTACGTGAGTACCCACCTCTATTATGTGCACATACTTTATCTGCTCTGATTTCACATAAATCACCGTAGTTTTCTGTGCAGTGCTTCAAAGAACAACGTCAGATTGTTTGAATATACTTAAATTTTGACAATTGAAATGCGTTCATCATAAAAGCCTTAAAGGTCCACCCTGGTTGAATTGTAAAAATACTCCCGTGGCGTCAAACTCAGGGAATGGAGATTGTCGAGCATGAATTTTATCCTTTTTGTGATCAGCACACAAAAATGTGCTAAATAAAAATAACTTTTTACCTTAGTTGGTCAGACCCTAGACTACCTCCTACTGCTATCATCCTCCGATTGGCTCTGTTTTCGTATCATATATCTTCCGGTTTCCTATTCTGTGTTTTGAATGATGCAATGTGAATAAATATATTCGCATCGACCTGCCCTATCAAATTGTTGTGCCTTGTGCAGTACATACGTGTCAGTGTGAGCTATTCGGTGAAAGTGGTTTTACCAGTCGACTTGACCTAAACATACCTCCCCTTCCTCTGGTGAATTATCGTTCTGGAACCTCCATCCCGAAAAATAACCTGTGTATCCGCACCCTATCAGAGGCTGCTGTACCCTTGCAGTGGCCTGTGTTTTGCCGTTTTTTAGGCTGCGTTGAATTCTTTATCCTTGTGATGATGTTCAGAGGTTCCCTTGAGTTCCTCCTTCCCTGAGACGTCTTTTAGCGAATTTTCAAAGAAAATGAAGCACTATTGCAATGGCTTCGAAATTTAAATAATATAAATTTTTGGAAATTTTCTTCATAGAAATCCGTTTCAGACCATTCTAAAACGATTCCTGAAATTTAACACTTTTTTATATGTATATATATATTTATATATATGTGTCACTCCAGACGATAACTCTCGATAGAATTGAGATAAACAGCTCAAATTTGCACAAAAAATCTATCTTGGCAATCGAAAGGCTAAGTTCGAAGATGGGCGAAATTGGCCTACTCTAAGGAGGGTTTTGGCGCATTTAAAGTGCGCAAAAATTACCCAAAAATCCCCAAAATGTTATTTTCCAACAAGTGACCCCTCATTTTAAAGGTTTTTGCACGCTGAACACGATGGTGGAATCGGATTTTAGATATCTTGATCCGTTCTCAAATTAGAGCATTTAAAGTGCGCAAAAATTACCCAAAAATCCCCAAAATGTTATTTTCTAACAAGTGACCCCTCATTTTAAAGGTTTTTGCACGCTGAACACGATGGTGAAATCGGATTTTAGATATCTAAATCCGTTCTTAAATTAGAGCATTTAAAGTGCGCAAAAATTACCCAAAACTAGGATAATCTTTAAACTCTTACCCCCCCCCACCCCCTTAGAGTGGTCAGATTGAAAAATGTGAGAAGTATTAATTGAAGACGAGAGTTCGAAGCAAAAAAGGGGGAGGCAAACGATTAGTACAACTCCTTGAATTTCCCATTTGACATATAATTGTTATGATACCTTCATAGATAGACAAGTACCGGCCCACGTATTACTAGAAGGAAGACGAAAGAAAAAATCTATTTCAAATTATTCAATTTAGGTACTAACAGTAGGAGGAAGAAGTTTTCCTTTATTCAAAACCATAGCCATTAATTCGAATATTTCTTTGAAAATTCGCTCATTAAGTCATGCTGCATGACTGGTTTTTTTCTCAGTTCAGTGGTTTCAACCAAGTCATAACCAGGGTTGCCACACGTACTCGTTTCCCAAAGTATTTCAAGTAAGTACCTATTTGAAATACCCAAGTAGGTACGTATAGTAGGTAGAGTTATATTGATTGACGTGAGAGAGAGAGAGAGCGAATTTGTTTATTTCTGACCCGTAGCAGTCAATTTACAATTTGTTTTTACATATTACTAGGGTCAGAAATACCGTAAATGCAAGCCCTGACAGCGGGTAATACGTTTCAGCTTGTTAGGTACAGTATTTTGTTAAATTTAATTCTAAATTATTTCCAAAAATTCTGTTGAAAGGATCTTGAAAGTAGTTAGGTACATGAAGTCACTTTTTTGCAATACGTAATTTATCGAAGAAAGGCTAGGTTAAATAGTACCTACTAGTTATTTATAATTATTTTTTTACATTTTCTGATTTTAACAAACTATGTTGTCAATTTTGAAATTTTTATGTTCGCACACACCATTTTACCACTAATTCTTTGTTGATCAACTTATGTGAATTTAGTGTGAAATAATTTAATAATGTAGGACAACAAAGGATGAAATTGTTGTAGGTACAATTCAGGACCGGTGTGATTAATTGGTTTTTTGTGTGCTAAAGGCAACCTTTTACGGGGAATATTAAAAGATAATCGCATTTGTTATTGCCGTACTAAGTTTCTGGAAAGCGGTTGATATTTTTTATGACAAATATATGTGAAGGAGGCTTAATAACGCAGTCATTTCTTTAAACTTCATAAATTCATTGGCTGGCGCTTTAATGAATGCTCGTTCCCTGGCTCAGGCCTGGTGAGACAAAGGAAAGAAAGAAGCATAATATAACATGCCTCATTTCCTCCATAGATACAGCATCAAGTCAAACAATCGGATAAATAAACATGGTTAAACAATCAGAGTTCTATAAATTCTACTTCCAGGCAAATATTATTTTGCGGCTTTTACGGGTTACCCGCCAAGTTGTAAATTCTTTTTTAATTTTTTATTTGATTATTTATTTTATTATTATTAAAAAGCGGGCAGTGGCGGCGCTATTGAGCCTCCTTCACAAAAATTTGCAGCCCGATCGGAATATACCCAGGGGTGTAACGGGTGAAAAATGGTTATAAAAAAACCAGTCATGCAGCATGACTTAATGAGCGAATTTTCAAAGAAATATTCGAATTAATGGCTATGGTTTTGAATAAAGGAAAACTTCGGTCTAAAATTTGGTTTTCTATGTATATTCTCTTCGTATTTATTTTAATTTGTACGTTTTGTCCATCCTGATTCTACCGTTTGTTTATTTTCAATCTGACCACTCTAAGGGGGTTGGGGGGGGGGGGGGGGGGGGGTAAGAGTTTAAAGATTATCCTAGTTTTGGGTAATTTTTGCGCACTTTAAATGCTCTAATTTAAGAACGGATTTAGATATCTAAAATCCGATTTCACCATCGTGTTCAGCGTGCAAAAACCTTTAAAATGAGGGGTCACTTGTTAGAAAATAACATTTTGGGGATTTTTGGGTAATTGTTGCGCACTTTAAATGCTCTAATTTGAGAACGGATCAAGATATCTAAAATCCGATTCCACCATCGTGTTCAGCGTGCAAAAACCTTTAAAATGAGGGGTCACTTGTTGGAAAATAACATTTTGGGGATTTTTGGGTAATTTTTGCGCACTTTAAATGCGCCAAAACCCTCCTTAGAGTAGGCCAATTTCGCCCATCTTCGAACTTAGCCTTTCGATTGCCAAGATAGATTTTTTGTGCAAATTTGAGCTGTTTATCTCAATTCTATCGAGAGTTATCGTCTGGAGTGACACATATATATATATATACATATAAAAAAGTGTTAAATTTCAGGAATCGTTTTAGAATGGTCTGAAACGGATTTCTATGAAGAAAATTTCCAAAAATTTATATTATTTAAATTTCGAAGCCATTGCAATAGCTTCATTTTCTTTGAAAATTCGCTAAAAGGAATGGTTAACCGTTAAATCACAGTACTTAAAATAATAAGGCACTTTTGGGAGGCACTCAGTCTTAAAATTTTCCAGTCAGTCTACTGTTCTTAATTTAAATCATTAGGTATTTTAAAGAACCAGAGATCGCAACACAGTATAAACATAAACCTCTATTTAAAAAAACATGACTTCAGTCTTCATAGTACTAGGTACACGCATTTAGAAAAAAAATTATCCATAAAACAAAGGAACAATTATAAAGAGATAGGTAGGACCTAAGACTAGGTAAGGCACTAAAAACTCAGTCTCGAAAATAATTGTATGATTTTGACACGATGTTTGTTGTGCAATTAGAGCTTAACAGAGTGAGCGTTGTCACCCTCGTTTTGGGTGTGACTCTCAATAAGAATTCGCGTGTTTTTTTGCTGGGAATTCTGAAACACCTGCTCAATTTCAGCCATTCGCACCAAAAGTGTCGTTTTTCTTGCCGCACTTCACTGTAAACTGTCCAAAGTGACACTGTTCTTGCTGGGAGTTGGCCGGAAACAGCTGCGAGGAAAAACGACACAAGCGATTTTTTGCGGCCAGTGTTGTAACTACAGCCAAAACAAATGTTTCTTATAGGTATCAGTCTGGAGCACTCAATGGAAGTGCTAACCCCAAACCGGATTTTTTGAGAAGTGTCACTTTTCTTGCCGGGGTGTGATATTTTGCGGCTTTTACGGATTACCCGCCAAGTTGTAAATTCTTTTTTAATTTTTTATTTTATTTTTTATTTTATTATTATTAAAAAGCGGGCAGTGGCGGCGCCATTGAGCCTCCTTCACAAAAATTTGCAGCCCGATCGGAATATACCCAGGGGTGTTACGGGTGAAAAATGGTTATAAAAACAGGGTTTTTTTTGGTTTTAGTATCATGAGCTTGTGAGGTATCGTTTTCCATGTTTTTTAGGAGACCGAATATGTAGTCGATCTTCACCAAAGAGTGGAAAATTGACTAACGAAGTTTCAGCCTCAAGTTTGAGTTAAAATTTTGTCTAAAATCGTCGTTCTTCCGCACACAGTTTGTGTCCCCATTTGGGAACAAATATGGGTCCTAGTTGTGCCCCGAAGCTCGTCAGCCCAATCGGAATACACCCTGGGGTGTTATGGGGGAAATGGGTGTAAAAATAGGTTTTTTAAAGGTTTTAGTGAACATGGCTTGTGATGTATCGTTTTCCATGGTTTTAGGGCGAGAAGACCGAATATGAAGTTGAATTTGACCGAAGAGTGAAGAATTGAGGCTGTAGCGAAGGTTCAACTCCCAAAATTCATTTTTTACGAGTCAGAGACCTGGGAAATTGTCTGAAATCACCATAAATTTGTATAATAACACAGGAAGTAGTTTCAACAGGTGAATCAAGACAATTAAATGTCACTAAATCATCAAAGATAATTTGTTTAAAAAATAGGAGCCAAATTCGTGTTTTTGGGGCTCAAAATTGGTGGAAACCATCAAAAATTGCTATTTCAATTATTGCACATGAACATCCAGCATTTCTGTAGGTATGTCCAGTAGAATAATAAACCCATGTGACAAGGACTCTGCAGCGTTTTTGGAATCTGCGCCCCGTGAAACGTAAGAGAAAAAAATGTGAGGGGGTGTAATAACAATTTTTGCTGAGCAAATGCATAGGCGTATTATTCATGGAATAATAAACCAAAACGCTGCAAAGTCCTTGTCACGTGGGTTTATTATTCTATTGGACATACCTACAGAAATGCTGGCTGTTCATTTATTGTTTCTATCATGTAAAATAATTGAAATGGCTATTTCAGGTGGTTTCCACCAATTTTGGCCCCTAAAACTTGAATTAAGTAGGTACGCTCCTTCTTTTTTCAAATTATCCTTGATCATTGGTAGTGCCATTTAATCGTCTTGATCCGCGTGTTGACACTTTTTCCAGTGTTATTATACAAATTGATGGTGATTTCAGACGATTTCGCAGGTTTTTGACTCATAAAAAATCAATTTTGGGAGCTGAACATCTGGTACAACCTCGATTTTCCACTCCTTGGTCAAAATCGACTTCATATTTGGTCTTCTCGTCGACAAAAACATGGAAAACGATACCTCAAAAGCTCATTTTACTAATATATTACTAAAACGCAAAAAGTACCTATTTGTACACACATTTTCACTCATAACACCCCTGGATATATTCCGATGGGGCTGAAAATTTTCGGGACACAACTAGGGCCCAAATGGAGCATGTGTGCGAAAGAACGAATTTTTTAGACCGAAAATGAAGCCGGTACACGTGATACGGTGGACGGACATTGCATTTTGGTTTATTATTCTGTGAATAATACACCTATGTATTCGCTCAGCAAAAAGTTTTTATAACACCCCCTCAAAATTTTTTCATTTCCGTTTCAAGGTGTGTAGATTCAAAAAATGCAATGTCCGTCCGCCGTACGCCGTCCGCCGTATCACGTGTACAGGTTTCATTTTCGGTCTAAAAAATTCGTTCTTTCGCACACATGCTCCATTTGGGCCCTAGTTGTGTCCCGAAACTTTTCAGCCCGATCGGAATACACCCAGGAGTGTTATGAGTGAAAATGTGTGTACAAATAGGTACTTTTTGCGTTTTAGCAACATCTTGGTAACATGAGCTTCTGAGATATCGTTTTCCATGTTTTTGGGGCGTGAAGACCGAATATGAAGTCAATTTTGACCAAAGAGTGGAAAATTGAGTTCTACCAAATGTTCAGCTCACAAAATTGATTTTTTATGAGTGAAAAACCTGGGAAATCGTGTGAAATCACCATCAGTTTGTATAATAACTCTGGAAAAAGTGTCAACACGTGGATCAAGACGATTAAGTGGCACTACCAATGATCAAAGATAGTTTTAAAAAAAAGTACCTTATACAGTGTTAGGGGCCAAAATTAATGGAAACCATCAGAAATAGGTAGCTATTTCGATTACTACGCATGAAAGAAACAATAAATGAACAGCCAACATTTCTGCAGGTATGTCCAATAGAATAATAAACCCATGTGACAAGGACTTTGCAGCGTTTTTGGAATCTGCGCACCTTGAAACGGAAAAGAAAAAATTTTGAGGGGGTGTTATAAAAATTTTTTGCTGAGCGATTACATAGGTGTGTTATTCACAGAATAATAAACCAAAATGGGGCCTTCGTAACGTTGTGTAATATGTGAGTTCTTTGTATTTCTCTGTAATAGAAATTCGTATTGTTCCATTCTCATAGCATCAGTGATGACCATGACCGTGGACATTAACCCAGAAACCTGGAAACCGGTGGTTAAGTAGGTCAAATTATCTCAACAACGGTCGATGGAAATGCGGGTAATTGAGAGGAAAATAAATATGTTACGTAAAGTTGAGCGGTTTTTCTCGTTGTCGGCTCTCGTCAGGTTGTGTGACACCTCCCAGGGAATCGGCGAGGACATCTCCTGGGTCTAGACAAGGTCGAGGTCGACCAGGAGAGGGAGCAATGATCCGTGACGAGGTCTCCGACGGGGGAACTAAAGCGGAGCAAATATTATGTCGGAAGACTCGAAAGGTAAATCGCATAATCTGGAGAAAGAAGGATTATCTAACCACCTGCAAGCAAATAAACGTGGGAAGCGGGAAACACTGCGAGAGCCGGAGGCACATTCAGCATCACCGGTGAGGCTCAACGCACAGATAAACTAACTGATAAGTTTAATCGTATTAATATGCATTGAAGGTTCGAATTTGGTACTCACAAAAGGGAGGGGCTCGTGAGAACTAACGTGAGACCGATTGAGTAGCTAAAAACACAATTGATATTGACACGGGTGGCCCGACCTTCCTTTCACATTTTGGCTTTCACTTCCAGGGCCAGTCAGAATCGACACCCCCTTCACTTTTTTCCCTTCACCGTTCATCTTCACAACCAATCTCTATCGACCACCTTTCACTTTTGGGACTATTTATAAGCTCACCTCTCCAATGTGCCTTCAGTTATTGTTTGTTACTGACGATGGTTTGATCACCAAAAACGGTATAACAGTGTGTTTTTGCGGGTTTTTTTTCGTGTATTATAGAGGCGTGTAAACCCAGTTCACCTGAGTGAGTTGACTCCCAGCAGGTCACTCAGTTCGAAGACAAGTTCAGTTGGAGAAGGTCACCAGTTCACTTTGTCCACAGGTAGTGTGCGAGTGGGACCTGGGACCTGCTGGGAATTTCTCAGTACGGGCCAACTCTAGCCTCATTTATTATCATTTTTCTGCTGAATTCATAGGATTATCTAAAGAGAAGCTTCAGTAAAAAATTTTATTCATATAAATATTTTTTAAAGCTTACCTAGTAAGGTTAAGTAGGAGAATCAATTAAAGTACTACGACCATTTTATCAAAAAGAAAAAAATAGGTATATTTTTTCTACCGTTTGACTGGACGTTCTAACGTTACTGAACTGTCAAAAGGAACGGCGAACTGGTGACCTGCTCCGGTTGGTGGGATTGGAAGGGCCTGACGCTGAGTTCACATGGATGTGGAAAGTGCGGAACGCCACCTGACGCTGAGTTCACATGGATGCGGAAAGTGCGGAACGCCACCTGATTGGCTGGAGCCTTTGCTCCAAGCACCTGGCAGCCAATCAGGTGGCGTTCCACACTTTCCACATCCATGTGAACCTAGCCTGAGACTCGGGGGAAACCTTAGTGAACGGCGAACTTGTGAACTGCAAAATTCCCTCGGCAGGTCATTTGGGACCAGTTCACTTGAAAGAGGTCTTTGAGACAAGGTCACTCATGACCGACACATCTCTAGTGTATTAGTGGTAATAGACAACTTTTCAATATCTCGTTTTTCTTGAAAATATTCGTCCCGAAAATGTATTCTTGGTCCCCTTCGTTTCCGAGTTTTTGAAGATGTAAGGTTTTTTGTGCGTTTTCGAGCTTCAGTCACAAAAAATGATCATAAAACCGTTTATTTCACATTTTACATACAGTCACTAGGAGTTGACTCTATGTAAGTACCTACTAGGGAAAATTTGGTAAAAAGTTCCAGTCATACAGCATGTCTATAAGGGGGAATTTCCAAAGAAATATTCGTGGGATTATTGTAAAAAGATTATTTATAGCGAGAAACCATACCACTTTTCGTAAACTTATATAGTTCTTTAGAGGTTTTAGCCATTTTTACCGATTTTTGACCCGTATAAGTAAAATTTGCGGGAAACGGCACGAGTACACCCGAGCGGTGAAAGGCAGTACGTGAGTACACCCAGAAAGAAAGTACGTGAGCACACCCGCAGTGCATGAGTACACCCATGAAAGGATGTTAACTTCAACCTCAACCATATTTATTTTTTGTAACAACAATTGTCGTTTTTAGCGAATTTTCGAAGAAAAGGAAGCTATTGTTCTCGGTCCAAAATTTTTAAAACTCGAATTTCCTAAAGATTTTTATACCAAAATCCGTTTCAGACCATCCTGAATTCACTGCCGAAAGACACCAAAAATTATATGTATATATATATATTTATATATATATTTATATATATATTTACATATATATTTATATATTTATATATGTATGTGTCATTCCAGACGATAACTCTCGAAAGAATTGAGATAAAAAGTTCAAATTTGCACGAAAAATCTGTCTTGGCAATCGACAGGCTAAGTTCGAAGATGGGCAGAGTCGGGTCACTCTAAGGGGGAGTTTTGGGGAGTTTTAGGGGGGGGAAATTACCCATAAATTCCCAAAATGAAAAAGTCTGACAAGTGACACCTCATTTTAAAGGTTTTTGTACGCTGAACACGATGGTGAAATCAGAATTGCGATGTCTCATTCCATTCTCAAACTGGAACACTTTGAAGATGAAGGAACGTGGTTATTTCTTGAGATGTTCTTCCTGGTTCGTCTGCTCTAATCTGATAACGGAATGGGATATCGCAATTCTGACTTCACCATCGTGTTCAGCGTTGGAAAATCTACAAACCGAGGTGTTACTCGGCAAAAAATGGAACAAAAAAATTTGTTACGTATCCATTACCTACTCTTCTGGTATTCAAAACATTTTTGATTTCCCCCTCCCCATCCTTCCACCGCAAATTTTACTTTGCGTAAAACTACTCCTGTTTTAATTTTGTATGGTATCAAGTTGGGAAAACATTGGCCGAAAATTAATTTTCAGAAAATTTTAGGCGGAGGAGGAAGATGCCGAAAACTTCGAAAATTCGCTCTTATAGCCATGCTGCATGACTGTGGTTTTTTTTTTGGTTTTTGGTGCTGACGTGCACAAATGTCCACAACAAAGGAGCAAACACGACATGAATATGTTGTCGTATTTAGGTTCGTTGAAATGATGAGGTTGTTCGATGCAGCATCGGATTTCAATGATTCGTTGACTTCTGTTTATGAACTGCCGTACTTGAATAATTGTAAAGGGAATGTTTGTATTCGGCTTCCTACAAGACAAACTCGACTAAATCAACATGCCATGACTTGAGTTATTACATTCAGGCTGAAAGTTGTGATGCAATATAGTGGGGCGAGTGAAATTTTAAGATTCACTAAGCACTGCGTATGGATATTAGGTTTGTTCACAGTGACCATCTGAGGGTTATCTGACTGTATGAAACGCGTTGAGCCGTTCACAGTAATTCTTGGACTCGTTTCTGACTGTTTAGTATCCATGACCAGCAGTGACTTCTGACATTCCAGTCCACAGGAATCAGGCAGACGCGATCTGGCCATGCATTGCCTTCTCGATCCAACCGTTATCGGATGTTTCTCAAATGCTTATCAAGAGGTATTGGATCATGCATGTTTTCTTACAGAAGGTTTGTTCACAATGACCGTTTGACTGTTATCTCACCATGAGAAAGGCGTTGGGCTGTTCTCAGAGATTCTTGGATTTGTTTCTGGCTACAGTATCCATGACCGGCTGTTTACCGTGTTTTCCTAACTGTCCAAACCCAGTTTTCTGATTGTCATTCCAGTCCGCAATCGGTTGGACGAGAACTGGCCATACACTGCCTTCTCAATTGCCAGCCATTGCCGGACCCTTCTCAAATGCTCATCAAGATGGTATTATTGGTTCATTGAGGGTTTGTTCGCATTGACCATTTGACTGTTATCTGACCATCAGGAAGGCGTTGGGCCGCTCTCAGTGGTTCTTGGACTCGTTTCTCACTGGATAGTATCCATGACCGACTGTTGGCAGTGTTTTCTGACTATCCGAAACCAGTTTTCTGATCATCATTCCAGTCCACAGAAAACCGAGTGGATGAGAACTGGCTATGAGTTGCCTTCTCGATTCCCATCCATTATCAAATCTTTCTCAAATGCTTATCAAGATGGTATTGGATCGTGAATGGTTTCTTACCACAGGTTTGTTCGCCGTCACCATTTTATTGTTATCTGGCTGTCAGAAAGGTGTTGGGCTGTTCACAGTGATTCTGGGACTTTCCTGACCGTATAGTTTCCATGATCAGCTGTTTGTCTCTTTTCTTTCTTTTTCTCTATCCAGAACCAGTTT
Source organism: Leptopterna dolabrata (assembly GCA_954871275.1). Classification (NCBI taxonomy): domain Eukaryota; kingdom Metazoa; phylum Arthropoda; class Insecta; order Hemiptera; family Miridae; genus Leptopterna; species Leptopterna dolabrata. The sequence goes on along the minus strand of OX940978.1, from coordinate 59,379,176 downwards.
TCTGAGCATCATTCGAGTCCACAGAAAATCGGGTGGACGAGAACTGGTGCACTGCCTTCTCGATTCCCTGCCGTTATCGAACCTTTCTCAAATGCTTATCAAGTGATCAGCACCTTGATTGGTACCAAGTGCCTATCATGTTATAACCTGCAACGTTTTTGTAGGTGGATACATTGTACAGCCACTCTTCCACTCGAAAATTATCAGTCGTGTTATCAACCACTTCACTTTATATGGCAGAAACACGATAGAACACCGGAGTATAAGGTTTGGTTCCATTTTTGTGTGGGAGGTAATTGCATCAAAATGCCAAGTTATTAAATCTGACCAAAATTCATCTGTATTTTTTCAGAATATGGTTAGGTACTTTCAGCGTCAGCGCGTTTTGTAGGTATTTAGTAGTTATATGAATACAGAGATTAGGTACCTACCTCCCCGAGTTTCAGATTGAAACTTCAAAATCGGCTCTCTTCTGTTGTTTCCACAGACTTACAATATTTCGCAAATTAGTATCTTCGGTTTTAGCTTTAGAATGTGTTGTTTGATCTAAAACCTCCATTAGAAGTGTTCGTCGAACGCGAGTTATTGCGAAACGAGTTATTTCAGGCTGTTATATCACTGAGGCCCGGATTGCCCCTCTAAAACTCCAGATATGACCGGGGACACCCGGAGTTAGTGAATACGGGCGACTCTGGCTCCGGTCAACTGTATCTTCTCTCAGATCGGCCAATATCAGATATGTAGCCCCAATCCGGCAAACCCTTGCTCTCTGAAGACTGCAACATTGCACTGGAAGTCTGCCTGCCACACAGCACACCTAATATAAATTTGGGAACATTGTTCTATTCAAATTTTGTTTTGAAGACTTGGAGGAGAACACATATTACCCAGTGTATCTAATAAATGCACCACTAACCGTTATTTTTATACGAGAATATATTATCTTACATTTTTCTCTCGTTTAGGTTATGGCTCATGTACTGTTTGAAATTTTCTCAGGCCGCAGGATGGATGCCCGTCACCGAGAAATGATTCACATCAACATCGCGATGCTTGTCGAGAAAACGGAAAATATCAACCTTGTCATAGACGAGCTTGTTCATAAAAACGCCATCACCGAGAGCCTAGCTCAACGGATTAAAGTGAGTAGAGTAACATCACTGCCATTCCCCTCCCCTCTCCCTTCGTATCTGTGTATGTGTAACACCAGGGATTCAACTGTTTAATCTTCCATTACATCCGGTTAACCTGTACATAAGCATTCTGATGTGAAAGGGCGAGATTTAGGGCTTGTAATGTACCGAATTGTTGGCGGTCCGTATTTGATGCAGTCATGCATTAGAGCAGGATTGGCCAACCTCTTCGAAGCTGGGCCGGTACATACCACAAATAATTAAATGAATCTGTGAAAAAACATTCTATGTTATATATCAGGAACAGTTCATCATGCAAATGAAAGTCGAGCCAAACCAATACATAGTCTGTAGAGCTGTATTATGAAGCCAAGGGCAAGTTTGGTGTCTTGTTTCCAAAAACTAAGCTTCCAGAAGCTGTAGGGGGGGATCACAATTAATTTTCTTTGAGCAAAGCCTTGGATAGATTAGTTGAACTGTCTAGAATCGCCTGTGTATTGATTGGACGGCCTGGACAGCCTTCGTCATCCATCCAAAATCCCAAAGTACAGATTATTTGAAATGTGTAGATTTGCCTGTGTGTAGGTTAGTTGATGCGGATGCTCGCATCTCAAAAAAGGGATAACATTAGGGGTGGGTAGTTCCAGATGAAACTACTCATGAAGAATTAACTCCGCCAACTCAACTACTATAATAAACACTCCCCGTTCTCGCCTGTTCGTTCTACGCTCAAACCAAGTCGATGACTTATCTCTCTCTCCTCTCACGCCTCCTTACCTTTTACCTAAAAAGATCCCAGATTGGTGGAACCGGTAAGGTGATAACCTACCTCGAGTGGCAACCACTGGGCAAATCCCTCTAGCGCCTTTAGTGGTGGTAACCTCCCTGGCTTTGCTACAGGTGTCAACGTTTTAGACGCTAGATCCAGACTGTCGTTTCCATACCTCACCACTACCCTCTAATCTCTTCAAACCACCACAAATGGTCAGTAGCCCTTCGTGTTTGTCCAACTTATATTGTAATTCTTATTCCCTCCAGAGAGACGATGATCCGGCCGTTAGAGCAAAAACTCTGTATTGCAGTCTTCCTAAGAAAGGGAGTCCTGATGCGTTCCGGTGCCTTATGGAAACCTTCCACGAAACTGGCAACGAAAATGTGGCCCTCCTATTGAAGGATAATAGGTAAACAAATGTTGATAATTGTATATTATGTAGTAGGTACAGCCGTTGTGTGTTTTTTGAACCTTCAACTCACAATGACTCAGTTATTCTCAATATTTTTGTAGGGTTTTATCCTTTCGTCACGTCAGGACTACCAGTAATAATGAATTCATTTATTTGGATTAATTAGATATTATATTGTTGTGATGGATGTGTTTGCAGGTTGTGCAATCAGTCCCCTACGGAAGGGATGTCCCCCTCCGATGAGGACGAAATCTATGAAGAGGTATGTTATTTTCGAGAATGAAATCCCTAATTTTTCGAAATTGTGTTCACCATTGTTTTTGTGTCTAATAATAGTTTATTGTTTATACAATCCTTATTTTTTCTCTTAATTTTGCTAGTTAAGACTCGTGGTTGTATCAGATTCTCAACTGTTGCTGCTGTGTTGGGTATTGAACCTTACCTACACCTACCTAAAGACTCATTAAGTAGGATGGTTCAATATCAATATTATTAATGAGCCGCTAGGTATCTCTAGTTCTGATCCTGTTTAGTTCACTGATAACGTTGAAGATTGTGCCAATGGATCAGGGTTCTTATTTCCTAATAGTACAAGGCCGGTCCGTCACTGGAAGCTGTACTGAGTGACTAGGCGTATTCGTCTGTACACAAGTGACATTGCGGTAAAGCACATTAAGTGGCCTCGGCTGCACGCGACTTGAGCGGTGGACTTTGGGCGATACCAAGCGACGAGCGATGGATCCCGTTCTCGGATGTGATTGGTCGCGTTTTCAAGCGATCTCAGCTTCCCATTCCCCCCCCCCCCCCCCATCCAGTCCCTTCACAACCCAGCACTTCATTTCCACGGAATTCCTCTGCTAGACTACGCATGTTTAGTTGCCTCTAATGGAGGACCCCAGTCGCCTCGTGTCGCTTCCTCAAAGTCGCCTCTCATCGCCTGATCGCTCGGTATCACTTCCAGCGGAGGACCGGCATGATCCCCTACACACCTGTAAACTTGATGATATGGCAAGCCCCCTGAAAATCTTATTAGGGAACATTATCTAATGTCAATTTACTTGCAGTAAGTATATGTGTATAAACACGAATTATAGTACTGGTACGTACTATAATTCGTAATATTATTCATAGAAATCATAAATAATTATGATGATTAATATAATATCTAACCCAGGGAAGGGGAAGGTTCAGCAGGTAGTCAGTTCTGTGACAAGCAAGCAGCTGTCTGTAGCCCTTTGGAACTTATACGCCGATCCAAAATCCCGACTATGGGTCCTTTCCTACCTTACCCATTCACGCTCACAGCCTCCTTGTTTTTGCCGTCATGATACCTTTTCTTAAAAGCTCAGTGTATAAACCAGAATCAGGCGACTAAATAAGCAAATGACATACAAGGAACTAGAAGGCTCAGTTTCAGACTTGTGTCAGATGATTGAGTTCGAATCCCTCAAAATTCAAGAAATTTGTTCGCACTCGTGCTTTTTTCTTTGTTTGTGTCGAGTTTTTTCTTTTCTTTTTCGTTCCTTTAAATTTTGCCTGTGCTCTTTTGTTACAGAGATATCGGATGAAATCTACCCCACGCGGTGGCGTACTTCTAATTAATGTTTTTGACCATGACGACGATTATTTGCCGACAAGGGACGGCTCACTAAAAGACATAATGGACTTGAAGGATTTCTGGGACAGAATGGGGTTCTGTGTCGAGGTGGAAGACAAAGGAACGAGGAAAGTGAGTTAAATTTGGCGTTTTTAATAGTTTCAAGAATATGAATATACTTGATGGCATTTTGTGTTAAGTTCGAATGAAAATATAAGGCCCGAGGAGCTGCAAGTAATTCAACAGTATTTTAGTAGAAAGTTTAAAGAATCAGGAACAAATTTATAAAGGATTGAACCAATTTTCCAATGTTGGTATCAGACTTGTGACAGAGTGAGAGAGAGTGACGGTGGGCTCTCGAGAGTCCCCCTCCTAGACCAACGAGATTGTTACCAGTTAAGAAAGGATTATAGATTACGCTTCCACCAAACGACCCCATCTCCACCGGAAAAAATAAACGACTCGAGAACAGCCACCGTCACGGACTGGAAATGTCATATCCACCATCTGTTGGTGAAATGCCTTTTCAGCTACTTTATTTCTATTTTCCAAGATAAGCGTTTGTTATGATTGAAAAATTGGGTAAGAAGAGATGGGAGAATGCCTGTTATAGGCAGGGGTTGGAACAGTTCCTTGAATAGGCGTTGCTGGGCAGGGAGCATAAGGACAGGACATCATTAGAGTTGGTGCTGAGGGTTAATAACAGATGAAGCGATCTGGGGCCCATTCCTGAAGACTCTTCAACTTTTCGCTTTGCAATACTTCACTTGTACTCTTCGCTTTGCGAATTATGAAAACCAGGAGAACTTACTGTTCCTAAAGACTTAGCGCTCCCACTCTGCAGTTCTTCTCAAAGAGTGTTCTGGACCTTTGTTTTGTGGAGTAACCTCCAATAACTGTTACAGTTCATCATTTTTGTTTCCGATCGTTTTCTCCCGGTTTCATCAAGTTTTCGGCTGTTTTCCGTCTTTCTTTTCAGTCTCATCACCAGTAAGATCTATTCAATTTTCCCGAATTAAGGCCCAATTTCACCAAAAACTCACTAATCGTGATTAAGCTAATCAAGAGTTGAGTTAACCGAACCCTGTAATCGTGATTAACGTCGTTTGGATTCCACCATGCAAGTCATGGTTCCCACCAATCTTGGTTACGCTAACCACAATTTACTTCACTAAACACGGTTAACGCCCCCATGGATGCTATATGTTCCGTATCAACAAGGCAGTGGTGTAATGAGGTTATAACAAAACCAGGTTATTTAGTGCTGTCAAGACTCAATCGCCTGTCATTGTAGTGTTTGTTTTCTATGCCATTTCCATTATCATGAGTGATAGCAATAATAATGAACCCAGAAAAAAGGGAGGGGGATCCAGCTTTCGACGTGTCGAATGAAAATTTACTTGTACAGCTCCTAAAAAAATACTACAATGTTGAGTGCAAGAAAACTGTGAATATGCGACGAATTCAACTCTCTACTCAGAATTACTCTTCTATCTTTTACTTACCTACTAAAATGAACTTATGATTGAGAAATTAAGTCAATTAAAAAGATTTTATTACAATACAACGTGAAAACTCAAATTCGCCTTTCATTATTTTTCCTCTCCATTTCCATGTGGTTGTCTTACCAATCTGAAAAGAAATAGTGATAATAGGTAAATAGAACAATTACTCAGCACTTACAAAAATACATTATGGTTTTCATTATACAAATAGGTACGTTCCAGTATTGCCGAATTGATACATAAATACTAAAAATTCCCGTGGCTTGATAATATATATTTCCAAAATGTTTTGGGTGTAATGATTAAAGATAAAAAAGATTTGCAAAGAATAACCTCGTTATGAAAAGCATTACTTTCTATCCCTCTAGATACTGTTGCACCTACTTCAAAAATGTTACTTACAGATTACTGTTATTCATTATGATCAATATGAAAAAAAAAACAATTGCATATAGAAGTCCAGTCTAGTATAAGTGCGCACCTAAATATTTCAAAGTTGTCATCTCAAGCACCTACGTGCACACTAACTTGTAATAGGTGCCTTGTTACACATACGAAAATAATATACAGTTACATGTACATTATTTTCTATTAATGTACTACATGTAACTTACCTGAGTCATGTGTTCTAGACGGCCTTCTATTTGTTCCAGTACGCTGAGGACAGTTGTTTTGATAGTCGGTACCGCATTGAAAAGTCGATGAAATCTTCACTCCTTTCCCTTATCTATTTAGGAGGGTCGACGATTATCATCTACATCTTGGAATGATAATTCGAAAGCACGCACTAATGCGTGAGGCATCGTAGGTATATAATATCGAAATCACTATACCAGCAAGCACTGTGTATCTGACGTAGGGTTTCGTTGCATGATAAACCAAAATGGTTGTCTAATTGTGGTTAAGAACGCTAATCGACCAAAATCGGCTGATTAGTTCTTAATCATCGTTAATGGTTAATCGAGTGTGGTGGAATCGAACAGTTCTGTTGACCATGATTAAGCAACGTAGTAAATCGTGATTAGGATCGTCTAACCGTGATTAAAAATGTTGGTGAAATCGGCCCTAAGTAGTTTAATACGACAGAGATGTATTGTAGAAAAAAAATGTGGAGCAGCAATGTGGAGCTTTGATTCATCTTTTAAGAATGCGGACGATGAAGGGGCGAGCATGTCAATATCCTCACCTTCATCCGCTGACGAGAAGTATCGGAAAATTTCAATTATTGAAAAAATTAGGTAGGTAGTCACTTTTTATCCACTAACAACAACAACCTGTCGATTACTAACCTTTCTTTCCTCCCAAATGGAGCTAACTTCGATGATATTTTTGATGCTTGCCCTCACACTAATTGGACCACCTTTAGACCTTATCGAAACATTGAATTCTCTTCTTTTTATTGGCATTTCAAAATATTGAGTTGAACGCAGAAATAAAACCTAAAAACCGATTAGAAAAGTATGTCGTTCTACCACAGAGTCACTTCGGACTCTGCAGAGATATTTTAAACTCTTCATGTGGAACGCAGACTCTTCACTTCGCACTTTGCACCTTTGGGAACAGAACTGTTGAGATTAGGGTAAAACTCTGCACTACACTGCATTTCAGTCTTCCTCTCCAAATTAAGAGCCTTAGGAACGAAAAATCCTCCGCAAAGTGCAGAGTGTGGATTTGAAGAGCGAAGAGTGAAATTCTTTAGGAAAGGGCCCCTGCTCACCTCAGTACCCCTCATTTTCCAGGACATCGAGGAGGCCGTTATAAAATGGAAGAATCAAGAAAGTTTGACCAAAGTTGACTGCGGGATCATCATGATCATGGCTCACGGGAGAGAAGTTACACCGGACTCCGGGACAGTACTCATCGACACGAGGGATAAGCAAACCATCAGCTCCGAATGGCTGGTCAAGCAGATGAATTCGAGCGATGCGTTTCGGCTGCACGGGAAACCCAAGTTGATCTTCATCCTCACTTGCAGGTAGTAGCACACTACTATATTACAGTCAACATTGATTGCATCTTTTTACTTATTATAAGAGTTCGTATCCAAACTGTATAAAATTTTTCAAAAATACTTGCAACACACCATGAGGGGAACCCTAGTATTGGTTTATTATTTTCAATAATGAACCATTGGAATCGAGCATGAAAAAAAAAAATTCTAACCCCCCCCTCAAAATTTGATGGTTTACGTTTCAAGGTATGTGGAATCCAAAACCGCAATAAAAATATTTCTGTCTGTCCGCCGGACGCCGTACGGGCCACTTTTGTTAGTTACCATTAAAAGAAATCGATGAAATTCGGATTATAGGTCCCGTTCGGGGTCTAGTTGGTCCTCGAAGCTCGACGTTACTGTCAGTCATCTCTAAGGGGTTCAAAATAGGGGTTGAAATTTTCAAAACGCCGTAGCTCGAAAACTTTTGATGGAAGGGTATGGTTTTTTTTACGTTATTAAATTTGTCTTGAGCTAAACAATTTTTTGAGACCACCCGGAGCATTGTACGACCAGCCGTTCGTGTGCACCAAAAAGCTTCGTCAACACGATCGTGAATCAAACGGTATAAATCCGGCCGGGATATCATCACTAGGGAGCACCTGATTATAATCAAGGATGGCTGTATGAAGTCGAGTTGGTTGTTTTGCGATATTATTTCATTTGATAAGTGATGGACTATTGGATTTTGTTGGTAGGTACTTGTGAAACTTGAACAAACGTTGAAGTATTATTGATGGGTAAATTACTACACAATGGCAAATTATTACACAATGGTAAATTATTACACAACGGCTCATCTATTCAGAAGGGGCAGGATTTTGTTGATAGGTACTTTTGCAACTTGAACAACCGTTGAAGTATTATTGATGGGTAAATTATTACACAATGGCAAATTATTTCACAGACAACAGTGTGCCAACTTTTCTCGCTTTGCACAGTTCAGCATGACGTGGAAATTAGCTTCAGTGACTGCCCAATCAAGGTTCTGAGGATTGTGCTCGCTGCTTGGGTGTAATCCTGGATAAGAAGCTAACCTGGAGGAAACATGCAGAGAGGCTAACTGCTAGTGGAGAGGCATGGCTTAGGCTTCTCAAGCGACTGGCTGGAGTGTCTTGGAAACCTCTTGGTGCGATGATCTATGTCGTGATATCCTCTCAGACTATCACTCCATGTACAATATTAAAGGCCTCGCAAATAAACCAAGGAATGAAGTGGTGGGCGTGACCTGGCTCAGGTAGTACGACGGGATTTCCTACTATCCCTCAACTGACGTTGATTGACGGGAGGAGGGTGGACAAAGCCCTATATGAACTCGCTTTTCTCGCCTGTTACTTGATTCTACGGTCTCCTTAAGTCGCAGACTTATCTCTCCCTCTCCCTCGCTCACTCCTAAAAGATCCCAGACTGGTATACTCCACTGGGCATAACCAGATGCCTTCTCATCTAACCTCAAACCACAACAATATACAAAACCTTTATCAGACCAGTCATTGAATATGGGTCTGAATTACTCTCCGTAGCCTGTACCAGGACTTGTACCTTGCTTGATAAGTTTCAAAACAAAGCCTTGCGGTGTATAACAGGAGCAGCCAAGTCCACTCCTGTTATTGCAATGGAAGCTCAAACAGGTATTGAGCCACTTGACCTGCCCAGAGAGGCCGAACTGCATACCTGTTCAACATTGGTGGGACTATCGGCAGCCACAAACGAGACTCAAGTTCAAATGACCTTTCTGACATCAGCCACAAATCTCTGAGGTGAGATCTGATACAGACAGCCTGTTCTGTATCGTTCTGGAACCATTTACAAGAACGTCATCAGCAGACCTGAACTTGCCAATCCCTAAATGTAGCGTAACTATTGGACTACAGGGTTTTTTTTTTTTTTTTTTTTTTTTTAAATAAATGGGACGGGTACCGAGCCCCTTGTCAATGAGACCTAAGAGATCTGACATCTGTCCCTGTTTTCATTTAAGAACCCGGTTGATGGCCTCTTCTCTCACAAAGTGGAGGAGGCTTACGGGTGATTCTCCGGCAACATCGGTGGTGTTAATGAACCCCTTCCCGAAGTGTCGGAATCGTGTTGATGCTACAGCAGGGCACTCACATAGGATGTGCTCTGCTGTTTCCACTGCCTCAGTACAGAGGCGGCAGATATCAGTACTGGCTTTGCCAATGTTTTTAAGGTGGTACCTTAGAGGGCAGTGGCCAGTGAGTAGACCGACGATGGTACGAAGGTCTTTGCGCCTCATTGATAGGAGGGCTTGAGCCCGCTTTTTGGAAAAGCTTATCAGCCGCTTCGATTGTCGCAGCCCAGGGGTGTTGCTCCAGTGAGCGGCCCTTTGTTCGTCTTCCCATTTTTTCACTTGTAGAGCAATGAAGCTCCTGGTGATCCCGAGCTGTGGTTCGGGACCATATGGGATGGACTCCGATGCCTTTTTAGCAAGGCGATCAGCGTTCTCGTTGCCCTTGATTCCCTCATGGCCGGGCACCCATAGCAGCGCGAGTTTGTTGCCACGGGCAGCCCCCTCAAGGGAAGTCAGGCAACTCCAGGTCAGCTTAGATGTTATAGAAAAGGACGAAATGGCCTTTAAAGCTGCCTGGCTGTCAGATAGGATGTAGATCCTTGCTCCTTTGAGTCTTTTCCTGGCAACCTCTTGCGCACAAATTTCTATAGCATGGGTTTCTGCTTGGTAGATAGTGGCTGCGCTGCCAAGGGGCTTGGCCAACCTAAAGTTCGGCCCATGTACCCCGAGCCCAGCCCTACCCCCCATCACAGACCCGTCTGTATACCAGACTAATGAGCCTGGTTCAAATTGAGGCAGGCCTCTTTTCCAGGTCTGGCGATCATTTATAATGACCTTAAAAGGAAGGTCGAAGTTCTTTCTTTCCAACATGAAATCGGGAACTGACCGAGTCACTGGGTCTGTCCTGATAGTATCCAGTATACTCAGATGACTCTCTCTGTGTACAGGCGTCTTGATCCTCCCCAACTGCTGCATTCTTGATGCCTGGACTACAGGTTGGAAAGAATGATGCCAGTAGGGAAGAAATGCGAGCCTTTTCCCTCGAGACCATTGCACTACATTACCCAGCAAACTCCTGGATTCACATCTATACAGTTTGTTCCACTGACTGAAGCAGAAAGAAGGCTGGTGCAGGTTTTTATTTGCCTGGACTGTTCGAGGGTTCTCCCCCCCCCCCCCCCCCCCCGAGCCATTCAGCCACAAATTTCGATGTTGAAGTAAGCGCGATCTTAGAGGGAGCCGTAAGGCTTCACACATCACCAGCAGAGATTGGGTGGGCTGCCTTCTTCATAGACTCGCAGGCAGCACCTTGATCACCAAAGGATGGACAGTTGCTCTACAGTGGATTCCATCCCACTGTGGTGTAAAAGGAAATGAAGCTTCAGACGTACTGGCAAAGAGAGGAAGCGAGTTACCATCTACCAAGGAACCAGCCATACATAGCCAGGCCATGACTGAAACCCAAAGCAAAGTAACAGAAACCGTGGCTGAGCGATATAGAAGAGGAGCTGAGAGAAAGCAATGGGGTCCACTGCTCACGCAGCCGATCGTCGAGACTTGTTACGAAATTTTGCATGATGACGGGTCATGATTTTTTGCAGAGCCACTTACACCGTATTGGCGTGACTGCTACCCCGACATGCCCGCTCTGCGACACTAATTCTGTAGTGGACGCTGGGCACCGTAACCAGTGCCCTATATTAATACAGTTTTGACTTGACGACGATTCCGTTTGGAAAAAAAGAAATAACCTATACTGGCCTGCTAGGAAGGAAATGGCCATGCGGCCTCCAACTGGCGAAGGATTTTTTTTTTAAATTCTCACATTTTCTCCTAATTGGATGATCCGTTTGGTGAACAACAACCTTGTACCTATCAACAAAATCCAAACTAACATACCTTTCTTCAAATAAAATATCACGGAACAACAAACTCGATCAACCACGCTCTATTGATTGAACAGTTGAACCACAAGCTGAACAGCAAACGATCCCTAGCAATGATAATATAGGCTGGCGTGTGATTCTCATTCATGTTGATGGCTGGACGTACAATGCTCCGGGTGGTCCCAAAAACCCTCAAGTTCGGAGTTGATTCAAAAATTAATAAAAAACCATACCATTCTAATGAACGTTTTAGAACTACAGCATGTTGAAGATTTCCTGAAATCCTACACATAGGCCTATAACCATTTTATGATCTCAGTTTTTTTTTTTTTCATGCTAACATAGGTGAATGGTAAGATACATAATATCAATAATTACTATTATAATATAATTCAAATATAATGAAATTCATATAGTATGATATAATAATATTAATATAATTTGTCATTATGTTGGTTTTGTTCTTATAAATCACAATTTCTGATTACATATTGTTTATTTTATAAGACATCACTCGGATTGGGTGAAAGGATCTCTCACCTGTGAGTGGGAGTTCAAAACTTTAACATTCACAGTAGCGTGTGAGTTTTTGCCTAATTTCTGGCGTGTGGGCGTTATGGCTTTGGTGACGTCATGAGGGCCTCTGTGGCCTGTTAACTATTGGTCTCATTGATAAACGGTTGAATAAACGGTAATACAACAGTTAAATTATTACTAATAAGTAACTAAGTGGACATTGTTGTCACAGTACGCGAACTGCACTTGCGTGGCTGGTTTGAAGCAGAACAATGGTGCAGTGGTACTGCCAGCCAGCATGAAACTAACATGACACAACTAACATGAAACTGTTCCCTACTGATGATCGTGATAACAGTAATCCGGACAAACCCTTCATCCTTGGCCACGAGAAGGACTGAAGTGGATATACGTTGGCGACACTGTGACACATTGGTGCCATAACAAGAATTCAAACTGTTTTTTATTATGACGAGGGATGAATAATTATTTAATCTTATAAGACTCCATCCACCCTGTATAATTAATTAGTTCAATAGGCAATTAATTCTATTGTCCCGTACTGTTTGCAGAGGCGACCGAACTGACCAGGGTTTGGACTTGTACCGGCTCAACGAGTTCATCAACGCCACCCCACAAACGCATGCTGGCCGGGTATTCATTGACCCCTTTGGCAATAATGGAAATTTTGATGGATCTACAGCAATTTCTCCCTTCATAAGCGACATCCTGCTGATTTACCCTTGTGCCCCTGGTAAGCAAGGTTTTTACCTCCCAGATAGCATAATTATTCCGGCAGTAGAATTAACCAGGTTTATACAGTGTAAAACCTTGTAGGTCACATTCATCGTAATTTTCTCTTGTTTCGTTGAGGCCTAATTTCTCGTGCGTAACATGTGCCCTCTTACGTTGCCAACTTCAGTGTACCTGAGACAATTTAACGCATAACTTACCTAATCTATCTTCCTCAGATCACTGTTTCAAGTTTGTAAGTGGAAACTTGGAAGCGAAGACAGGCAGTTGGGTTCTTCACATATTTGGCTCTGATGTGGATACGCGTAATATTTAATTTATTTTGTTCTCACTGCCGACGCACGTCGCTGTTTTTAGCAAGAAGCTACTAACTTTTATGTCACCTGACAAAAGAACACGAGAACAATTTTTGTACCTGTTTTAATCGATTTATATGCCCAATTGGACGCTACCACATGCCGGTTCATTCATGTGTGCACTAACCGAACTGCACAGCATTGCCTTGAAATCACTGCATTGTATGAGATTAATTGAACTTTGTTATACTTCTGTTTGGGGTAGCCGCATGTTTTTCAGATCATTGTCGCACAATAACTTTTCTAGAAGATAAGGTCTACAGATGATTAATTAATGCCATTAAGTTTGTAGAGAGTATGAAACGATCTCAAGTTATCGTACTTTTTGTCCTTGAGTGTGACCTTGTGTTAGATTTAATACAAGGGTCCAGTAAGGAGGGACTGTTGTATAATTCCTTCCCTGCACAGAAGTGGAGGCTCGTTGTGCAGAACATGGCCTATCGCAGAGGCCAGCATACAGACTCGATAATTGCGCATAATATTTATTTAATTTGACGTGATGGTTGCAGTTTGGCATTTTGTTCTTCGCGATAACTAATAGTTACAACTGGCGGTTACCTGTTTAGTTAATATTGAAAGGAGAGCAACTCACTTTTTGTAAAGTAGTTGTTAGGTGTGTTCATGCTGTCTTCACTGAGCAGTTGAGAGCAGAGCATGAACTGAACATATTTGAGCTGGGACAACACTGAATGAGTTAGGTATAGCAAATATCTTGGAGTTTACTCAGTGAGCAGCTTGAACACCGTACAAAGTTTCCCCCAAATTTACTTTGAGGCGTCACAGACAGTCCTTTCTTACTCCACTCACTCCTCATTGGTAATTTATTTTACTCAGAACAGTATGATTCATAGAGTGTAGGGTAGTGGAAGCGGAGATGGAAGGAGCTGGCTACAAGGGAAAAGGTCCATGGTCTCCTACCAGGTGTCCAAAAAATACACTGGAGAATCTCTCTTTAATAGTGGTAGATGGATTGGGAAAAAATCTCGCATATATGTGGACAGCATTTTTCAGTAATCCAAGAAAATGGCTCTAGTGAAAGACAGTTTTTGAATGAGGTGCGTAATTACAGTGTAGCCTTCATTGGCTCCCTTGGAGCTCGTGCAAAGCATCTTGGGTAAGTTCACAGGGGTACAGCCGTTGGGCACCCGGCCTCTCAAAACAGCACTCGTAGTCCTGGTTGCCCTCGGCACCTCGTTTGCTGTGGGCACCCGGTGTAAGTGAAAGTGGAACGGACCCCGTGCGTGACCTTTGGCTTCCGGCACCCAGGCAGATTCAAAACAGACATCAACGGGTCTTATCACTTCAACGCGTTGAGTTCGTCAGGTTCGCTAAAACGATGGTCTGCGCAGGAGATGTTTTTGTGGCTGGTGGGTCGAGAAGTGGCCACAACGTTTGTTTCCACAATGGGTTCCGATTCACGTACCAAAAACAACTGAAATGTGATGAGTTGAGGTGGATTTGTCCGGGACGAAGGCATTTCAAGTGTACTTGCTATTTAAGAACCAAAGATGGGGTGGTAGTTTTCACTCAAGATAACGGGTGACATTTTGGTCGTTATGCTGAGGGCGGCAGTCAAACGTAGAGCCGATGACGATATCTCCACAGCCCCTCGAAAGGTAGGCTTAGGTAGTTATTTTACTCTATTTACTCGACTACTTTATTTAGTAGTAGATAAGAGGGGTGCCGAGCGAAATCCGGGTGCCGAGGGTAAAAGTCAGTTTTCTTATAATATGGGTGCCCAACGCAACTTGGGTGCCGAGAGTAAAACTCAGTTTTGACTGAGGCCGGGTGCCGAGAGCAACAGTTTTCAGGGCCCGGGTGCCGAACGGCTTTCCCCGGGTCCACAGCCCTTCTCCCGTCACCTCGTCCTCTTTGCTTCCTTCAGCCTATCTCAATGGATCACACCGAAAGTTTCGTTGTAATATTTATCATCTCTTGCTCTTTCTATAGCCCTGAGAGGTAGGGGTACGCTGGAAATTTGAACAGCCGTTTAAAAGAGGCAGTGACACAGGTGGGTTTAGTTCACAGTTTTGCCACAGGTGGGTTTAGTTCACAGTTCTGCCACATTGATGGGTCAGACTTTGACTCCACATCCTATAAATCTTCTTTCCCATTGTTTACAGGAAACGCGTCGTCGAGAGACCCACAAAACGGTTCGTGGTTCGTTCAAACGATGATCGACGTCTTCAAAAGAAAGGCGCACAAAGACGATGTGGAGACAATGCTGAAAGAGGTCGGTGGCATCAAGAGCAGTAGCTGTGTAATTAAGCGTTGTAGCTGTGCATTGTCAATTATTAACGTTTTGTTGTTCGCAATCCACCAGATGGACCGCATCCTCGTGAAAAAGAGGCGAGACGGCATCCACGACTCCTTCCAAGTGATCTGTACTACGAGCCGAGGTTTCAAACGGAAGCTGTTCCTCAACCCCCGGGCTTCATTCTCAAACGGCAATTCCTAACTCCTACCGGTTCTTCAGTCGACGTCTATATTACGGTTTATTTATATTTTTTACTTTGTTGTTATCCTCAGGACGTTCTTAATAGTTGACTCGGGTAGGTTTGAAATAACGTTAAGAACACGAGGTTTTCGATAGTTTACTATTCACGTTGCTAATTACGGAAGACGTTTAACTGTTTGCTGAGACCCGTGCGTTTCCTCGCACAAATTCTTGTTTCGGACAAAACAACGCAGGTTGTAAAAAAACACGTTTGCTCATAACGCATTTATTCTGATGATCTCATGGCTACGGACATTCGTTAACGTTCCGAATTACCCCTTTTGGAAATAATTTTAGCCCAGTCATTTGGTGGTTTTCCCGAGGTATAATTGCTGGTTCTCGCCGCTTCTGTACGTTTTTTGGGATGCTGATTCCGAATTTGAAGTTTGCCACTTGGGAAAAGGTCGGGAACGCAGTGACAATCGCAAAAAACCTCAAAATTGTCTGACTTCGGTTTTTGCGTATAACTCAGAAACCTAACGAAAAAAGTCAATACACAGAATTGAAGTAGACCGAATTTCCTACAAATTGCACTACTTATATTCGAAGTTTGATTCAACCATTGAGGAATTCGATCGCTTTGAAAAAGGGCGACTTTTTGGCCCTTTGGAGAAAATTAGAGAAACTCCTTCTTCCACCCTCGATAGCTCCTCCTCAATCACGCGTTTCATCGAAAGGATCAACAGTGAACTACTTATAAGTAGTGCATTATGTAGGAAATTTAGTCGACTTTAATTTTGTACCTGTATGGATTATTATTATTTTTTTTTTTTTTTGGATGCATGATTTTGGAGTTACACCTACGCAGAAAACCGAAAGAAAAATAAAAAATGTTGAGGTTTTTCGCGATTTTTACTGTCATTCCGACTTTTTCCTAGATGCCAAATTTCAAATTCGGATTTCGGCACCCCAAAAAAATGTACAGAACCAGTGAGAAACCTACTGCGCCAATTTTTCCTCGATCGGGAATTTTGGACGCAAGTGACTGGGCTATGTGGTGAAAAAAAGAAAATGACTCCTAAAATGAGATCAGCGTTAGTTCGTAGGTGAAACCGATTCTTGATTGTATTGACGCGTAGGTTTGGCTGCTGCAGGGGGGCTCCGTTGTGACTTGATTCACTTGTCCCGTCTTTCCATGTGAGGGTCGACAGAAACAACTGAATTTTTCCAGACATGTTCCCGCGTCTATCGGTTTGCAATAAATTATTTGTAACCGCCATGCATATCGAAAGAACGATCTTTAATGCGGAGGGTGTGTGCAGGTTGGTCCGCGTGTGGTGTGTGGTCCCATAAATATGAATTTTATCAAAATCCGACAGAACCTTTGCCTGGACGTGTATATTACGTATACAGCTGTGCCCCAGGATAAAGTGCATAACCTAGTAACTTCAGGGATCGATCCTACAACTAATGCGCAACGAAAGGTGTCCCTGTACCAAGTTTTATAGTCTGTATAGTATTTCCATGTTTTTCCACTTGTCACTGAAATGACCTTAATTCCCTCGATTTTCACTGTAAATTCAAAATTGAGGATACCGTTCAAAAGCACGTTAATTTTGCTGTCCTGACGCCAAACCGCAATTTTTGGATTCATTTAAGCTTGAAAAAAAGTAAACATTAAATTTAAAAACACCAAGCGTACTTTAATGTTTTCACTTTTCTCGCGATCAGCTTGATTTTGAACTTGTTTCGAGTATCGCGTTATTGAAGACTGTGGCCTCATCGAACTCTGCACTGATGATTTCAGTACAGAAATCACCGCCGCTCAAAAACTACCTCATAGCCGTCATGGATGACCATCCGGTGCTCGGATTTTGTCAACATGACTGAATAACGAACCGATTTTTTGGTTTATTATTTTCAATAATGAACCTTTGGAATCAAGCATACAACCAAAAAAAAAAAAAAAAAATCCCCCCCCCCCCACAAAATTTGGTGTTTTCCGTTTCAAGGTATGTAGAATCAGAAAATGCAATAAATTTCTGTCTGTACGCTTTGCTTCGCACTTTCTTTAGTTGCCTTGAACTAGAATTGATGAAATTTGATTTCTAGGTCCCATTTGGGGTCTTGTTGGTCCGCGAAGCTCGGCGTTTAATCAGAAAATGTTTTAAATCAGCCACTAAAAATCGTAGCTAGTTTGAAAATCAGCCTAAAAAACACTTAATTTTTTACCAAAAATCCAAACTTGACGACTGAAGAGAAAGGAAGTCATGCAGCATAGGTAGTAGTAGGTAGGTACTTGTTTAAACTGCCTTCCAACTCACTACATTATTGTTGTAGATTTCCACAGTTATATAAGTAATAAAAATACCGGTTTGCACAACTTAAGTTTGCCAAGAAATTAAGCAATTTTTTTTCTTTCCAAAAACCACCAAAAATCTAAACTACTTATGGGTAGGTACTCAGCTACGAAAAGCGGTATAAGTGGTAAAAGGCTATTTCAATAAAAATAAAAAAGACAATCCAGGACGCCGTTACCTCAAATTTTTTACGTTTTTAAATAGTTCTTGAACTTGGGAGTTTTTTGAGACCACCCGGAGCATTGTACATCCAGCCGTTCGTTCACAGTAAAGCCCCGAAGTTTGCACCGACAGGCTTCGTCAACATGAGGGTGAATAAAATTGTATACATTCCGCTCAGATATCATTGCTAGGGACGCCGCAATGATCTTGTACCCAGTATTGGGAAGGGAGTTCAATTTGCAAATTAAATTTAATTGAGTTTAATATTGGGGGTTTGTTCGTAGTTTCCAGTGGTTTTAAATGGTTTTCAGTAGATATTTCAATTGGAATTGGATTTCAATCAATCAATCAATTTATTGGAATTTAGTGGTTTTCAGTGGACTGCATGCAATTCAGTACGATGATGAAACTAGGAAATTTGAAGCGGAGAAGAGGAAATTGTCGAAGGTTTATGAATAATTGAATTACTGAATCCCGCGCATTTTTATAAAACTGTAATTCCCGGGCCGGCTCCAGGGGGGGTAGGCATTGACCCACAACACGGTGATCTACACAGAAGGCGCATCTGTACAGGTGAATAATTAAACCGTTTTGTAATCATTTGCAGCGTTTTTTAAAAATCGTAATGTGCCACAAGTCACCCGCAGCATTCATCGATTTCCGCGAATTATCGGAAACGGTGAATCTTTTAATTCACGAGAAAGTCACTCATTTACGCAAACGGAAGAGCGGTTTACCTCACGTGCAAGCATGTGCATGCCATATTTGTAATCACTAAAGTTGACTGAATATTTTTGAAATGTAGAAATAGGTGATGATGTTATTGAAATATATAAGAAGTCTTATCGGGGTGTGAAATTTTGCATAAAGCATTTTGTATTTCTTCTCACACAGAGTTCTGTGACCATTAGGTGTTGCTCAACAGGTTTAGTCCAATCAAAAGATATCTTTCCAAGTTGTAACTATAAGAGTGCTCGCCAATTATTGTATTCCATTTTGTATTAAACAACTCAGGTGCCTGCTTATTATGTTAAATAAGAAACCGTTGTGTATTAATTTGCCGTTTTTATAGTACAAAGTGTAATATTATTCATTTGTTCAACCTTGAGGCTCACCACTCGTAGATTTTTTTGCATTATTAGAGCATTGTGTTCATCCTGACCAAAAGTCAGGTTAGTCGCTCCAACCCTGTCTTTATAGTTGTATTTTAATTGAATTTTTCTAGTTAATTCTCATGTCGTTGATGGACTTATACAGGGTGGCCCATTTATGGCGAACCAGTGGCAATTTCTGCCGTAACAAACCGGAAAATGAGAAACAGATGTCTCGAAATCGAAGCTCTGTTAATTCAGAATGGGGTACTCCTGTGATTCTAAAAGTAAGATGATTTTCGGAATGTTTTAGTTCAAGTAACTGTCCTACATCACAGCCAGGCTCTGTGTGTGTGTGTGTGCACACGCGCGCTTGCATGCATAAAAGCAGTAAGGCATTATAGTATCCATAGGGATCTCGGCGATCAAGGTCTCCACTCATTCTGTCTAACGTTAATTCACCGTTCAAAAGTGGTCAGGTTACGTTAGAGGGTTAATGGAAACTCCAGCTATTATATTTTTAATTTGTCCTCGATATGCTGTGCTTTTTCGTGAAGCTCGAGGAGGCAGTGAATTATCTCTACATTTTTGTCAAACTCCCAATTTCTATTTGCTTCTCTAGTTCTACTTTAAAATTTTCTCGACAAACAGACGTTTTCCGTTAACCCCAAGCACATTATCTCTTCCATTAACCCCAACCAAATTATCTTTTTCGTTAACCCCAAGTGACGTTTTTCGTTAAATGTTCGTTAAAAAATCGTTGTTTCGCTAACAGAAGACGTTATTCGTTGAGCTCAAGCAAATTATCTCTTTCGTTAACCCCAATTGAATTATATCTAAATGCCACCCCGCCTTTTTGTCAAACTCCCAATTTCTGTTTGCTTCTCTAAATCTGAGCAGACGATTTTCGTTAATCCCAAGCAATATACTTTGGGGAAAATAGACTGCAATACCCCATTGTAAAAAAAGCATACTTTTGCCCACATGCAGCATGACCATGTGAGCCAATTTTCGAGCGAATCACAACATTTTAGGTGGTTCATACAAATTTTTGCCAGGTTTAATAATTTTCGAGACGTTTTCTCCTTAGTCAAGGCAGAAATTGCCACTGGTGCACCCTGTACACTCATCATCAAAGTCATTCATTTCTACGGTAGATGGAATGAACGAATTACCTATACCATTTGTTATTCGGTAAATTTATTGATAGGTATTTGGTGCCTGTTTAAAATCTAATGTTCGAAAATTGCAATATAGGGTTCTGTGATACCTAACGCTAAAAATTAGCTATCGATACCTACCTAGCGATAATTCAATTATCGAATTTTTTACGAATGTTGGACTTTTTGCAATAGATACTTATTTTTATGTAAATGTCACCTAGTTTATGTATAATTTTCATCATGTGATTTGTTCCTGGTGTGTGTTCTGGCAATTTTATTATTTTTATTCCTTTTATTGGTACAAGTCTCTGACCCATGTGCCATCATGTTTTATAAAAATACGTTACGTAATTTATAGAACACAGTAAAAATTAAAAAAAGAAGTAGGCAATTAATTCAAATTAAGTAGGTAATAGGAAAAAAATTACAGTTCTTTAGTGCGTTTTACAAAAAAAAACCTTTCTTACAAAAAAACTTTGTAAAAAGTTCTGGCAATCGAGGGTGTAATCAAAGGGATATTATGTACTAGTGCTTCAACTGAAGGCGACCCAGGGTTTCAGTTCTGGTGCCGCCGCCAGGTGCTGGCTAGTTTCAGCTTTGTAACTTCTGTATAGTTTTTACTCCTGAAGGTTCAGTCGTGGCAGATCCTGGAACTAGTATAAATTCACTTCACAATATTGTATAAGTGAAATAATGTTTAAATTGGCTTCGGCTCAGTGAATTAAACAAATGGGACAGAGTTGATTTAAAGTGAGAAGGTGGTGCTCCCTGGCGGAGCCTACATAAGAGCCGTGGTGCAGCCAGTATCCATAGCACTAACAGTATCCATAGCACTCTGTACATCCCATGAGCCCCATGGAAGCTACCATAGCTTGTAGGCTTATCATAGCACCAGACGGAGGCTTATGAACTGAAGCCCCATTGACTCCCGGACAGGCAGTGCAAGCACGCGTACTTGATATCACAATCCAAGTGTTTGCCCCTCGTTGATTGTCAGATGGGTGTCAGTTATACCATTTCATTTATTTTTGCCAGAACTTATTATATTTCCAAGCATGATTAGTCATAGGTATGTGCTATTTTTATTGTCAGTCTTTAGCTTTATAATTTTTCATTCCTTTCTGTTTATAAATTTTTTCCATCAAATCAAACCTTTTCTACTTCAAATCGAACTATTTCAAGGCAATTTTTACTCTTAAGTTTTTAATTTGGTGGCAGAAGTTCCACTCATGCACTATGTAACTAAATGAGCTAATTTTAAAAGAATGTGACTGTTATTTTTGTCCCCTAAAAACTGAAGACATTGTTGCCACTTACACATTTTTTCTTTGACGACTGAAATACGAATTTTTGACTCAGTCACCATTATATACCACTTATGGTTGTTGAATATAGACTGCTGGTGATTGAATACAGATTTTTAGTGGCTTTTAGCTATTTTTGACTCAAAATTCAAATTTGAAAATGTTTCAAAAATTCATGTGCTAAAAAAAGAAAGTTTATTGTGAAAAGAGAACAGGATATTCTCACCATCGATAAAAATATGTACCTACATCAAGGTGATAACAGTTCTAAAGTAAAAACCGAATTTAACCACATGAAATTAAATGTACAAAAAATAAAACCAAACCAGAGGGAATGATAGGCACAAAACAGAAATAAAATGTTGGGTCTCTTTAAAAATTTGCTGTTAAGTGGCGTTTGTCGGGGGAAAGGTTCGAATTGATGGAGAAAAAAAAGCTGTATATTTTCATCTTCACACTAGGTGAAGGATGGGGATCTTGAGGTTCGGTCGATAAATAAAATCAGATGGTTTTAGGCCGACGTTTCGATGTATTTTTACATCATCTTCAGGGCTACAAGAAAGAACCGAAAAAGGAATGTTACACTTAAGACTATACCAAAACAGAAGTAGGTGAAATGCGATACAGATGTAGGGAAATTGCAGTAATTTGCAATACAAACGTTTGTATTGCAAATTACTGCAATTTCCCTACATCTGTATCGCATTTCACCTACTTCTGTTTTGCTATAGTCTTAAGTGTAACATTCCTTTTTCGGTTCTTTCTTGTAGCCCTGAAGATGATGTAAAAATACATCGAAACGTCGGCCTAAACCCATCTGATTTTATTTATCGACCGAACCTCAAGATCCCCATCCTTCACCTAGTCTGAATATCAACGGTCAAAAACCAGAATCTCCTGTTTTTATCTTCACTGTATTTATTTTATTATTGTTTTTCTATTTCGATTACATGTCGTACACATCTTTTAGAAAGTGTTTTTATTCCCCAGCTAACTTGAACCTATTATTCCCATTTGTCTTTAGTTGAAACAACTGAACTCCAGGCTTGGAATAATATGGGTGATTTAGGGCCTAGGTATTTATCAACGTTTGTGGTCCCTGTGGTGGTGCAGGTTGAAATATCTAGTCTCTTGTTCCTTTGATAAATGTAAGCATGGTGTTTCTTCCTCCACGACACGATATTCGGTTGTGAGATACAGAAAACAGGAGTGGGAGTATCAGATCAGAACATTCCCTTCCCGTTTTTCTGCACTGTGACACTACAGGGACCACATAGTTGTTAACAGACTGGTACGAACAATAGCTGACTCGGATGGACCTTGCGACAAATTTGACATTGTTGAACATAAAGGCTCAACGTAAAGACAAACTGTATAATTGGACCGAATCTTAAACAGTGACAACAGACAGAGGACACTGGACTAAAAGCATATTTCCTACTCCCAACCCGACTCCCTGGTATAAAAATGCCATCAGCCATCAATCGCCTTCTCATAGGCCATGGGAACAACTCATCCTTTCGACATCTGATGAGACACAGAGACTCTCCTTACTGCCCAGGCTGCCCCCAACTAAACCAAATCGGCGACATGAACCATTTAAGGCCGGGACACACAAATCCGCACCGCATCATGGCCGTGTGTTGGACAACACACGGATGGAAAGTTACACAAAGGAAGTTCACCAGTAAGTCCCCACCTTTCCGTGCCCGCACCGCATCCGACTAGTTCAGTTTAGTTTTTTGCGGTGTACATCGATGTTCTAAAATATTCGTAAAACTTCGTCTAATTTGCGTATCAAATGAGGCAGCAGCGAGACAAATTCCCCTTCAACCCATCTTTTCTTCCAAGCACTGTGAACCCAATTCTTCTTTGGGGACGAGTGTGCCTCCAACCCTCGTCTTCTTCCTCTGTGCGGGTGCCAAAATACCCAAATCACTAAAAAATTCCTGAAATATCTGCGTCTTGGAGGGCAAATGAATACTGAGCCAGAACCATATGCGCGGCCAACACGAGAAACTGTGTGGCCTTCCACCTCCGTCACCGACACTCGGCCGTGATGCGGAGAGGGCTCGGTACGGGTGTGGAGCGGATATGTGTGTCCCGGCCTTAACTACTGCCCCAAACATATCACAACTAGACGACAGCTATTTGACGAACTCCACATCACCGAACCTACTACACAAGAACACCTCAAAACCGACCACTCGGCAGAAACCCTCCATACAATCTACCGATACAAGATTCAACAATGCTGTTTAACCGCCCCCATCACATCTTCACTCAACGGAAATCCATCTGCATCTTACACCAACCTCGCCAATTCGATAGCCAATCTACAGAAAAATCGACTACACCAAAGCCATCACCAACAATCCTACAAATCTTATGTCCACTCATGGCGCCAAGTCTGGACAAATTATCACAGAAAAAAAAGAAGGGACCACATAAAATTCTGGCTATAATTTATTAGAGTTCCTAGGAGATAGGGTGATAACAGAAAATACCGCATTGGCTGTTAGGGCAAACGACATGGATGCTAACCCTTTGCCGTGGGTTACGAGAGACAACTAGCATGATAGTCTGTAGGTATCTTAAAGTAACGTCAATTCCTTACTGATTGTTGAAGTACCACGAATTCTACCCCCTTCCACCTCAAAAGAGCTACACACAGACAAAAGAGACTGCTATGCACCAGCTCTGTTAAATTTGAGGAACGTCTAATTAGTTATTGCAAAATTAAAGTTGTATAAAGTTGGTTTGCTTCTGCAGCAGATGGATTCTTTTGCAAAACTGCAAAAGACCAGAAAAACATGAAAAATTGGCATAACTTGAGTTAGGATTATCAGAAAAGTTCGTGAAGAAAGTCTGAATTGTTTGCTGTTGCTAAATTTGGTTAAAGCAAGAAAGTTGAATCAATTCTTCACCCTCACTTTCCTGGTCTACAACAAAAATCCGATTCTATGGGTTCTGGTTCATATAATTTTCATGATCTTATCCATTGATGTGTGTTTCCATAACAGCTTAATATCTTTCCTCTTGATTCTCCTTAGCAGAAACGGCTTGAAAGGGAGGTAGGTATTTGGGTTACGAAAACGTTGGTGTTTGAAAGCATGGTGGTCAATTCATCGCGATCACGTTTTCACCATAACACGTTAGTAGGTACCTAAGGTTTTCAACATGTCGGGTTACTTTTACTCGCGTTCTAGTCGTTACGTTTCACGGGATCGAGAGGTGGTGACGGACGTATGCGGCCAAATACGAAGATAGAGGGTTCCTAGGAGATACGGTGATAACAATCAGTACCGCATTGGCTGTTAGGGCGACCAACATGGATGCTAACCCTTTAGAGAGTTCCTAGGAGATACGGTGAAAATGATACAGCATTGGCTGTTAGGCTGAACAACAGGGATGATAACCCGTTGCCATGGGTTACGAGAGACAACTAGCACGATAGTCGGTATCTTAAAGTGACGCCAATTCCTTACTGATTGTTGAAGTACCGCGAATTCTAGCCCCTTCCATCTCAAAAGACAAGAGCTACACAGACAAAACAAACCACTATGCACCAGCTCTGTTAAATCTGAAGTCAGGAGCATGTTAAATTTGAAGGATGTCTAATTAGTTATTGCAAAATTAAAGTGTATGAAGTTGGTTTGCTTCTGCAGCACATATTAGGATTCTTTTGCAAAACTGCAAAACCAGCTATAAATTTGTGAAACTAGGATTTATTATGAGGGAAAGGTAGGTCTACACTAAAAAAGCTTAAGCATTTGAAACCATTTAATTTTTTAGGTTAAGAAAACTATGTAAAGTACTACAGGTTAAGAAAACAGTAGGTGCAGAAATATTTTACAGTACACCAGTACAGAACACGAAAAGTGGGCATAACGTGAGTTAGAATTATCAGAAATGTTCGTGAAGAAAGCTACTGAATTGTTTGCTGTTTGCTGAAGAAAGTTCAATCTTCACCCTCACTCCAACAAAAATCCGATTCTATGGGTTCTGGTTCATATATAATTTTCATGATCTTCTCCGTTGATGTGTGTTTTCATGATAACTTCTCTTTCCTCGATTCTCCTCAGCAGAAACGGCTTGAAAGGGAGGTAGGTATTTGGGTTGCAAAAACGTTGGTGTTTAAAGCATGATGGAAAATACATCTCGATCACGTTTTTAGTAGGTACTTCAACATGTACTGTTTTCAACATATCAGGTTACTTTTACTCACGGTCCAGTCGTTACGTTTCACAGGATCGAGAGGTGGTGACGGATGTATGCGGCAAAATACGTCAACCGTATGATAGGTACGTCAAACATTTGGCGCATGCGCAGAACACTTTTCTGAGACATACGGATGACGCATCTGAGCAACGGTATCGCCTAGGAACTCTCTATTGCCGTGGGTTAGAGAGACAACTAGCATGATAGTCTGTGTCTTAAAGTAACGTCAATTCCTTACTGATTGTTGAAGTACCGCGAATTCTACCCCCTTCCACCTCAAAAGAGCTACACACAGACAAAAGAGACCGCTATGCACCAGCTCTGTTAAACCCGAAGTCAGGAGCCTGTTAAATTTGAGGAACGTCTAATTAGTTATTGCAAAATTAAAGTTGTATAAATTTGGTTTGCTTCTGCAGCACATGGATTGTTTACAGGTGCTACAGGAACATGGAAAACGATACCTAAAAAGCTCATGTTACTAACATGTTACTAAAACACAAAAAGTACCTATTTTTGTACACATTTTCACTCATAACACCCCTGGGTATATTCCGATCGGGCTGCCGAGTTTCGGGACACAACTAGGGCCCACATGGGCGGCCCTAGTGTAAGGGCGCATGTGTGCGAAAGAACGAATTTTGCGGACCGAAAATGAGGCCGGTACACGTGATACGGCGGGCGGACATTGCATTTTTGGAATCTACGCACCTTGACACGTAAAAGAAAAAATTTTGAGGGGGTGTTATAAAAATTTGTTGCTGAGCGATTACATAGGTGTATTATTCACAGAATAATAAACCAAAATCCAACCGTGTGTTCAGTTGGCATTTGAATTTCCCTCCGTACACTGTACCTGGCTTATGGTTTATTATTTTCAGTAATGAGCCTTTGTAATCGAGCATGAAAAAAAATCCCCCCCCCCCACCCCCCCCCCCGAAATTTGATGGTTTCCATTTCAAGGTACGTAGAATCCGAACAAAAAATTCTATCTGTACGCTGTACTTCGCACTTTCCTTAGTTACCATGAACCAAAATTAACGAAATTTGGTTTGTAGGTCCCGTTCGGGGTCTAGTTGGTCCTCGAAGCTCGGCGTTACTGTCAGTCATCTCTAAGGGGTTCAAAATATTTTGTTTTACGTTCTCAAATTGATCTCGAACTAAAGAATTGTTTGAGACCACCCGGAGCATTGTACGACCAGCCGTTCGTTTCCACCGAAAAGCTTCGTCAACATGATCGTGAATCAAACGGTATAAATTCGGCCCAGATATCATCACTAGGGAGCACCTGATTATAATCACGAATGGCTGTATGAAGTCGAGTTGGTTGTTCTATGATATTATTTCATTTGAAAAGTGATGGATCTGATGGATTTTGTTGATAGGTACTTTTGGAACTTGAACAAACGCTATACTTCATGAATAACAACAAATAATTGGTGATTGAATCCCACACATTTTTATGAAATGTAATTCCCGGGCTGGCTCTGATACTCGATTTAGGGCTTTCCTGGGGGGAGTTCGAGGGTATTGACCACAGAAAACAGTGATCTACGCAGAAGGGGCATCTATACAGCTAAATAATAAACCTTTGTGTAATAATTTGCAGCGTTTTTTCACAGAGCCCCTAGATTTCTCTGGCTATGGATATTGTAGTAGAGCATCCATGGTGGATCCTTCATGTTAGCTCTGTAGACCAAGAATGTTATCGGAATATAGCGACAGTAATCGTTTTGTCAGTGTTGTGGGCAGACAACACTGTGGCTCGTAAGGAGATGACGATCCGGAAGGCGACCTCACCAAGCTGATAAGCGACGTGGAAGTAAAGGAAGAGGAGGGGGATGGACCCGTGTCGCAGTTCTGTAGGCTATGTGCGTTTCTTCCTGGGGGGCAGAGGACTGCTCATCTTCCTCCTTGTAATCCCATGTGACAGTCTGGGCCCGAACATTGAGTATAGCCCCTCTCTTCTTTAGGGACATCACATCCCAATAAGAGAAGAGCAGGGCGGTTCAGGCTACATACAGCTGCTCTAACTGAGAATGGTTGTTCCCCGTCTAGTTCCACCTGTACGGTGGTAGACCCTAGGGGCTCGATAGGCGAGTCGCCAATTCCCAGTATGGTCACATTGAGAGGCTCCAGTGGACCAGTGCAAATTGTGGGGTCCACCAGAGTGATTTGAGACGCCGTGTCCACGATGATGGTTCCATGCTGTGAACCTACCTTCCCACTAACAGTAAACAGTGGCTCCCCACCCATTGTCACGTGGAATGTCACGTGGTCCTACCGACTGCGCCAACTGTGGTGTTCTCTTCGAGAACTACCGTTCCGACTCAAGGAATAATTTAAAGAAACTAAACGGGTAATAATTTAGGAAAAAACAGGTAGTGGTCTCAGTTTCTACGGTGTATTGCTCACACGGACAGCTCCACACACACAGCCTTCAGAACCGCGACACGGGTCCGTCCCCCTCCTCTTCCTTTACTTCCACGTCACTTATCAGCCGGGTGACTTCGCCTTCCGGATCGTCATCTCCTTACGAGCCACAGTGTTGTCTGCCCACAACATCAGCAATCGAAATCGAAACCTGGGCTTCTGAAACTAGCAGCCCCAGAAGCCAAAGGCTTGTTCGCAGTAAAAATCGCGACTCTCTTCCGAACTCTAGGAGTTCTGGAAAATGGCCGCCGCAAGTTCTGAACGGGGTTCCAAATTCCGCAACGCTGCGAACGCTCAGTGAATCTGGAACTGTCAACGTTACTAGAGGATAACCTGCGTCTTTCGTGGATGAAAGACAAAAAACGCTGCAAATTCCTTGTCACATGGGTTTATTATTCTACTGGACATACCTACAGAAATGTTGGCTGCTCATTTATTGTTTCTTTCATGTGCTATAATTGAAATAGCTATTTCTGGTGGTTTCCACTAATTTTGGCCCCCAAAAACACGAATTAGGTACGCTCCTTTTTTTCAAATTATCTTTGATCATTGATTACCATTTAATCGTTTTGATTCACGTGTTGACACTTTTTCTAGTTTTATTATACAAATTGATGGTGATTTCATACGATTTCCAAGGTTTTTGACTAATATAAAATTTATTTTTGGAGCTGAACCTTTGGTAGAACCTCAGTTTTCCACTCTTTGGTCAAAATCGACTTCATATTCGGTCTTCTCGTCCCAAAAAACATGGAAAACGTTACCTTAAAAGCTCATGTTACTAAAACTCAAATAATACCTATTTTTATAGCCATTTTCACTCATAACACCCTTGGGTACATATTCGGATCGGGACGCAACTAGGGCCCAAGTGGAGCATGTGTGCGAAAGAACGAATTTTTTAGACCGAAAATGAAGTAGTTATGCATGATGCGGCGGACGGACATTGCATTTTCTGAATCTACGCACCTTGAAAAGTAAAAGAAACAATTATAAGGGGGTGTTATAACAAATTTTTCCTGAGGAAATACATAGGTGTATTATTCACAGAATAATAAACCAAAAATCTGGCGGGGTTAGCTATGATAACCATTTCCCTCCTTCTCACCAGAGCGCTCTTGCGTAGCTCTCCCCACAGTTCGAGAGAAAAATCCGAACTCCAGAACTGCGTTCGGAACATGTTTGGGACTTGGAGAAAAAATTACTGCGAACAGCGAACTCAAAACTAGAACTCCGAACGCCTGTTCTGTGAACGCTATAAACACCAGGGCGCCTGCGCGGACCTTGTTAGAACTGTCCGGAACTGTACGGAACCCCACTGCGAACGAAGCTCTAGTGTTCCCATGGCAACTGAGGAAAGTAACCCGTCCACGCATGCTCAGTCGAGTAAAAATGTAGTTACCCACGCCCATTTTGGGCCCCCTCACCAGAATCTGATTTTCACCCGAAAATCGTTCCTGCTCACAATCGATTCGATCCCTTCGATTCAACTTGTCATCTCGATACAGGATGCTATCGATGTCTTTAGATTTGTTTTTGTAGTCCCGTAATGTCGTGAACCACATTCGCCTTCTCTGTAGTCTTTCGTCAGTTTTCAATTTTTCGCTTCAAATTTTTTGTTTACGTTCGGCCCGGTTCCAATGACAGATTTGTATTATTGTGGTACCTACGTGCGGTTTGTCCTGTTTGTGATCTCGTGGACTGATCGGCGTCGTAACACACAAATAACTGTGTAGCTTTTAGTCAATAGCTTCTTCGTTCAAGGCCTGTACCGACCGGTTTTCCTTGTACCTATTTTAGTTTACTATATTTTTGTACAACATGAATTCTGTGGATAATTTACAGCCGAAATTTTCGACTTTTCGTAGTACGTCCATAGAGTGTTGATTAAAAGAGATAAGCCTTTGCTTAATATCACTCAATCAGTAAATGAAGGGAAGGGTGTCTTGAGGTATTTTGTAGAATAATCTGTTGGTTTTGAGTTGTGGTTTGGTGCCCCACCGTTTTCAGAGCCCACTCACCGCTACTCTGCTCCATGCGTGATGCGTTAGAACAAAAATAATTATAGGAGATTCTCAAATGGTACCCTAATCTGTACTGAATTGATTGTATGGGTGCCTGATTGAAAGAATACTGATGAACGCTTTTATAGGTTTTTATTGAAGAGAACGTGATAAATGAAACAGGACAACTGAGATAATTTGAGATACTTGACAACATGCTAAAAATGGAATATGAAAGTTATAGTACAGGTTATGAGGTTAGTATGAGGTCTTCAGTAGATGCCTTTCGAGTTTGTGTCTTTCGTGTTGGTGGACACTGGTTCGCTGTTTCGGCGCTGTGTTGGTGATGGAGGTTCAGGTCGCCACAATTGTTTATCATACGTTTAAATGCGATCATGTTATCGATACGACGTTACATGCCATTAGTTTTGCCAGACATTTTTGGTTTATTATTTTCAATAATGAACCTTTGGAATCGAGCTTGGGAAAAACATTTTTAACCCCCCTCCCCCCCCACAAAATTTGATGGTTTCCGTTTCAAGGTATGTAGAATCCAAAACTGCAATAAAAACATTTCTGTCCGTACGCCGTACTTGGAACTTTTCTTAGGGACCATGAACCAAAATCAATGAAATTTGTTTTGTTAGGTTCCGTTTTGGGGTCTAGTTGGTCCTCGAAGCCCGGCGTTACTGTCAGTCATCTCTTAGGGGTGAAAAATAAGGGTTGAAATTTTCAGAACGCCGTAGCTCGAAAACTTTCAATAGAAGGGTGTGGTTTTTTAACGTTTTTAAATTAGTCTTGAGTTAAACAGTTTTCTGAGACCACCCGGAGGGGCGTAACACGTTAGGGCCACTCGACCCGGTGGACGAGAATGAAAACAGAACACGATGGGGCCAATGAGTGAGGGCACGTTAGGGCCAAAGGGCATGTGGACTGCCCCGACTGCAGGGATGGCATTTTCGTACTATATCCACACGAACTATGTTGAAGAAGGTTGCTACTTCGGACCATCATTATGGGCGAAAGCCCCAGCCGTCGACTGTCCTCGCACGACCAACGGTGCTGAGTCGTTTCACGCGGACTACAACAAACAGTTCTACTCCCGACGACCCAACATTCACTTCGTTATCAAGGCCCTGGAAGAAATACAGACTGAAGCATTGCTGAAAATTAAAAGTAATCAGAAAGGATCGGTAAACCCTCTTCGTAAATCCCATATATGGAAGAAATAATGTTTTTGGTTGAGGCATGGGAGGAGTACCAGACCGATGGAAATGCCGTCAGATACATTGGTCGAACCGGCCAGAAAACTGCCGTCAATTAGTGTAGAGACGTTCCATCATTTTCCTGTTTTAATTGTTTTTTTATCACTGACGACCCAATGGCATGGCAAACACACAAATTTTTAACCACACCTACGACACACGTAATTTGAGACGAGCGTAGACAGTCTGTGGAAGTTGGGAAGGAAAATTTGTGGCCCTAACGTGTTCCATTCTTTGGCCCTAACGTGCTGCGTTCCAAGCCACTTTGGCCCTAACGTGCTGCGTTCCAAGCCACTTTGGCCCTAACGTGCTGCGTTCCAAGCCACTTTGGCCCTAACGTGCTGCGTTCCAAGCCACTTTGGCCCTAACGTGCTGCGTTCCAAGCCACTTTGGCCCTAACGTGCTGCGGCCACCCGGAGCACTGTACGTCCAGCCGTTCGTGTGCACCGAAAAGCTTCGTCAACACGATCGTGAATCAAACGGTATAAATCCGGCCCGGATATCATCACTAGGGAGCACCTGATTATAATCAAGGATGTCTGTATGAAGTCGAGTTGGTTGTTCTGCGATATTATTTCATTTGAAAAATGATGGGTCTTTAGGATTTCGTTGATAGGTAGGTACTTTTGCAACTTGAACAAACGTTGAAGTGTTATTGATGGGTAGGTAAATTATTACACAACGGTAAACTATTACACAACGGAAAATTATTACACGCGGTAAATTATTACATAACGGGTCATTATACTGTCTCCGTAGAAGGGGCATATATACAGGTAAATTATTACACAACGGTGTATTATTTACCTTATGCTTCATTAATGACTGCAAATAATTAATAATTGAATTACTGAATCCACGCATTTGTATGAAACTTTAATTCCGGGGCTGGCTCCAGTACTCGATTTAGGGCTTTCCTTGGTGGTTGCTCGAGGGAATTGACCACAGAAAACAGTGATCTACGCAGAAGGGGCATCTATACAGGTAAATAATAAACCTTTGTGTAATAATTTGCAGCGTTTTTTTATTGCATTTTCGGATTCTACATACATTGAAACGGAAGCCATCAAATTTTGAGGAGGAGTTAAAAATGTTTTTTTCATGCTCGATGCCAAAGGTTTGCAACTGGCACGATTGTAACTTGAACAAACGTTGAAGTATTGTTGATGGTTTAATTATTACACAACGGTAAATTATCACACGGTAAATTAATACACAACATTTTATTATACTGTCTCCGTAGAAGGGGCATCTATACAGGTAATTTATTACACAACGGTTTATTATTTACCTTATGCTTCATGAATGACTGCAAATAATTAATGATTGAATTTATTGAATCCCGCGCATTGCAGGAAACTTTAATTCCGGGGCCGGCTCCAGTACGCGATTTAAGGCTCGAGGGAACTGACCATAGAAAACAGTGATCTACGCAGAAGGGGCATCTATACAGGTAAATAATAAACCTTTATGTAATAATTTGCAACGTTTTTGAATAACAATTATCAGAACTTTTCTCCACCGAAAAATAAGAACGTTTCCCCAATATTTTCCAAAAATTATGTTATATTAACAGAGCCCTTCAAATGCCATTTGCCATGGCGCCATACAAAAATGCCATATTCTGCTGATGTTTTTGTAAAATACCGCATTCGGCCGATTTTTGGGAAAATGCCATGTTTTGCCTTTTTTTCGCCAAACTCATTCAAAAAAATTAAAAAAAAAAAATTTGAAGTGGAAATTTCTTAATGACATGAGGTTTCTCGAACCCTGAGGCCATTAGTGTAGATGGATTACTAATGCCTCTAACCCTTTTGGAATGGGGTGCTTCCACGGGTCGCCAATCTGTCTGGTGAGGAAGCCACTCTGAAGGAAGGCTGGGAACCTGCTGATGTCCTCTCTATGAAATTCGGCCCGGGAACATCCATGGTATTATAAATATACTATCAACATCAGCTGATGTGGAGAGGACTTTCTCAAAAATGAATTTACCTTCTGAGGGATCGACGGCTGGGATTTTCAATGGAAAGCGTTGCAGCACACCTGTTGTTATTTAATAATAATAATTATTATTATTATTATTTGTATAAAGCTTTGTAAATAAAATAAATTATTTAGCATAAATAACTTGTATGCTTGTATGATATTATCGTCTCAGAATAGCTGGGGTGGTCGGAGAGTGTTGAAAAATAAGTGCCATATTGAGAGAAATAGGTGCCATATTTGGGCCAAAATAAGTGCCATATTGCCATATTTTTTAGGGCCCTATTTCACAAAAATAAGTGCCATATTGTGAAGGGCTCTGTATATTAAGCAGGTACTGGTGAGGCGGTGCCTGCCCAGCCGCCTCTGGTACGGCACAGGTACCTAACTACCCAACCGGGAGGTACCCAAGTGAGTGCACCAATTCAACGATTCGTTCCAAGTCCGCAATGCAATTTGGAACGAGCGTGGCAGTCGAAATAGACCGCTGACTTGTCCACGTTGAGCGTAGGAGTGACATCTCACACGCGGGACGATCAATTTCCAAATTCCCCAACGGAGATTTCACTCGGAGCATCTCCCGCGCTTCACCGACGTGTCCGGGAGATGAAAATAGTTTTGATGAGATTCTAAATATGTGAGTCCCATCTTCCCACGAACTCCTGCAGCATGACAATGTTTCCTCTGGTTTACACACGAATATAATATCTTTGTTCCGTTGTGTTCGTGGGAATTTTGAGGGTGTTTTGTACGGGAAAAGGAGCCCGTGTGCGGGAGAACGACGATTTTCGACCAAAATTTAACGTAAATTCAACGCTGAAACTTCGTTAAAACCTCAATTCTTCACTGTTTGGCCAAAATTACGCCCTAAAACACATGGAATACCTCACAAGCTCATGTTCACTAAAACCTCAAAAATCTCTCGAAAAACCCTATTTTTTCACCAATTTTTCTCCCATAAAACCCCTGGGTGTATTCCGATCGGGCTGCCGTGTTTCGGAGGACAACTAGGAGCCCAATGTGTTCCCAAATGGGAACCCAAACTTTCTGCGGAAAAACGACGATTTTAGATCAAATTTTAACGTAAATTTAAAGCTGAAACGTCGTAAGAACCTCAATTTTCCACTCCTTGGTCAAAATCGACTTCATATTCGGTCTTCTCGTCCCCAAAAACATGAAAAACGATACCTCAAAAGCTCATGTTACCAACATGTTGCTAAAACGCAAAAAGTACCTATTTTTACACACATTTTCACTCATAACACCCCTGGGTATATTCCGATCGGGCTGAAAAGTTTCGGGACACAACTAGGGCCCAAATGGAGCATGTGTGCGAAAGAACGCATTTTTTTAGACCGAAAATAAGTAGATATGGATGATTGTATTGTGTGATGATGGCATTCGCTCAACAAAAAATTGTTAACATCCCCTCAAAATTTTTTCTTTTCCGTTTCCAGGTGCGTGGATTCCAAAAATGAGGTATCGTTTTCCATGTTTTTTAGGACGAGAAGACCGAATATGAAGTCGATTTTGACCAAAGAGTGGAAAATTGAGGTTCTACCAGATGTTCAGCTCCCAAAATTTATTTTTTATGAGTCAAAAACGTGGGAAATTGTCTGAAATTACCATACATTTGCGTAATAACACTAGAAGTAGTATCAGCAGGTGAATCAAGACAACTAAATGATACTATCAGTGATCAAAATTAATCTGTTTAAAAAAAAATCCGAGCCTAATTCGTGTTTTGGGGGCCAAAATTGGTGGAAACCACCAGAAATAGCTATTTCGATTATTTCACATGAATGAAACAATAAATTAACAGCCAAAATTTCTGTAGGTATGTCCAGTAGAATAATAAACCCATGTGACAAGGACTTTGCAGCGTTTTGTGTTTTAGTAACATGTTAGTGGTAGTAGAAGTGTTAGCTTTTGCGGTATCGTTTTCCATGTTTTTGGGACGGGAAGATCGAATATGAAGTCGATTTTGACCAATGAGCGGAAAATTGAGGTTCCAAACGAAAATTCAGCCTTAAATTTACGTTAAATTTTGGTCTAAAATCGTCGTTCTTCCGCACACAGTTTGGGTCATTTGGGAACACATTTGAGTCCTAGTTGTGCTCCAGAACACGGCAGCTCGATCTGCATACACCCAGGGGTTTTATGGGAGAAAAATTGGTGTAAAAATAGGGGTTTTTGAGGTATTTTTGAGGTTTTTAGTGAACATGAGCTTGTGAGGTATCGTTTTCCATGTTTTTTTTAGGGCGAGAAGACCGAATATTTGGTTGATTTTGACCGAAGAGTGAAAAACGCTGCAAATCCCTGCACAACGGTTTATTATTTTGTACAGAATACCCTCCTGTTTACAGATCACAGGTCTCCGTATAGATAACCCGTCTATATAACATATGTACTATTCTACACATATTATGTAGATCGCGGACCTCCGTAGGTTAGTACCTAACCCCGTACTCGTTACTAGGTACCTCCCTAAACCGTTGTGTAATAATTTACCTGTATAGGTTCCCCTTCTACGGAGATAGAATAATTTGCCATTGTGTAATAATTTACCCATTAATAATACTTCATCGGTTGTTCAAGTTGCAAAAGTACCTATCAACAAAATCCAGCCCCTTCTGGGTAGATGAGCCGTTGTGTAAATAATAATATGGGCTGTCCTTACTCTGGGAGCAAACCGATCTTCTCCTCCATCTTGATAAGCATACCTACATACCTACCATATGATATCGGTAATATTGTAGTGTATAGTGATTTCCTAGCATTTATGCTTCAATGTAAATACTTGGGGAATAAACTAATCCCAGTGAAAAACAACACTTTTTAGTATCAGCAATTTTCTCTGGTTTCGTTTAGTTTTATAATAATTACTAGGTACCTACCTACCAACCCCGTAAAGCCATATCACACTAGCAGTTTTTACATATTTTTTTCGCATTTTCTTATTTCCGAAAGTGAAGTTTAAGAACTGCACTTTCAGCATTTTCTCAAGGTAAACGACCCCATTTTCTGCAAGAAAAATGCTAAAACGTAACCCTTAGGAAAATAACAATTCAGAACTGTTGGTACTACCTAACCCCATTGTCACTTTCCCCATTTTTCAGCTTTGAGAATTAATAGATATCCTTCTGTTATTCAGTTTACAAGACTGAGTAGTTATTCTGTTGTTATTTTGTTTCTGTTACTCTGAGATAATAAAGCTATCATTTTGGTTTATTATTTTCAATAATGAACCATTGGAATCGAGCATGAAAAAAAAAATTCTTACCCCCCCCAAAATTTGATGGTTTACGTTTCAAGGTATGTAGAATCCAAAACTGCAATAAAACGCTGCAAATCCCTGCACAACGGTTTATTATTTTGTACAGAATACCCTTCTGTTACAGATCACAGCTCTATGTATAGATAACCCGTCTATATAATATGATATTTATGTACTATTCTATACATATTATGTTGATCGCAGACCCTCCGTAGGTTGGTACCTAACCCCGTACTCGTTACTAGGTACCTACCTAAATCTCGAGTTAAATGTTGCTAAAATAATTCTGCCGATGACAAACAGTACCTAACAAAAAGAAACACACATAATGAAGTTCTGAAAAGAAATTGTTGATGAGGAGTGAAAAAAGTTGCAAAAGTACCTACCAACAAACTCCAGCCCCTTCCACGTAGATGGTATAATGAACCGTTGTGTACTAATTTACCGTTGAGTAATGATTTACCGTAGTAATAATTTACCCATCAATAATACTTCAACGTTTGTTCAAGTTTCACTACCTACCAACAAACTCCAAAAGAGCCATCATTTTGGTTTATTATTTTCAATAATGAACCATTGGAATCGAGCATGAAAAAAAAAATTCTTACCCCCCCTCAAAATTTGATGGTTTACGTTTCAAGGTATGTAGAATCCAAAACTGCAATAAAAATATTTCTGTCTGTCCGCCGTACGCCGTACGGGCCACTTTTCTTAGTTACCATGAAAAAAAATTGATGAAATTCGGGTTATAGGTTCCGTTCGGGGTCTAGTTGGTCCTCGAAGCTCGACGTTACTGTGAGTCATCTCTAAGGGGTTCAAAATAGGGGTTGAAATTTTCAAAACGCCTATACCGTTTTTTTACGTGGATATTTTTACGGTTTTAAATAGTTCTTGAACTTGCGAGTTTTTTAAGACCATCCGGAGCATTGTACGTCCAGCCGTTCGTTCACAGTAAGGCCCCGAAGTTTGCACCGACAGGCATTTTCGACTCCAGTGTGAATGAAATTGTATACAATTCAAACCAAATCTCGTAACCAGAGACGCGCCCACAATAGGAATTTGTGAATACGGCCAATCATTGGTAGGGATCACCTGATTATATTGGCGGAGTATGAAGTCGAGTTGGTTGTTCTGTGATATTTTTTCGTTTGAAAAATGATGGCTCTTTTGGAGTTTGTTGGTAGGTAGTGAAACTTGAACAAACGTTGAAGTATTATTGATGGGTAAATTATTACTACGGTAAATCATTACTCAACGGTAAACTATTACACAACGGTTCATTATACCATCTACGTAGAAGGGGCTGGAGTTTGTTGGTAGGTACTTTCGCAACTTTTTTCACTCCTCATCAACAATTTCTTTTCAGAACTTCATTATGTGTGTTTCTTTTTGTTAGATACTGTTTGTCATCGGCAGAATTATTTTAGCAACATTTAACTCGTGATTTAGGTAGGTACCTAGTAACGAGTACGGGGTTAGGTACCAACCTACGGAGGGTCTGCGATCAACATAATATGTATAGAATAGTACATATCATATTATATAGACGGGTTATCTATACATAGAGCTGTGATCTGTAACAGAAGGGTATTCTGTACAAAATAATAAACCGTTGTGCAGGGATTTGCAGCGTTTTTTTATTGCAGTTTTGGATTCTACATACCTTGAAACGTAAACCATCAAATTTTGAGGGGGGGTAAGAATTTTTTTTTCATGCTCGATTCCAATGGTTCATTATTGAAAATAATAAACCAAAATTGAGGTTGTAACGAAGGTGAAGCACCCGAAATTCATTTTTTATTAGTCAAAAACATGGGAAATTGTCTGAAATCACCATACATTTGCGTAATAACACAAGAAGTAGTATCAACAGGCGAATCAACACAATTAAATGGTACTATAAAAGGCGTACCTAATTCGTGTTTTTGGGGGGGCCGAAGTTGGTGAAAACCATCAATAATTGCCATTTCAATAATTGCACATGAAAGAAACAATAAATGAACAGCCAAAATTTCTCTACTATGTCCAATAGAATAATAAATCCGTGTGACAAGGACTTTGCAGCGTTTTTTTTTTGTTCCTCGTTCATTTTTTGGCAGAGAACGAAAGGAATTCTTTTTCCCACGAATAACAACTCATTTCTTCGGTGTTTTTGAACACAGTTCGGGCGTTTCCGACGTGACTCGGCGGCTCTCGGCTCCCGGCGAATCCCGCAAACTACCCCCGTTCAGTTGCAGTTCCGATACGGAGACGTTTATAATCAGCTCGGGTCTGACACGAGGCGACTTTCCGGGACCGGGTTTTCACCCTTTGCCGCGTATTTCATTGGACGTGCCCACGTGCAGGATGAAGTGAAATACGAGATTTTGCCTACCGAGCTTTTCCGACAGTACACTGCGTCCATATTAGGTAGGATATTATACCGAATTTTACCTGTTAGATAGTAACATAAATAATAAACCAGGTGGATTCTACTGGTGAATGGGTGAGGAGAACGACATTCAGAGACGGCGAATTGCTACAAAATAAATAAAAAATTCAAAATTTTGCCAAAATATTTTCCTTTACAAACGAAAGACGAAGTTGATGGTATCAGAAATAACCTTTTTACAGCACATAGATATCCTGAGCAAAATTAGATATCAGATCGGGTTTTCTCGGCGTGTAAATTTTCACAACAGGGTTGTTTTTAGGGGGTACCTACTCTTTTGGTTTATTATTCTGTGAGTAATACACCTGTGTATTCGCTCAGCAAACAAATTTTATAACACCCCCTCAAAATTTGTTCTTTTCCGTTTCAAGGTGCGTAGATTCCAAAAATGCAATGTCCGTCCGCCGTACGCCGTCCGCCGTCCGCCGTATCACGTGTACAGGCTTCATTTTCGGTCTAAAAAAATCGTTCTTTCGCACACATGCTCCATTTGGGCCCTAGTTGTGTCCCGAAACTTTTCAGCCCGATCGGAATATATCCAGGGGTGTTATGAGTGAAAATGTGCGTAAAAATAGGTACTTTTTGTGTTTTAGTAACATGTTAGTAACATGAGCATTTGAGGTATCGTTTTCCATGTTTTTGGGACGAAAAGACCGAATATAAAGTCGATTTTGACCAGAGTGGAAAAATGAGGTTCTACCAACTGTTCAGCTCCCAAAATTGATTTTTTATGAGTGAAAAACCTGGGAAATCGTCTGAAATCACCATCAATTTGTAAAATAACACTGGAAAAAGT
This sequence comes from Leptopterna dolabrata, assembly GCA_954871275.1. NCBI lineage: Eukaryota > Metazoa > Arthropoda > Insecta > Hemiptera > Miridae > Leptopterna > Leptopterna dolabrata. The sequence continues at coordinate 59,339,304 of OX940978.1, read as the reverse complement.
GTCAACACGTGGATCAAGACGATTAAATGGCACTACCAATGATCAAAGATAATTTGAAAAACGAATTTGAATTTGAATTCGTGTTTTGGGGGCCAAAATTGGTGGAAACCATCAGAAATAGCTATTTCAATTATTTTACATGAAAGTAACAATAAATGAACAGCCAACATTTCTGTAGGTACCTATATCCAGTAGACCCATGTGACAAGGACTTTGCAGCGTTTTTGTGTTTTAGCAACATCTTGGTAGCATGAGCTTCTGAGATATCGTTTTCCATGTTTTTGGAACGAGAAGACCGAATATGAAGTCGGTTTTGACCAAACAGGGGAAAATTGAGGTTCTAACGAAGTTTCAGCCTTTAATTTACATTAAATTTTGGTCTAAAACCGTCGTTCTTCCGCACACAGTTTGGGAACACATTTGGGTCGTAGTTGTGCTCCAAAGCTCGGCAGCCCGATCGGAATACACCCAGGGGTGATATGGGGGGGGGGGGGGGATGGGTGTAAAAATAGGGCTTTTCGAGGTATTTTTGAGGTTTTAGTGAACTTGGGCTTATGAGGTATCGCTTTCCATGTTTTTTAGGGCGAGAAGACCGAATATGAGATTCTGACCAAGTTTTAACTCTCAAAACTCAATATTTATGGGTCAAAAACCTGTGAAAATGGCTGTAATCACCAGAATTCAGTGATCAAAAATAGTTTTTTCAGACATAGCAACCTAATATTCGTCTTTAAAACCGTCAAATATAAATATATTTGTGGGTCTGTTCATTGAGTTCCCAATCGTGCCGTATGCATTCGAGAATTATGAACCCATGTGGCAAGGACTTTGCAGCGTTTTCTCGTTTACTGTACCTAAATGAATTAGAAGTTATTGGTGAGTCATAATAGTGACGAGCATCGGTTGCCATTTATATAATTCCAACAGAATTCCCCAAAACCGACAAAATAACAGCGAATAGGATAATTCAGATTATCTTCGGAGAAGACTTGACGAAATATAATTGTCAGCTGCTCAAAAAAACCCAAAATTCTTGCAAATGAGGAGAAATGTCGCTACGCGTGGGTGAAGAACTTCAATGTACTATAACTGAGAGAAAAGAAGGGAAAACGCTACAAATTATTACAGAACGGTTTATTTTTTATTTATTTATTTATTTTTTCTACAGATACCGATTTCGCGTAGGTTTCACCTAAGTTGGATGATTCGTTTGGCGTTGAGCAGCAAAGTTGCACCCATCAACAAAATCCAAAATAACCATCTTCCTTCAAATAAAATAATATCACGGAACAACCAATTTCATACAGCCGTGCGTGATTATAATCAGCTGTTCCCTAGCAATGTAATAATAATTATTGTGCCTGCTGGAGTTATGTATAGGTACCGTATGATTTCGCACTCATGTTGACGAAGCTCTTCGGTTCAAACTTCAGGGCCTACTGCGAACTATACTGTGAGCGAACGCTGAAAGTACAATGCTCAGGGGTTTCGAAAAATCCTTAAGTTCGGAATCAGTTTTAGAACTTCCCCTTGTATTGAAAGTTTCAAGCTACGGCGTTCGTTTCGAGATTTTGATGCGTTTGATCGGGACCTGTAAACCAAATTCGTTTAATTTTTGGTTCATCGTAACTAAAATGCGTGCCACGTTCGGCGTACGGTGGCGGATGGAGAGAAATTTGCTTATTTCTGATTTTACATAGGCAAGCCCCTTGACGCGAACCATCAAATTTTGAGGAGGGGTTACTTTTGGTTTATTATTCTGTAAATAATACACCTGTGTATTCGCTCAGGAAAAAATTTTATAGCACCCCCTCAAAATTTTTTCTTTTGCGTTTCAAGGTGCTTAGATACAGAAAATGCAATGTCCGTCCGCCGTACGCTGTATCACGCATCCAGGCTTCAATTTCTGTCTAAAACACATGAACGGCTGGACGTACAATGCTCCGGGTCGTCTCAAAAAATTGTTTAGCTCAAGGCAAATTTAATAACGTTAAAAAAAACCATACCCTTCTATTGGAGGTTTCGAGCTACGGCGTTCTGAAAATTTCAACCCCTATTTTGAACCCCTTAGAGATGACTGACAGTAACGCCGAGCTTCGAGGACCAACTAGACCCGGAACGGAACCTGTAACCCGAATTTCATCAATTTTTTTTTCATGGTAACTAAGAAAAGTGCTCAGTACGGCGGACAGACAGAAATTTTTTTATTGCATTTTCGGATTCTACATACCTTGAAACGTAAACCATCAAATTTTGAGGGGGTTACAATTTTTTTTTTTTTCATGCTCGATTCCAATGGTTCATTATTGAAAATAATAAACCAAAATTCGTTCTTTCGCACACATGCTCCATTTGGGCCCCAGTTGTGTCCCGAAACTATGAAGTCCGATCGGAATATACCCAGGGGTGTTATGAGTGAAAATGTGTATAAAAATAGGTACTTTTTGTGTTTTAGTAACATGAGCTTTTGAGGTATCGTTTTCCATGTTTGTGGGACGAGAAGACCGAATACGATGTCGACTTCGACCAAAGAGGCGGAAATTGAGGTTTTACGAAAGGTTCAGCTACCAAAATTGATTTTTTATGAGTCAAAAACCTGAGAAATTGTCTGAAATCACCATCAATTTGTATAATAACACTGTAAACAGGTGAATCAAGGCAATTCAATGGCACTACCAGTGGTAAAGACAATTTGAAAAAAAAAAAAAACCAGTCATGCAGCATGACTTAATGAGCGAATTTTCAAAGAAATATTCGAATTAATGGCTATGGTTTTGAATAAAGGAAAACTTCGGTCTAAAATTTGGTTTTCTATGTATATTCTCCTCGTATTTATTTTAATTTGTACGTTTTGTCCATCCTGATTCTACCGTTTTGGGTTTTGGGTAGGTTTTGCGCACTTTAAATGCTCTAATTTAAGAACGGATTTAGATATCTAAAATCCGATTTCACCATCGTGTTCAGCGTGCAAAAACCTTTAAAATGAGGGGTCACTTGTTAGAAAATAACATTTTGGGGATTTTTGGGTAATTTTTGCGCACTTTAAATGCTCTAATTTGAGAACGGATCAAGATATCTAAAATCCGATTCCACCATCGTGTTCAGCGTGCAAAAACCTTTAAAATGAGGGGTCACTTGTTGGAAAATAACATTTTGGGGATTTTTGGGTAATTTTTGCGCACTTTAAATGCGCCAAAACCCTCCTTAGAGTAGGCCAATTTCGCCCATCTTCGAACTTAGCCTTTCGATTGCCAAGATAGATTTTTTGTGCAAATTTGAGCTGTTTATCTCAATTCTATCGAGAGTTATCGTCTGGAGTGACACATATATATATAAATATATATATACATATAAAAAAGTGTTAAATTTCAGGAATCGTTTTAGAATGGTCTGAAACGGATTTCTATGAAGAAAATTTCCAAAAATTTATATTATTTAAATTTCGAAGCCATTGCAATAGCTTCATTTTCTTTGAAAATTCGCTAAAAGAGCGTACCTACCTAATTCGTGATTTGGGGGCCAAAATTGGTGGAAACCATCAGAAATAGCTATTTAAATTATTTCATGTGAAAGAAACAATAATAAACAGCCACATTTCTATAGGTATGTCCAGTAGAATAATAAACCCATGTGACAAGGCATTTTGCAGCGTTTTTTTCAATCTTACCGTATCGTAATGGAAGGGTTTGTGCCGAGAATTAGTGCTGAGAATATACCTCAAAACAGCAGTTCCCCAACGGGCCGCCACCACTTTTCACATAGGTAGTTATGTGTGGTTTAAGGATTTACATACACATACACTGGTGAACTATGTGCTGTGCTGGAAGTTTTTGTCGTCAGATTCCTGTCCGGGAGAGTCAAGAAATATACGAAAACGATGTTCATTCAACAAAATATTGAATTTTGTTAAAAAAGTAGCAAATTGAAGGAAGGTTTCGGCCGCTCCTGAGGGGCCGAGCCTGTAAAATCCCCGTGAGACGGGATCATTGTTCTCTGATCCGATCCGTGTCTGGCTGTGTGTCGGAAGGTGCCAAGATATTCGAAGAACGTTGGGGCGCTTTAATAATAGTTGACGCCGGCAAGTTGCCGACAGGTGTCTCGTTAGACGGATTGTTTATCAGGGCCCTGAAGGCGCAGACGTGTTGAGCCTAATCAACTTGGAAACAAAACAGCTAGGTACTGATTAATCATTATTTTGAGACCACTCGGAGCATCGTACGTCCAGCCGTTCGTGTGCACCAAAAAGCTTCGTCAACACGATCGTGAATCAAACGGTATAAATCCGGCCCGGATATCATCACTAGGGAGCACCTGATTATAATCAAGGATGGCTGTATAAAGCCGAATTGGTTGTTCTGCGATATTATTTCATTTGATAAGTGGTGGACTATTGGATTTTGTTGGTAGGTACTTGTGAAACTTGAACAAACATCGAAGTATTATTGATGGGTAAATTATTACAGAATGGCAAATTATTACACAATGGCAAATTATTACACAACGGTTAATCTACCAAGAAGGGGCTGGATGTTGTTGGTAGGCACTTTTGCAACTTGAACAACCGTTGAAGTATTATTGATGGGCAAGTTATTACACAACGGTTCATTATACTTGACCAAGCGTGATCTACGCAGAAGGGGCATCTATTTCACTCCACATCATTAATTTTCCTTTAGCACTTCATTATTTGCGTTCGTTTTTGCCGTTTTAGTTACTGTTTGTCATCGACTGTATTATTTTAGCAACATTTAACTCGTGATTTAGGTAGGTACCTAGTAACGAGTACGGGGTTAGGTTCTAGCCTACGGAGGGTTATATAGACGGGTTATATAGAGAGTTGCGTGATCTGTAAAAGAAGGGTATTCTGTACAAAATAATAAATCGTTGTGCAGGGATTTGCAGCCTTTTGTCTCCAAAATCAAAATTACCAGTTGCGTGTTACTTTTAGAGCTTTCTGAACAAATTTGGTTTGGTGTGCGTCAGTCCACAAACCCTTCAAACTTTACTTTTACTTTATCAAACTGCTTCCTAAACCCTGTGGAAGTAGTGAGAAATGCGAGCTCCTTACAGAAAATATCATCCTGATGACGAATGTAGGAACCTTATTTTACGCGCCCCTGAATGACCTTATCAATTTTGCTTCGGAGTCTACCAAGCAGCGGAAGGTTTGTTTTCACTTTCGAGAGAAATCACTTTTTTTTGCCTCCAAAATCAAAATTACCAGTTGTGTTTTAGTTTTAGAGCTTTCTGAACCAGTTTGTTCGGTGTACGTCAGTCTGTCATCCCACAGAACCCTTCCCACACGTAATAACTTAGGGATGTCCGATTCTTCAGAAGTAGGTATCGAGATATATAAATATATATATCGTATCGATACATCAAAAAGTATCGATACATCTAAAAGTATATTTTGAAGTAGTACCTATCGATACTTTTCGATACTTTTTCAAAAATGGGTGGAAATGTCGTTTCTGTTCTCTCTCCCTCAGCGTGAAAATGAATATTATATAACATCCCACGTTTTTACTTCATCGACATCGGTATAAGATAAAATACCATCATCAGCCTATCGAAGAATTATTTCAGGATAGGTAATATTATAAAATGAGCAAAACAATAAATCACTTCTTTTTTTTATTTGAAACTTTTTTTGGGCACTTGTTTTTCAAAAATTATTGACAAGACAAGGCATGACATTATTTCGGTAATTCGGCACAACCGCATCACAAAATTAGAAAGAACAAAGAAAATATTACAATCAAAAAACTATTGAGTTAGGTTGGTTGGTTGCTTGGTTGGGTTAACATTTTGTTGGTCCTTCCTACTAGATGGAGGACAGCTGATTCTCACGGAGAGCTGGAGGTGGTGGTACATCAACTTTCTTTAATTTGTTGAAGTGGTTGGCCTCCCATCAATCTAGTTAGAGGTACTGTCACCAGTACCTACACGTCGTAGGTACTGTCAATCTAATTAGAGGTACTGTCAACACCTGTCTACACGTCCTAGGTGTTGAAACTGATAAAATGTGAGGGATAAAAAAAGTATCGGCTCCGATACTGGGAAAAAAGTATCGATACTACGATATATATCATCGATATATATCGATACTTTTTCAAAAAGTATCGATACTTTTGGGACATCCCTATATTAACTTCCTCAGTTCAAATCCGATTTTGCTGGAATTGGGATCAAGCGGGTTGGTCCCAGTGTTGGGCGTAATCTTAATCATGATTACGGTTACGATTATAATCAGGTGCTTGAAGTGTGACCACAATTACGATTACACTCGTAATCACAAATTTTATTTTATGATCACACCCGTAGTCGCAGATTTTTCTTATGATTAAGTACACTCGTAATCACAACTTTCTCCTATTATTACACTTGTAATCACCTTTTTCCTGTGATTATACTGTAATTACAACCTTTTCCTACGATTAAATTGTATTTTTTGTATGATTACACTAGTAATTTCACAAATTTTTTGTATAGGAAAAAATTTCGTTTGAACCCTGTCTCGAGTTTTTTTAAAAAACAAAAAAACATATGTTAGAAAACGTGTTTTAGGGGTTTTTTTGCAAGAAAAATACCTGGACTTTGTAATTTTAGGTATATGAACATGGGGTATATTCGAAATCATGCGAAATTTCCTACAAGACTAGAGGAAAACCGTTTTGCACGAAAAAACGCTATTTTTGACCACTGTGCGTCGGCGTCAAATCCTTCTGACATCAGCTCGATGAGCTATTAGGGGGCGAGTGATATTCACTAGGGTTTTTTTAATCCGAATCCAGTCGTTCAAAAGGTACCTACTTATTGCAAATGGAACACAGCTACAGCATTTCAGATTTAGCGTCGGACCGTTGTGGCGCCTGCTTCAAAACACTCAAAATTGTAACGCGTTCTAGATGGACACATTGATGTGCAACACACATTTCGCAGATCGAGTAAAAGTGTGTTCGGGAAACATTTATGTTGTGGTTGAGAAGGTTGAGGTGAGGCTTGGATAGGTGAGTGTGTGAGATGGAGGTGAAGGCGATGGAGCTAGCGTTCAAAAGGTCAACACCTATGGCGAAGCCAGGAAGGTTATCACCACTAAGGCCCACTTTCACCAGAAAATTATTTAACGGAGTTTAGCCAAACTCCGTTAAAGTTAACGTCGAGGTTTAAACCTGGTAAGGCAGCTGGCGTCTTTCACCAGCCCAAATGTCGGTTAAATCCAGTTTGAAATAACGAAGTTTGCCTGACGGAGTTTAGTTTAAAATGTCCAAGCAAAAGTTGGACAATATGACGCGCCGTGACTATAAACTCGTCAAAACAACAACAACCACCACTCAGCTGATGTCGATTCCCGATTCCATTGTTCCGCTGTAATAATAAACTGTAATTTGCCAAAGTGATTTCTGATTTACAACAACTCCAGTCACGAGGCAAGGTACCTATAATATCATTGTGGAACACGTGGTATAGAGTAAATACCAATACAATGCCAACTCACGTTAATTCATTTCACAGCCCTATAACAACAAAACCGAAAATCAGCTGTGAGCTAGGCGGCCATATTGGGATCTCATGGATAACGGAGATTAGCGACTTTAACTTGCCGTATTTCGGGTGTTTAAACTTGAGCCGCCTATGTGGAAGTTTAAGCTCGCACAGAGCTCTGGTGAAAGACAGTGAGCGGTAAACTCCGTTAATTTGCAACCTCTTCCGGGTTAAACTCGTTTCAAATTTTTGGTGAAAGTGGGCCTAAAAGTGCTAGAGGATATGCCCAGAAGGTTACCACCTTGTCGGTTATCACATGACCGGTTCCACCACTCTGAGTTCGTTTTGGTAAGAAAGGTAAGGAGGCGTGAGGAGAGAGAGAGAGAAGTCACCGACTTGAGGTTTGAGAGTAGAATGAAGAAACCTGTGAAAATGGCGGGTTTTATAGAACCCTTTCCACCCTCCCCCAGTTTCTTGAGGTCGTTACAGACCGTTGGGGGGCTGCTGGAGGGAAGGAAGCCCTGCGTTTGGCCACGTACGCCTCTTCATTCGTTTAGTTTATTTGTACAGTCTAAAATTGGTGGAGAGAGTGCTACTTCTGGGAGGATGACAAATTATAAAATTTAGCTTATATGTAAGTGGGTGATAGGCGCATCTACCATACAGTACGTCATGTTCCGATAGTTCGGAGTTCGGAGGATAATGTTTATTATCTGATGAGATAACGTGTTGCACTACCCACTACCTACCTATCTGAGCAGTTCTTTGAACTTTCGACTCAGCATCATAATAGTTCCGGATATCATGATTCCTTCCTCTTTACCAGATTCGCCTTCTATCAGTCGCTGTTAACATTTCAAACGTGACGGTTGTTTATTCAACCAGAGTTTCAGCGCTGTAGTTGTTCATTAGGTGTGTTGGTGTAAGCTTTTGAATTCGAACAATAATGAGTGATATCGGTACGGATATTGATGACAGTAGTGATACCACGGAAACTATGTTGAAAGTGATCTAGAGGGTTCAAGAGACAGCAGTGTCAACCCTATGCGGTACTTGGTACCAACGGCGTTTTTCTTTTAGAAAAGCTTTGGGTGGGTCTTCTTTCAGGCCAATTAGCTTCAACAAACAAATTCCAAATCCACTAAACTACACAGCAAGTACGCCGGGTCGTCGACTACATACACAAGGGTTGTGAAGAGAAGAAGCCAACCAGGGCGGTGTTCTTGGATGTTTCCTTAGTTGGCATGAACCAAAATTAATTGAAACTGTTTGTAGGTCCCTTTTGAGGTCCTCGAAGCTCGGTGCTATCGTCAGTTATCTCTAAAGAGGTGAAAAATAGAGGTTGAACATTTCAGAACGCCGTAGTTCGAAAACTTTCGGAAGGTTTCTGACGGTACTTTCAGTGGTTTTTATGTCGTCTTAAAATAATTCCAAATTTTAGAATTGTTTGAGACCACACTGAGCATTGTACTTCCAGCCGTTCGCTCACAGTAAGGCCCCGAAGCTTCCCGAAAACCGTCGCCAACATAAGTGTGAATCACACGGTAAACATAACTCCAGCCCAGATAGCAGATAACATCATTGATAAGGAACATCTGACTGTCATCAGTCACGCATGGCTTTATTATGGAATAGAGTTTGTCGTTCAGTGATATTTCATTTTCCTTATTTAACAATAAACTGCCGTAAATATCAAAACAATTTTTGAAGAAAGGTGGTTATGTTGGATTTTGTTAGTAAGTACCTATATGTAAATCACAGATCTACGCAGTGCCTAGGGTATCTATACAGGATAGTATTTAACTGTTATGTAATAATATACAGCGATAATAGTGTAGCGTTTTTGATAGACGATTGGGTTTTGATCTGGTAAAGCAAGTGCCTACAAGTCAAAATAGCTGCTGTACACACCATCTAGCGGGCGTCCCCTGTAACGCATCCATTACTTAACAATATCGTTTCAAGTATATAAAGGATTGTAAGCTTCTTTCCGTATAAGTTATACTCGTAAAGCGAGGAAGAACTCACTTTTCAGAAGTGGCAAAAATCAGTAGATATGCAATTTCTCAAAAACACGTTTTAGTCCCTTTAAGTCAAATTTCTATTTCTTTCAAAAAGCACGAAAAGCTGGAGTACGAGTATATATGAATATAATAGAAACTGAAACCTCTAATTTATAAAAATCAAAAAAAATTATGTTGTCAGTTTAAGGGAGTTCGCTCTCAGTTAACGCACTTTCTTCAATAAACGTACCTGGGACTAATAATCAGTAAACGTACCTGGGACTAACACTCAGTAAACGTACCTGGGACTAACAACCAGTAAACCTACCTCGGACTACCAATCAATAAACGTACCTGGGACTAATAATCAGTAAACGTACCTGGGACTAATAATCAGTAAACGTGCCTGGGACTAACACTCAGTAAACGTACCTGGGACTAATAATCAGTAAACGTATCTGGGACTAATAATCAGTAAACGTACCTGGGACTAATAATCAGTAAACGTACCTGGAACTAATAATCAGTAAACGTACCTGGAACTAACAATCAGTAAACGTACCTGGAACTAACAATCAGTAAACGTACCTGGGACTAACAACCAGTAAACCTACCTCGGACTACCAATCAATAAACGTACCTGGGACTAATAATCAGTAAACGTACCTGGGACTAATAATCAGTAAACGTACCTGGGACTACCAATCAATAAACGTACCTGGGACTAATAATCAGTAAACGTACCTGGGACTAACACTCAGTAAACGTACCTGGGACTAACAACCAGTAAACCTACCTCGGACTACCAATCAATAAACGTACCTGGGACTAATAATCAGTAAACGTACCTGGGACTAATAATCAGTAAACGTACCTGGGACTAATAATCAGTAAACGTACCTGGAACTAACAATCAGTAAACGCTGGGACTAACAATCAGTAAATGGACCTGGGACTAACAATCAGTAAACGTACCTGGGGCTAATAATCAGTAAACGTACCTGGGGCTAACAATCAGTAAACGTACCTGGGACTAACAATCAGTAAATTTACCTGGGACTAGCAATCAGTAAACGTACCTGGGACTAACAATCAGTAAATGTACCTGGGACTAACGATTAGTAAACGTACCTCGGAATAATAATCAGTAAACCTACCTGGGACTAATAATCAGTAAACGTACTTGGGACTAACAATCAATAAACGTACTTTCCTAATTAAGCGTGCCTGGGACTAACAATCAGTAAACGTACCTGGGGCTAACAATCAGTAAACGTACCTGGGACTAACAATCAGTAAACGTACCTGGGACTAACAATCAGTAAACGTACCTGGGACTAAAAATCAGTAAACCTACCTGGGACTAATAATCAGTAAATGTACCTGGGACTAATGATCAGTAAACGTGCCTGGGACTAATTTGGACTCCTATTCGGTTTCTACTCGTACATCTGAAATAAGAGGTTTCTTTGTGACGTTTTTTAACGCGAACCCAAAGCTACCAAAGGAAGATGAAGGTTGTGGGGACATTTCTGGGACGCCCAACACAGCTCGTGGCCATCTCGTGCTGAAAATCTGGCTATTGATTGTTTCAGGATGGAGGAGGACGAGACGTCCAAGTCAATCGGGAGCCTGAGGAACTCGCGTCCTCACATATCCCTCCGGATCCCGGCTCCGACGACTCCCGGATCGACGACTTCCGGGTCCCGGCCTCCGACGCACTACTACACCGGGCCTCTGACTCCCACGGCGGTCAACATATCGGACGGCGGCTTCAATGTCTTCACCATGTACCCCGGCAAGGCCGGTCAGTTCGTGTCCAAACAGTTCCTCAGTGAGTACAGTCTACATACAATAAGTTGGTACATTCTCTGGATCAGAGAACAGAGCAGAAATACATGTATTTTAGGACATCAACATGAGTCACAAACACTAAGTATATCACCTATTCATTAAATGTACACAAAAACCTATCATTAACTACACATACATGATGCAGCAATGTGCAGTTGTACATAGGTACCTAGTCCGTCAGTAGGAGACTTTTATTCACTTTTGTTCTGATTAGATATTATAATTAGAATATCCATGCTTTGTAATTGAAATGAAAAGTAACTTTATTCCACATAGAACAAAAAAGTACATATCGGCACGAAGAAAGTACACTGCCAAGGGCTTGGCACACAAGCTTCCTCGTGGCCTTCACAGTATGTCACCATTAAATTTTCAGAAAACTAGAAATGACCGTTTCGCCATGCTCATGACTATAGAATGCTGGGCAATCAAAAATTAAAAAATCGTTATTTTTGGGCAATACAAAGCACGGGGGCAAAAAAATATTTATACCCGCCATTTACCACTGTCACTGCCACCGCTGATTCAATCATGGTGAATGGACTATGGCACTTCAAGGGACCTCACCCGCATCATCCCTGAAAATCTGACCAAAATCTGTTCAAAATTGATGTAGTTAGGACCGTAACAAGAAAATCTCGTTAGCGCCTGCGCAGAGGCTACCGTTGATTCGATAATGATGAAACTGATAGGGGACCATCTAGCGCTAAACCCACACAATTCCTGAAATTTTGATTGAAATCGGATCAAAATTGTGGAAATTATGGCTGTGGCAAGGAAATGTGGACAGACAGACACGAAACCAAATTTGTTCAGGAGGCCCTGAAACGCAAAATGCAAGTGGAAATTTTGATTTTGGAGCACACAAAAATTTTTCATTTCGAAAGTGAAAACAAAGCTTCCGCTGGCTTGCAGACTCGGAAGCAAAAGACATTAATAATAGAAGAAATAGCAAATAATTTTTTCCCCTCCAACATCAATTGCGACATAGTAAAATTGGAATACCCCCACCCTATCGAGCTGGGCTCGGTGTTGAGTGGGGAAGTTGCATCTATCCGTTGAGAAATATAAATATTGGGTTTCTTGTACTCGTAGTAACTTTTAACCCAACGTCTAAATTATGTGTACTTTTTCCTTCGTACGTTCTTCATACATTGTTTTACCTTCATTTATAAATCAACTCCTGTAAATACTGTTAAAGAGCAATCGTGGCTCAATTAGCCACGAGTAAATAAGTTTTTTTATAAGCTGACCTAGCATATTTCGAGGGCTGTTGTAGTTCTGCGGTGGTGTTTCGGAGGAGAAGTGGGAGGGTGTATTATATGTGGCGATTTGTTGTTATTAGTCAAGTTGCTATGCTGGGAATAACTTGTTGTGTAGAAGGGGGGACGGAGTACAAGTGCTGAGGTTTAGGGATCCTGAAGTAGTCCTTATGCTTATGGTAAACGCTGCAAAGTCCTTGTCACATGGGTTTATTATTCTATTGGACATACCTACAGAAAGGTTGGCTGTTCATTAATTGTTTCTTTCATGCGTAATAATCGTAATAGCTACTTCTGATGGTTTCCATTAATTTTGGCCCCCAAAACACAAATTAGGTACCTACGCTCTTTTTTTTCTTTTTTTTAAACTATCTTTGATCATTGGTAGTGCCATTTAATCGTCCTGAACCACGTCTTGACACTCTTTCCAGTGTTATTATACAAACTGATGGTGATTTCAAACGATTTCCCAGGATTTTCACTCATAAAAAATCAATTCTGGGAGCTGAACACTTGGTAGAACTCAATTTTCCACTCTTTGGTCAAAATCGACTTCATATTCGGTCTTCTCGTCCCCAAAAACATAGAAAACGATATCTCAGAAGCTCATGTTACCAATATGTTGCTAAAACGTAAAAAGTACCTATTTTTACACACATTTTCACTCATAACACCCCTGGGTATATTCCGATCGGGCTGAAAAGTTTCGGGACACAACTAGGGTCCAAATGGAGCATGTGTGCGAAAGAACGATTTTTTTAGACCGAAAATGAAGCCTGTACACGTGATACGGCGGACGGCGGACGGCGGACGGCGGCGTACGGCGGACGGACATTGCATTTTTGGAATCTATGCACCTTGAAACGTAAAAGAAAAAAGTTTGAGGGGGTGTTATAAAAATTTTTTGCTGAGCGAATACATAGGTGTATTATTCACAGAATAATAAACCAAAAATGCAAGGACGGACTTAATGTGAAGCTGATCGATGGAACAGGCTTGACGAAGAGTAACAGGGTGGCTTACTGAGAATCACTTTTGTCGTGGTATCCTCCCAGAACCATTCCTTGTAAACCTGCAAATATTAGATCTCGCAAATAAACTCGCAGAAGTGGGGACGAAAGACGCAGGAGCACCGAGGAACCCAGTGGGGTTCCCCACCATCCTCCACTAGCTGGAGGATGGAGGGATACAGCCCTCAAGGGCTATAAAAACTCGACTCCTTCGCCTTTCTAGCCATTCTACGCTCTCCTCTAGTCGCTGACTACTCTCTCCCTCACCTCACTCCTCCTCTCTCCTTAAAACCTAAAAGATCCCGTCGCAGTGGTGACATCTGACAGTGTGGAACCTTTACCGGTGACATCTATTAGTGTGGAATCCTCAGGGCACAACCTCATGCCGCCCGTAGTGAATCGCAGCCATACCAATTCACTACAACTTTCATTACTGCTTTTTGAACAACACAATTTTCTCATTTTCGTGCTCTTCATTTTGCTAATTTTTCGACATTCTTTAAAACAAATACGGCGGACAGACAGAAATATTTTTATTGCTGTTTTGGATTCTACATACCTTGAAACGTAAACCATCAAATTTTGAGGGGGGTAAGAATTTTTTTTTTCTTGATTCCAATAGTTCATTATTGAAAATAATAAACCAAAATGATCACACATTTTAACAGTATTGACCAGACGACCTAAGATAAAGTACCTACCTAAATGAAAACGAGAGCACAAAATTAATACCGAAAATTTTATGAACTACTACCATAAATGCCATATGTCCATGAAGAGGCCTTGCTAGGCGAAACGATTTGATAAATTAGAAGTTTTTAAACGAAGAGAGCCGTCTGAATTCTTCATCCCCCTCCCCTCTCCCACCCACCAAAGTCATAATACAAAATGGCTGACACCAACATTATAATTTAAAGGGTTCATCAAGGGTTCATTTTATTGACTAAGCGTTTCCCCAATTAAACTCCAGAACCAACTCGTTCCTGTGCACCCACGCGAAGTAAAAGTCATTAACCCGGAGTAGAGCAGCAATATCTGTTTTAATAAAGTTGTTTCTTCTCGCCCACTTCCCTGTTCCTTGCAGGCACTACAACCACATAATATCGTAAATTATCAACTAATTTCGAGCTGTCTATTCGTAGTATAATAATTATAATCCACAGAATAATTTAATCTATGGATTGCACTTGACCGGATGTTTATATACGGTTGGAAATGGAATAATATTATGAATGTAGGTCGTTGAATGGTTATTGCAAGGAGTAGAAAACATCTTCAGAACTACACACCTTGCCTGCAGCTCAAGTTCGATCCTCGACCGTGGGGCGACAGGGGAAATAGTATCTCAGTAATCCATGCACTGTCACAATATCACGTACTTCTCCACAGCAAATAGTTTATTTATTTTATTTGAGGAAAACAAATTACAATGTATGTAAGGCCATAGGCCTTTTATGTATACATGGTAGTTAGAAGCATCATAATTGTAAATCATTGTACGTAGAATTATAAGTAGAATTATAAGAATGAGCATTACAAAATGTGAATACAAACGATTTTGAATAATAAAAGAGTATTTAAGTAAGTAGAATCAGGTATAATAAAGAGAGAAAGGAAGGATTAATGTGAAGGAAGGAAGAAATGAACATGAAAGTAAAAACTGAAAAAGAAATGAAGAGAGGAAGGAAGAAATGATCATGGAAAGAAGAATAAAATGTTCAAGAAATATGGGAATACTGACAAGGGTCATACAAATTGTGATGAGTTAAGAAACTCTCTCACTCCGCTCTCAAAGGCAGCAATCGACGCAGCAGCTCTAGTATTCAGGGGCAAATCCGACCACAACCTCGCACCCACCACCCTGAGTGATCCAGCCATTGCCTTGCAGGTGTGCTGCAAAGACTGAAACCCACACGCCCTTGCTGATGAGGTCTTAGGAAATAAGTTCAGTATGTACCTACTGAGGACACTTATTAGATTTAACCTTGTACATAAATAATAAAGTTTGAAGTTTAAAATAATCCTGAAATGGTAAGCCTGTAATTATTTTTGAATGTGCTGATACATGTGAGCGAGGTTTCAAGTTTTTAATGAATCTTATTGCAGAGTTGTAGAGGACCTGAAGACTATGGAGAGATTTGGAATCAAGACTATTGGCAAAAATTACGTTACAGTACGTGAACAAAGGTAAAATAAGCAATTTGACTAGAAGCAGTCTGGTATTCTCAGGGATGAAATAGCGTACACGATTCATGGTATGCAATGAGTAGTATATCTTGCGACATATCATTGAAGTGTGATCCTCCCATGACAGGGAGCTGTTCAGTAGAACTACTAAGTTCTTCACACAATCCAAGTAAGGAAGGTACACTCCATTCAGGGATATCTTGGGAAGAGCAGTTGTGTCAAGTCTATTCTTGGAAATAATAATTGATTGTGTCTTAGTAGGATTGAGCATGAGACCATTCAGATTAGACCACTCGGCAATCCGTAACAAATCCTGATTGAGTTTCTCAACCGTAGAACACATGCTCTCAATGTCTAGCTTGCTGCGAATGTACAACTGAACATCATCTGCATAGAGATGACACGCCACACTGTCAGTTACCGATGGCATATCGTTAATGTATATAGAAAACATTAAGGGGCCCAATACGGAGCCCTGAGGAACACCCTGGAGAATGGATACTGGAGAAGAGAAGGCACCATCCACAGACACGATCTGTGACCTGTCAGCCAAATAAGACGATAAAAACTTGATAGCAGAGGTAGAGAGTCCATAGAGGTTGCTTAGTTTGCCCAGAATAGTGTCGGCGAAGTTTCTAAATACCGTTTGATGTGTATGAAGCGAGGGATCTCGGCAGAAGGTTGCAGTAGTTTATTAGATTCAATCTAATAAGTTTACTGCTCGGGGTTTCCTTTTTCTCAAAAGAAAAATAATCTGAAAAAGGCGAGAAAAAATACGAAACTTGATGAGATGACGAGAGGGGTGGGATGAAGAGGGGAAGGTTTGTTGACTATGACGATAACCTTTATAGAAAAGTGAATCACAGGGGGGGGGGGGGGGGATGATGAAGGGAACTGCGAGGGATGCCAAAGGTATTTTTACAGGAGATGAAAATAGTCCCCATTTCACAGATGCGGTCATATCGGAGTGGACCTGATTCCTCTCGCGAGTTGCTCTGCGTGATGTCTCTCCAGACAGCACCTCTGGGAGGCTGTAGGACGTACCTTCAGTCGCCACTTGCAAGTCGAGCAGTAGCAGCACCTGTACATTTTCACATGACGTGTTGAGGGTAGTTGGGGGCTGTTGTAAGGGTGACCATCGTCAGGCGAGGAGAACACGACCGGGGACGAATATTTCAACCACACTCCGGTGGCTGTGTTTTGATTTATTTTTCTGTGAATCACACACCTATGTAATCGCTCAGTAAAAAATTTTTATGGCACCCCCTCAACATTTTGGTTTATTATTCTGTGAATAATACACCTATGTATTCGCTCAGCAAAAAATTTTTATAACACCCCCTCAAACTTTTTTCTTTTACGTTTCAAGGTGCATAGATTCCAAAAATGCAATGTCCGTCCGCCGTACGCCGTCCGCCGTATCACGTGTACCGGCTTCATTTTCGGTCTAAAAAAGTCGTTCTTTCGCACACATGCTCCATTTGGGCCCTAGTTGTGTCCCGAAACTTTTCAGCCCGATCGGAATACACCCAGGGGTGTTATGAGTGAAAATGTGTGTAAAAATAGGTACTTTTTACGTTTTAGCAACATGTTGGTAACATGAGCTTTTGAAGTATCGTGTTCCATGTTTTTGGAACGAGAAGACCGAACATGAAGTCGATTTTGACCAAAGAGTGGAAAATTGAGGTTCTATCAAATATTCAGCTCCCAAAATTGATTTTTTTATTAGTCAAAAACCTGGGAAAACGTCTGAAATCACCATCAATTTGTATAATAACACTGGAAATAGTATCAGCACACGTGGATCAAGACGATTAAATGGTACATCAATGATCAAAAAAAAAAGAAAAAAAAGGAGCGTACCTAATTCGTGTTTTAGGGGCCAAAATTTGTGGAAACCATCAGAAATAGCTATTTCAATTATTTCACATGAAAGAAACAAAAATGAACAGCCAACATTTCTGTAGGTATGTCCAATAGAACAATAAACCCATGTGACAAGGACTGCAGCGTTTTTCCTGTAGTGTCTGAGGAGGTGTTTGTCCTTGAAATCCCCAGCCGCGCTTCCCCGCTTCAGGCCGTCGAGAGATTTACTTATATAAGACTGAAGCGGCCGAGAAGATGAGAAATTAATTTTGAAACATCCTGTCTGTAGAGTAATTCATGCATTAAGTACGTGGACGTCCCTAATGATGGTGGTCACTCTCAATTATTGCAGATCGTCTGGATCTTTAACCCAGGCCCAACCCCTCCAACATAGTTTGATATGTTGTATTAGGGTTCTTTGAGCAAAAGCCTTTTTGCAGGGTACTTGGAAAAAGGCTGTATTCGAGAGAAAAGTATTAGCACCCTTTCACACGGGGAGCCGCACGGCTCGTGGCCCGCAGTCAGGAGTGTTTTCCGCTCTTGACTCTCACCTTTCACATGTGAGAGCCTTTTTGGCCACGAGCGCTCAGTCGCTAGTTCAGCCCAGTTGAAGAAGCATGGATCTCATGCGTACTTTGGCCATTTACCTTCTTCATCGTCGACGCCGTCTTCGACGTCTAAAACGCCGAAGTACCAGACGGTGCTGCGTCCATCCCATCAACCAACGGCGGGATGAAGCAGGAGTTTTCGCCACGCTTCATCAACAACTTCGACAGGACAGCAACAAATTTCGATTACACACGGAATTAATTAACATTTCCACGTCTAAATCCATTTTCGACATCAAAAAGAAAGCAAGAAAGAATTTCGACGTGACGAGAATCCTTCTATGGATCGCAATAAACTGAGGAGCGAGAGCCGTTTTCGCTCTTCGTGTGGACACCCGCATCTTCCCATTTGCATTTCATGGAAGAGCCCGAGGCGCGTGGCTCGAAGTGCAGAGCCCTAAAAGCTCTCGGATTACCTTGGTTGGAGCGACCTGGACTGAGGGAGCGAGAGACGTGACTAACTTGGTAGGGGAGGCACGAGTATATATACGAGTATATACAAACCTGAGGCTGTTTATTAGCCGAAGGTATTTACTAAAACAACAGGAGAATATCTGGGGCTGTCCGCTAAGGTATCAGACCTAATCTATTTATTTATTTAGAAAACATACGGGCAGAGCCCAATTAAATATATATATATATATATATATATATATATATATATATATATATATATATATATATATATATATATATATATATATATAACTTAAAACTAATAATTACTCAGAAATTATACCATTATCAAGATACATAAGATATAGATATCAACTTACAATGTAAACATTTTACGGACAAAAACAGATACGGACTTTACCGACTTACTAGACTTAATCGGGAATTACAAACTTATTGTTTAACTATATACATACAACAATAGCATTATGGACAAAAAACGCTGCAAATCCCTGCACAACGGTTTATTATTTTGTACAGAATACCCTCCTATTACAGATCACAGGTCTCCGTATAGATAACCCTTCTATATAACATAATGTACTATTCTACACATATTATGTAGATCGCGGACCTCCGTAGGTTAGTACCTAACCCCGTACCCGTTACAAGGTACCTCCCTAAACCGTTGTGTAATAATTTACCTGTATAGGTTCCACTTCTACGGAGATAGAATAATGAACCGTTGTGTAATAATTTGCCCATCAATAATACTTCAACGGTTGTTCAAGTTGCAAAAGTACCTACCAACAAAATCCAGCCCCTTCTTGGTAGATTAGCCGTTGTGTAATAATTTACCGTGGTTTAATAATTTACCGTTGTGTAATAATTTACCGTTGTGTAATAATTTGTCGTTGTGTAATAATTTGCCATTATGTAATAATTTACCCATCAATAATACTTCAACTGCCGCAATAATGCTTCATAGGTACCCCACCAAAAATGTATAGATAACCCGTCTATATAATATGATATGTACTATTCTATACATATTATGTAGATCGTAGACCCTCCGTAGGTTAGTACCTAACCCCGTACTCGTTACTAGGTACCTACCTAATTCACGAGTTAAATGTTGCTAAAATAATTCTGCCGATGACAAACAGTACCTAACAAAAAGAAACACACAATGAAGTTCTGAAAAGAAATTGTTGATGAGGAGTGAAAAAAGTTGCGAAAGTACCTACCAACAAACTCCAGCCCCTTCTACGTAGATGGTATAATTTACCGTTGTGTAATGATTTACCGTAGTAATAATTTACCCATCAATAATACTTCAACGTTTGTTCAAGTTTCACTACCTACCAACAAACTCCAAAAGAGCCATCATTTTTCAAATGAAATAATATCACAGAACAACCAACTCGACTTCATACTCCGCCAATATAATCAGGTGATCCCTACCAATGATTTTATCTCTGCCAAATTTCTTATTGTGGGCGCGTCTCTGGTTAAGAGATTTGGTTTGAATTGTATACAATTTCATTCACACTGGAGTCGAAAATGCCTGTCGGTGCAAACTTCGGGGCCTTACTGTGAACGAACGGCTGGACGTACGATGCTCCGGATGGTCTTAAAAAACTCGCAAGTTCAAGAATTATTTAAAACCGTAAAAATATTTACGTAAAAAAATGGTATAGGCGTTTTGAAAATTTCAACCCCTATTTTGAACCCCTTAGAGATGACTCACAGTAACGTCGAGCTTCGAGGACCAACTAGACGCCGAACGGAACCTATAACCCGAATTTCATCAATTCTCTTTCATGGTAACTAAGAAAAGTGGCCCGTAAGGCGTACGGCGGACAGACAGAAATATTTTTATTGCAGTTTTGGATTCCACATACCTTGAAACGTAAACCATCAAATTTTGAGGGGGGGTAAGAATTTTTTTTTTCATGCTCGATTCCAATGGTTCATTATTGAAAATAATAAACCAAAAAATATAGCACACTACATTAATAAAATTTGTTTTAAATGCCTTTTTGTAGAGGCCAGGCTGGAAGCTACTATGTCCATGTCATCAGAAAGGGAGGCCAAGTAATTCACGTCCCTCTGCAATCTGGTGATGGGGCAGATAGTTGGTGGCGGTGTGAGGCAACGAGAAAAGGAGGCAGTGACGGGTGTTGTGTGAAGGGACTCTCAAGCCCTTTGGTATGAGTAATAAAAGTATACGACAATAGTGCACAGCCAGAACGATGTCTGAATCCTGAATCAAACTAATAAACAACCGTCCCAAATCGGTTGAGAATACGGGCAGCGGACACATGATCCCCCCCCCCCCCCCCCCCCCCCATAGAAATATCGAAATACCGACAATGTAGAGCACAACTAAACTGAACTCTGCGTCGAACCAAAAAAAAAAAAAAGGCTTCAAAGTCCTTGTCACATGGGTTTATTATTCTATTGGACATACCTACAGAAATGTTGGCTGTTTATTTATTGTTTCATTCATATAAAATAATTTAAATAGCAATTTCTGGTGGTTTCCACCAATTTCGGCCCCCAAAACTTAAATTAGGTAGGTACGCTCCTTTTTTTTCAAATTATCCTTGATCATTGGTAGTGCCATTTAAGCGTCTTGATCCACGTGTTGACACATTTTCTAGTGTTATTATACAAATTGATGGTGATTTCAGGCGATTTCGCAGGTTTTTGACTCATAAAAAATCAATTTTGGGAGCTGAACATCTGGTAAAATCTCAATTCTCCACTCCTTGGTCAAAATTGACTTCACATTCGGTGTTCTCGTCCCCAAAAACATGGAAAACGATACCTCAAAAGCTCATTTTACCAACATGTTACTAAAACACAAAAAGTACCTATTTTTACACACATTTTCACTCATAACACCCCTGGGTATATTCCGATCGGGCTGAAAAGTTTCGGGACACAACTAGGGCCCAAATGGAGCATGTGTGCGAAAGAACGACTTTTTTAGACCGAAAATGAAGCCTGTACACGTGATACGGCGGACGGCGGACGGACATTGCATTTTGGTTTATTATTCTGTGAATAATACACATATGTATTCGCTCAGCAAAAAATTTTTATAACACCCCCTCTAAATTTTTTCTTTTCCGTTTCAAGGTGCCTAGATTCCAAAAATGCAATGTCCGTCCGCCGTCCGCCGTATCACGTGTACAGGCTTCATTTTCGGTCTAAAAAAGTCGTTCTTTCGCACACATGCTCCATTTGGGCCCTAGTTGTGTCCCGAAACTTTTCAGCCCGATCGGAATATACCCAAGGGTGTTATGAATTAAAATGTGTGTAAAAATAGGTACTTTTTGTGTTTTAGTAACATGTTGGTAAAATGAGCTTTTGAGGTATCGTTTTCCATGTTTTTGGGGACGAGAACACCGAATGTGAAGTCAATTTTGACCAAGGAGTGGAGAATTGAGATTTTACCAGATGTTCAGCTCCCAAAATTGATTTTTTATGAGTCAAAAACCTGCGAAATCGCCTGAAATCACCATAAATTTGTATAATAACACTAGAAAAAGTGTCAGCACGTGGATAAAGACGATTAAATGGCACAACCAATAATCAATCGTAATTTGAAAAAAAAAAAAAAAAGGAGCGTACCTACCTAATTTAGGTTTTGGGGGCCGAAATTGCTGGAAACCACCAGAAATAGCTATTTCAATTATTTTACATGAAAGCAACAATAAATGAACAGCCAACATTTCTGTAGGTATGTCCAGTAGAATAATAAACCCATGTGACAAGGACTTTGCAGCGTTTTTGGAATCTACGCACCTTGAAACGGAAAAGAAAACATTTTGAGGGGGTGTTATAACAATTTTTTGCTGAGCGAATACATAGGTGTATTATTCACAGAATAATAAACCAAAAAGAAACACGTAAATCGGTTGAGATTAAGCCCTGGGCAGTGCACACAATATTTTGATTTCGGAATTCCGGCAGTTATGTGACGTTGTGTAACCAACCACCTATACATAATATTGTGCAACTTATTTACAACTTGATTGTCATCCGCCAGGTATATAAGGGCCTCCAAGGAGTTTTTCATCCAGAAGTCCTGCTGTGCGTTTGTGACTGTTGTGTGAAGTTTGCGTCCGTCTTAAGTCTCGAACCTGTGACTTACCTGGCGCCCGAATGGACACCAAGAGAAGAAGACAACGCAAGACAGTCTGTAAGTCAACTCCAAGACAGTCTGTAAGTACGATTCTGTGTCACCTTGACCCGTTGTCTCGTGTGATTGACGATTGCGTTAGACCTTTTGTCTGAGCTTGACGTTGATGGACGCATCATAGGTCCTATTAAGCTTCGTCCGTCTAAATACACTTTCGCAGAGAGCACATTTTTCAACAGAAAATAATATTCAAACGCCAAACATAATGGCCGTAGCCGCACCAGAACCTTATACTTATGCCTTGTATCGGACTGACTACGATCACATTCCCACTTATGATGGGAACCCGGAAAGGCTTTTGGCCTTCAAGAAACAAGCAACAATAATAATACTGCAAAAAAAATAAATTACCTGAAACTATTAAACAAGGTGTAAGCAAGATTGACGGGCTTACAAAATATACAAAATATACAAATTCAATCGACGAACTCCTGCAAACCCTGAAGGCTCAATTTGCAGACACACGGACAGTCGTGTCACTAAAAGCTTCCATTTAACAGACAAGGATGAACTAGAATGAGACCCCTTTCGAATTCCTTAACCGTATGAAGACACTGCGAAACCTCATATACAGCAGATACCAGATCGATGGATTCAACCTAGTTGCGATCACTGAGCTAATGAAGCAGACTGAAGGCGAGATCATCCACCACCTAAGACTCCCACTACGATCCTCCAACTTCCAAGCGATCCTCCAGCTTCATCATCACGCAATACCCGCAATCCCTGGTTGACTTCAGGAGAATAATGTTCACGAAATGTCAATTTGTAATAGATAATATCAGTAGAAATAAGAGACAAGTTGCTAAGATAGCTTCTAATGGTAAAGAATGCAGGAAAACCACTGTGCACTGGCTTTCCTCCCAACTCTCCTTACTACC
Organism: Leptopterna dolabrata; assembly: GCA_954871275.1. Taxonomy (NCBI): domain Eukaryota; kingdom Metazoa; phylum Arthropoda; class Insecta; order Hemiptera; family Miridae; genus Leptopterna; species Leptopterna dolabrata. The sequence continues at coordinate 59,315,539 of OX940978.1, read as the reverse complement.
CCTTCTATCCTGTTTACCCATATAGAACCACAATTTCCTACCTGTAGTATTCTTCTTAATAACGCATTAGGTATTACAGATTAGAACACAAATTATATTTTCCAAATCGTCACTCTTACAAATGCCTCATCCAACGCTCAGCTGCTTGGTCATAGGGTGGGAATGTAGGTACCTGTATAATAAGACGGAGTGAACCCACAGAATAGCTACCTACTACATCCCTCCTAAGTTCATTAATATAATTGGTAGTCTCTTAATTTCATTGGCGTCATTATTTGGCAACCACTTCTTGTTGTTGGAATGTTCTCCTCGGCAGTCTTCTTGCTTGGTGAAAAATCAATCCCCCCCCTCTGGGCAATAGGCCCAGGAGACGAGCTCTGTTCGGATTGAATAACAGTTGGAGGTTCCAGCTGGTATTCTGATAACAGTATCGCTTTTAAAAACGTAGCATTCCTCGTGATTGGACCATTCTCATTAGCCACTGTCATTTTCGTTCCTCTGACTTCAACAACCTCCAAGGGATCAGGATTAAATATGGGGGTGAGCTTTTCACTACATTTGTGCTTCACTAGCACAGTGTCACCTTTTTCTAGCTTGTGCTCTTTTGTATTCCTCTTGTTGTCACTATATTCCGTCATTCTAAGTTGACTGTTTTGTTCATCTTTCGCAACGAAATGTCAGTGTCCTCATCAGTCCTGAAAGAAATATTTGGCAGGAAAGAACGGAAGTTGCTTCTCAACAACACTCAAGCCGGAGCCATTCGAGAGGAACTATGAGGTGTGTCTCTGTATTGGGGTAGGTATTCCGTAAGTGCTTCCTCCCAGTCCTTCTTTTCGATGACAGCTGATCTGATGGTTTTCTTCACGCTGATCATAAAGTGCTCAGCTCTACCATTATCCTCAGGCCAAAGACTAGTCACACTGAGTGCTTGATGTTCAAGTTTTTACAAAAGGTCGAAAAATCATTTCCGTTAAATGGAAGGCCCCCGTCTGTTTTGATCGGTGGAACCCATAAGCGCTAATCTTCAGTTATCCGTAAATATCTATGTCTAGTAAGCGCGACCGTTGTGAGAAGGTCTAGTTCGATAAGCGGGATTCCAAGAGCCGATAAGCGCGAGGTTCACTCACTTCACTGATTGAAACATTTGTTTATATCGATGGGTTCACCTTGCAAAGTATACCACTTTTGTCTACATAAGCCGTTACTAAACTGTCTATCTTCTATTTTTGTCAGTCGTTGTGAAGCCTTCCGAGAGCGATGGAACATTTATTTCGTGTGTCAGTGACTAACAAAGGAGTGACTTGTTTAGTTTTAGACAATTACAGGTACAGGAAGAGTCGCGTAAATCGTGATGGTACAGTGAGTTGGCGGTGCACTACTAGACGATGTTCAAGTAGTACCTATGGTGACGAACAGCATCTTCACTCACATCGTAAGTCACGAACGTCAACATAACCACGAACAGCCAACCACACGTGATACAGAGAGGCATGTCATAAGAAATGAGTGCAAAAGGAAAGCGTCTTTAGACCTTCATGAACGGCCATCGAAGATTATACGAAGGGAACTGTCGACAATAGAAAATTCTGAACTCCAGGGAGACGATATTACAACGATCCGGAAGTCATTGTACTGGCAACGAAGGAAACATCTCGATAGTCATCCCAAGAGTAGAGAAGAAGCACTTGATCAAGTACTATCGCGGCAGTACAAAACAAGTACTCAAGAGGACTTTGTGCATGTTCACAAAATGAACGAACTTATAATTTTGACTACACCCCGTAACCTCACATTTTTGTGCGGAAGTGGCACTATTTTAGCCGATGGAACTTTTTATGTCGCTCCTAGGCATTTTACGCAGCTATATACCGTACACGCGTTCTCGGATGGTTGTTACTACCAACTTGCCTATTGTTTTTTACCAAACAAAACAGAAAAATGTTACGTAAACATGTGGAATTTCCTTAAGGACTTATGCCGGGATATGCAGTTGAATCTGAGCCCCACCTTCTGCATACTTGATTTCGAGAAAGCTGCTCACACTGCGGTGAGTACTGTTTTTCCTGGCGTACAGGTAGCTTGCTGTGATTTCCATTTGGGTCAGAGCTTTTACCGGAAAATTCAACGCCTAGGTCTACAAGGCGATTACTCCCAGCATTCAAACGTTGGCCAATTTTTAAAAACATTCTTCGGTCTGTCATACGTTCCACAGTCTCTCGTTGAAACAGATTTGCTTGATATTATCGCCCAAGTGCCTGCCGATAATAGATTGGGCGATTTTGTGGAATACCTGGCCTCAACCTAAATTGGACCACAATGTACTTTTCCGCCAAAATTATGGGCACGACCCCCCATGAGTGAAATTCCTCGAACGACAAACGGACCTGAATCGTATCATCGGCATTTAAAGGACCAATTCCACTCACCTCACTGCTCTGTTTTTGAAGTGATACGTTGCTTAAATGAAAACTTACTTGAAGATGAACGGGTACAAACCGAGGAAGAAATCTACGAAGCAACAAAAAAAAGATCACTCTGTGGGAAAAGTTGGAGACGAACGAAATTACGTTAATTGACTATGTCCGAAAAATGGGAATGAAGAAGCAAGTGAAGCCGTGATTTGGACTACCGTTCTTCAATTTCTTGAAGTTCAAGTTATCATACGAATTCAATATCATCATCTGTTTTTAAACTTGAAATACGTCGCGCTTTTTGGTGCTATATTATATGTTATATATTATACGTTGCTGCGCTTTTCGCTCATGCATTTTCACAAAGGTTTGCGCTTTTATACCTACCCTTTCATGTCATTAGCGCTTATGGGCGACAGCCGTTTTGATTTAGGTATCTCAAATAAGGCGAAAATCCTAAATAAATGTTTGCACACAACTCCCGCAGCCAAAGCGCTTATCGGTTCAGCAATGGGATGTTTGCTGCAGTCATCTATGATCACCATCACATATTTGTTGTTTCCCCGAGGACCTGAAAGATCCATTGACAGATTTTCCCAAGCTCCGGAGGGGAATTAGCGTTGGTTTAAGTGGGTCTCTTCTTGGCCTAGGTGTGTCGCCTTGGCAGGGTGTGCATCTGGCAACGGTTTCTTCAACTAATGTATTCATTCTTGGGAACCATGCTTTGCGTCGCAGTAACTCTTTTGATTTCGTAATCTACTGATGACCCCTGTATGCGAGTTTAACCACAGTACGCCGCAGTGATTTTGGAATAACAATACGAAAACCTCTTAGTATTGTGCCATCAAATGTCACTGATCAAATGTCTTTGCATGTTTTGTAGCCTAAGACGTCAGGATCAGTCCAACCTGACTGAATAGCTTCAGCTACTTTCAACAGTGTCAGGTCCTTTCGCTAGCTTCTGAAATTCGCTATCGGGTCAGTGGTAATGAACATGTAACAAAATTTATGAAATTTTCAGCGCTGCTTGGTGGTTTGTGTTTCAAAGGATGTCTAGACACGTAGTCAGCAGGGTTGTCTTTACCAGGGATGTGTTGCGCCTCGTAGTCAAAACCCATAAATTTAAACCGCAATCTCCCCAGTCTTGGTGTAGTCGGTGAGGAGTCAGTAAGGAGATCAGTTCCAACAAGGTAATCCCTGAAATACTCAACACTTGAAGCTATTGCTAACATTTCTTTTTCGATTTGTGAATATCTTTTCTGGGTTGCCGTCAAGCTTGCACTGGCACAAGCTGTGGTGGAAGCTCTGCTGTTCCCAGGCTGAGCTAGAATCGCGGATATCCCTTCTGGCCCTGCATCAGCATAGATATGCAGAATTTTTTGAGAGGTCAAAAAAATTGTTTGAAGTAGTACTTTGTCATACCTTTCACATGATCAAAGGCTTTCTGTTCCTTCTCACTCCATCTCCAATTTTCCTCTTTCTCAATGAGTGCACGCAATGGCTTAGTATTATTTGCTAGGTCAGGAATAAAACCCATAAGAAAATTAACCGTATCCAGAAAACTGCGAAGCTCGTGGACATCGCGAGGGTGTTTTAAACTAGTTATGCCTTCGATCTTAGCTGGGTCGGGAGCTAATCCGAATTTGGACAGAGTATACCCGAGATAAGGTATAGATTGTTTGCCAGAACTACACGTATCCGCATTAGCTGTCAAGCCGTTTTCTTCTAATCTTGTCAAAACATGTAAACCTACGTTATGATCTTGTTTTGTTTTGCCGAAAATCAATATATCGTCACTGACGTTGACACATCCATCTAAATTTAAAATTACTTGACGAACAATACAGTTATGAGCATAGATTTTTATTTCAAAACCAGCAGTACGATTAATGCATCGACTTGTTGAATGTAACTCAAATTCTCAAGTAAGTTCAAATTGTTGACCAATATCTTTTATACAATGTACCCTTCGTAACGATTTCGAAAGGCTCAGAAAAATTAACCATTCAACCTCATGCTACAGCCCTACTTAAACTCTCTCCCGGAGAGACTCTTTTAAATGTCCCCTCCAACTATCATTGTTTTGAAAGTGAATCCTTACAATTATACTTTACAGAACCCCCCTGCGTCCAAACAGGAGCCTATCAATTTTGAAAGATTACACGACATCAATTTAAAAACGCTGCAAATCCCTGCACAACGGTTTATTATTTTGTATAGAATACCCTTCCGTTACAGATCACAGCTTTATGTATAGATAATTAACCCGTCTATATAATATGATATGTACTATTCTATACATATTATGTAGATCGCAGACCCTCCGTAGATTAGTACCTAGCCCCGTACTCGTTACTAGGTACCTACCTAAATCACGAGTTAAATGTTGCTAAAATAATTCTGCCGATGACAAACAGTACCTAACAAAAAGAAACACACATATTGAAGTTCTGATAAGAAATTGTTGATGAGGAGTGAAAAAAGTTGCAAAAGTACCTACCAACAAACTCCAGCCCCTTCTACGTAGATGGTATAATGAACCGTTGTGTAATAATTTACCTTAGTAATAATTTACCCATCAATAATACTTCAACGTTTGTTCAAGTTTCACTACCTACCAACAAACTCCAAAAGAGCCATCATTTTTTCAAATGAAATAATATCACAGAACAACCAACTCGACTTCATACTCCGCCAATATAATCAGATGGCCCCTAGCAATGATTTCATCTCCGCCAAATTTCCTATTGTGGGCGCGTCTCTGGTTACGAGATTTGGTTTGAATTGTATACAATTTCATTCACACTGGAGTCGAAAATGCCTGTCGGTGCAAACTTCGGGGCCTTACTGTGAACGAACGGCTGGACGTACGATGCTCCGGATGGTCTTAAAAAACTCGCAAGTTCAAGAACTATTTAAAACCGTAAAAATATTCACGTAAAAAAATGGTATAGGCGTTTTGAAAATTTCAACCCCTATTTTGAACCCCTTAGAGATGACTGACAGTAACGTCGAGCTTCGAGGACCAACTAGACCCCGAACGGAACCTATAACCCGAATTTCATCAATTTTCTTTCATGGTAACTAAGAAAAGTGGCCCGTACGGCGTACGGCGGACAGACAGAAATATTTTTATTGCTGTTTTGGATTCTACATACCTTGAAACGTAAACCATCAAATTTTGAGGGGGGGTAAGAATTTTTTTTTTTCATGCTCGATTCCAATGGTTCATTATTGAAAATAATAAACCAAAATGGAACCACTTGAAGAGCTCGAAGTGATATCAACGTACACCGCACCTTCTGTGGTGATTCTAATTAGCTTAGCTACCTTCATTGCACTAACGCTGTATATGTATTTTTCTTTACAAATGCAAAGATCAATTGATACATAAGAAAATCGACGTAATACTGAACAGCAAGAAGTATTAAGAGCTTTACCTACCGCTCCTCCCATACAATTTTCCTAATTGCCTACTTTAAAATTTAATTGCTTGACTACTACGTATTAAGATAAGTTAGTAGTTAAGCTTGGTGAATCAAGACACTTATAATTATGTTACTATCAATTATCAAAAGATAATTTTTGCAAAAACAATTGGAGCCAATTTTGGGGGCCAAAATTGGTGGAAACCATCATAATATAGCTGTTTCAATTATTGCACATGAATGAAACATTAAATGAACAGCCAACATTTCTGTAGGTATGTCCAGTAGAATAATAAACCCATGTGACAAGGACTTCGCAGCGTTTTTTTCTTCTTCTTGTTTTAGTGCGCTAGTTGCCAGTCATTTTGTTACTATTTTCACACGATTTAAAGTTCGATCGATTTGTTTCGTCACAGGTGACAAATTACCTATTTGAATTCCCAACACTGGCGGCCCACTTACGACTACGTGGACTCGACCTGCTCACCTGCTCCAGTGAAAGGAGCACACCGCTCTATTTCCGTACCTTCGCTATTAGATGACTCAATAAACTATTTTTTCATGTCGCCCTCTCTGTTGGGAACCAATCACGCGCCCATCACTCCCCGCTCTTGAAAACTTTTTCAACTGACAGGTCCGTTCTGCCGACGTTTTTGGACCTCTTCGTCGGTGGTACTCAATTTTTCTTCTGTGTCTCAGTTACGTTTTGCTCTCGGCTACGATCGGTTTGTGTTTCAGATTTTGGACGAATATTCCGTGAGGCTGCAAAAAATTTGAATTGCCAATTATGTGAATAATTTATTGTGCCGCTGTGTTACTTATAAATTGATCGAATCTTTCATTCACTTCAAACAGCTGCCCACACACCATTCACTCGTTCAACGTATAACGAAGAAACCAACAATAATTGTGCATTGTGTAAAGGCTGTAGTTTACACAACGGGCGCAACAAGTGCGCCAAAATGGCGGAAGAAAAGATCATAAAAGCCATGCTCAAGTACAACAGAAATGTGGATGATGCGTATCTTAGGTGCGAAGAAGCATACAAAGGTAGTCTTCTTCGATGTGTGTTTCTATCAATACTACTAACCAAATCTTTCAGCCTGTCCGCTGAACAATGGTGCTCGGGACTGAGTGTAGCACCATAATATTATCATCAACCGATCAGTTACGTTGTAAGATATTAGTCGGTCTCTCGTGTAGCGGAGTGCTGTAAATGGATAAAGAGAGGCTTTTGGCATGAAGCAGAGGATGTAACTGTTATAACCACCTTTGTCATTCATTTTTCAATAGAAATATTTGACAGTTTGACCTTATCCTGCTCCAAAAAAGAGCAGTACCAACTCCAACTGCCCATGTCCCTGCTTCTTAAAGTGCCTCATCAATCATATCAATTATCAATTTTTGTATGGATTCATTAATTGATTTATTTTGCAATAATCTGGCGGAGCCCAATACACGAAAATGTAGAAAATGCAGAAAAATTATAATACTGAGAATATCGATTTTGAATTATCATAATTATTATAATGATTATTGAATTTAATCATACCTATATTACATATTATAGTTCAGTTTTAAGGTACAATCGGGGGAAAAAGTTTGTCGGTCCTACAGGTGGGGCAAATCTGCGAAGCTCGCACTAAATTTTGATACGACTTGTCCGTGCCCCTGCTTCTAAAGTGCCTTATCAATCATATCAATAAACATTTTTTATATTTATTCATTAAATGATTTATTTTGCAATAATCGGGCGGAGCCCAATACACGAAAATGTAGAAAAATGATAATATTGAGAATATTGAGTTTGAATGATCATATTATAATGATTATTGAACTTAATCATATATTACATATATTATAATTCAGTTTTAGGTTACAATGGGGGGGGGGGGGGGGATTTGTCGGTCCTATAGGTGGTGCAAAACTGCGAAGCTTGCACTAAATTTTGATACGATTTCCCGACAGTAAATGCCCAATCGAGCAAATATTGTTTCTTCCATAAGGCCACTTATCCACTGAAATATGCCAGCAATACTTCGAGTGCTTTGTCAAAATCCACGTAAACTGTGGACCAAACTGCTATCGGCACATTCCGAGAGTACAACGGTTGTTCCGATTGTTCTAAGAAACATTTCTGTTTGTCCATGGATGGCCACCATACATGCGCCCTAGAAGATATACCAACAATAGCTTCTGTTCATCACAAAACATTATTTGGAAGAATATTTTGATTCTGACATATATTCTGATCACTGTTATTAAAGCGTGAATGGACTGTTGATGATTTTTTTATTTTAACACTTAGAGCGGAACATCCCTTCCTACTGCGTTCTTCGGAACGTGTGTCCCTCAGACACATCCAGAGTTCGAATATTTGTCAGATAGGCACCTTAGGTACCCATTTTCTGCGGTGCTCTTCTAGTAAATCAGAACGTTCTCATCCTATATCTTTAATGCTATCTAAACTTATTTTTTACCCTATTATTAGTCAGTAATCTCATGAAAATAGGATTAAAAATGGGTTTATGAACAAAATGAAGTAACAGAATATATTTAATTCCAGAATCATTTGGTTACGTTTTAAAACCGTAAAAAAGAGCCTTGAATACATAGCCGTGACTATCAGTGAAAAGTTAAGACATCAGTCTCAATATGCCTTTGTATTATTCTAAAATCAAGCTCCATGTTCTAAAATCTATCACAATCTCTGTATATCATTGCATTACAAGCTCTGTATTCTAAAATCCTTAATTGCATTTGAAATTCAAACTAGATTAACTCTTGAGAGCGGCTGATCAAAAAAGATAAGCCAAAGTAATGAAAATAATTTTTGAACATGACTTTTTTAAATAGATAACTATTTTTTTTAAAGCAGTGATTTTACCTGCCATTGCGAACTGTAACAAAGAGAACATTATGCAAATTAGAAAAATAGAATCAACAAGCCAAAACAATTGTGATGAACAAATTATTTCCAAGAGTAGATGTAATATCTAATGAAGGAATATTGAAGAAAAAAATAAATGTATAATGTAATGGAGGTAATAAGGCTGGCTGCAAGAGCAACAATGGTTTGAAGTAAGTAGTTTATAACGGCCAGCACTGTAGTTCAGAAGAGAGTATTTATGATAATGTGTACGAATAAATATGTAAGGATGAGTGGAATGTGTGTCTCTGAGACACCTGAACGAAAATGGTGCGAATTTGGGAGGGACTTACTTCTGTGTGGAATGCGTGCCTCTCAGACAACGCATTTCGAGGGCGATGATGGCGTTGGGCGGGAAAATTGCAGCAGTCTTTCTTCTTCTTCTTCTTCCTCCCAGTTACTTGTCTTGTATGGCTATCGGTTGATGTTGTAGTTCATAGGTTGGTTGTACGGCTATCGGTTGATGTTGTAGTTCATAGGTTGGTTGTACGGCTATCAGTTGATGTTGTGGTTCATAGGTTGGTTGTACGGCTATCGGTTGATGTTGTAGTTCATAGGTTGGTTGTACGGCTATCGGATGATGTTGTAGTTCATAGGTTGGTTGTACGGCTATCGGTTGATGTTGTAGTTCATAGGTTGGTTGTACGGCTATCGGTTGATGTTGTGGTTCATAGGTTGGTTGTACGGCTATCGGTTGATGTTGTAGTTCATAGGTTGGTTGTACGGCTATCGGTTGATGTTGTAGTTCATAGGTTGGTTGTACGGCTATCGGTTGATGTTGTAGTTCATAGGTTGGTTGTACGGCTATCGGTTGATGTTGTAGTTCATAGGTTGGTTGTACGGCTATCGGTTGATGTTGTGGTTCATAGGTTGGTTGTACGGCTATCAGTTGATGTTGTGGTTCATAGGTTGGTTGTACGGCTATCGGTTGATGTTGTAGTTCATAGGTTGGTTGTACGGCTATCGGTTGATGTTGTAGTTCATAGGTTGGTTGTACGGCTATCGGTTGATGTTGTAGTTCATAGGTTGGTTGTACGGCTATCAGTTGATGTTGTGGTTCATAGGTTGGTTGTACGGCTATCGGTTGATGTTGTAGTTCATAGGTTGGTTGTACGGCTATCGGTTGATGTTGTAGTTCATAGGTTGGTTGTACGGCTATCGGTTGATGTTGTAGTTCATAGGTTGGTTGTACGGCTATCGGTTGATGTTGTAGTTCATAGGTTGGTTGTACGGCTATCGGTTGATGTTGTGGTTCATAGGTTGGTTGTACGGCTATCGGTTGATGTTGTGGTTCATAGGTTGGTTGTGCGGCTATCGGTTGATGTTGTAGTTCATAGGTTGGTTGTACGGCTATCGGTTGATGTTGTAGTTCATAGGTTGGTTATACGGCTATCGGTTGATGTTGTAGTTCATAGGTTGGTTGTACGGCTATCGGTTGATGTTGTAGTTCATAGGTTGGTTGTACGGCTATCGGTTGATGTTGTGGTTCATAGGTTGGTTGTACGGCTATCAGTTGATGTTGTAGTTCATAGGTTGGTTGTACGGCTATCGGTTGATGTTGTAGTTCATAGGTTGGTTGTGCGGCTATCGGTTGATGTTGTAGTTCATAGGTTGGTTGTACGGCTATCGGTTGATGTTGTGGTTCATAGGTTGGTTGTGCGGCTATCGGTTGATGTTGTAGTTCATAGGTTGGTTGTACGGCTATCGGTTGATGTTGTAGTTCATAGGTTGGTTGTACGGCTATCGGTTGATGTTGTGGTTCATAGGTTGGTTGTACGGCTATCGGTTGATGTTGTAGTTCATAGGTTGGTTGTACTGCTATCGGTTGATGTTGTAGTTCATAGGTTGGTTGTACGGCTATCGGTTGATGTTGTGGTTCATAGGTTGGTTAGAATAGAATAGAATAGAATAGAATAAAGTTTATTCACAAATGATTTTACAATGACATAAGACAAATGAGTAACAAATACAATGGTACTTAGGCGCTAAACATTTAATTGATTCTGCCTAACGATAGGCTATGGCCGTGTTGTTAGGCAATCAGTTGCCAATTGCATAGTATTCTATCAACCATCGATAAAATTCAAAACTCAACCGTTCAATAAAAGCTTGAGTTACATGATCACAAGGTTACAAGAAGTTACATGATCAACAGCATACACCCGCCAACATTTTTATTTATCACAGGTATATACTGCCGATTAAGCTATCAATCCCTCCCATTCCTCTCCTGACTATCCATGATAAAATTTCAGTTTTGTAATTAGATCTCGTGTAGTTCATAGGAGATTTCATGTTAGTGCTTGTACTCCTGTGGATTATGTATATTACGTAAGATGGACTATGAGTAGTAAGAACCAGCCGGGGTCTAGGGGGAACAATATTTCCTGCAGACACAAAGCGTGTAAAGTAAATAGGTGTCCTTGTATCGTTTATAATGTTTGGGTGTTTGTGATAAAATAATAACGAAATCTTCACATAGAGTTGACGAATATTGAAGACCTTTACCAGGTCAAAAACCTCCTCAGTTGGGGTTCGACGAGGAAGAGACATCATAGTTTTTAGAATAGTTTTTTGTTTCAAATATAGTTTGTTTATATGAGTGGTAAAAGTACCACCCCAAGCTAATATTCCATACTGAATTACAGGCTGACACATTCTATAATACACTAGTTTAAGTTTCTCCTTAGGTAAAATTTTTCTTATGTTATAGAAGATATAGGAAAACTTTTTAATTTTATTACAACAGTAGTCTATATGGGGGCGCCATGACAACTCTTGATCTATTATAACACCTAGAAATTTATGGTAATTTACCATATCAATAGTCTCTCGAGAATATACTCCAAGAAGACTGCTGTCCCTTTGTACTTCCAATATTAACTTCCTATCATAAATGTCAGCTTTGTTACTACCAAACACAATTAGCTTCGTTTTTTTAGTGTTGAGTGTCAGATAATTTCCATAAAACCAGTCATTTAAAAGTTTCATTGATATGGATGCTTGGGTAAATGTTTCCTCCCACGTATCGCCTTCCACCACCAACGCTGTGTCATCAGCAAATAAGTAGAGTTTGGATTTGTACATTCTTAGCTGCACAATGTCATTGATATATATTAGGAAGAGAAGTGGTCCTAGAGTGCTTCCTTGAATAACACCGAAATCATTATTCAGCTCATCACTCATACAATCACCTATTGAAACAACTTGTCTACGATTCGTAAAGTAGCTTTTAAACCATTGTAAACTGGAGTCTAAGATACCTACCTCCTTCATTTTCTCGAATAGATGTTGCCTATGTATGGCATCAAATGCTTTGGCAATATCTAACATAATAAGGGCTCCTTTCTTTTTTTGTTCTCGAATGTCATAAAGATCGGAGGTTAGGGCATAAAGAGCTTCCTCCACTCCAGCGCTTTTCCTAAACCCGGTTGTACGGCTATCGGTATTTTTTGTGGTTCATAGGTTGGTTGTAAGGCTGTTGGTTAATATTTGTGGATTAGGGGGGGGGGGGGTGTGGGTGGTGGGATGATGGGCTGTATAGGTAGAGGTGTTTACTGGTTGTGGAGTTTAAAAATTAATGCCACAGTCGTCAATAAAGTTGTAAACTTCCCTCATAATACTAATGGTGAAGTTAGTTTTGATGAGGTTGATGATACTCGTCCATTGAATAGGTTTCTCCGCTGGGTTGCGAATCTGGTACACCTGTTGAGGATGTGGTCCAGGTCAGCAATTTCCTGTAGATCACAAGATGTGCAGAGGGGCGAGTCGATTTTTTTCATGAGCCAGCGGAAGTATGGAGTGTTTCCGTGACCCATGATGGTTCTGTTGAGTGTTGTAAGAAATTTAAGGGGCTCGTTAATCCCTCTGTACCATGGAGTTGAGGTGGGGAGTGGAATGATGCTTCTGGTCCATTCTCCACGTAGCCGGCATTGTGAAGCATGTTCTGCAGCCCATTCCAGGTCCCTCCTTTTTTTGAGAACTCCAACAAGGTCAGAATACTGTATTTTTCGAGGAAATACATTGCCGCCATATCTGCTGTGGAATTTGGCCATCATGTCTGCAATTTCATTGCCGGATATGCTCACATGACTAGGTATCCACTGTACTGCAACTTTCCTATTTTGAGTGCACATGATACGTTTAATGACAGTCAATATTTCTTGAGTAACAAAGTCCGGATTGTCTCCTATCTTCAGGTTTTTAAGGTACTGGATGGCTGCTTGAGAATCGGAGAGTATGAGGATGTTTGTGGTATCATTATGTGTGAGTGTATGCAGGAGAGCTGTATATATGCTAGTGGAAGGATGTCTTTTTTTGCCGGCAGCCAAGTGGTCTGACACACAATAGTACGCTAAGGCTGTATTGCCATTATCTGTTTTAGAACCATCAGTGAATATAAGGCAGGAGTATTCCCCAAATCGGGTGTGTAGGTGCTCAAGAGTTAGCGATCTCAGTAGTAGTCCGTCCAAACTGTTCTTCTTGTTATGGATGGTAGGAATGGTGGGGAATATCGACATTATCTTTATGTGAGACGTAAGTAACCGAAAGGCGACTTGTTCGTTGGTATATAAGTGCACATGTTCTCCATCTAACAGATTAATCACTGTTTGGACTTGATTTCTGTAGTTGCCATGGTTATTGTGCTGTTTTGGTGGTAGAATAAACCGATTGGCAGATCCTCTGAGGCTAGAGTGATACATCAGCAACCTAAACAAATTACGTTCAGTTATGTATGATGTTCTTGTCTTCATGTACACAGAGTTGGTAATTGTATGTAGAGAAGGTATTGGAGTAGTCCTCACTGACTATCTGGCGTAGAGCAGCGTTCTGGAGGATTTGTAGTTTACTGATATTTTTTGGGTTACCATGGGCGTACAAATTCAACCGTAAAGTCGATGGGAGCTTCACCATTTGACCGAAGACTTTCACAACACCTGCGTCCGCAATGGGGAACCTGGGTAGTTTCGAGAACTGTAGGTGTCTGTCAGACACATGTTCCGCTCTAAGTGTTAATTACGTTATTCGTTCAGCTGTTTACAATATAACGACTGGCAGGCGTCTTATGTTTACAGGTTTTCGAGATTTCACGCTCAAATCCGCCAAATCAGGTCTGTCCGCCGGGGAAAAAGCCTCGTTTTGGATGTACGGAAAGGTGTGGGCGCTGTCGAGGAAGTGGTTCACTCACTTCTTCCTGTTCCTGGTTGTGGCGGCCTACTCGCTCTTGGGCGGCTTCCTCTTCATGAAGATCGAGGGCGGGGCGGAGAGAGAGGCCTACGACGACATCGTCGCTCACAGGAGGAACCTCGTCGCACTTATAAAACATGTGAGTCAGTTCGACGAGCAGACGGACACAAAGATCTGACGGAGCGGACGTTTTGGGTTAGCATCGAGTTCAGGATGGTCAAAAATAGGTACCGCAGTAAGTGGCAGACCCAGTGGCGTAGCCAGAGGGGGGTTAGTGGGGGTCATAACCCCCCCCATTGGCTCGAAAACCTTATTTCAAAATAAAATTAAATCTCACCAAACACAAAACCAACAATAACAAAAGTAACCAAACAAATACAACAATAACAGATTAAATGGTAAATCAAAATACGGCTAAACAGTTAAATAACAACATAGTAACAAGAACTTGGGGGATCGACTCTACAACTAACTTGCAATAAACTGTTCCACCTGGACGTTTTTCGAAAAACGTTTCGTTTCCGAAGTATTTCAAGACCTTCTATCACAAAACTGGTCATAACACCCTTAATGTATAGGGAAAAAGTGAAAATGATGATACCGTTCTGAAAAGCGTTATTTCCTAACATAATATGACCCTAACATAAATTTTGGAGTAAATTCAGCGGGTAAAAAATTGTACTAAAAAGAAAAGTCGTTCTTTCGCACTCACGCTCCATTTGGGCCTTAGTTGTGTCCCGAAACTTTTCAGCCCGATCGGAATATACCCAGGGGTGTTATGAGTGAAAATGTGTATAATGGCCATCTGCCAGAGCACTCATTATGGCCTGGCTGGGCACTTGTTTAGGCCACTCAAACGGAGGGTACAGCTTTCGTACAAGTACGCAACCACGAGGGACATTTTATGTCTTTGCGCCCCCTCCCGCACCCACACCACGTACCACGAATGATCACCTGTGTGTAAACAATTATTTAAACAATCACGCTCATACCGCAGCTTGTCGGCCACGCACTCCGCAGTGGTTAACGTAGTATGGTTAGGTAAATCGATAGCTATCCAACGAGTGGTGAACGATTTTTGTACGATGATAACTGGCGAAGTTAAAGTTCCGTAGCAATACACGAACGACGAATCGGTTGTACGTGAAAATCATTAGAAATTTTTCATAACGCTTTCTTCGTCACACTTTTTGAGTTATATGTGCCATAGTAAAGACATAAAATGTCAATATTACGTTTATTTGATTACAAACTATCTGTCCCAAAAATTTGAACCACTCTTTTTATCGAATGAACCACTATGTTTATCGAAATAGTCCCTCACCGTCACCACCCCACACTTCAGGTGAATAATATTGATTTTAGCCCTTAATACCAATTGTTGACCCCCAAAAATCCTAATTAGACCCCCCCATTCTGTGTGAAAAACAACTGAAATGGTATTTTTCTGTCTTCACTCAACCTTCCATACCACTTTCAATGATTTTATATATCAATTTTAGTCGTTTTTACTAATTTTTGACGCCAAAAAACTCAAATTTGACTCCTTTCGCATTTTTGAAAATTGTTCATCCTTTTGTATGGCCATAAGAACATTTTGGCGAAATTTGGAATTTTTATCACGTACCCAAGGTCAGATATCGTCTGGAGTGACACATTAATAATTATAATATATATTATACGTATTATACATTTTTGTTAAAATCTAGGGATGAAATCAGGATGCTCTGAAACGGATTTGCCTATAAAATAATTTCAAAAACTCATGTCTGAAAATTGTGGACCCATTGCAATATCTTCGTATTCCTTGAAAATTCGCGAGTTGCCAAATAAATGTTTTATTTCATCAGTTTATCTTACCTTACGTTACCTGTAACATTTAGTGCTTTGTTAAATTTAATTTGAATTCAGCTTTGTTTGTAATGTCAAACCTTATTAGCGAACTTTCAAAGAAAATGAAGCTATTGCAATGGGTAACATTTTCAGAACGAATTTTTGAAATATTTTTATAGGCAAATCTGTTTCAGAGCATCCTCAGTTCATTCCTAGATTTTAACAAAAATTTATATATATTATGTTGTATATTTATGTGCCACTCCAGATGATATCTGTCCTTGGGTACATGATAAAAATTCCAAATTTCTCCAAAACGTTTGTATTACCAAACTTTAGGAGGAGTTCGAAGATGAGCGATTTTCAAAAATTCCAAGGGGGTAAAAATCTGAGTTTTTAGGGGTCAAAAGTCGGTAAAACGGCTAAAATTGCAAACAATTGATATAAAATCAGTGGAAGTGGTACGGAAGGGTGAGTAAAGACAGAAAAATACGATTTCAGTTGTTTTTTTTTCACACAGAATAACGGGTCAGATTTTGATTTTTGGCGGTAAAAAATTGTGGTATTAATGGCTAAAATCAATATTAATTCACCTGACGTTGTGTGGAATGATTAATCACGACGGAGGGACTATCTCGATGATACAACTATTTTTCTAAAAACAAGTGGGTCAAATTTGACTTCAATGGGGTCAAACATCGGCAAAAATGGCTAAAATCACGAAAAATTATACAATTTTAAGATAGAATTATACAATTTTCTCGCTATATCATGTTTTTACACAATATCAGGAATATTTATTTGAAAATTCGCTCTTATAGCCATGCTGCATGACAGGAACTTCCGACTGCCTTTTCCGATACCTATTCAACAATCCTGGCTACGCCACTGGGCAGACCCAACACCCTTGGATTTCTGTCGCTTCTGAGGAGCACAGAACAGTGTGAGAACAGTAAAGAAGATTCGAGAGGGTTTGTTTTAAAGGACGAAGACATTTA